>JASJFJ010000004.1:3688764-4303558 GCA_030412805.1 Westerdykella aurantiaca
AGAATATCTCCCTTCTCCAACTCTACAACGGTTCCATGCAGCAGGTGCAGATCGGATCCACAGACCGTTGACCCGGTGATCTTGAGAATGACATCGCGGGGCTCGAGAATCTTAGGCTTAGGGCATTCAACCATTTCGACCTTGTTTTTGCCCATCCATGCCAGCGCCTTCATCTTCTCGGAGGGGTCGCCAGAGTTGTGGAAGGAGGGATTGGTCATGTCCTGGAGTGTAGTGGCGTTGTCATCGTGGCCGATGGCCTGCTCAGCTTTGAGGGCTGCTTGGGACATAGCCATGGTGAAGGATGTGAGTGGTAGCGTTGTTTACTGTGAAAAGGGGTATCAAATGTAGGAAGAACAAGGCGTGCAGGTACTGGAGAACTGGAAGTGTTTGGAGGGAAAGAGATCAATTTCTAGTCTCAAAAACAAAGAATGCCAATGACATATGTATATACAGCCCATCAAGTGCCGGCCGTTAGGGGCACATGGGCAACCGCAAAACGCCTGCTCACCAGATCAGGAAGACGTCATGACTGGTCAGAATCGGGGTGAAAGTCCGCACTCCATTCACAAATGGGGAACGAGCAGGGGATCCGCCATCGAATTGCCATCGTGCGGGTATGGAAGGCTTGAATGGGCTTGGTGGGCTGGGAATAAAATAATATCATTGAGGTCATCGTGAGGAGGAGGAGGGGCAGTTTCCAGTTGCCCCTGACGTCAATGGGGAAGCACTTGAGAGAAGCGTTTGCTTTGTCAGCGGGGTTTCTCACGTGGAAAGGGGGTCCGAGCTCAGCATTCCGATCTGCCGGAGTTCACCCGCAAGATGAAGCTTGAAAGTTTGCAAAGAAAAGTTGTCGTTGGTCATAAGCTGGCTTTCAAGGCCGGCATGAGCTCCGCCCAGGTACGTTTGATCTTCTTCTTCCTCAATTGTGGAATAGGATATTCCTACTTCTTCTATGATGATCAATGCAAAGAACCGTTGCGAATGACGCCTTCGGGCGTTTGATTTCAACACTCACCTTTTTCTGATATACATATAATCTGCCATGTCGCGTCGGGAGGGAGAGAATCGGCATCATCGAAGCTCTTTGGCCTTCATTAGCTCCGGGTCTGTCTCCAATGGCATCAGTGAGCTTCGATTAGGCCTCTCTCCTTTCCATGCGCCATAGCACATTACATAACAACTTACCTCCTATACTATTCTGTTCACACATACATCAGCGCCGACTGACTGTCAATAGTATGAGCCGACCTTCGTTTCATTTCCTTCGCCCATACCTCTCCGCGAGCTTTAGGCCGCTCAGGAAACCCGAGCATGCCCGCGTCTACCTTTCGTTACAGCGGCGATTCACCCAAACAATCGCAGTCGACGCGTACACGGGCCCCCATGATGTTCAAAAGCAAAATCGACTGGAGCAGCTGAAGAAGGCAAAGCCGCTAGCGGAGTATCATCCACGGCTCGAGCACAACACCGGAGTCGAGCGTGTCTCCGTCAGAGAATTCAATGCCCGCTACGAGAAGATCAAGGACACGCAGTCGGATGTCGTTTCAGTCTTTGGTATGATATGGAAGGGAACGTGGATACAGAGCGTGGTTGACTGTATTAGGAAGGGTCCGCTCTGTGCGTCTCCTCGGGTCCAAGCTGATGTTCCTGGACATTGAGCGGGATACCCAAAGATTGCAGGCGATGGTTGAGCTCAAAAAGCTCGTCGGACTAGATCCTAGCCTGGAAGACGGCTTCAAGAGCTTCAAGAAGGTCGTTCGGGCGGGCGATTGGATTTGTGCGTGATCCTCCCATCTCGGCCGGCCTCCGCTAATATGTGGTAGCTGTAAAAGGAAGCCCAACACGCACACCCACTGGGCAACTCACTATTTCGGCAGTGGACGTCCCACAAGTCCTCGCACCCTGTTTACATCATGTCCCAGACAAGGTGGAAGATGCCGAGACGCTGGCACGAAAACCACATGTGCACCAGCTGACCAACGAGGAGCCGGGAGACATCCTCAGGCTAAGAGCGCTGATCTACGATTACATACGCAATCTGCTCATGCAAGATGGCTTCATGGAGGTGGAAACCCCCATGTTCGATGTGGAAGCCGGCGGCGCCATTGCACGCCCGTTCGAAACCATCGCCAACGAAATGTCCAACATGCCCATCCGGCTCCGGATAGCACCAGAGCTCAACCTCAAGCGACTGATTGTAGGAGGGCAGGACAAGATTTTCGAGATGGGACGGGTGTTCCGTAATGAGGGCGTTGACAATACGCACAACCCAGAGTTCAGCATCTGCGAGTTCTACGAAGTTGGAGCCACCCTTCAGTCGCTTATCGAGAAGACGGAGAAGCTGGTGCACGACCTGCACACCACCGTAGAGGCACTCCGACCCGCCTACTTCCCTTCGCTGAAGCCAGTCGAGGGCCTAAATTTCACCCAGCCTTTTGCTCAACTCCCCTTTATCCCGACTATCGAGAAGGCGAGCGGACGCAAACTGCCCAACCTAAGCGCCGCCGATGCACCAACCAGACTCCTCGCCTACTTTGACGACCTCAACATTCCTACCCCTCCCAATCCCACCGTCCCACGACTCTTGGATCATCTGGCAGAACAGTTCATTGAGCCCCTCTGCAAAGACCCGACCTTTATTACCCACCACCCCGAACCGCTCTCCCCGCTCTCCAAATCCTTCCTAGACCCTGCCACGGGCCAACGGGTAGCCTCCCGCGTGGAACTCTTCATCGATGGTCGCGAGTATGTCAACGCCTATGAAGAGGAAAACTCGCCTTTCGAGCAGCGCCGCAAGTTCCTCATGCAGCAAGCCTTCCAGCCGGAGGGCGATCGCAATGGAACGATTGATGAAAGCTACCTGGAGGCGTTGGAGTGGGGAATGCCCCCGACGGGAGGTTGGGGATGTGGGTTGGACCGGCTGGTGATGCTGTTTTCGGGGAAGAAGAGGATTGCCGATGTCCTGCCTTTTGGAACCCTGAGGAATGTGGTGGGGATTTCGAGGGTCAAATGATGCGGTATGGATGGAGAATTTGTAAGATTCTGGATGTGTATGCTCGTGTATGATGGGCAGTTATAGAGAATATCAGAGGCGGGTCCAAGGGCTGTATTGGGCCATGTATACTACGATATCAATCCGACAATCGCGGAAGGGGTGTACGAATACTGTTCAACCTACTAAATTATTCAACGCGCAGAGAGCTCGTGATGCCCAGTCGGCCGGAGGTGCATTCTACGCACCCAAGCGGCGACCTCCAACAAGAGTCAAGACTACGCCGCACCGCCGCAGCACCTCGACTCCCAACAAATGCCACTGGCAAGCCTGGTTCGACAGAATGATGAAACGTCCAAGGTGTTTCGACCCATCTGCTATCTCTATTTCCGCCCAACCCGTTTTGCGAACGGAGGAGAATCGCAGCGGAAAGGGATCTAAAATTGGGACGATTTCTCAAACCGACTTACCCTGCACCTATTTATAAGTGTCGACTTTGAGAATCATACTGATCCCGTATACAACCTTGTCGTACGAAAAACCATCTACCTGGAGATCAACGCTTCGGATAGCCAAACCGCGCCTGCTTCGGTCCTTGACTAGTCGAGGGGGGAACTAGGGGGCAAATCTGTTTGTGCGCAAGGCCTATTGCGTAAGGTGACAGGACACGTCAGTCAGTTATTCACCATTGTCCAAACCATTCGCAGCGCGTCCTGTCCATTTCCAGGTCTTTGGGATAGGGGTCGAGCAGGGGAAGCAGGATGGTCTGCCATTCAGTCCGTATCATGTTACCGAACCAGGCGCACGCATAGTCCCAGTAGGAAGGATAGAGCTTCTCGTTCCCCTGAGGGAGGGCGTCATAGTCGGTCGTCTTGATATCTGAGTCGTCATTGCGAGATGTCGTCTGGGATGCACGTCCACGGGTTGGCCATGGTCCCACTGGGAATCAGCGAACGTGCGGACCGCAGCTGGTCATCGTAAAGCCGTGAGTCTAGATATCTCTATAGGCGTCAGAATGACAGCGATTTGGAGCTCAAAGCGACGTTGGAAGAAGAGGTGGAGGAGAACAGGACGTTGAGCAGCATCTGACCCGATTCTACCTAGCCCCTCTTGGCGATGAATACCAAGTCACGTGGTAGTGTATTTACCTAGGTATCAGCTGGGCAATGTCCTGTAATGAGCAATAATCCACACAAATTGCCCAACTACAAATTCCATGCAGGAGTTGCAGTATTTGCAAACCACGCCTCTCCATCCATCTCCGCATACAGCGGAACTCTTGCACCGGCGCCGCAACAATACATGGACCTGCAGGAGTAAGACACCAAGACGCCGGACAGCGACCCTTTCGCTGCGCTGGCGACGAACTCGCATGATGCGGGTAAGACGCGCCGTGCCTAGCTTCCCTCCTCGCCATCACTGTGCGCTGTCGGTCTTCCATCCTGCCTGGGCAGTTTAAGTTAGTTCTATGTAAGCCCATCTACCCCTTGGTGTCGGCTAGTCAGGAACGCTCGCGGGCCGTGGCCAAGTACATCGTGTAAAGCAGGAGAATCGGCCCTCGGGAGGTGCAGGGTGTAAGTACCTCCGTGGGAACCAGATGTTTGTCTGACGACAACCACGCCATTCTGGTGATGAATGGGATTTCCGTGCATGATGTCATTCGATATTAACGGGGAGGGTATTGGCCGTGGGCATGGGTGGGAGGGCCCGTGGCTTGGGTGTTGGGGCTGAAGCCGCAAGTGTCGCAGAAGGGCGAGTCTGAAGCAGTGGGTGTAGGGGCAGAGTCATGCAACGTAGATTGGCAAATTCGAACTTTGTGCTTAGGGAAGAGAGAGGTTTTGTGCAGTTCGGGGTTTATTTTTTTTTACTATCGATCGCTTTCGTTGATCTGGCTTTGCATGGCTCGCTGGTATCTTCCCGCGCTTTCCCTCGCTACGAACCACAGCTAGAAACAAATGGATGCATGCATGACAGATGCCCGCCCAACCCCTAATAAAACAGAACTAACGCCTTCCGCCGTGCGACACACTCTGGCGGACTGGTAGATGGATGGATAGATGCGAATCGTGACTTTAGGTATATAGCGGTCGAAAAATCGATATTGACAGGGCTCTTGGAAGAGCGGATAGAAGAGGTAGGTTGCGCTTGGGAGAGAAAAGCAAGAGGAAACATGCTAGACTCGATTCCGCACGGTGGAGCCACGCTTTGGTAGAGTCCACGGTTCGGGACATACAATCTGCGCAGAACTTGTTAGCATTCCCTCGAGGCGATGAACGGATCGGGACCGAGCCTACCTCGCCCTCGCTATATGCCCAAAAGTACGCCATCATTCCCACAATGTAGTAGAGCCCCGAGTTGGTCCCCTGGTAGATGAGCAGCGCGCAGAGGGCGCTGAGGGGATATATGATCAAGCGCGCCTCAATCGACCTGTGGATTCCAGTACCAGCCAGCAGCGGAAGGGGCCATTCGTAGGCGAGGCCGAAGATGCCCAGGAGGAGGTTGATGATTTGCAGGGCGGGGACGGGTCTCACGGCGCCGTCGAGGTTCTTGGTCAGGAAGTCCCAGAAGATTTTGGGCCAGAAGAAGGCTTCCACCGCGGCGGCGATTTGGTCTGGTGGGTGGGATGTTAGTGCTGGATTACGGTGTGGGGTAGGTGACGCTGGGTACGTACAGGCAGCGGCCGTCAGAATGATGAGGCGAGCCCAGTGGTTCTTGATTAGCATCCCCATGGCGAAAGAAGAGGAAGGTATGTGTCGAAAGAGTACGAATTAAAAAAAGGCGTCGAGTCGAAGAAGAAGAACGAGTGAACCAGCCCCGCTGAGAAGAGAAGAAGAGAGAGAGAGAGAGAGAGAAGGGAAGGAACGACCGTGAGAGATTCGCGCAGCGAGCTACCGGTAGCTACGACAGAGCATCTGGTAGCGCAGCTGGCGAGCGGGGGGTCGAGGTTTTGTTATACGCAGAGGGAGTCGGTTCGAGGCGTTACAGATGTCCGAATGATGCTTAGCGCCAGCAATGGGGGGGGAGATTCCGGATCAAGCAGCAGGGTGGAGACCACGATCGACGTCAGGAGAATTGCAGAACACAGTGCGAACACGGGAGACAGCACAGGCGAGGATGGACGGGAGTGTCAGGGCTGAAGGGGGTGGTTGAAGTCGATACCGGAAGCGTGTCACGACGAGATGGGGAGGGGGAGGAGTGGCCGTAAAGAGGATCGAGGGTTTATGCAGCGACGGGAGACATGTGGGCACTGGGAACAGGGTAGGCGCTGGCCGCTGGGTCCCTGACTCCCCTCCGCGGTGTAGCCCCCAGTTGTACGCTGAATGGTTGGGCTGGTCACTGCTGGTGCATCGTGTGTGCCATGTTGGGGGCACGGTGCAGCATGTCCTGCAGGATCATTGAGGATTTGGGGAGCCACAGGGGAGCCAGAAATGGAATGGAGTGAGATGGGTGGATGGAAGGGCAGAGACAGTACCTAGGTAAGGACAGACTTCGCCTAGCGCCCCAGCCTCGCTCTGCGCCTGCACCACTCAGTGTGAACATTCACCCTCTTGGCACCCTCTTGGCACTTGCACGGCCAGCACCGCCATCACACAGAGAGAGCGAATGAGGAAATTCGATCGAACAAGAACATTTCCTTTTTGCTATTACTCGTTTAGTGTGTCCATTCAGTGTACAGTGTATAGAACTCCAGATAAAGGCTCGTATCCGCCCCATGGCCACGCCGTCACGAGGCCACGCTCACTGCACAGAAATAGTACTGTAGTATCGATTCTGGATTCCTGGTATGTATTCTCAATAATCAACTCTGGCTTGGACATTTCTCGGCCACTGTACAGGGCACACCGCCCTTGATGATTGGACACCAGCGGCACGTCCATCCATCGCGGGAAGTGGCTGTTCCGGTTCCAAGAGTCGCCGCAGATGGCAGAGCCGAGCATTCTGTTTTCGGCTCCCACCAGGTGTGTCGGAGAAAACCAAGATCTCGCGTCGACCCTGGAATCACAGGAGTGCCAGGTGGATGTCAAACACAATCATACGACAAAGTTTCCCTCAGCACCAGTCATGCCGGGAACCGGGAGCTTGTGTCTGCGGCATGGAGCTTGAACCGATCGTCATGCCTACCGCGACGAAGCTTCGCTCTGTCGCTCGAAACTAAGTGGGCTGATACTCGATGAAGTGGTCTGATGTTGTTTTGAGACCGTTCATGTTCGACCTGCTGCTTGGGACTCCCCCCGGACGAGATGCACACAGCCGAACCTGTGGGGAACTGCTGGCACTGCGGATGGAGGCTTGACCCTTCAAACAATGGCCTGATGTTGTTTAAGGTTTTGCTGGAGACCATTTCAGAACCGTGAACAGCCCGATCTTGTTCGAGTTGGTACCATCCCAATGCATTGCCCGATCGGGCAGTGCGTGAGATCAAGAACAACCCAACAGAGGGGAAGAATCCTCACGGAATTCCCGCAGACAACGCAAGGAGATCCAACTCCCAACTCCCAAGGAAGGTCATTCACCAGGGTTCTGACTCAACACTGCCATCACAGGACATTTTTCCCTGTGTTGCGTTCTGCTCTTGATAGTAGTGGTGATATATACACACTGCACAGTAGTTCCCTCCTTGGCAACCCTTGGGGAGCAGAATGGACCTGCATCTCGCCTCTCCCGATCACAAATGGCGCAAAACTAGCAGAATTCGATGGCAGGAGTTCTGGAAATACCGGCACTGCTACCGTCTTAGCAGCGTGCTCACGACGTTGAGTGGTGATTCTGAAGGGTTCCCAAAATAGTCGTCGGTCCAAGAACGGAGCAGTGTGTGGGTGGGGAGGCTGTTGGCGCCCGCCCTGCCCGCCGTGAGCGCTTCCACAACACCAAGGATTGGTTCCAGCGGTGCCACTCTTCACCTCCTCCCACCAGCCGAACCGCCACTCACACCCGGCCGTGCGTCCCAAGACTTGCCTCTCAGCCAGCACCATGTCGTTGACTGCTTGAGTCTGCTGTTCCTGCGCCGCGTGTGCTGCCGTGCGCCTCCAGGGCGGCAGTCGCGATGCACCGACCCGCGACTTCGTTCCTTCCTTCCTTAGCTACACCCCAACTGTGTAAATAACATGTCCCCAACCATCTTCACCAACATCTCACCCTCACCACCACACTGATCGCAATTCCCATCAACCTTCTACCTACCCGTGGCTTCCCTTTGTTCGAAAACGTACCTGTACCGCCGTGTGCCAATCCTCGCTTCTCCGTTCACGACAAGGTCTCGAACGTCGACTGTCTCACCTCGACCCCTGCGTATCAGAAATCCCCCCATCTCCACGACTGTCCACCAAAAAATACCCTCCGAAAAGGTGAATTCCTTTGAGCGAGATTGTTGCTGCCCTTCTTACCGTCTCCTTCTTCACTCAAAAAGATTTCACATTGCGCGATTGCTGGTAGCCTGTTGCAAGAGATATCCTCCAATTCATCGCTCATCGCTCATCCCTCATCCCTCGAGCCGCATCGCATCCTCGCTTTCGCTTTGCGCATAAACCTGCATTCCTCGTCCATTGCGGCCCTCGGCCTTCCGGATAAGTCAGCTCTTCTTCTGTACAAAAAAGTATGGTTCACCGTCTCGCGCTACAGATTTGAGACGCTCCTCACACGCCTCGTGCTCCCGGCATAGTTGCAAGCCCTGTCCCCCTTCCATCCCGGCCCTCGAGGCTGCTTCCGGACTGGTCGTGCTTCACCTGCTCCCGGATCGCTGTCTTTTCGGAAGATCGCAACTGTCATCCCTCTTAATCCATCTGGTATACGGCACTCTGCCAGGGCCGTAGTTTGAGCCACGCCTGTGCCTGTCGGTTTCACCAGGACGAGCCGCTGTACCCAAACCACGCACGGCTCATCTGAGATCCACCTGATCTGCGCTACCGTTAGCGAGGGGTCTTGCAGCCTTCTCCTCTATTAACTCTTGGGTCCCTGTTCCTGCTGCCATCTTCACCTCCGCTCCCTCACAAACGCCACTCTCTCTCTCTCTCTCCCCGTCTCCCGACACCCACTTTCTTTAACTTCATTTCGTTATCTGGCTGGCCGGGTTGAACTTGGACTGGACTCCCTCCTTTCTGGCCGACGTTCACGTTCATTTCCAACATACTCTTTTAATCTTCGCAGTGCGCACTAATCTCCGTTGACCGGTTGTCCTCTTCCTCTGCTGTCGATATCTCGCTTTCTGTCTATGCTGGAAAGGCCGCATTGTTAGTCTTCGTTCGAAATGGGTGAATCCGTCAACTGGGGTCGCCTATGCGCGCCGAGGAAGCTCATCTTCTACTTTCTCTTCTGGGGGTTCCACTGGGCCATCTTCGCCATAGGATGGTACGTCTCAACCGCTGGGCGGAGCTTTCCTCGAGGTGCTAACCCGCGACCGCAGGTGGAAACAGCAGGGTGACATTCGCCTTGCGCCCCTTAATGCTCTTCAGTTCTCCGTCTGGATATCTCGAGGTGCCGGTCTCGTGCTATCGGTCGACACCATGATGATCCTGCTGCCCATGTGCAGAAATATCCTCAGATATATCCGTCCCAAGGCGAGATGGCTCCCGCTCGATGAGTCCATTTGGTTCCACAGGCAGGTTGCATATGCCATGCTGATGTTCACCATCGTTCACACTTCAGCACATTATGTCAAGTACGTAACGCCGAGAAGCTTCGTTTGCAGCTGTGCTGACTGTCCTAGCTTCTACAACGTCGAGAAGAGCCAGGTCCGCCCCCAGATCGCTCTGCAGATCCACTACACCGAGGCGGGAGGCATCACAGGCCACATCATGTTGCTCTGCATGCTGCTCATGTACACCACGGCCCACCACAGGATCCGACAGCAGTCCTTCGAGACCTTCTGGTACACTCATCACCTCTTCGTGCCGTTCCTGCTCGGCATGTACACGCACGCCACCAGCTGCTTCGTCCGCGACACCGCCAAGCCCTTTTCACCCCTGGCTGGCAAGGACTTCTGGACTCACTGCATCGGTTACGAGGGTTGGCGATGGGAACTTGTAGGCGGTGGTCTCTACCTGTTCGATCGTCTGTACCGTGAGATCCGCTGCAGACGCGAGACCCGCATCACCAAGGTCGTTAAGCACCCTTATGGTACGTCTCTTGCTCCCTGCAACCCGTACCCCATACTGATACCCTCCAGATGCCGTAGAAATCCAGTTCGAGAAGCCCAGCATGAAATACAAGCCCGGGCAATGGCTCTTCCTCAACTGCCCGGACGTCAGCTATCACCAATGGCACCCCTTCACCATCACCTCCTGTCTCGAAGATCCTTACATCTCTGTCCACGTCCGCCAAGTTGGTGACTTCACTCGAGCTCTCGCCGACGCCCTCGGTGCTGGACAATCTCAGTCCAAGTTGTACGACGAGCTCGACCCAATGGGCATGTACGAAGTGGCCCTCCAACACGGCCAAAAGATGCCCCGTCTCCGCATCGACGGCCCCTACGGTGCCCCCGCCGAAGACGTCTTCGAGAATGAAATCGCCGTCCTCATCGGCACCGGTATTGGTGTCACGCCCTGGGCCTCCATCCTCAAATCCATCTATCACCAGCGTTTGAGCCCCAACCCTCCCAAGCGCCTCCGCCGCGTGGAATTCATCTGGGTGTGCAAAGACACCAGCTCCTTCGAATGGTTCCAGACGCTCCTTTCGTCCCTTGAGGCGCAGACCGTCGGCGGCCCAGGCAGCGACCAATTCCTGCGCATCCACACCTACCTAACGCAGAAGATCGACGTCAACACCGCCCAGAACATCGTCCTCAACTCCGTTGGGACGGACAAGGATCCCCTGACGGAACTCAAGTCTCGGACCAACTTTGGCCGCCCCGATTTCCAGCGCTTGCTGTGCGGCATGCGTGACGGCATTCTTGACCGGAGTTACATGTCCGGCCTGGAAAGCACCTTGAGGACGGACGTCGGTGTGTATTTCTGCGGACCCAACGTTGCAGCCAGGGATATCAAGAGGGCGTGTAAGGCTGCGACGTGCCAGGAGGTGAACTTCAAGTTCTGGAAGGAGCACTTCTAGAGAATCAAAGAAGAGAAGTAGCATGGCCCGGTCTTCGATACCGAAGGGGGCTTGGGGGCTAAAAGAGAAAGAAGTGGGGAAGGGGGTTTTCTGGGCGGTGTTTGCGTGCTACAGCGAGCTAGTGCGACGCTTGCTTGTCCATGTCTTCTTACCATATGTGCCTTTTCTATCCAGTTATATCCTAAACGAATGAGATATCAACATACATTGAGACGAGAACTAGAGATTTTTCCACTATTGCTTTGACCTCCTATTGCGCATGGTTGACTTGAGTTAACGTTTTGCACACCATGTCGGACCACATTCAGTGACCCTACCTACCCAGCAACCGTCGTCCCTCACCTCCAAGGTCTGAGAACAGCCTCACCAACACCGCCGCATCCGACTCCACAAGGTCTCATCGCAACCCCAACACACCGGAGCGGACGGCCGGGAGGGAGGGACGGAATCCCGCCTGCGGCGAGACTGGCGAGAGGCGCAGGCAATAGCTGGCGCATCCGACCTGCATCTTCGATTCCGCCGCCCTGCTCCACGCCTAAATGCGTATCTACGTCATCTACGTAGTGACGGGGCGCAGGATTGGCCGAGCACCACCGGGCACGGTACTTCGCCAGATACAGAGCACTAGGCATTAGATATACTGCACATACATACATGATGCATACACCCCGACGGCGGACGATGTATCGGTGCGGCGCAGTGCATTCCCGTCCATATATACGCGCAATGTACGGATGCATCGAGCTTCGACGATTTTTCCAGTTGCGCGGTTCGTGGTTCGGATGTCCGAGCCCCGGAGTATGTGTGCGGCACAGCGGCGTGCGGGTGGGTGTTCTGATATTAACAGTGAAAGTCCGTGGCTGGATGGGGGGATTGGGCGGGATAGGGTACCTAGGTACGTTTAAGGGGGATGTATAAGGGTACCAGAGGGGGCGAAGGACGCATGCAGACAGCATCTCTTGTTTCAAGGGAACAGGTACGGCGGAATGGCTGCAAAGAGGGGGCTGGATTCCATCGATCCGTCACGTTCGAATTGTACTCGTCACTTTCCCAGCGTGGCCCTGTTCGTCTCCGAGTGTCTTTCTGAGCTTGCTCATTACCGATGTTCTCGAGCACGCTCGCCAGTTGCTCCCACCGATGGATTTGCAATCTCACCCTTCATCTTTCAGTTGCGTTGTCTTCTGACTGGGTAGATAAAATGACCACTACACGTGCGTACCTGGCTTGTAGTCAGACGACAGGTAAGCAGCCATGTGCTGGGGGAACCAACCTGTGAGTGAGTGTAAGCTTTGAATCCCACATCTTACACAACCAACATTCCAATCCTCATACATGCACCCCATGCCCGTTTTTTCCAACCCGTCAACCCTGTCGTCCAGATCCCCGCTCTCTCACCTGCGCCTAACACTTCCGGATCGGACACGATTCATCAAGCAACAATTGCAGTGGCTGTGTGCGTACCTTGGTAAAACGAAAGAGCAGAACCAACTTCGACGCCGTCCTCGCCGTATCTGGGTACACCAAAATAGTATCTTAATTAGACAAAATACACATCCCGACCCAGGCGGCTAGCCAAACTCCAAACGTCGAGGCTATACTTTTCCCTCGAGCGGCGTGGTCACGTCGATCGGAGCGAGCCGCGCGAGGCTGGTACCACGCCATGCCTACCAGCCTCGTTTGCCGCGCCTTGCGACATGTACTTCCAGAAAAATGTAGAGGACGTTTCTATTCATATCCCACCAAGACGCGCGGGGTTGATGCGGCTCGGTAGTGTTGATGGGGCGGCAGTGTTGCTGTTTCGTGTTTCCTTAAGCGCTGGGGTCGAGGAGTGCGAAACGTGACGTAGGCAGATGTGAGTTGCTAGGGGAAAGGATCTAGGGTGCTTTGGAAATAGCTACGGTGGCCAATGAATGGCGTGGATGAAGTTTGACTCGATCGGGAATTTCGTAGATTAGATTGCGTGGATCTCTCCGTCGAGACGACGAGATGATGCACACTATCTTCAGATTGCAAAAGTCGATGAGCTGTTGCGGCGCCTGCATGGTCCACCATGAGGCATGGTATACATAAGATATACGTCGTGGAGCTACATGAGCGGTTCTCGGTTGCTTGAATCGTCCTGGTGTGTTGTAGGTTGTCTGCTTCTAAGTTCTTCTATCGGCAACCGCCATCTCAACTTGATAATGAAACATGTTAGCGCACACGTCACATTGGACGTTCTTTGTAAGAAGAATTCACTCTTGACCGCTACGGAAGCACCCAACACAATTTTCACAAGTTTCTTGATTCATTACTGTAGATATAATTCAATAATCCTATAACCTTCCCACCATAAGTGACCGGAAGCAAAAAAGAAACACCGCCTTCCTCTTTCCTCACCTCACCCACTACTCCCCGTCAGGTCCCTCGATCAAGATCTTAATGCCCTTGCCATCCCTCACATCCGCAAAGGCCTGCTCCGCCTCCTCGAACTTGACCTTTCTCGACACCAACTCCTTGACGCTGATGCGGCCCGTAGCGACCAGCTCGACGGCAGTCTTGTAGTCGCCCGGTCCGTAGCGGAAGGAGCCCTTGACGTTGAGCTCCTTTGTGCACATGGCCATGATGGGGAAGGTGATGTCTGCCTTGCCCATGCCGCCCTGAGTAGATTGTCAGCTAATCTGCCAGTGTTGAGATGATAGCAACTGGGGTAACCCACCTGAACATACGTTCCTCCCATCCTCAACGCATGGATTGCCGTCTGAATACACGGCTCCGCTCCGCTCGCATCGATGATCACATCGGCCCCTCCATTGACCAGGCCCGCCTGCTCAACCAGCTTCTTCGCGTTCTCCTCCGCGCTGACCCGCTCGCTCCTGAACGCATGCGTCGCCGCGTACTTGAGCGCGAACTGGATCCTCTCCTCGTTGATATCCACCGTGACGATCTTGCTCGCTCCATACGCCTTCGCGACGGCGCAGCACAACAGTCCGACAGGTCCAGCACCAAAGACGACGACTTGGTCTCCGGGCTTGATCGCCGCCGCGCGCGAAATATGGACCGCCACGGCCGTGGGCTCGATCAGCGCGCCCTCCTCAAGGGACATGTTCTCGGGTAACCGATAGCACAAATCCTCGGGGAGTGTGTAGTATCTCGCCAGCGTACCGTCATATGGCGGGGTCGCCGCAAACGCCATGTCGGGGCACAAGTTGTAGCGTCCCTCTTTGCACCGCACGCACCGCCTGCAAGGGACGCCGGGCTCCATGGCGACGCGGTCGCCCACCTTTAGGGAGGTCACCTTGTCGCCGACGGCGGAGATGATGCCGGCGGATTCGTGGCCTAGGACCATGGGGGATTCGACGACGAAGTGGCCGATGCGACCATGCGTCCAGTAGTGCACGTCGGAACCGCAAATGCCGGTCCAACGGGGCCTGACAATGACATCGTAGGGGGATTTGAGTTCGGGAACCGGGCGGTCTTCGAAGGTGAGGCTGTCTTGTTTTTGGAGGACGAAAGAGGGATTCTGAGGAGATTTGTTAGTGAGAACATTCCATTTCAATTGTCGCATTCGTTCATGGTGGGGTTTCTATTTTTCTCAATTGTTGACACAGAACTCGTTAGCGCATGGTGTTGAGCTCCCGCTGGTGATGTAATGGTGAGGGGACCCTTGCGGCGGGGCAATTTGTACCTTTTGGGAAGCTGTCTGAGGCGCCATCTTGACTTGGTGCTGGTGTTGTTCCTGCTTGGAGGGTGTTGTTGTCTCCTTTTTCTCCTGCACGGCTGGAGTTTTTGGTTTGGAGGGAAAGATATTTCGGAAGCACAAGCACGAAGTCATCGGAAAGCTAGCTTATCGATCTGCAACAGCAACCGGTGCTAGAAATGGCCGAGGAATTATAGCTTCTAGCCCCTCGCCAGCTCTCCCGCGGCGCATCGCTTTTAGCTAGGGACAAGCGCGTGGTGGAGAAGTTCCATATTTAGCCGCCAGATTACCCGGAGCTCGATTGAGTCGATTCTTGTGCACTTGCAGTGTGCCCAGGTGACTTCGTCCGTGGTTTGCTCCATCGAGACCTGTCCACGTGCTATCATCTCTGCCGCTGTCGCTGAGTAGTGGGTATGGTGCGTGTGGAATGACTAAAAGAAAACCCAGCTGAAAAGGCGGTAAAAGAAGAAACGGTAGAGGAACCCCCCAAAAACGCATAAAATCTGCAACATGCGTGACCTCGTGGGGAAGAAAAAGAAGAGAGTGGGGGGTCCATCCACCCACGCTCTATCCATGTTTCCTCCCCCAGCATGACCACCAACATCGCACAAGCCCCGCTTCGCTATCATCTTCGTCGCTCGATCCCCAGTCGTCATAACCGCTCTCTTCCCCTTCATCAAGTATATGCAGGCCAAGTGCTTCCATTCTATCACGGAAGTCCTGGCGCTCCGGTGCATATGCATCTCTTAGTGGGAACTCCGCAATCACTTTCGCATCTTCACCGTCTGACAGCCATGCCGCAATGGTGTCGACGAGCCAGGCCGGATGTTCTGGCGAATATAGAGAATCGGCCGCCACAATGACGGGGAACTTGCCCTTGAGCAGAACACCGTCCTCGCATCTCTCTGTGGAGCCGTCCGAGAAGATTTCGCAAAGCGTGGGCTTCGTCCAGTCGAGCACACCGCTACGTGTCGACCCCCCGTTTTGCTTTACTACGTCGTTATTTGCCCATACGTTACGAGCAAGATTCGGGTAGATGCTGGGGAGGTCCGTGAGAACCACGTCGGCTCCCAGCGCAGCCATGGCTAAACCCACCAAGCCCGTCCCTGAACCCAACTCCAGCACTTGCAGATTCTCCGACGTAGTCCAGAGGAAATCGAACGTACGAAATCGTTTCGCCAACAGAAAGGAGGCAGCCCACGTCTTCAATCCCAGATCGTCGCCGGTGAGAGCCGGTTCATGTATAGACAACTCAAAGTATCCAGTGTGTGACGGGATCCGAAACTGGCGAGATATTGCGCCCATGGCTGTACGGCCGGAGCGTTCGCTAAGCCGAAGGCTAGCCTGACTCCAGATCTCCTCCTTCTGTTCCTCATTGCGTATCCACCCTAGAGGACTGCTCACAATACTCGTAAGGTATCTCGTCACTCCCTCGGGGTTGATTTGCGGACGCGACCTGGCTATCCTCCTCTTGCCCCTAGCCACCAATCCAGCATCCTCTTGTTCGGTATCGCTTACGTCCCATGAAGGCGGAGCGGAAGTGAGTAGTTCAAGCGTTTCGAGGAGAGTCTCGGCTGAGGGCTTCGTGTAAAGCTGCGGAAGATCCAAAACTAAGACCGAAGTGTCAGCATTGCGAGCCAATATGTGCAGACTGTCCAGTACCATCTAACAGTTCCATTTTCAGAGATATCGATATCGATAAGGAGCGGAAACAGACTTGGGGTGCCACTGACTGTAAGAAGGACTAGCGGTGGTCTCGGAATTTAAGGTGGTCCGTGCGGGTGGCTACAATTTGAGGCTATCGTAGGGTCGGCCAGAACCACGCTGGACTCAAACGCGCTCGAACCATGCACGCTATGTTGGCACCTCAAGACTCCATGCCTGGCCGAGTTCTTGCTGTGCCGAGCGAGCCTCTCCGACAGGATTTAAGAGACATTCTAACCCCTGAGAGGCGGTTTTGGCGGCAGCCAATACCCCGCATTCAAGGTGTGTCCAGTCCGAGGCTCGCTGTCGCGGTTGGAGGGCCTGTTCAGTCCTTCTTGAACGTGCCTTTGAATCCGTGGTACGCCTGCTCCATGTCGAACAAAAACTCTCTGGCTTGATCGTCGTTCAGTTTCTCCGAAGCTCTCATCTGGTTCAACGTGATGAGCCATTGTACAATCTTGCCCTTGCTGTCGAACTCCTTGTCTGTCACTTTGTTGACGCCTTGAATGATTTCTACAAGGTAAGGGTGCAGGGTATCCTTCTCGGTCAGACCGAGCTTGAGAGCGTCCAGCAGGGTGATGAAATCCTCGGTCGCATTCACTACAAGAGTGGCATCTGTTGATTCGCCCTGACCGTTGGCTTTGTGAGTAGGCCCTTGTTCGACGGTGGCCGGTATGCCAACCCGTAGTCGTTCTGTCGCTCGTGGCACTTCCATCTGGTGTATGTGTTAGCCCTACGCTCAAGGGATCGTTGAAGAGAGCCGTACATCCCACTCCCTCTTGAACGACTCTAGATCTCCAAAAGCCTTCGCAACGCCTTCATCAGCCAAGTTCGACTTGTACTGCTTCAGAAGCCTGCTGCAGGTCTCGGTATAGTCTGCTTCGGAGATGGAGTCCTTCAGGTAAGCTTTCTCGAGTCCATCTAGCGTGACTATGATGCTGTATATCTCCGCCAATGAGTCGTAGAGATTCCGTTCGGTGCTCGTCGTTGATAGCTTGACTTCCTACGTTGTGGAGTGCCCGTTAGTGATTGAGGATCCAAAGCTGCAGCCTGGTGTACCTCATCCTGATTGATGGTAGCCGACAGCACCGAGCGCGGAATGTATGGCGTAGGCGCGTACGCGAGCTGCCGACCTCCATACATTTTGCAGTACGAAGAAGAAGATGAGGTATGCTTGGGTGTGTCGTGTGAAGCTCCGCGACCCTCGGACCCTGAGACTCTGGTGGAAGGTGTGGAGAAGGTGAAGCTCGGGCCACTTGTTCGTTCCCGGCGCTAGTGGACTTTTTCGAGGCGGGTCCAACGCTTTTTCTGGTCCTGCGCGACACTTTCTGCTCAACTTTCTCAACCTCCACCGCGACCGTGCCCACCTTCGCCAGGATGCCGGTCTCCAAATCCACGAAGAAGTTCGAGAAGAACAAGCTCAAAGATGTCCTCAAGCGGCGGAAAGAGCATGCCAAAATCAAGCAAAAGGTGCAGATGAACGCGAAGCGGAAGGAACGGAAAGCGAGAGATAATGCGCCTGCCGACGCCTTAGATGGAGACGACAAGAAACCGAAGGGCAAAGATGCTGGGGAGAACGCTATCGGCGAGATGTCAATGGACCAGTTCTTCCAGGGCGGCTTTCAACTCCCTGAACTGAATAAGAAGGGCACGAAAACCAAGACGGGAAAGAGGAAGCGGACTCCCGTAGAGGAGAAGCCCAATGAATCCTCTGGCGAGGAGGAATCCGCATCGGGGAGCGAATCCGGCGACGACATGGAGGCACACAAGGAACAACTTGCAGCACTCGCAGACAAGGACCCTGAATTTTACAAGTACCTGAAGGACAACGACGCCGAGTTGCTCGACTTTGCGGAGGACGCAGATTTGGCCGAGATAGACGCCCTCAGCGCTAGTGAAGATGAGGCGACTCCCAGGAAGAAGCAAAAGTCGGGCAAGGACGCGAAGGCTGAGAGCGACGAGGGGACAGATAATGAGGTTACCAAGAAACTCGTCGAGAAGTGGAGGACTTCAATGGAGAAGGCATCTTCGTTGCGAGCCATGAAGGAGGTTGTCCTGGCTTTCCGGTCAGCGGCGCATATCAACGAGGAAACCGGCAAAAAGTACAAATACACAATCTCCAATCCAGATGGTATGCTCCCGATGCCCGCTTTCGCCCCTCTCAAGCTAATCCTTTCCAGTGTACCATCAACTCCTTGTAACCGCTCTCGACTTTGTACCCAAAGTCCTCCAACATCATTTGCCAGTCAAGGAGACTGCTGCAGGCAAAATGTAAGTCTCAAGGTCATCTCTACGATAGGTACATAAGTTGACCAGCATAGTCGCGTACCCACCGACTCCAAGAAGTTCCGTACTCTGACTCCTCTTCTCAAATCCCATGCGGTATCTGTCCACCATCTCCTCGAAAATCTTTCCGACGCATCCACACTGCGAAAAACTTTGGAGTCATTGCAAGAACTTCTTCCCTATATCCTGTCTTTCAAGAAAGTGGTCCGCGAGGTCAGCCGGACGGTTGCCTCTGTATGGGCAGACAACTCCAACACTGAATTGACGCGGCTGGCTGCTTTCCTCGTCCTGCGTCGCCTGGTTGTCATTGGTGACAGTGGCATCAAGGAGGCAGTTCTGAAGGAAGTGTATCAGGGTCTCGTCAAGGGCTCGCGGAACACATCCGTACACAACCTCCAAGGCATCAACCTCATGAAGAATACCGCCTCTGAGCTCTGGGGCATCGACCCCAATGTTGGCTACACTACTGGGTTCGCCTTCATCCGCCAGCTGGCTGTCCATCTGCGTTCCAGCATCACCAACAAGACGAAAGATTCTTACAAGACCGTCTACAATTGGCAATACGTCCATTCCCTCGACTTCTGGTCTCGCGTCGTTTCCGCGCACTGCGAGTCGTTGCGGGAAGCAGAATCCGGGAAGCAGTCCCCCCTGAGACCATTGATCTACCCGGTCGTGCAGGTCACCATCGGTGCCATGCGTCTCATCCCAACAGCGCAGTACTTCCCTCTCCGATTCCAGCTCGTGAGGTCGTTGTTGCGTATCTCGGCCGGGACATCTACCTACATCCCTCTCGCTCCTGCCTTGCTCGAGGTCCTGAACTCAGCGGAGATGAAGAAACCCCCTAAACCAAGCACTCTCAAGGCACTGGATTTCACCACGTCCATCAGAGCTACAAAAGCCTATCTCCGCACCCGGACATATCAAGACGGTGTCGGCGAGGAGATGGTCGAGCTTCTCTCCGAATTCTTCGTCCTCTGGGCCAAGAACATTGCACTCCCCGAACTCGCGCTCCCCGTCATTGTCATGCTAAAACGCTACGTCAAGACTATGTCCAAGAAGACCGGCGGGAACAAGAACGCCAAACTCAATTCCCTTATCGCGCTGCTCGTGCAAAAGCTCGAAGCCAACTCCAGATGGGTCGAAGAGAAGAGAGTCAAGGTCGACTTTGCGCCCAATGATCGTGCGGGCGTGGAGGGGTTTCTGAAGGATGTAGAATGGGAGAAGACGCCTTTGGGAGCGTACGTAAGTGGGCAGCGCAAATCGAAGGCGCAAAAGGCCAAGTTGCTGGAGGAGGCGAGGAAGATGGAGGATAAGAAGAGGAAGGAGGCGGAGAAGGCGGAAATTAATGGCGGTGTGGAGGAGTCGGAAAGGTCTGAAAGTGAAGAGGAAGAGGAAGAGGAGGAGCTGGAAATGGAGATGGAGGGGGAGGGTGTGGATGGTAGCGATTCCGAAGATGAGGATGAGTAGCAATATCCTAAACGGAGTGCATGGGATACCACAGTCCTAGGGAGTTAATGTTGTCGAAGGTTTACATAGTACCTCGGGCAATGCTGACAAGACAGATTGTGTTTACTATGGCTAAAGCTTAAGTTGTATCTGCCTAGTTTCTGATCTATCACGCGTCACTGCTTCATTGTGATGGAACACCAGCATACATGACCCCTTTCGCCCTGAGATGATGCACAAGACAAGCTGACAAGCTGACAGTAGATCCAATGCTTACGACTCCATGATGCGGCTTTGCGAATTTACATGAGCACGTCTGCATAGATCTTACGCGTACGCAAATATAACTATCAGGGATCACAAAAATTCCCTCTAACCTCTACATGCTGTGTACGTATACTACGCCGGTGCAGGGCTTTGGAAGTGCTCCCAAGTCACATTTGACAAATCAATCTAGAATACACAGCTTGGAATAGAGCGTTGGCATTCCATAGAGCAACAGTTGACATGATTCGCCAAACCAAGGTGTTCAATCCCTTCGAGCGATTGACCAGGAACGATGGGAGAGTACGCTTAGCAGTTCTACACGTTCAGCGTATTCCAGTAGCTTGATTCGTCACCGTCGAAGTTACCTCTCAATTCCGAGCTCTTCCCAGTCCCATTCCAGACCCTTAGAAAAAGATGGGGGCGCCAGCTCATATCAAATTACTTCCAAGGATATTCCAACCGCCACGTTTTCGACGGTAGACTAATGTAGTACAGTAAGTATCGCATATTTCGGACGCTCACAGCATGACAGCAAGGAATCCACTTACGCCCAGGCTAAGGAGTGGTGATGCGTATTGTCAGAATCAGAGGGCTCGTTCGCGCTTGTTGCAGGCGGTTGTGCGGTAAGACAATTCGGCGTACATCGAAGGAGATGTTGTTGCAGTGCACTAGTGGCCAATACGACAGAAAGACTACTAGCGTATATCCTGAGTTCACATCTTTGGCACTCGAACTCTGAAATTTCCTGCGTGAGCCGTTCTTGTTTTACAATGAAATGCTGTTCGGTGAGGTGATACCATAGACTGAATGCCTCAAAAAAGTTGATTTCGCAACAAACGTAACGGTTGCCTGCGAGTTTTCTTCGCTTGGTCCCATCACCCTTGTGAGCGGTATCCTGGATTGGAGATATCAAGGTTGCTTGATCTGCCGGCGTGGGTTGGTCTGGTGAGTTACTGAACTGACCACCGGTATCATGAACTCTCTTCTTGACTCTGGGAACTGCTTCGCTGACTACGTTTAGCTTAGGCACCTCCTGATCTGTAGCAATATTCGCCACGTTGCTTGAGGAAAGGGGAGGTAAGAGGTCGGCTACGCCTCTCAATCCTTCTTCAGTCAAATCTAGCGAGAGAAATTCCTCTTCAGTCCACTTCAGCGATGTGGCCTTATGAGAGTTCCGAAGATGGTCCGCAAATAGCTTGAAATCGACGTAAGTGTCACGATTAAGGCATTTATGAAAGTTGTGATCCATGTATGAGTGATAACGATACTCGCTAACGGAACGTTGTGAATAAAGATCCAAATATTCACATAACCAGCAAGTACCCTTACTTGAGGGCGGAAAACAGACTCGAAAAATGCCTTTCTCTGACAGTTGACAGGACCACCGGGCAGGAGGACCTAGTGTACTCTGTTGGCTTTCCCTCTCGGAAATTTTGTAGCCTGGTTGTCCGAAATTCCTGCCCAGGTGCACTGTGTAGGTTGGTGTTTGGAGGGGTTGAGCTCGAGAATGCCTCATGGAATCTGAACACCCCAAGCAAGTATGTGGTTTCTCTTCGGGGTTACGCTCTCGGCCGTAACAGGAAGCGTGCTGCCATGTCTTGCAGATTGCACACAGAACTATGTCATGCTCCTGCCATTCGTTGCGATTACACAGACACTTCACCTTGTACAGCTCACTGCTTGGTGGCGTCCCTGTCGCGATAGGCTCCAGACCTAGATGCGGGGTATCAGAAGGCCGTGCCATTCGAGGTGCAGCAGGACTCCGCACAGTAGCTGTTGGATGGTCGCTATACATGTCTCTATGCTGGTTTCGGTCTGCTGCTGACAACTCGAGGGTGGGCGCCTGAACATGTGAAGCCAGTCCACGTGCCTTGCTTTGGAGTTGCCGCACGAACTTATCCATGTTCAGGAGGTCGCTCATGGACGGGACGGTAGAGATGGACAAGGAATATGGGTCCATAGCAGGGTCGGATGGATGTGGGACCATGATTCCTCCTGGAGCGGCATCTTCGGGCAAGGTCGTAGTAGGTAGGGTCAAGCCAACGGTCTTGCTATCTCGGATGCTTGAGGAACCAGAGATCTCCCATCGCCTACGGGCCGCCTGAGAGATCAGTCCCACCTTGCGGATCGACCGTAGAGGTGGAGTGATGGCATGGCAAGTCGCGATATGTGACTTCAGTGATTTGTCGGTAGGAAACGGCGGATACTGACAAAGAGGAGCAGTGCATCGAAAGCCCCCTGCATGACCAATTTCGTGATCATGGCGGTCTGCCTCAGACTCGAACCCTATGGTGGCCCTAGGACAGCTGTGTAGTCGACAGGTGTACGCCGAGGTGCGAAAGGTCTTCTTGAACAGTTCTAATTCTTCAGTGGATGCTCCTGGGCAGGATTCTTGGTTGACCAGATCCTCCACAGCATGCTGGTATTTCCGGAGGAGCAGTGATACACCATCCTTGGGTTCTGGTGGTAGAGAAGCTTGTAGATTACTGGACGCTACCATTTGTTAGTGAACAAATCTAAGCTGTCTGTATGATTCCAGAGCTATTGAACGCTACTGCCTCCAGCGGTCGATTTCAAGCTTCAAGATTGATTACGATAAGGAGAAAGGAGCAAAACACCTACTATCAGATGGTAACAGATCGGCCTGCAATTGTTTTAAGGACCTAGCCGCCAAGGCCCTCCACGCCTGCCTATGAAGTACTCCATGTTGCTGTATCAAGTCCAGCCGCTTATCAGGAGGCGTGTGCAACATTTCGTCTGGCGTTACTGGGACACTGACCAACGCTTCAAGCCTGGTCGACAGCAGCTCAGCGAGCTGAAAGTATGGGCTTGAGACATGCAAGCCCGCAGCCGCTTCGTCAAGCAAGTAGTCCGTCCAGAATTCAGTCGCATACACGTGGAAACCATGTAAACCCTTGACCAGTCGAAGACTTCTTGTTTGCCCACCGCAGGTACTTGTGTCAATGAAAGTCCCCAGACTGGAAAGAAGGCAGGAAAATGTGGCCAGGCCGTGCTCATGCAAGATTTCATGCTCTCGGAGAGGGAGATCACTAGCAGAACTCTGGAGGAATTCCTTAACGGACACATGAACAAACGAGAGACAGGTATCATTTCGCTCTTCCACAAGAGGACCACATGCATCGAGGATGTAATGCGGGACCAAACGGCTGATATCGAAACTTCCAGAACTGAAGGAAAGTGCTGATAGAAATTCGAGTCTCTTGAGGGGCCGCTTGGAGAAAGCAATCCAGCCAAATACACACCGCAATCGATCAATTGAGCGTGAATCCAACCTGGACAGAATTTGAGCCAGGATCTCGTGGTAAAAGTCGGCTAGTTTTGGTGGAAGGGTTCGTACACACTCGAGGATCTCTTCCCGGGTGTAGAAGAGGTTGGCGGCTAAATGATCCAAGATCAGACGAGCGTAGAGAAACATACCATCCGCCTTCTTGGCAATCGCGCATTCGATTTCATGGAGCTCTTCCGGCTCGAAGTCAAGCTCTCGAATCTTTTCGCCAAGTAGATATAACCGACGGGATGCGTATTTTCTGATAGCCGCCTCAAGATTAGGCCTCTCTGCTTCATCGCTGAGGGAAACTGTAGTCCCCCTGGTAAGACGCCTCTTAGGCACAGGTGACTTCCGGCTGGAGACGAGAACTTTGCAGACGACGCCGCTCTCCCGCCCTCCATGCGTTGCCATATGGTTCAAGAGGCTGAGCAATCTTGGCTGCCTCTCTGGTTCACACTCGTCAAGGCCATCAAGCAGGATCCAGATGTGACGGCCCTCGTGGGGGGTTTCAGGTGTGCCTTGGAGCATGACATCGACGAGCTGTTCAAGGACGGACAGCGAAGGCAGGCGCTTATTCAGAACGCATTCGCGGTACATGTGAGCTATTAGTTCTTCATTACCACGAACCAGCTGTATAAGTATTGACCTGAGTATAGACTCGTATTTGGTACTTGCAGGGTAGCGGTAAGTTGAGAAATGCCGAACAACGTGACAATTCATAGAGAGGAGAAATGTCACAAGTTGCGCGGCTAAGACGCTCTTTCCAGATCCAGGGCTTCCGTGGAGCCAAATGTATCGAGTGTCGGTTTGCTGCTTGAGCCAGGCGCATATCTTTGGGTGCTTAAGAATCCATCCACAAGTACCTGGATGCCTTGTCCCCTCTTCCGCTATAGCATCGAATATGGAGACCTACTCGCTTTCATCCACTTTCAGCCATGACAGGAGCTCCTTGTACTGCTTTGTGGCTTGCTGCTCGTCCAATGATTTCACACGTTCAAGGCTGTCGGCTCTCCATGTGCACAACTGCTGCCGCATCTGGCGAGCCTCGGAAATATCATGAGCATTAGCCTCGAGATCAATCAAGTCGCCGTGGCGCTTCAAATCTTCTAGTATGGTCTCAAAGCGGCGTTGGAAACGACCCCAGGACGTATGGAAAAGGAGCTTCCAGGCTAAGCGATGTGAGCTATAGTTCGGTGAAGCGACTCAAGTTCAGGGATACAACATTACCTTTTCGTCGAACGAATTTGTAAGCATGCTTGTGGAATTCGAGTATATCGGCATAAAAGACAGCGAGCGTTTCTTGAAACCCTAAGTTTGAGGAGAAAGTGTCGCTGAGGATGGAGAAACGTGCAAGAGAATCAGCAATTCGGCTGTACCTACGCTATCGGTTAGCGCAATCGGTGCCCTGGTCTTCGAGCAAAACGCACCCCTTCATGATGACCTCAAACGCTTCGATGTACTCCGATGCGACTCTCAATATGAGCGTAACAGGACTCCAGACCCAAGCCAAATATGGGGTGCCGTTACACAGAATATCCACTGCTTTCGCATAGTGTTCGAGCCCATTCAAGAGAGGGGCCAGTCTCCGCATATTTCGCAATGTCTGTCGTGCCGCAAGCTGTCTCTCGATGTCCAGAGCCGCAGAGCGAACCTGTTCCAAAGTCGATGCTGATCTCAGCGCCTGATAGTCCGCCGGATTCAGGGTGCTCTCGAGATCCTCAAATGCCACCCTTATCGTGCTACGTGCCAGAGCCGATACGGCTGGGGTCTGCAGCCGACGAGACATGTTCCCGCCGACATCAACGATCAAGCAGCACAGCTTTTCGCGACAAGGAGTTCAAGTCGAATTTCTCTGAAAGCTGTACGAGTGAGGGAAGAGAACTGGAGTAAGGAGCGTAGAAACCTGTGCGGACACCCACAAACCCAGGGGCTCATCAGCTGCTGCATAAGCCCCAGAGCCTTACGCCACAAGGCTGTGCGAGATGCGCAACCGGTGACAGGAAACGGGTCGTTCCGGGGTCAAAACTATGCTTTTCTGCTTCTGCTACCTCCAGACTCTGTAAGTGTATATTATACTTTTTAAGCTGCGATATTGAACCGTAGTCAGACTACACGACTCCTTCTGCATCTCAGCTACAATCAGTTATGTGAAAGGGGAATTTCGTTTAACATATTACCAGGTCAGGCCGCTAATTTTCGTGTCGCGACGGTGACACGTCACTTCAGCCTTGCTCTCGTTTTCAGCAAAAGTCCACACCCAAGATTGAAGCCTCGACTCTCTTTCTCAGCAGGCACCGTGATAGACGGGATGTTCGTTTCTCGTTATGATCTGTCCTGGGAAGTTAGCTCCTCCAAGCCAGATACTTGCACGCAGAACTCCCACACTGATCCGGCACGGCACGATGAGAGCTGCACCAAAGACTGGATTGCCAGAGAACCACCGGAGTTAGTGTGTTACGGGATGGTAAGTCCCGTTCCCCCCTTAGTCGTATAAGAGTACAGACTTTTGATAGATTCCCCGAATACCTGGGCGATGTGACCGACAGAGCACGAGTGCCAAAGGTTTCTCCGTCGTGTTTGATTCATGCGACCGGTTTACGTCCAGCGACGGGCGACGTGGCACAGTAACCTCTACACATCATGCCCAGATGCTCCAAGGACTGCTCAACGAGAGTTCATTAGTCCTTTATGCAGAATGTATCTCAGAAGATACACGGGGTATTCGTAAACTCAAGTCTTCTTCACTATACCTGCAGTCGCCTTGCTGGGTCAGCATTACGCTCTACGGGCCTTGTGACCTCTATGATTCCATAGGCACGTGGTTGCAAGATTACGAGGTATATCTTCAGGATCCGCGGACATGCCATATGGACGTTAAGTATTGTAACCCGCACCGACTTCTCTCGGAGCACTGGCAGACTAATCCAATGCTGTCGGAAGTGACAGCTGGGATGGATGGGCCAGTTCATTTGCAAGACGTTGCTGAGCGGCCTGATTTGCTCGATATCCTAAGTGGCCAGATGGAGTTAGACGAGACTCCTCAGCCCCAACTCGTGAAGTCGGAACTGCGCAAGCATCAAAAACAGGCTTTAACTTTCATGTTGCGCCGGGAGAGGGGATGGTATTTCGAGGAAAGCGGCATGGACATGTGGGGAGTAATACACACTGCGGGTGGGCAATACTTCCTCAACAGGGTGTCGAACACAACTCAAATAGCTGAACCTCCTCACTTTTCGGGTGGTATAATTGCTGATCCCATGGGGCTGGGCAAGACTCTCACCATGCTGGCACTCATTGCGACTGACTTGGAAATTGCTCACCCTCTCCCCGTTGGGTACATTGACGATATCCCCAGGCGGCCAGTTCAAGCTACATTGGTGGTCGTGCCCCAGCCTTTATTAGCAACATGGGAAGGCGAGCTCTCAACTCATCTCGCACAAGACAGGGTGCAAATACGTCGGCACCATGGCAAATCCAGATTGATGGATGTTTGCGGCATTGACGCCGCTCACGTTGTCCTTACGACATACCACACACTATCAGCTGATTATAGGACACACAATGTGGGTGGAGGCCACATCATGTTTTCTGTTCAGTGGAGAAGGGTAATACTCGATGAGGCCCATGTGATCAGGAATATGAAGTCTCTTTTAGCTCGTGCAGTCTGCTCGTTGGACGCTGCATCTCGATGGGCAGTTAGCGGCACTCCGATTCAAAACCATCTCGGCGACCTGTCCACATTGCTTAAATTCATCCGTTCTCATCCATACGACGATACAAAACGCTTCGATGCCGACATATCTCGACCATGGAAATCTGGAGAGGACGAGGAAGCAGTCAAGCGCCTGAAGCGCCTCGCAAGCTATCTCATCCTGCGGCGAGCAAAACGCACGATTGATTTACCCCCTCGCCGGGACACACTGTGTCCTGTGGACTTTGATACAGCAGAGAGAAAGCTGTATGACCATATTCGCCAACAGACGCTTACAAGAATGGAAGATGCCCTCCAACAAGGATCTGAGCTTTCGTCTTCAGGGGTCTACGTGAACTTCCTCCAGCAGATTGAGTCCATGCGACTTGTTTGCAACCTTGGGATTTACTACCACGAGAGGCACAACCAGCCCACAACACACGAATTAGTAGAATGGACCAGCATAGCGCAGGAAACATTCAATATGCGGAGAGATATGAACATCATCTCCTGCACGCAATGTGGTTCCATTCTTGATCTCGAAAACGCCGTCGGCGATGAGTCCTCTCTACTTCATCCTCATTTCTCTCGGTGCTTAAAATATACGTGCGCTGAATGCTCACAAAAGACACGCTTGGCTGGACAGCGAATGACTTGCGGACATACGCCCAGATGCCCGGTAGCACAGATATCACTGAATGCTGGCTCGATCGAGGAAACCATCGGCAGCCTGGCGCCGCCCACAACGACGTCGTCTGATGAATTCCCTTCGAAGGTCAAAACTCTTATCAGGGACCTGAATGCTTTAACCTCGGATGTCAAAAGGTGCGATCCCCGCTGAGCTCAGATAAGGCGACACTGATGATCGCGCAGTATTGTCTTTTCCACTTGGAGACTGACGCTTGACATTGTTGAGACTGGCCTCACACAGGCTGGTATCCGCTGCGTTCGCTTTGACGGGAAAGTACCCCAATCCCAGCGCCAGGGCGTGCTGGACCACTTCAAATCTGACCCAAATATTCGGGTCATGCTCCTAACCCTCTCGTGTGGTGCTGTAGGGTGAGAAAAGATTTTTTTTCGCTCGTTTTCGTCCCTATGCCCTCCCTGCCTCACAGACATCCATGAAATGCGACAGTCTATGAAGCTGACTTGTTCTTCCTTGTTACAGGCTCACGCTGACGGAGGCCTCACGTGCGTATCTCATGGAACCTCATTGGTATGCGACGCCTCTTGCTACCATATCCCTCATGAACTCATCCCCCCCAGGAACCCAACAATTGAGGAACAAGCTCTGGCACGCATCCATAGAATTGGGCAGACGCGCGAAGTGACGACCATTCGGTTCTATATTCGAGATTCATTCGAGGAGGTGAGTCAGTAGCAAGCCCTATTGACTGACTTGACTGACCAAAGCCCAGCGAGTGATGGAAGTTCAGAAATCAAAGAAGAATCTTGCTGGAGTCTTGCTCTCTGCACATGATGGTGGGCACGCAGACGACAGCCTGAGTGCACTACAGGTCAGTACAATACTTTTACGTTGTACGTTTGGGCTAATGGCGGCATATGCATAGAAGCTGCGAATGCTGCTGTGAATTTGTCAGTGAGTAGGAATCTCGATTGGGAATGTAAAAGGCAATGAAATATTGAGTAATATTACACGATGCACCTGATGAACTCGAGAATTCAGAAGCATAGATGATGCTTGACTATTTGAATGCATATGGTATGGAGTAAGGAGGTGCAGATAAACTACACGCGTCGCGCTAGGGCGCGCTAAAGCGCGACAGCACGTGCAACTCGGGGAGGCGGGGCGGACAAGGCCTCGGCGCGGGGCCTGATCGATGGGGTCATAGGCTTTCAGCTTTTCTCCGATGACTTGATGACTGGATAACTCTCCGTTCATTTCCTCCGCACACACTGTACCGATACAAGATGGCACCGGCTTTGCTGGCGTCAATTGACCTCGCGACTTATACCAATGCCTCGCAAGGTCTTAATCCCACGACCTTGTCGTTTATTGGCAATGTCTTCGCCCGCTTTACGCCCGATACGGTCGATCTAGCCCTTGCCCACCTCCAGCAGTCCGTTGGGCGATATACCAACTATCTAGATGTCACATCGCTATCGTCCCTCGACGATATCATTTCCCTCCTCGACGCCGGCGCCGCAAAGGTCATCGTCACCCGTCAACAGCTCGACGAACTTCTCGCACGAAAGATCTCCCAGGACAGGCTGGTGCTTGCACTTCCCGGAAACACAAAGCAGGAGGTGATAGATGCTATCGGAGGCACACAGGTCGATGTATTCTCCCAGGGTCGCGACATTGGGCTGGTGGAGGCGTGGTTGAAGGAGTACGGAACGGATAGACCTGACGTCTTTGTCTTCTTCCCTTCCCCGGATGTGGACAGCGTCCTACGGATATCGAAGCTGTCGGCCATCCCAGTGATTTCGGCTGAACTGCTTACCGTGGATCCTAAGGCAGAGACGGGACTATTGAGCGTGGCGAAACTCATCATGTCGAACGCGACCAGCGACCGTCCGGATGGTCTGTTTACCACGCTGGTTACCGACGAGCGCGGCGTTGCCCTTGGTCTCGTATACAGCAGTGAGGAAAGCGTGGCTGAGAGTCTACGGACTGGTAGAGGTGTCTATCAGAGCCGTAAGCGGGGCTTGTGGTACAAGGGTGAGAGCAGTGGAGATATCCAGGAGTTGGTTTCAATTTCATTGGACTGCGACAACGACTGCCTGAGGTTTGTGGTGCGGCAAAAGGGCAGAGGTAGAGTGATTTCAATCTGAGCATGCGCTTCATAGCTGACTGGAGCTAGGGTTCTGCCACTTAGCCACTGCGACCTGCTTCGGCGAATACACTGGCCTGTCTAAGCTCCAGCAAACGCTCCAGAGTCGCAAGGCATCCGCTCCTGAAGGTTCCTACACTGCGCGCCTCTTCAACGACCCTCAGCTGCTAAGGGCGAAGATCCTCGAGGAGGCGACCGAGCTGTGTGACGCGCAAACAAAGGAGGAGATTGCTTTCGAGGCGGCTGATGTGCTGTATTTCGCACTGACGAAATGCGTGGCTGCTGGTGTCTCACTGGAGGATGTAGAGCGCAACCTCGACGCGAAGAGTATCAAGGTCAAGCGGAGAACGGGGGACGCCAAACCCGCATTCGTAACACAGGTGGCGTCTATTGCAGCTCCCAGTAACGGCCCAAGCACATCAGAAAAAGTGAAAGAAGCGGCTTCGGTACCACCAAGCAAAGAGGACCCAGCTGGTGTCAAGGATGGCAAAATCACCATGAAGCGCTACATTACCGCCAAAGAAGCCCCTGAGACCATCCAATCCGTCCTCCAGCGACCGTCGCAACGCTCCAACGAGAAGATCGTAGGAATATGCCACCCCATCATCGAAGCCGTCAAGACGCGCGGAGACGCTGCGGTCCTCGAGTATACGCACAAGTTCGACAAGGCCACCTCGCTGAAGTCCCCCGTCCTCCGTGCACCTTTCCCTGAAACCATGATGCAGCTCGCCCCTGAGACCATCAAGGCCATCGACATCTCCTTCGAGAACATCCGCAAGTTCCACGCTGCGCAAATCGACAAGCCGCTCGTCGTGGAGACCATGCCTGGCGTGGTGTGCTCGCGCTTCTCCCGGCCCATCGAACGGGTAGGTCTGTACGTCCCGGGAGGCACTGCGGTCCTCCCCTCCACAGCCCTCATGCTCGGTGTGCCCGCCATGGTCGCTGGCTGCAAGAAGATTGTGCTCGCATCACCACCCCGTGCTGACGGCAGCATCACCCCTGAAATCGTCTACGTGGCCCACAAAGTCGGCGCCGAGGCCATCGTCCTGGCAGGCGGTGCGCAGGCCGTCGCAGCGCTGGCCTACGGCACCGAGAGCGTGACTAAGGTCGACAAGATCCTCGGCCCGGGAAACCAATTCGTCACTGCGGCGAAGATGATCGTGTCCAACGACACCAACGCCGGAGTCAGCATCGACATGCCGGCGGGACCCAGCGAGGTGCTCGTCGTGGCGGACGCGTCCGCGAACCCGGCGTTCGTGGCCTCCGACTTGCTCAGCCAGGCGGAGCACGGTGTAGATTCGCAGGTCATTCTCATCGCCGTCGGGCTCAACGAGGCGCAGCTGGCCGCCATCGAGGACGAGTTGCACGCCCAGGCTATGGCGCTGCCGCGCGTGGACATTGTGCGCGGCTCGATTGAGCATTCGATTACGCTCGTGGTGGATACGATCGAGGAGGCCATGCGGTTGAGCAATGACTACGCGCCCGAGCACTTGATCCTGCAGGTGCAGGATGCGGAGAAGGTGGTGGAGCTGGTGGAGAACGCGGGCAGCGTCTTCGTCGGGCAGTGGACTCCGGAGAGCGTGGGCGATTATTCGGCCGGTGTCAATCACTCATTGCGTAAGTGCCCGTTTTATCTTACGCGCCCCCTCTTGACGTGGATATATGGCTAATCGGTTTGACAGCGACGTTCGGCTACGCGAAGCAATACTCCGGCGTCAACCTGGGCTCGTACCTCAAGCACATTACCAGCTCGAACCTGACGCAGGAAGGGCTAAAGAATGTCGGCTCTGCGGTGATGGAGCTGGCGCGCGTGGAGGAGCTGGAGGCACATAGGCGGGCGGTGAGTTTGCGCTTGGGTCTGCCTTGAAAAGCCTCTTCGTTTGAATGTGTCTGGGGTTGGTTTGGCAGATGTGTGGAGCACGTGCGGACCGTTAAGTGTTATGTGTTTTGTTTGTTTTAGATGGAAAGCATATAGGGGTTTTCATATGGGACTGCAGCGTAGCGAAAAGTGCAAATGCTGGTAGAATAGTTAAGCCAAGCCTTGTTTCTGACAAGGAAAGTCGCAGTGCCGTCTTATTTGTTGTTTCGGGCTTGCCGCGTCCATGTCCGATGGTCTATCCCGGAGGATAAGGCAGAGGGAGGGGTAGACGTGCGAGATGCCAGCAAATCCACCAAGTCAATTGCGCCCCCAAAGCTGACATAGTCGCCGACAAGTCTTCTTCCCGCATCCGCAAGACCATAATTTCCATATTCCATCGTATACAGCAAGGCAAAAGGATGAAATTTTACATTGTTTCTTCATTATTAGAAGTCCGACTAGCGTCAACTAGTAGTTAGTGGGTAATAGTGGTATAGGTATCCATCTAGAATGCAAACACCTCTCCATGCAAATATTATCCCTGGGCAAGGACCCCCCGAAGAAGCGACAAGAACGAAGAAAAATTACGCAAAGAAGGTATGCGCATGTACACAAACGCCTGTTTTGCGCCGTCCATGCCGTGCCGTGCCGTGCCGTGCCGTGCCGTGTATCCAGGCAGTTCGTTGGTTTCCGACCCCCAATGTTCCTCCCCCTTTCTGATGATGAAGATGTCGTAGCGAAAGACCTGAATGCGTGTATATATACAATGAATGAAACGACCGTCCCGATGGAATAGCGATGGTAATGGTGTAATGACTCGAAAGAGGCGAGACTACCGGAGGAAATGCATGTCGAGAATGGGCTTCCGCGGAAGCCGGTAGTGTGGATATGAATATGGACGTGGAAAGGTAGGTTGGTCGATGGTATTTTTTCGTCTTCGTCTTCGTCCCCCTCACGCGCCTAAACCGTCCCCACTCTTTCCTTATTCGTTTGCTCTCTAAGCAAACTGCAGCCCCCTCTTCTCCCCCTCGTCGTCGTTATCGAACATGAGGTCCTCCATCCACTTGGTGACCCGCGCACACCACGCATCGACATACGTGGTCCACAAGCTCGCGATCGTGTACTCCACCAGGAAGAAGACGGGAATCGCAATCATGAAGACGCCCTTGCCGGCCCGGGGGATGTAGTGGTACACGTCCTCGCCCTGCTCGTTCTTCTCGACGGAGAAGGGCTGTCCCGACCAGCCGTAGATCAGCCTGGCGGCAAAGACGCGCAGGACGGTGCCGTGGGTGAGGTAGACGGCGAAACTGTTGCGCCCAAGCCACATGAACATGCGGTTGCTGAAGGTCGACTGCAGCGTGGGGGAGAGCCAGATGCCCGTGACAGCCATGTCCCAGCCCACGGCGGTCCAGCGCCGAGGCCAATCCGCGGTGGCAGGGAAGATGTAGTGGCCTATCCATTCTAGCTGGGAGGACCACGTTGCCCACTCTGGGCGCTCCAGAGGGTAACCGGCGACGTATATGCCGAGGAGAAGAAGCAGGGTTTGGATGACGCGGCGCGTTTTGGTCCAGCGGGCGCACACGTCACGAAACCAGGGTTCGGAGCCGACATCGCACAGGAGGACCCCGTAGAGGAACTGAAGAGCGAACGTTTCTGGCGGACAGAATTAGCATGGTTGTACGCGTGGTACGGTGGGGTAAAGATAGATGGGGGATTGCGAGTGTTGCGGGGAGCAGATGGAAGAATGCGTGGGACGCGTGGAACGTCCCGGAACAGGAAAGCGTAGTAGCGAGGAACAAATTAAACGAAGTGACATACCAACAAATCCAGAATAGTCCACCCAGTACCAGCAGATGAGGACGAAGAGAGTGAAGGTTCGGAATTTGTTCTTCATGAAGATGGTCGCGAAAAGAACGATGTAAATCATGAAGGCGCCGCGCAGGAGCGGGTTCAGGGCCCATTGGTGGTCGTCATAGACATTGTGATTTTCGACCCAGTTTCTCTGCAATTCCGTAAACAGACGGGGGATCTCGGTCGATAGGCCTCCGATGTCGTGAGGGCTGGATGATCTCAGCCACTGCGAGTCGCAGCGCTGAGAGACTGTAAAACCTCCAATCTGGGCGAAGAACCAGGCGATGACGATGGCAATGGTGGAGGGGAGAATTAGGCGCGGAGGCCTACGAAAGGCCGATTTCGCGAGCGTGCTGAGGGCCTCTGACGTATTGCCCGATTTCGCGAGGCGGAGCGGCTTTATGCCGCAGACATAACCTTTCCTTTTCTCAGCAAAACGAAACGAAGAACAAGACTATCAGTTTTACCTGTCAAGAGGGCGAACATGGTGACGCCGATGCGGCCCTGCCAGGGAAGTCGGATGAAGGGTAGCTGGAGGAGCTTGGGAGCTGCATCCTCGCTGTCTCGTGGGTACCAGAGGGAGTAGTCCCAAGCTCTGCAGAGGTGGGTGACAACGACGAAGAATGAGGCGACACCTCGGACACCCTGTGGAGAACCATGGGAAATCAGAAATCCGATCATGTCAGGAACGAGACTGGGGGGGAATAGCTCAAAAGCTAGCCTACCTCGACCCAAGTCACGTTTTGTCTTCCATCTCTTCTCGTGCCAGCGGTGGACGAGTCGGACGACGGCAAGAGGGCGCGTCGCAGGTGGGAGAGTTGCGGAATCGAAGGCATGCCATGCAAGAGAATGGGTGCCAGCTCGGGGGTTATCAGATGGGACGGGTACGTAGGTTAGTAGTGATGGACAGGGCCGGAGGCGGCTCGCTAGGGCTGGGAGCAGCGAGATAGGGCGGCGTCGACGACGACGACAGAGGGAAGGGTTGAGGAATGAAGGGGAGGAGTCCAGGACCACGGCACAGAAGCACACACCGCGGGGAACGTCTTTATGGGGGGGTTGAGGAGGCTACATTTGGGCCTTTCCTCAGCCAAGCCGTCGAGGTTGAACATTGCGCGCGGGTGCCCGCCCGTCATGGCTTGTCCTGGCGGTCATGGCGGTCATGGCGGCCATGGCTGGGATTCTGGCAAGAAAAGCCCCGGGCGCAAAGACGGGTAGTCGGCGGGCCCACGCAAGCGGGAGTCTTGGCTGATAATCCATCGCCCAGAGACGCGAGGCCAATACACAAAGGGGTTGGTTTGCGCGTGCAGGGCGGTTCCATCGGCGTTGTCGGGGGGTGGTTGCATGTGGACAGGTGGGCAAGGTGGGCAAGGTGGACTCTCCTCGGCGTGGGCCGTTGCGATTTCTTGCTCATGGGTGGATGCGATGACGCAGATCGCAGGAGGAGGTGCACGCGAGTGACGCTGGCTGGGAAAAGGACTTGCATGGGATAGTTACGTACTGTACATGTAGTATTACGGGGCATCATCGCCAGCCTTACCCGGTCTGACTATCTTCCTAGAGATTCCGTGTAGGGTACCGTGTACAAAAGGGAAGGCTGAGAGCAAAAGAGTACACAGTACGGAGTACGGCAGGAAAGCCAGCTGTTCCCAGTTTCTCGAATTCTCAGAGGCATCACAAACTCCCTGTCCTGCCTTGCCACGGCATGTTTCGATCTGCACTCGTTCTCGGCGGACACAAAGGACCCCGACTATGTCCCTTGGTACTCCGTAGTGCACATCAATTCCCGGCATCAGGTTCCAAAATTCTGCTCAGCAAAAGCACGCAAAAATTCTGTAACAATCAGAGAGTCCTCTGTACCCGCAATTCACTCCCAACAGCATTTCAAATTCCTTGTGGCCAAACAAAACGCCCTCTCCAGTTGATTTTGATAGGCATCGGCGCACCGCCAATCTGTCCATCACGCGCACCCGCAAGGACTATTAACAAGTCTCCATGGTACGGAATATTCTGTCCAGGGCTGCGAGACTGTGGCACTGTGCGAGTCTGCGAGATGAACATACCCACCACTTGCGCGTCTCCTTCTTGGCGGAAAGCTTGGCGGGCGCTGCCGTAGCCACAGGAGGCTTTTGCCAGCGCGGAAATCCTGGAATAATAATAAGGGGACAGGAGGACAGGATGACATAGGAGAGGGACACTCTCACTACTCAGTCCTCTCAGCGGTCTCCAGTTCCCTTCCCTCGGATGCCCGGCACCGCTCCTGGGGCGCATGTGCTGCAGCCAAGCATCTGCAAAATGCTGTCGGTGGCCCCGTGTCTCTGCGCCGGCCACCGCCTCAATATTAATTACGGAGCGTACCCTCTCCTCCTGGGGCGTCGTCATCGCCTTTCTTGTCGTTGTTCTACCACAGTGCAGACACAGTCAGGCGGTCCCTTTCTTGCGCTTTCTGTGGTCCATGGCGGCTAGGCGGCGGGCGCGGAGACTAGGCGGTGTCAGCTTCCCCAATTCTCCTCAATTCACTGGAGGGCGGGAGTCCGTTCCCATTGGCTCCGCGCCCCTTCGCCCGGCGCCGAGACCCCGACGCCACAAATGGTCGTTCCAGCGGCCTTGGCGGGGAGGGCAGGGCTGCTGTTGTGTTTGTTTGGCATCTGTGGCATAACGAATCCTTCCGTTGTCAAATCCTTTGGATTCCCTGATAACCCTGTGATATGGCCGTCAAGGTGGGATTAATAAGGTCAGATACATGGTAATCGCGCGTGGGGAGAACACTGTGGCGATTCTTTGCCCGCAGGCTCAAACATGTGGCACCCGGTTAGTCGAAGTTTGATAGACATGAGCTGAACGGTTCAACATTGCGACCCCTGAGCGCCAAGGGCTCACTAACCACATCTGGTAATTCCTTCCCGCAAACATAATATCACGTGATATGATTATACATACCTAACCTACCAACCCCTATCTAATCTCTCTATCTCTCCATCAACACTAATCCACGCTTATCGACGTCATTCCGAACATAGACGTGGGTACCCTCCAGATTCCATGTTATCGCTTTTTGTGTATCTTCACCAACCCTTCAATGGTTCTTCTCGACAATCTCCTTAGCGAACGCCGCGAAATCCCTCTTCTCATCCACCATCTCCCACAGGTTCGGCTGCGTAAACACCGCCAACGTATTCCGTGCCACCTTGCCTCCAACGCCGGGCCCCGCTCCTCTTACAAAGTGCGGCACCGCCTTGAACTTGCCCTTCGTGATCACCTCGAGCGCTTCGCCCGTCTGAAATGCCAAGCAGTCGCGGGGAATAGCCACCTTCATCGTTACGCCCGTTCGCGAGTGAATGTACAGCCCCGCCTTGGGGTCAGGCGACCTTTCCAACTCCTCCAACGGCGCAAACGATGCACCCGTTTGTGGCGGATGAGACGCCTCGTCCACAAACATGGCTGAGGTAAGGCCAGTCAGGCACCCATGGTCGAGGTGAGTGGCACACCAGTCATCCTCATCCTTGCCGTCAGCGCTGCCATCTGTTCCCTGGGATTCCGGGCTGGGGAAGTAGTGCAGAAGCCGGGCCTTGGTGGATACGCTCGTTTTGACGACGTGCTCGAGATATCCCTTCGTGTACCCCTCAATGTTGGCCTCGGCGTACTTGTCACAGGCCCGGGCTACCAGCGCTGCAATGTCAATGATCAGAGTGCATAGTTCGCGGAAGGTGGCCTCGAACCCCGGGAGCAGCTCTTCAGAGGGCCAGACGTTCGGTGCAGTGTACTCTGGGAAGGAAGTGTACTTCTCGGCCACCTTCTTCTGTTCTTCTTCGAACCCAGATGCGCAGTTCACATAGTAGGATCCTTTCAGTGTGTCATATCGTCCATCCTTGAGCGTTTCCTTGCCGCAGGACCATCCTACAAGCCACTTGGATGCAGGCGACTCCAGCTTATCTGCGCATTGTCAACATTGGATCAAATTTTAGAAGCAGATTTGATCCTCCTTACCCAATTCTTCTTGAGGAAGATTTGCGAGAGCCGAGGAGTAAGATAGTAGTCTCCGTCTCAAATCATGGAATTTCGCAGGAAGGTCTTTGACCACGATGATGCCTAGAGATGCGGGTCCAAATGCCTCCTCCAAAGTCGAGAAGTCGATGTTGTCTGCAACTGTTTAGCACAGTCCCAAGTATCGATCACCCCTCTTTATTTACCTTTCTTCAGGTCTTCCAAGCCAACCGCTACGGCGGCCTGGTTGACTGTGCTGTTGGACATGCTGACCCAAGCGAACGAATCCAAATAACAACTATGAACGACTGCACTTCCTGGCTCCCTTCGAGAATATCTCTTTCAATTTGTAGTGAAGGAAAAGACCTCAAAATTTGACATGCGAGCCAGCCCTCTAAACGTTCACCTGCCTAAACCGCGTTCTGCCGCCGCTGACCGCCCGTCCCGTCGGTGGCTTCCGCCTAGACTCCATAACATCATCGCATTTGGAGCTCCGCAACACCTAGGTAGACAGCAACTCCCAGCATTCCCACGACGATACCGACCCCCCAACCACTCTTGCACAATGCCTACTCCCCTCCACTTTAAAGGCGACAAGAAACCCAAAAAGCGCAAGCGCGTCCCCGAAGTCTCCGACGCCGACGTCTCCGCCAAATATTCCGACTCCGCCCTCGCGACCACCAAAGCTACCACCGAGAACGCCGCCGCCGAAGGACAGGACGATGACTCCTGGGTCAGTGCTGAGGTTCCGACCGACATCTCTGGCCCTATAATCGTCGTGCTGCCAACCGAACCGCCGAGCTGTCTAGCTTGCGACGCCAATGGATCCGTCTTCACGCTCCCAATTGAGAACTTCGTCGACGGCGACCCTGCGACGGCCGAACCGCACGATGTTCGGCAGGTATGGGTTGCGAACCGTGTTGCGGGGACGGAGAGCTTGAGTTTGAAGGGCCACCACGGCAAGTGAGTAGCCATCGACGAGTCCGCACGAATACCGACGCAGGCGCAACCACTAACACGCCCAACCAGATATCTAAGCTGCGACAAATACGGCCTCCTCACAGCCACCGCAACCGCAATCTCGCCCACCGAATCCTTCCTCTGCATCCTCGTCCCCGACACCCCCGCCACCTTCGCGCTGCAAACCGCATGCGACACCTTCCTCTCCGTGGACTCGTCCGCCGCCGACAAGAAGAAGGCCGCCGCGTCCTCGAAATCGTCCGTCCCCGTCCGCGGCGACGCCGACTCCATCTCCTTCAGCACCACGTTCCGCATCCGCATGCAGGCGCGCTTCAAGCCGAAGCTCAAGGCCTCGAAGCAGGAGAAGGCACAGGCGAAGATTACGCGCGCGGAGCTGGAGAAGATTGTCGGGCGGCGGCTCGACGAGGACGAGGTGCGGAAACTGAAGAAGGCGAGGAGGAAGGGCAATTTCCACGAGGCGGCGCTGGATATCAAGGTCAAGGGCAGTCATGACAAGTTCGCGAGCTGAGTCATCGGGAAAGGGGTGCTTTGAACTCCATGGCTTCTTGCAATTTGAGCCCAGGCGTGATGTGCGGTTCGAATGTTATGTTCAACATCGTCACGTGGCATAGTGGGACTGCTGAACAAAAGGAAAACGGAGCCGCAGAGACAATTCAAAGAGAAGCAAAGGCCGGGCCTTCACCAGGGAGAGGAGGAGATAGCTCTGTGTCTCTACACACTCTCCGGCTCTCTACGACGGAATTGCTGAAGATGGCAGTGGGGCTAGGATGGACACAGAAGAATGGGTATGGATACGTTTTACAACCGGCCGAGCATAAGGCTGATTGTAAGCTTTAAAGCAGACCGAAACGCAATTACCACGAAGTTTCCTCCCTGCTAACCGCAAAAGGCCATATGTCTATCCGCTCGTATGAATAAAGCACGGCCACTCCTTCACGGTCCCCATCCCCTACTCCTACAAATCCTGAATCTGCACCTTGATGGCCCCTGTCCTCGAATCCCCCGCCGTCTTAAAAGCGTCCACGGCATCCTCAATCCCAAACCGGTGCGTCACCAGCCTCTTCGTATCAATCACGCCTTCCTTCATCAACCGGATCGCCTTGGGCCACGTATTCGCGTACCGGTACTGGAACTGCAAGTCCACCTCGCGCGTGCTGAGCGTCATGAAGGGGATCGTAATCTCGTTCTTACCGACACCAATCACGAAGACCTTGCCGCCGAACTTGACGCTCTCAATCGCCGACACGATACTGCTCTCCACGCCCGTGCACTCCATCGCAATCGCCGGCTGCACCCCTTCCATGAGCGCGTGGATCGCCGTCGCAAAGTCCGCCGGCGTATGGGTGAACTCGACCTTGTGCGTCTTCACGCCGGGAACGAGCGACTTCGCGAACTCCAACCGCCCCGCGTCGATATCCGTGATGACAATGGGCGCCGCGCCCGCCGCCCGACAGCACAGCAGCGTCACCAGCCCGATGGGGCCCGCGCCACACACCAGCACGGGATCACCCAGCCTTACGTTCGCGCGATCCATACCCGCCAGCGCAACGCTAAGGGGCTCCAGCATGGCGCCATCCTCGTACGTCAGGTTGTCCGGCAGCTTGTGGCACCATTTGGCCGGGTGTGCGAGGTAGCGGCGCAGCAGGCCGTGGTAGGGCGGGGTGGAGAGGAATTGGACGTCGGGGCAGCCGTTGTAGCGGCCTGTGAGGCAGGGCTCGCAGGAGAGGCAGGGAACGTTGGGCTCGATGGCGACGCGGTCACCCGGTTTGAGGTGCGTGACGGAGGGGTGGGCGGCGACGACGATGCCGGAGGATTCGTGGCCGAGGATGTGGTTGTCTTGCACGATCATGGGGCCGATGCAGCCCTGGGAGGGAATTAGGGATACAGGGTCATTACAAAGGTGGCTGCTGGGAGTCAAAGAGGAAAAGGGGAGGAAGAGACGCGGGATGGCGTACAGCATGCCAGAAATGGATGTCGGAGCCACAGATACCCGTGCTCTTGACGTGGATGAAGACTTCCCCCTCCTTGAGGTTCGCCTCGCCTTCCTGCACTTCTTCGACTACGGGCGCAGCTACCGAGATCCACAGATCGTGGTTGGGGTTCGTGTAGACGCCGATGTTGGGCTTGGAGGGGTAGATTTCGGACATGTTGGTAGGGTTGAGGAGAGTGCCGTGGGTGAGTAGGTAAACGTGAGTTATCGAGGCGGGATGATATCCAGAGTGGATGATAGGAAGCGACGAGACGCGACGTGGGGCAGGTAGGTAAGTAGATAGGTAGTACCTGGGGAGGGAATGGTGTTGTTTGCGGTTGGCCGAAGTTCAGCTCCAGGCTAAATAGAGGTAGAACAGAAGGAAGTTATTTGAGGAAAAGCAAAGTCAACACTCCAGGTATTATTCCAAAAGAAAAAGTAAACCACAAAAAGGCACACGCGCTCCCACAAAGACAGTTACCGCGTGTGCTATCCGCGCCCAAGTACCTATATACAAGGTGCTATACGTGGAAAATTAAAGCCCATGTGGTCGTCGGGGCTATGACGACGGAGGGACAATTCATCGGAAGCTTCTGTATCGGGAAAGCCGTCAGGGAAGCTATACCGGTTGGGGAATGGCTTCGGGACGTGGGGTATTCGTGGAAAAGATCCGGCGGAAGTTTATGTAGACCAGCACGCCTCCATCACACAAAGTTCACCGCCAACGACCATGTGCGCATATTCTTGTTAGTTTGTTTGTTTGTTTGTTTGTTTTACTTTTGTTCATTCATGGTATTTCATGTTTATGGTATCCTACACTTTTCCTGATGCATAATGACCTATAACTCCGCCACACCCTAATTCTTATAGCAGTGGATGACGCGGGCATTCATAAACGCCAGCAGACCAGTCTTACCCCACTCACCGCCAATGCCAGACTCCTTGTGGCCACCGAAGATAGCCTGAGGCGTGGGCTTCTCCCAGCTGTTGACGAAGACGCTACCCGCCTCGATACGGCGCGCAACCGCCATGGCCTTCTCGACGTCCTTGCCCCAGACGCAGCCGCCAAGACCGGTGTTGGTGTCGTTGGCACGGGCAATGACCTCGTCGAGGTCGGACCAGGGCTGCGTGGGGACAATGGGGCCGAAGGGCTCCTCGGCGACGATCTTGGAGTCGTTGGGAGGGTTGTCGATGATGGTGGGCTTGATGAAGAAGCCCTTCTCGGGGTTGGGCTCAGGCTCACCGACGGCGAACTTGTAGCCCTTGGCCTTGGAGTCGGCGAAGTAGCTCTTCACCTTCTCGTACTGCATGGCGTTCTGGACGGGGCCGAGGAGGTTGTCACCGTCCTCGGGGGCGCCGACCTTGATCGACTTGGTGAAGCTGACCATCTCCTCGAGGAACTCCTTGTAGATGGACTCGTGGATGTAGATGCGCTTGGTGGCTACGCAGACCTGGCCGGAGTTCTGGAACGCGCCCATGACGACCTCGGGGGCGACCTTCTTGATGTCGACGTCGGGGAGAATGATGGAGGCATCGTTGCCGCCGAGCTCGAGGGTGACGCGCTTGAGGGACTTTGCGCTCGCCTCCATGACCTTCTTGCCAGTGGCAATGGAGCCGGTGAAGGAGATCTTGGCGACATCGGGGTGGAGGGTGAGCTGAGCACCGAGCTCGTTGTTACCGCCAACCGCCTGGACGACACCTGGGGGGAAGATCTGCTGAGCGAGCTCGACGAGCTTCAGGCCAGTGTAGGGAGTGAAGGGACTGATATGTGTAAGCGACTGGCCATGCGATTTGGGAACGACAAGTCTGGTTGGGAACGTACGAGGGCTTGATGATGATGGCGTTGCCGGTGAGCAGGGCAGGGGCGACCTTGCCGATGGAAAGAACAAGGGGGAAGTTCCAGGGGATGATACCTGGGGTGGAGCTGTCAGTCAACAAGTCTGTTTCGACGTCCGGGCCCACTCCAGCACTCACCGCCACAGACACCGAGAGGAGTGTACTCGGTGTAGACAATCTTCTCCTCGTCTTCGAACTTCTCCTCGGGGATATCGAGAGAGCCTGCACGCGGTCAATTGCATGTTCCCGTCAGCTCTCCGTCGGCTTTAGAACGCACAATGGTACTGGATGAAGCCAACAACGCCAGCAACCTCGATACCAGCAACCTTCTGCGGCTTGCCGGACTCCTTGCACAGGAGCTGGGTGAACTCGTCGCTGTGCTGGCCGAAGAGGTCGGCGTATTTCATGAGCAGCTCCTTCCTCTTCTCGATGGGAGTATCCCTCCAGGCAGGGTAGGCCTTCTTGGCCGCAGCCACGGCATCGTTGCAGTCCTGCTCTGTGGCAATAGGCACATCCCAGAGCTCCTCGCCGGTTGAGGGATTCACGCCGTGGTGAATGTTCTTGCTGCCGCGCTGCTGGCCATCGATGATGTTGTGGAACTTGTCGAACTCGAGGGAGGAAACCTTTGAGGGAGACATGATTGCAGCAGGATGTTCTGGGTATCCGGAGGGATCTGGAGCTCGCTCGGGATGAGAGAAGAGGGGGATATTTTATAGCTGTGAAGTATTCGACGAGAGTACTGCCGAGCTACCCCATGAATGGAGCAGAGCGGCACCAGTGCTACCTCCATTGTTTGAACATGCTGGCTTTCCCTCGGTTCTGACACGCTGATTTGCGATTAATAATAATGGGGAGCTCCAGCGCGGATGGGGCTGTTCCAGACTGATGATGCGGGGCCGCAGCCGTGAAATGGCCAAATCGAGGGTTGAAGCGGGTGAGGGGCAAAACGAGGGGCAGCATGTGCTCAGGCCTGCCTTTTCCGTCGGCCTCTAGCCAGGGATGAATAAAAAAAATACTGTGTACCGTGTAATTAGGGTTTGCTGAGTGCCGCTCTGTTTGCCGGTTTTTGCTACAGACCATGGCGATGTTTCCTCATCAACCATATCGAGTTGGCCCTGAGCAGGCTGAGTTGTGCAGTCAATTCCGATCCCATCACGGCCCGGATGATGATGATGATGCTCTGCTGCGATCGTCACAAGGACACAGCCCATCGTCCGCCTCTTTTTCTCGAACCCTTTCTTCTGCGACTCGGGCGTGCCGAGTCAGAAACTGATACCTCTTTCCCACGCCTCTGGTGAATGGCATCGGACAGGTTTTGGGCTGTGCAGGAGCAGGAGAGGCGCATCTGCTCCGTTCGTGCGATGTCTCTTCCTCGCAAAGCAACCGTCTTTGGCCGACAAGAAGCTGCTGACGCTAACTATTGACTGCGCTGACCCCCAAGAGCCATCCTGAATTTCGTCCGTCGCTGAAAGCTTGTGCTGGGCTGGGGAATCTAAGGGGTTGGCTCCGCGGCGTTAACGGTCGAGGTTATCCATGGCGGCATGGCCAAAACCCGTGGGCGGAGTACTCTCGGGGGCGAGTTTTCTTGACGTCTGATGATTTCTAGTTGTCGTTCAAGTGTATTAAAGCGCTGGGGGCCGTCATTCTGGAGGTGATGGAGACGTTCTTTCGAAGAGACATTGAGCTGTCGCCATTACGGACCCCGACGTCTACCCTGTGGCACAGTTCCCTCCTGCCTCTGACTGGATGAAATGTTAGTGTCTTGGCAATTCATCGCTTCTTTTGGCGCATTTCCAGAATACTTGCACTGTTGCTGATCTGGACCCTCTACATCTCGCCAACACCTCAAGTTAGAGACGCCCTAACATAGCAATATCAGCATCGTTCGCGGTAGGCTTGATCTGAAGTCTCTCAGCTCGTGCAACGGTGCGAGAGAGAGAGAAGGATGAATCCTGGAGCTATGTCAACATGTACACCATGGGTGTCACCAAACGAACTCCAAGGTCTTGTGTAACAACCATTTTTCCAACTACCAAGTTGGCCACTTCCCTTTTCTCATTGATATATATTGCGGTTTTCTAACAATAGCAACCACGCTGGGGTGGTGCTCCGAAAGCTCTCCTGTCATGCGACCTTCTTCCCCAATGCATGCTCCAAGCAGCGCCTTCGATCATGTTAGCTGCTATCACGACAAAAAAAACAGTTCGACGGCAATATCAACCGTGATGAAGGATACGAAGCTGGGAGACCGACCCAACGCGGCAAAACCCTCCTGTTAATCTCAACTTTAATGATCCCGCCTCTCGCTAAACCCACGTCAAGCTTCTGGCCTTCCCTGGTTGCAATCAACCGCCGCCGTGTGGTTCGCGACCTCGACCATGCCTTTCAATCTATTATATAGACTCTCCCGACGGCTCCAAACTATCGTCTCTCCATCACGTTGCGACCTCTGTGCTCGGCTGCTATTTTTGGCCCCTTTAATTCACCTCCTCGACGAGGAGGTCGGTTTGCCCCAGGTTTCGCAGAGTTCTAGAGCCAACGTGGTCTCTTGCACCTTTCCCAGCTCGTACCGGGACAGCCGTTGGGACAGCTGCTGCAATTAACTCGGGAGACCACACATGGTCTTTGTGGCGACAGGCCGGGGTCCGCCCCGGGTTGGGACCGTGAAGCCAAGACGCAACATTGCAGACGATGATAGACGGCCGTTGGAATGGGGCAACAAGCACCTTCCGATATGCTATTTTTTGTCCTACTCGACGAGAAGTCCTCTCGTTGGGCCAATGGCATCCCGTACAATGGTTTGCCTCTCTCGCCGAACAACTCCCCTTTCGGACATGACGATAGAGAGCCAGAAGCTGGGGCATATACAGTTTCTCGTACCCGGATGAATGTCTTCACATATAAGTACTGTCGTTCCTTTCCTCTCTGAGTCTATCTCCACAGCAACTCGCCACCTTCGGTTCCAGACTTCTATATCTTTGGCATCGTTCAACCGTTCTCCACTTTCTAAACCCTCAAGCACCCTTCCCTGTACTGTCTTACTCCCTCATTGCGTTACGGCATCATCCTAGCACAATGAAGTACACATTCACAGCCCTTGCCCTCGCGGCTCTCTCCCTTGCCAGCCCTGTCCCGGATGCGATCGCAGCAGCGCCCCCATCCTTCAAGATCACCGACGTCAAGCACGGCGGCTCTGGCTGCCCCCAGGGTTCCATTGACATTGACTTCACGGACAGCACGGTCCTTCCCATCCGTAAGTCTCCTAGCATCCATACTATGCTCCTGATGCTAATCCGTTCCAGGCTTCAGCAAGGACTTCACTGCCTCCGTCGGTCCCAACGTCCCTGCCGAGGAATCGCGCAAGAACTGCCAACTCAACATCGCCCTCAAGTACTCCCCCGGCTACCAATACAGCGTCTACAGCGCCGACTACTCCGGCTGGGGAGACCTCGACGCAGGCGTCAAGGGTTTGGTCAAGGCAAATTACTACTTCTCCGGCGATACTGCACAGGTTCGTAGTTCCCTCATACAGACATCATCATAACAGAAATTTACTGACTCTGCAATAGGCTTCCACAGAACTCTCCCTTCCTGGTCCTTTCTCAGGCCGCTACACCAAGCATGATGATGTCCAGCTCTCGGTCTGGTCGCCCTGCGGCGGCGATGCAGCTCTCAACGTCAATGCGCAAGTTGCCCTGACGCCCCTGAACGGCAAGGGCTCGGGTACCTTGGTTGCAGTCAAGGAGAGCGCCAAGTTCACGCACTCCGTTTACATCAAGTGGAGACAATGCTAGAAGCGGGTGCTGGCTCACCGGGGTGGTGGTTTCGTTGTTTTTGCTATATCAAATTCTAGTTCTTCTTTTCTCGACGAAAAGTTGGGTTCCCGGGGACGGCTGTAGATAGATTTGTAGGAGGCTGTGAGCAATACCCAACAATTTCAGTTCAACATGCAATGTTCTCTTGGATGCAGTGCTTGGACATGCTGTGAGTGTAGTAGTGGATTCCATCTACGGAAAGGCAACACCCTGGTGGGTTGCTCATCGAGACCATTCTGTCCACATAGCCCCCTTCTGGAGGAGTTGCCTTCCAACACGCATGGCAAGAGAAGACCGAAAGAAAATACCCCTTCCCCCTTCCTCAAAACAAAGCCAAACAAACTTCCCACAGCAAAGATACCTCCTTCCAAACATCGTGAGGTTCAACGAAGCTTCGCCCATCCCAGCCCCGTTTCATATCCTCATATTACCCCAATATCCCCTTACCGGGTACGCAGCACCGCACCCGCACCCTGCGTCTGCCACAAATTGCTTCTATTCTTACCTATGCATTTTTCTCCGTCATTTGCGTCTCGCGTCGTCTCGTTTATTGCATCCCGGTTCCTTGCAGTCACGAATTGTGGGAAATTTGGGATCGCCCTGGGTGCATGAGCGTACATTTGAGGCGAACACTGCGAGAATAGAAGAGATGGCGAGGCAGAACAATGGTATACCCGGACAGATACAACATGCACATGTCTTCTAGTTTTGATATATGCGATTCTTTGTCCTACTTTGTTTGAAATACAAGGATATCCAACCATGTGCATGCCAAAGCCCAACAGTAATGTCCCATCGCTCTGCTCCGGTAAACCTAATCAATGCTAGTGGTAGTAACACGGCTAACAACCACATCCTCATCCTCCGCCTGGGGTCGCTCATCAATGCTCTCCCGTTCGACATGCTCTACGCTCTCGCTCTCTTCCTCCCTGGCATCCTCCTCATCCTCATCCTCTCCCCCCTGGGCCTCTCCCCCCTCCCCTTCCTGCTCCAAATATTCTGGCTTTTCCAACTCCTCACCACCCTCCACCCATACTCTCCCCAACTCCGCCTCCACTTCATCCTTCCTGCGCCTCCATTCCTCCACATTGCGCAGCCGCTCGCGCAAATCTTGCAACTCCTTCTCAACAGACGATTTCTCCGACTCCGTCCCGATGCGCTGGAATTCCCACTCGTCGCCGTTTTCTCCCTGGCCTAGGGTGAGCGTGAAGGTATGGTAGCGCTTTAGGGAAGCCCGCGTGGAGATCGTGATGAGGGCTACACCCAACTGTTAGCTATCTTGCAACATTTCTACAGGGCAGTAGCTGCAAGATAGAAAGACTTACTGATTCCCTTTGCCTTGGCCCTCTCATACAGCAGCCCCTCCACGTCGCTGCTCACCGCACTCGTTCCCTCATCAATGAACGCATACCGCGGCTCATGGTACAACAACCTCGCAATGCCCATGCGCTGCTTCTCGCCTCCGCTGAAGACGTCTTTCCACACTTTCTTGGTGTCCCAGCCGCCCTCGCGATCTGGGAGATATCCTAGTCGCGCCTCTTCGAGGATCTGGCTGAGCTCAATGTCCCGCCGTCCAGCCTCTTTCATGTCAAGTTCCGTGTGCGGGTAGATGACTTGGTCGCGCAGCGTGCCGGTGCTGAGATAGGGGCGCTGGGGAAGGAACATGATGCCATCCGTGCCTATTGACCGGGGACGGCTGACAAGTCCACGGTACGTCGGCCAGAGCCCTGCAACAATGCGCGCGACGGCGCTCTTGCCGACGCCGTTGGGTCCGGTGATGAGGAGGTGTTCGCCAGAGTGGACGATGAAGGAGAGGGATTCGATGAGCTCGTCGCCGCCCATGGGGTACAGGGCTGGTGCGACAACGGGGACGTGCTCGAGCCGAACGCCGTCGAAGCCTTTGTGCACGGTGCCTTGGATGTCGCACATGGAGTACAGTTCTGGGCGAGTGCCTGGAGCTGGGTGATATGCGTCTGCGTGGACGCGGTGGAGGGTGCTGATGAGGGTGTAGACGCGTGAGGTGTAACCTGCCAGCTCGGAGAGGTCCTTGATGGAGTACATCATGCGGCCTCCGGCATCGGCCAAAGAAAGCATGAGCCGTTTATTGGTGATGAAGTCCTTCATGCGGCTACGCTCACGAGACGTGCGCTCGGCGCTGGTGGCAGAAAGTTCGGGCAGTCCCCCAAGGCCGCCCCACGTGGGTAGGAAGACGGGAAGTGAGGTGATGAGGTAACCGAACGCGGACCAAGAATACTTGAGGACGAAATCTTCCAACATGTTGTACCGAATCTTGAGGCTGTAGATGCCTTCCATCCAATGTTTGAGGTCCTTGAACCCCTTTTCCAGAAAGTGTTTTTCCATTTGATCCCCTCCGTAGAAAGCCACTTCTTCAGCGTTCGCAATGAGGCGCGAGTGAAGGAATCGGAAGTCGCCCTCTTTGCGGCCTTCGACCGCTTTCAGTTTTCCGAAAGGAGGTGACAGTTTGCGGAGAATGGTTGCTGTCAAGAAATAGTTGCCCAGCAGACCAGTAAGTGCCAGGGGACCAAGGGAGCGAGCTAGCTGGTAGTTGAACACGCACAGGTCCACCAAAGGCTTCCCTAGCGAAGAGTACAGCGACGCTGCAGATGCACAGAACTGTGTCAAATCTTGCGTAATGTACTGATCCGCGCCTTGGCCGACTCCGCCATCCAGATTCGTCAATTTGTAGTAATTGAGATGGTCGTTCAGATAAAGGTCGTGGATGTATCGCGTGAGCCTTGTCCGGAACGCAATCGAGACCTTTGACTGCAGGAACTTGATCATGGCGTTCGTGTATGACCCCAAACTGCCGACTCCGAGCCACTTGAGGATTCCCCACAGGAAGGCCTTTCCATTGCCCGCCACCAGGTCCCGCACAATCTCTCCGTCTAATCGCGCAATGACGAGGGAGAGGTACGTCCGCAGCATCAAGAATGCGCTATGACTCAGGAGCAGTCCCGTCTCTTTGCTATTCCATCGTGGTATCATTATACTCAGCAAGCTGAGGAATTGGTGGAGGAAGGCCAGGTTCAATCCTGGCTTGGTTTGCGGTGGAGGAGCTTGAGGATTCGTGGCGTCTGGCATGCGCGCCGCACGCGGAGGCTGGAGAAAGAGCCGCCTATGCGCATCGAACGTGGTCTGCTTAGTAGGGTATATGACGACCTTAGACGTGGCGTCTCGGTACGGTACATATATCGTCCTCGAACCATCCTTTCCTCTTAGCCCGGAATTCCTCCTCAACAGCCGCCTGCCCGTCTCTCTCTCAGCATGCCGCTTTTTATACCATCTCTTTCCTCCATAACCCGTGCCTATTATCGTAAGAGCTAGGGTGATCGTGGCGATCAACTTCGTGAGTTGGGAAGCATTCGAGACTCGGGAGCGCAACCGGTTGGCATAGTGGGTATAAAGGGTTAACAAGGGATCATGAGGCTGTCGTAAAGTGGATTGTGCGGCCATTGTAGGCCCTCGGTGTCCCCTGGACGAGGATTAACATGTCGCGAAGTGTGGTTGAATGGACACGATGCTGTGCTCACAAGCAATGACATGCCCTGGCAGCTGTTGCGATGATGCGCCAACCCACTTAAGCCGAGGCATGTGAAGAGTGCACGTGAGCTTCCAAGTGCGTTCCAAGGTTGGCCTTGGCAGTACCCCAGGGTAGCCCAGCCTCCCTGTTCAGAACGACTTCCACCAACAAGCCTACAGAGTACGGCCTTGGACCATATATACCCGTCCTGTCCTTGTGTTGATGGCGCATCCCGTCAAGAAGTCCCTGCGCGTTACGGGCCTAGTTACGATCGAACCCCGCCCTGCAATGGGATTCCGCCCCTAAACCATATGCATATACATTTTGAACAAATGATCAAGATCCTCTGTCATCCGCTTACTACCAGCGTACCCTTGTCAATTGTGCTCCCGATGCAGTTTTCTCATGTCGTCTCTAATCACCAGCGGAAGCATGAATCGGTTATGGTAGGCATGGCTGCCAAAACCTATCATCACATGATCTGAGAGAAGGACGCTTCAGTAGGGCTGGAAAATGTAGTATAGAGAAGTTTACATGTAATGTCCATGAGTATGGCATGGATGTCATGTTGTATTATTTCCAAAATATAGGTCAAGGGAGCACATCATGTGGATGGAAATAAACATCAAGAAAGTTTCATTCGCGCATTGCCTCGGGTATTCTCGACCATGAAGGATTTCAAGATGCAAAACTCAGAACGCGTGAGAAAGAAACCGAAGCCCCAAACAGTGAACTTTTAGAATAGAAAGGTTTGAACAGAACAACAGGACATTGACAGAGAAATACGGCACCAATGTCTTTTATAAAATCCCGTGGAGCTCCGTTGAGGTCAGCCCGAATACTTTAGTCGCACCAGAGTCCTTATAACCACTTCATGACATGCTTACCAGCCTCGACAGCGTTGGTTCTGGTACTGTCGGTCCCTATTCCTCCGATGAGAAAAGATGTCGAATCCCACGCCTGAGCAACGCATACAACGGTCTGTCGACCATCACTCTCTGTATTACCCAGGCCGGATCCACATGTCGTAGCTGTGGTATCTCTCGGATAACCCTTGAGGCCAAATGCACCGCACTGTCGAAGTTCACCCAGTACATGGCATCATATAGTGCATGATATAGGTGCGACTTTCCAGTGAAGTGAACATCGTGCGCACCCAGCGCTTTCATCTCTGTGGTGTAGAAGTCGCGATAATAATCCCAGCTATATACCATCAGCGGTAATTGGGTAGGATTGTAACCATGGCGCCAGTCCTTGCGGAGGAACAGCGGGAAAGATCCGCAGCCAATGGAGCGGGGAACCGCAAGGCACCCGTCCCAGTCAATGATGCCGGTTACATTCCCATCCTCGTCCGTAAGTATATTCTGTAGATCCAGGTCGTTGTGCAAAAGAACGTAAGAGTTAGCCTCGTCTTCTTCCGAAATATTGCGCCTGGATTGTTGGAAAGCCGGTTGTGCGATAATAGTGTCCAGGATGAGGCGCATTCCCTGAGAATTGGCAAACTCTTCCTCAGTTTCGTGTTCCACCTTCTGCTGTCTGGCTGGGAAAAGGTGGTCGAGCTGACGCCGGAAGGAAATCGCCGGACTGTTGCATGGTTGGCGGGTGATGAGGCAGTCATCCGTAAAAACAGACTCTTCGGTGATGTTGTCAAAGTTCCATTCCGTCCAATGCGTGACAGAATGCTCCGGGCCATCTTGACCTTCCTCTGGGTAGAATGGCATACCAATGTGCATCCAGTGAAGCTGCTCTAGCTGGCTCATGTATCGCGCGAGAGACCTTAAAATCGTGTGGCGTTTGCGCTGTGTTTCGGCATCTACCACATCTCCAGGTGCAGCATTAAGATCGATATTCTCAATCCGGTCCACGTTGAACCATGTGAGGTAGGCAGGGCGACCTGGAAGACGCTCTTGTATCATGTACGGAGAACCGATCGGGTTATCTGTGGTGTAAGAGTACCCGTACACTCTTGGCACCGGCACATTGCTATGGCTGCGAATGTGTTCTAATATGTAGATTTCGCCACCCATCATCTCCAAATCACCTCGTCGCCAACGACCTGTGACACCAATTCCCGGTATCTTGATGACGTATTCCCGGTGTACGCCCTCCTCTTCATGGTAAGCCTTGACAAATGTAACTCTGTGGAAGGACCCCTCCGTAGAGCCCTCTAACGTGCATTGATCTGTCTGTACGGGTGTTCCATAATCCGCCAGAGCCTCGACAAATACCGTCATCAACTGATCTGGGGTGATGGTACGGATAGATGTCCAGTCTTGACGGCAAGGCAGTGGAGCTATTAGCTGCTCCATTGGTTCCTCGGCCCTCGACCTTGGGGCTTGTTCCGCTACCTTTTTTGATACGTTTTGGCCTCTGTCCTGGGCACTGTCGTCCGTCGTATCTGTAGATGTATAACGCGAGTCGGCGGATGGTGATGAAGCGTTCGATCGTTTCTTGCAGTCGTCAAACAGATCTTCATCTTGAAGTTGTGCGGCAGCTTCTTTCCAGGCTGCCTTGTCTACCTCCATGGTAGAAGAGTCAAGGTTAATCAGATCCTGAGCTCGCCTCTGGCTATGATCAGAATCTAAACTCGCATCGTCATGATTGAAGAGCGCTCTTACCATCTGCATATCAAGAGGGGCATCAGAAACGAGATCGAAGTTCGCTATTGCGGGAGCTTCTCGAACTGGACTGTGCACCCAATCAGACCCAGGCAATGAAAGTATGTCGAATAACGGTGTCGTCGATGGGTGGATGAAAATTCCAGAAAGCAAGTCAACCGCTGACTCGGAGGCGGTGAGCGGATTATGATTGTCCGTCTCATCCGTCATGTTGATGAGGATGATTTGGCTCAAAAACGTCTGCTTGAAGTCGGGTTCAAGCTGGAAATGAGGAGTAGGGATGGGAACACGAGAACTGAAGTCCATCTTGGCTGGACAAGAGATAATCTTATGGAGTCCACAGCAACGCGAGGGATCGTGGCTCAAAGGAGGACGCAACGCGGAGAGCAACAGTTGCTTAGGCTTCAAATCGTGAAGAAGGAGGAACTCGCTGTGGCGCCGAAGAAAGAACTTGAGAAGAGAGGTGTTGGCGAGAATTGAGGATCGAGATTGTGCCCAGTGTAAGAGGAAGCGGTGGACGTCGCGTCACCGGAGAGAAGCGCGTACGAGAACACCCGCCGAGAGAGCGCGTCACAAGTAAATAATATAAGAAGTCCGTGAAATGCCTAGGAAGGCTTGGAGTATGTCAAAAGAGATGCTTCTGTAGTGATCGAGATCGTGTGTTTATCATCGGAACTTGAGGACGAACAGTATCAAGTGGCAAATTTTGTTTATATACCGGGTAACGTGGGGCAACGGTCAAGTCACCAACCAAAACATTCATGATAGATGAGTGTCGATGAAGCATGACTGTAATGGCCTTGAACTTTGAATACGTCAAAATGAGACCCAGAAGCGGAATAGAAAATAAGTGGTGCCGCAGTGAAGTTGATCTGCACTGATGGATGTCAAGATTGCAAAATTTCCAATGGCATAGAAAATCTCTTGGTTGGTTGATTTACGCTTGGTTTCATACACTGAGATTGTTCTTATACTATAGCGATCTGGAAAACCCGGCGAATGCCTCGCATGGGGAATCAACCCCAGCGGGTCATTCGAGCAGCTCAAACTGCATTTAAGGTTGAAAACCTGAGTAGCTTGCCAACTGTGTGCGATACCTTTACACAGAGCAAATTGTTGTTACCAAGTAATAAACATCTAAGGGTCTCCCAAAGATTCAGTGTTGCGGATGGGCACTGTGTTCGACCGTCTCACCTTCGGCATCAATCGTTCAATATGCCGCGTTGAGTTCTCCCTGGATTGTCGCTTTGTACTAGCGTACAAAGATATGTATAAGTAGAGCTGGCCCCCACGCTACATTGTACAGTGAGACTATTACGCAACATGTCACTTTCATTTCTTTGCAAATCTAAACAAGGGGGAACATTGGTACACATCGCGTTTTTCCCTTCCATGGGTTCAGACATCCACCAATGCTCTCAATCTGAGTACTTCTACTATATCATATAAACGTGCATAAACTGTCCTTAGAATTTCCCTGGCAGCTTTAGAGAGAAATAATTCGTCAATTAAGCTGTCCGGAATGAGCCTCAACCACAACCACCTGTATGATGCCCCCCGCGGAGGACCCTGGAATAAGTGTTGAGATGTGGAACACAGCAAAAGTGGCCGAAATCAAAGACAGTCATATTCAAGCCTTATCTGTAGTTGCAACGGAAGATGAGCCTGCAGCCGGCCCAGACAGTTGGGGAGAAACTGCAAGCCAAAAAGAACAGAAAGACAATAATTCAATCGCAACTGGACGATACTGAGCCCCCGGAGCTCTTGCTGCCTGGGCCAGTCCTAAATGGAGATCTGCGTGCTCTGTTGCAGAATATGCCAAAGAAAGGGCGTTACACGAGCAGTGCGAGCTCAAACACCAGGACATTGGGGACGGGGCGGTAGTACGGAATTTGACGGATGCGACGGAGGCTCTGCCTGTGGCAGAAACCAATTATGGACCCGCGGAAAATCTGCAGCTGAGCAAGGCTACCCCTAAGGCCAGAGTGGAAATATTGAGGATCGTGCCCGGCAGTCAAGTAGGGCCAGGTGGGACTGGACGATAGAAGGCCGATAAAGAGTGGAAGAAGTCCATGACGCAACCCACCATGGAAGAGGGCCACTGTTCACCCATACTGCTGCTACCGAAGGGTTGCCGCGAAAAAGCGTCTCAAAAAAACTGAGCCCTGTTCGAGAAGGATCCAAGAATGGCAACCGTACCGACGTCTCTCAACCGACTGTGGCAATCTCTCTACAAAGCCAGGAGAACAATGAACATATGAAAGAGCGCCATTGGAATGACGCTGGATGGACTCTTGTTGTCCGCCGAGGGCGCCGAGGGGCCAAGCGTTGGGCAAAGTGTGCATTCCTGGACGGCAGAACAACTGACGAATGGATACCTCAGTCGGGTGTGAATATGCGACATGGAGGTTTCAATCGTCAATTGATGCCGCTGCTTTTGCCGCATGCGATGCCTGGTTACGACGATAACCGGGAAAATCTTGGAATCAGTGTAGAGATCTGGAATGAAGCAGTACGCACAGCTCAAGGAGAATTGGCGGCTAAACAGACGGAGATCCAGGACGCACTTAACCAAGCAAGACCTGCTCAAACACTGGCACAGAAATTGCAGTCCAAAAGGTCTGTCCCAGTGATGAGCGGATCACTTTTCGACGACTTTCAGCCTCCACAGATCCTCCTCCCCAGACTAGTGCTGAATGGTGACCTTTGCGCTCTCATGAAGAAAGCGCCCAAGAAAAGTCGCCGCAGAAGTAGTTCTCACTCCATGGGTCCTCATCCTCACCGTGGGATCGAAGCAACACAGCCTTAGGTCCACAAACTCCTTAGAGCCAGGGCCGACGAGCGGAGGATACAGTCTATGGAAGTGCAACCCCTCGGCGCGACGTGAAAATATTGCGAATCGTCTCAACAAGACCTCCTGATAGGCATGATTCCGACCAGACACCCCTTCGCCAAGGCGTGGCGCAGAACTCTGGTACTTCGGACGGAGGGACAGGACCGGAAGTGACTTATGCGGCTGCCGCCAAGGGGTCGCTGCGACGAAACGGCTTGATATGGCTGTCTCCTATTCACGAAAGCAGTAGAGTCAGCTTGGAAAATTGTGAGCCTTACGCGGACGTCAGGGCGATGGCGGCCCATCTTCGAGAAACTCGAGAGAGAAATGAATGTATAGACGATCATGAGTTGGAAGACGGTGGATGCATGCATATGGACGCTGTTTAGCTGAGGAGGGCGCCGAGGGCGCAAGAACAAAATGTTACGTTGCTGAAGAATCCCAACAGGTGAGTCTGAATCTGATCAAGACGGGAACGAGGACGAATAGGAGAGGCGTAAGCAACGAGCTCTATAAGAAGAAGACGGCGATGCGGGTAATGAAGAGGACAAAGACCTGCCGGACTCCATTTGCTCTTGCGGCATCATTCCTGTTTTATACGGAAGAATGGCAGAACCCTGCGAATAGTTGTCGAAGAAATCTAGGATATTGGATGGCATAGATGATGATTGAGATGCTTCGCGATAGATCTTGTAATTTAGATGGCGAAAGGACGAATGCCCAGATAGTTGAACCGTGAAAAGAGATATAAATTTCAATCCGCCTCTTTCTGTGTTGGTTGCGATTTGGGTAGGAAACCATGATACCCATGAGGAAGTAGAGAACCCCCCACGTGCCTGACATGAGAGTTTGCTCTACTTCGCTGGATAAGGTATGTATACTTTGCGCGAGAGTATTAGTATGGAGTAGAAACGATAGTAATGTGACCTCTAGGCGTAGCGGTGTTGAGATCTAGTTAGGGTTAGAGCTACGCTAGACGTCAACAACGTCATAGGGTCTTGTGGGGTAGAGGCATGCCACAACCATAACACCGAAGTGCGAGCGAGCAGCGACGTAAATATCAGAGCACTTCGAAATGAACTGTCAAGCATTCCTCCTTGATAATCCATTATTATGGAACTGCGCATACGATAGGAGGACCGAATCAATCTGCAAACCATCTTCGGCCTGTTCGAGGGTCTTTCCAGTACTGCTTGCTCCCGCGGCAGTACCCATTTCCCAAGTTTCGCAGGGCTCCATCTCGAAATGTCTGAAGCAGAACCTTCAGAGAGGCCACCTCGGCCGGAATCCCGGTTTATCGACAACGAGCTGACTCAGATCCAAGCGTACGTGGATGCGACCAATGCCCATATCAAATTCCTGGAGACCATTGCAGGCGAGAGTGCGAAGGACAACCTGGCGGACATCAAGCGGGGCCTGAAGGATGCGCATAGGGGGCTGGAGAGACTGGAGTCGCGCTTTTCCATGGTCGGAGACATCAAAACGGACGTATGGCAGACGTATCGACGTGTGAGGGAGCTTGAGGAGCGGCTGGAGAAAGGGGAACCGCCCCCTGTTCGACCAGTAACTAGGCCTCGGGCAGGAACAGTGAGAGCCGTGACTGCTGCAAGGACAGCGTCGGTGTCTGGGGTAGAGGAGACCGGGGGAGGAATACCTATAGTCACGATAACCAGTCCATCACCCGGTCGGGCAGTACTTCAAGGCGAACGACGGCAAGTATCCACACCTGAGGCACCGGAACGGCCAAAAACCAGGACTCCAGAACAGGAAGACAGAGAAGAGTGGCACGACGCCGTGGCCGCGCTGCCGAACGTCGCACCATTCGCGACTCCCCCAAGACTGCATCGAGTTGGAGAGAGCTACCCGCTGTCCAAGCCTCAGAAGCTCAGCGAAGAAGGCAAGCGGAAACCCGAGTCGGAAGTGAAGAGAGTGTCAGATGTCTCTTTTCCGGTCGTACTGGCGAAATCTCGCGAACAAGTGTTGCAGAGCATAACAGAAGAGGAGAAATTTGAAGGAGCAGGTCTCAACGACCCGCGCAGGAAAAGGGAAGGAAGCGCCGAGGGCCGCATCATCACTCAGGCAGTCATGACGGGCAACTCGGATCCGAGGGTTTGCCTTCCGAACCTCGCCTACATCAAGGTGCACGAAGTGCGCGTCCTGAAGATGTGGCTCAAGCGATTTCGGTATGTGCGGGAGTCGAAGCGGGTAACGAGGACAGAGAAGATTCTGCATCTGCTCACGCTGCTCCAGGTGGGCTGTCGTTTCGAGTCGGTCGCTGTTCTCTTTTCACGGACGCCGAAGGAGGTGGTTGCAGCCTGCCAAGAGGTATTCGAAGGACTGCTGGAGATGCACAGCGAGACGATGCTACCGACCCGGAGCGTTGCAAAGCGATATCTATACCCCGACCTATGGCACGTTGTCCACAACTCTGGCCTCCTTGACAAGGCAGAGGAAGGAGGGGGTCTCATCTATTATCAGTGGACAAAGGAGGATGTTTACAAAGTCCTCATCACACTGAACGTTTATATTGGGAGATATCGAAGCCAGGGGCGGTTTGCATTGGAGGGGGACATACTCGACTGGGGACGATATATTGACGTCCAGCATGATGAGGAGGCGTACGACATCATCCGCTATATCAAACGACTTCAATCAACACCTCCAACTCGCGAGAAACCCGAGACGCCACCTCCAATTGCAAGGAGTGTTCCTCCAAGGAGTGTTGATCCGGGGTGAGGATGCGGCACTCTACGAGAGTTGACCATATGCATGCTCACTCCTAATTCATAGATGTTGACGAGCGGGCGACGACCGACCGTTGTTTAGGGATGCCGTCCGAGCTGTCCAAGTCCGTAACAGTCCGGAGTTGTCCAGAGTTTGGGACACACGGGTACGCTGGAGCTGCCGAGCCTTAAAACACACTCTCGACGTCAGAATCTTGGCAAAGGAGACAATGTTCCATTTGGGGTATCGCGTAAGGGGCAGCGCCACGGTTTCAAGCTTAATAAATCGTGAAGCTTGGCATCATCCCCAGATGCATCCTGCATGTGGCGTCCGGTGGATTCAACGGCTCTTCAAAGCGCGAGGCTGGATGGTCGCCGTCGTTTCACGAAATTGCGAGCAGCACGCCTGTGCCTCTGGAATTCAACGCCACTCACAGTCATTGACGTCTGCTGACCACCGGCACTGGCGCCCTTGAGTGCCTTGGAAGGGATGCACCGCCAGGAACGATTTCAAGTTCCAAAGCATGCATGCCCTGGACTCTTGGCAGGGTGTCGTTTGGGGTGCGGGCGCAAGCGACCAATCAGCGGGGGCGGACGCTCAACGCTGCACAACTCCTGAATGTCTTTCCCCCCCTTGTGCGGCTCTCATTTCTCCTTCTTCACCCGTTTCCTCGAGTCCGCTCATTATTCACACCTCACTGCAGTCCCTCCCTCACCTACTGTGCGGCTGGTTTACGCACGACGACATTCTTTTTTCGAATCGATATCCTCTTGAGTCGCGACAATGCTGGCCTTCGCCCTCCCCGCCGTCGCCCTCCTGGCCGCGCTCGCCCCTACGACCCTGGCGCAGACCTTCACCGATTGCAACCCGTTACAGAAGAAAGGATGCCCCAATATGCCCGCCCTCGGCGGTAACGCGACTTTCCGCTTCAATGATACCCTCTATGACAAGATCTGGGAGAAGAGAAACCAAGGAAAGGTGGACTGGAGCGAGAAGGGCGCCACAATGACCGTCGAGCGTAGCGGCGACTCCCCACAGCTGGTCTCCAAGTTCTATATGCTTTTCGGCCGCGTCACCGTCATCATGAAGGCAGCACGTGGTCGCGGCATCATATCCACCGCAATCATGCAGTCCGAGGCTTTGGATGAGATCGATTGGGAATTTAAGGGAGACAACGCGACCGCCATGACCAACTACTATGGAAAGGGCCATAACGAGACCGCGGGTCGAGGAGCTGACTTTGGCATGGCCCCTCCCCAGGATGACTTCCACAACTATACTCTTGACTGGACCAAAGACCGCATCCAATGGTGGCTCGACGGGAAAATGCTGCGCGAGCTGAAGTACGCGGATGCTGAAGGCGGGAAATATTTCCCGCAGACACCCATGGTAGGGCAAGCTTGTACATGGTTGCAACGGAATATGCGTAACTGACGCGCAAATCAGAACATCCGCATCGGAATCTGGGCTGCAGGTGACAAGGACAAGAACCAGCCTGGCGTAGTGGTAAGCGCAACACCTGCAGGTGCGAGGGTGAAACCTCTAATCAGTTACAGGAATGGGCCGGCGGCGAGACCGACTTCAAGCAAGGCCCCTTCACCATGATTCTTCAGGAGGTGTTTGCGCACGATTACACTTCTGCTAAGGAGTACTCCTGGGAGAATATGGATGCATCTGGCACCTGGGACAAGGTTAAAGTCATTGAGTGCGTGACACGGTTCAACCTCTAAAGCTCGACTAACAAGTCTTGTAGGGGCAAGTCAGCTGCCATAACAGAATACGAGAAGCCTACCGGTGTGCGCAACCGCTGGGCCGCCCTTGGCCGCACCGCACAAATCGCCATCATTGCGTCCGTTGTTGGCGTCGTGGTCATTGCAGCAGTCATCATCCTGTTCTGCTGCATCAAACAACGTCGCGCTGGTCGACGCGCGGCTGCAGCTTATCAGGCCCAGCAGGACAAAGAGGCTGCCGAGCTGCTCGAGTACCGTGGTCAGCAGATGCCTAGCGGAAAGTTTGGATACAACCGCATCTGAACGTGTCCTTGGGACTGGGCCTTCCTGAGACACTAGGCAAATGATTAGGCGCAATGCTGAAAGTCCCCGCCGCTCTATCGGCATCTCCAAGTCTGACGGTAGTTTCCACGACACGTAGAGGCCCAGCTGCTCTACATGTTGCAGCTGTTCTCACAGCTGATTGTTATGACGATTCCGATACCCTTTTTCCTTGCGCTGCGACTGCTGTTTGGGTAGATATTTCTTTTAATGTTTACATGGCTTGATGCCATGTTGTACTGCGAATATATCCCTGTATATACTGACAAGCTCTTTGACACGGAATTAGAAACCGTACAAAAGTGACATTGCTTGTGACCATCTTTTGGTTTGGACCGGGGTCACTCCACCTAGTGGGGCGCGATGCTTGGCAAGCGTTCAACCAATCAGATAGCTGCTCGCTCAACATCACGTCACATATTCGCTGGTCTGGGATACTCTCACTCCACATCCAACACCCTCAGTTGGACGGCTGCTTTACCTATAGTCTGTTATAGAATGCAAACACTCCCCCGACCCGAATTCGATTCACGTTTAACCTTTATCCCACCCTGACGTTCCTCCAAACGATCTATTTGAGACAACAATGGACATTACCATGATAACCCCGCCGGCCTCATCCGTCGCCCCCTCCTCCCTAACGTCGCCTCTCCCTCACCCGCGTCGACATCCTCTGAAGCCGGGGAGCCCTAAAGAGAGTGAGCTTATCCGATATCTCGACCAAGGTCTTAATGCTGTGCAACTGCGCGTTGAGAATCGAGCGCAAAAGCCCGCCGAGGGTTCAACACAAGCCAAAGGCTATGAGCATTTTGGCGAGGTAGAAAGGGATCTGGAGCCTCTCATCGATGTGCTCTGGGTATCGGGATCTCGTAGGTCTTTACCAAGCGTCGTGGTGACGGTGCTAACGGAAGAATTACAGCAAACCTGCAGGTCCCATATCTTCTCAACATCGCGCGCTCTCTTACCGAATACCTCCCGCTTTTTCCTGCTTCCCCCAAAGCCACCTTCCGCCTCCTTGACAAGCTCGACGTCGCCTTCTCTAGTCTTTTATTAGGCAAAGATGCAGACAAAGGCGAACCCCTCCCTGGCTTTGAAAATGGACGTACAGTCAGCATAACAGACAAAGTCCGTCTTAAAGGGATTGTAGATCGAACTAGACTTGTGGTAGTAAGAACATTAGGCGACGGGCTTGTCGACGAGGAGGGTGAGGCTCTGGTGAAAGAAGATGAAGCCATGCCGGACGACGATACAGTCAAGTTTGAAGGGTTTGAGAATAATGACAGTGACGGTGAGGAAGATGACGACGACTGGAAAGAAGCACAGATTGGAAAGGTTTACGAGAGAACGATTGGTGAACTGGGTGATGTGCTTGGTGGACCGCCCATTGGGATCATCACAGAAGAGTGATCTGTGTTCCAGGTCTGAATATGCGCATGGTCTTCTCTGCAGATACCCATCCGGATGGTTGCAAGCCATCCTTTGTATGGCGTTCCTCACACTCTCGAATGAGTACCCAAGGATTTCTTAGCTGTCCCTTTCCTTGTTGAGATACCCGTCGTTCCAATTCTCCGTGTCTTCTTCGTCCATCGACCTACTGTGGCCAGCCCCATGCAGCCTTTTCTTTATTTTGTTCTGTGTTTTTATTTCACTGCGGATTACTATGATTGGGCGGGCACTCATAGACGCGTCCGGGGGAGCCAGCGCGCCAGCTTGGCGGTATTTTGGCGCGTCTTGCGCGTGGCTTCCGGAAAGGGAAGTCGGCGATGTTTGACGCACTCCAAATACACGCCTCTCCGTCTGGTTCCACAAAACCTTCGTAAGAACTTGCCGCCACCTCGATTCAGATATTGTTATGCACTATCTACACATCTCACTATAACCACTATCCATTGCGACGATCCAAGCGCTGGGCCGGCGCTGCTTACTATGCCAATATACAATCCCGTCGGTATCTCCATGCGCCTCGGCGCCGTCGACCTCCCCAAAACGGTGGCACCCATCGAGAAGCGCAAATATAATGCCGCCGAGAGCAGCCATATCTCCGAACAAGCACTGCGCAACAGCGAACCACTTCAGGAGGAGAGTGTGTCTTTACCGGGAGACGAGAGCGACTATAACCTCAAATTCTTACAGAACGTCCCCTTTCTACAAGTCCAGGCGTGTACAGATGATGTATGGAGCCGGTCAGGTGGTAGAAAGGACCCAAAAGCGCTCGCACTGCACGTGGAGCTCTCTGAGAAAACCTTTTCAGTCTGCTCCGCGCCCGGCAGCAAGCCACATCGACTCATGATCGATGTTCTCTTCAACGGAACGTTAGCCTCTAGCGTGTCGATCCCTTTTCGGGATATTCGAGCTGGGAAGTCGCTGCATCAAATCTTCAGCGGCGCACGCAACGGCATTTCGACTGAGCAACCGTGGATTTTGCTCCCACCTAGACAGCCGGTCAAACACCACATTGATGATCAAGACGGTACCGCTTGGCAACGATGGGAACGACTTTCCGCAGCTCTCGTCCGCGAAGCAAATCAACGCGGCTACGATGATTGGGGTGAGAGGCCGCCTAGTGCAGATTACCTCGCGATGCTCGCAATGACATGTATGCCGGACACGGTCAAGACTCTGCAGGTCCCGGGATCGTGTGCCTTCGGGGTGGTCGACGTCATTGTCACTGCCGGAATGGGTGAGAAGTCGAACCAGTATACCAAGGCGCCTGAAAGGCTATGGGATCCGCGTTATAACCACGTAACGGTGCCAAAGCGAAAGAAACACGATGTGGTGCGATCTATCGGTGGGCCCATGCATATCTCCGAACAGAATGCTGTAGATATCGATCCCCAGCTCAGGGGAGAGACTCTCATCTGCGATCATCAGGGACCGTTTCCGCGACATCCGGCCAGTATGCCCTTACACAGTCATGGCTCCTTGGATAGTGAGAACTTTTGCACCCCAACCCGCGCTTACCCTGGCATAACACCAGTACATACGAATGATGTAACTGTCAATCCGCAGGAGGTGGAGCGTCCTTCCATTACGGGGTTGCCGACGATTGATCCTAATATACATCCTGCACAGCCCGTGGGACACCCTGATTTTGGGCAAGGCATGAATGGCACGCTTCCTCAAATGACTCCAATGAGATGCGTTGAAGATTTTGCTCTCAGATATCCAGGTTCCAGTAGTCCTTACCAAGGAGGGTCTAATGGATACGCAGTCGTGGAACCAGCGCCACCCCCACAAACAAGATTCCCATATCTCCGGCCAGTACAACATTCTGGCCCGCCGCCGGCAGTAGCGAACTGGCCTCTGCCCAGGCCTAAAGTACCAGTTGACCCACAGCTTCTAGACTCGCAGCAAACTCGGGCATGTATTCCTCTTTCTCGGCTAGTGATCACAGGAAAGAATGGTGCACCAATAATTGAACATTGTTGGGAGGTTCCGCAACGTATTTATATTGAAAAGAAGAGCAAGAAAAGCCCAAATGGCGGACTGAGGAATATTTGCGCACCTACGAACGCTTCGGTACGCCGAGAAACGAGAACGCGAGCGAAGCAACACCTTCCAGAACCCAGTTTTCTCGAGACTCCGCCTCCCACATCTCCGGCTCAGATGGAGACGGAGAAGGGAGCAACGAGTGACCAGAAAGCCTCAGTCGTGGGAGAAATGGAAGACGCCCATACGGACAAAATGATGACAAAGTCAAATCCACTTTCTTCCGCACACACATATGACACTGTCACCCTAGGTGGTAACGTCGAACGCAACGACAACATCACCCTCCCAGCTCCAGCCTCGCGCATTGCTCCCGTCGCGACTTATAAGACGATGATCCAAGGAGAAAAAGAGATTGCCTACGTTTATGATAACCCGGAAGAGATTCTACGGGAATGGAAGACTCAAAGGCGCCAAAAGTATTCAGAGGGCGAAAAACACTCCGCAATCGTTTCGAGAGGTACTACAACTACTCCTGCAAACCCTCCTCTGGCAAATGTTATAACTCGTCCTGTCTCTGGCGTAGTTTCTGCTGCTCTCCCCGCTGACACTCCTATGGATGCTACTGCTCCGCCTCTCCGTAATCCGGTCAAGCATGCTGTTGTTTCGGCAGCAGTCATGGCGACTATGGATACAGCCCCGGGTCACCAGGGAGACGCGTCCCTCTCAAGTCCTCTGTCCAGTGCTCTGGGCACCCCTGAGATCATGGCGATTCAGGGTCAAGGTGGACGCACAACACAGAGTACTGTGCCTGTGGGCAGTCCTTGCAATCGGGAACCCACTGTGCGCGACGCAAGCCATTATTATATCACAGCTACACCAGCGGGTTTTCATGCCGTTTCTTCACTCCAGGGGAACGGAAGCACGGCGATCCATCGCCTGGTCCCTGGTCATACTCCACGACTCTTGGCTGGAGGAGATGCGTTGGTCACGTCTGGAGCCCTTGCAGCGTCAGACTCCATTCCTCTAGACCCACAATTACAAGAGACGCCCCAGTCTCGGGCCAACGTCAAGACCACAAGCTCTATCGTCGCCAGCCCCCCTAACATTAGTAAGCGCAGACGGCGCTCCTCCCCTGCCGTTGTCATCCCAAGCAAACTTTCCACGCCTCCCCAGGCTAAGGATGATCTGAGCAAGGACTGTATCATCCGGTATGCCGACAAAGGTGTACTGAGGAATGTACGGTGTGAGAAGAAGGGGACCTTCAGGGAGGATATGGTGGTTGTGGGGATGAGGTTCTATGTTTCGGGCGTCTAGAGGTGTTTGCGAGGGAGAAGGGAAGGCGTGCTCGTGGAGAGAATGATGAGATTGTAAGAGGAAAGGGAAAGGAGATGGCGTGAGCGCCATGGGGAGAATGCCGCTGTGCATGACTGGGAATGCGACCGGGTTTACTGATTGGTGTGTTCGAATGCGTCCATGGAAACGCGTATGTGCCAGAAACGATGTATTGGTGTCCATGGTTGAGTTCAAACAGCGGAATCGAAGGATCTGGCATGGAATGGGATAAGAGGTGTCGAGAGAAACCAAAACAATATACATATTATGAAAGCGGATGGCGAACGTTGCACATGGCGTGACCAAACTTCTCGAGATATGCCGTCGCTATGACCTGGACGGTTACTGGAGTGAGACGACGCAAGTCGTATATGTGTCATTTTACCTCCAAACAAAGAGAAAGAGCCAAATGTCGAACGTGGTACTCTCGCACACGCCGAATGCTTGATTGATCCCGCGGTATGCAAACCTTGTGAGGGCGGACGACGTAGTCAGTTACGCAGATTGAGATGGAAAGCATGTTACTTTAAGAAGGCGCGGCGGGGAGATGAAGGCTCAAGTCCGGTGTGACCTGCAGCTGGAGCGCTAGCGTGAGTACGGAAATACGCCCAAGATTTTGCGCACTACCTGATGAGTCCAACTTTAGACGGAATCCAAGAGACCCGTAGTCTGTTCAATCCGGGTCCGAAAAAGATTGTAGCAGCGTCTAGTATATGGCAAGTGTTAGACAGTAGTACAATGCTGGGAGGATTGACGACTCAGGCGCATGCACGGGGCAGCTCTGGTTCTGGACGAAGTCACCGTTTTGGGAGATAAAACCATCGCCGTGCGCAGTTATGGCAGGCAGGCTTATTATCTGAGATAATCATGATACCATAGGTCAGATGACGGAGTATAATAACCTAGGCAAATTGATGTGTTGGAGGCGAAGTCGCATCGCAACTCTCAGGGAGAGGAAAAAGGGGGATGACTAAGCGCGGATGATCGACGCTAGTACGCGATCGCTTGGCGCTGGCGAAGAGCTAAATTCAACGTCCATCGACGGCGAGATCTCCACGAGCCGGGACTCTCCAGCCATCCTTCCCTTGCCACCATTCGCATTTACCATAAGTCTTCTTATTCTACCACCGCTACCACCGCATCATATCCTCTTGATTATAGAACGCTCTTCTCTTTTTCTCTTTTCTAGTTGGCTTTCTATGGGTCGCACACGCTCCATGAATTCCAACACCTGTGCGGACGCAAACCGTTTACCAGTGACCACCTCGTCAACTTGACAGACTTAAAAGCACGCGATCGAGGGGAAGATGTATGCTGTGAATAAGCAGCAGTTACTGATATGTACATGACTGGTCATAAGCTGCCTCCAGCAGGACACTTGTCGCCTGCTATAATCATCCGAGTTGCGTTGACAAATACCCAACATTGCGACATTGGAGTCTCACCCAGCGAACCAACAGATGGAGATATACGAACGATTTGCGAGCGTTGTAGAGCGGTGACCAGCATTATGGTTGGCCTGCACAGCGTACGATTAGTTCTCCGAGGGACGAAAGACGACGATATGTTTTTTTTTGGGGGGGGGGGGGGGGGGGCATGGATGTACTCACTGATGGGTGTTACAGACGCTGACCGATTTGGCTCCGTCACCCTAACCGCGACGAAAGATCCTAGAGTGAGCCTGTGCCTTCGTCGCTTGGGCCTCAGCAGCCTCCTTCGCCCGCTTTCTTTCTTTTACCTCCTCCCTCTCTCTCAGTTCTTCCTTCTTCCTGTTTCCCACTACCTTCTTCTTGAAGGTCTGGTATCTGGAGGCCAGCTTGTTCTCCCTCCGTCGCTGGTCCTCCTGCCGAGCTGTTCTCTGCGCGACCTCTTGGTCCTTCTTGCGCCGCGCCCTGAGCTCCGCTTCCTGAATTTTCTTGCGGGTATTGAATGCCTGGTAGGCATTTTCTGTTGCAGCTGCACTTTGGCCCGCTTCCACTGCTGCCTCTATCTGGTGATCCGCCTCCTCAAGGAGCCTGGCATTGTCCTCTCTTCGTTCTTGCGCGGGGTCGAGGGGAGGGCTGCTTCCATCAACAGGCGGTTTCAGTACCAGTCGCTCTCCCAGACTGCCCTTTGCCTTGAGCTTCCGAAATTTGTCGTTGAAGCCCAGGGTGAACGGGTGCAATGCGCAACCCTTGGAGCGAAGGCAAAGTACTTCACTGCACCTTGCAAAGGGGCCGTCGGGTAAGACTACCCACTCCTTGCAATACACATAGTGAAGTTCCTCAAAACACCTCCGTGTTTTCGGCGCCCCGCAAAAATCGCAATGGTCTTCTACTAGTTAGCACGAAGGGACAATTGTGTCGCTCAAGGACATGGACGTACGAGTCAGCGAGCTGATGGCCCCCGTTCTTATGTTACGAATGTCTTTCGACCAGTTCGGGCTGACCCAGTTGGGCCCGTAATATTCCTTCAGCACCTGTTCTGTGCTCATGAGGGTTGATAGTACAGGCATGTTGACTATGCGGATGGGTCAGACAGAGCTTCAAAGTGTAAACACAATAACTTACATCGCAGTGTACATCAGGTCGGAAGGTTCGAAGTATGAAGCAAGCGAAACAGTGCCCTAAGCTGGGAGCGCTGAGGTGGTTGTTTGGTTGTAAGAAGATGGACAAGCTGAGGTGGTTGTGCAGTTGGGAAAAGGTTGGAACCACTGAGGTGGTGTTGTGCGGTTGTGAAAAAGATTGACAAGCTGAGGTGGTGGTTGTGTGGTTGGCAAGTTTAGGTGGTTCTCCACCCCAAGTGCGTGGAAGCAAAGCGGTGTTAAGAACAGCGACCCTCGTCCCATCCTTTCACACTGTTGACTCCAGTGTCTTCTGACTACGCGACCTTGGCTTTCACTATCACGCGGCCGTAGCTTGTTGTGACGCTTACGTGGGTTCCATGAGAATGACTGACAGGAAATGCAGCGTCACTACTCTCGGCATTCTTTTAGAGTGGACTGCCTGGATCTAGAGAGCAGCTCCTGCTTACGTCCACCTCGATGTCTATCATTATTGACATAAACAGAACTATGACGTTAAATCCGAGGGCGCATTTCTAACCCCTGCAGCGATGATTCCCACATGGTTGTTCTTTGGTCCGTGGGTTGTGCATGGGGGCTAGCGCATGGGGATTAGCGCCTGGGGATTACCGCCATTATCTGTGGAGCGCAGTGAAAGTCCAGAGGAGGTCTGTGCCCTTCATCAAGCCAAGGAACGTCGGTCCGCCTTTATATCAACCATCACAGCGCTGTTTGACAACCGAGAAAGCAACCAGCGCCCCCGACCACGATTGTTCTCCGATCGTCACGTCTAGCTGCTCCCCTTCCTCTCTTATAATTTCTCTAGCTCTGGTTCAGAGAATGCGTCGGGTCACGGTTCAAGGAACTCACGTTCTGGAACCACATCACATGTGGTTGATCGCAGTGATTGGACCACGATTCGTGCCATTTCTGACTTCGACCTGCGACGACTTCTCACTGTCTTTCTTAGCACACCGTCGGGTGAGCAAGCCACTGTGGATCAACTTCATGTTACCGGTAGTGCTGAAGGGTCATATCACCGCATTGTCTTCGTTAGGCATGTTGTTGAAGGGAAAATCAAGGAATACGCCGTGCGCTTTCCCGCTCATGGAACGGAGAGCCGTTGGCAGCGCGAAGACGAGGATTTGCTTGAAAACGAAGCCAAGCTGATGAAGTACATCAGGCATCACACTAGGGTTCCCGTTCCTGAGGTTCACGGTTGGGGGTGCACAGTGTGGAATGAGATTGGAGCCCCTTTCATCATCATGGATAAGCTTCCTGGAATATGCGCCTATAATCTTTGGTACGATAGGCTGGGAAATGATGATGACAACAACAGCGACGGGCGCTCTTATCTCAAAGCCGACCAACCCGCAGAAGCCACCGAGGCAAAACGAAGGAACTTTCTTCGCTCGTTGGCCAGCTATATGGCTGAGTTAGGAAAATTGGAATTCAGGAAGATTGGAACGCCAAATTGTAATAATTTCAATTTGGACGAGGAACCGAAGATTGACCCATCTTATCACTGGTATTCATCTGATCATACTGAGGTTACAAAAGAAGGGCCCTACTCCTCGACTCAAGAGTACATTCAGGCATACATAGATGAATACTGGGATGTCGAAAGGTACATTACAGAGACCGGGCCATCAGAGGACGACGCGGACCTTGCGCTGTTCCGTGGCTTGCGCATGATGGTGGATATGGTTTTCTCCCAGCCTGGATTTAAATCCACATCAAAATACACAAGCGATGAGTCTTTCGTGTTACTGCACAATGATCTAGATCTGCAGAATATTCTCGTCGACGAGCAGGAGAACGTTACCGGTATCTTGGACTGGGACTACTGCAGGGCGATGCCTCGCTGTATCGCTACTGGGGCCGCAGTCCCCAAATTTCTCAATCGCTATTGGCATTCCGAACCCGACATCGAACGGGCACCGCATTTAGCTTGGAAGCTGGAACAATATCGCCGAATCTACGCAGACGCAATGAAGGCCTCCGGATGTGAGGACGCAATTTACACTTTGAAGTCACCGATTTATCAAGCCGCTGTATACGGGGTTTCTCACGGTTATGTGTCCATGAAAAACTTCTTCAGGACTCTGATGGACGAAATACCTGGCATACGAGGGATTTCACTAAATAACCTCGCGGAGAGTTTGGGTTATGGCTGGCCCTCGACCGAAGAATTCCTGCAAAACGAGATTCAGAAACTGTTCAGACTGGAGAAACTGGACGCCCCGGACGAATCGTTACAGACACTGGCGGGGCGTGCTCGGCTTGCTGCAGCACTATTAGCAGCGTCAGCCGCGGAGCGTTGTGACACTATGTAACTGCTTTACACACGGATGAGAGACACAAGAGGTATGTTTATATTGTGACCGTTCTAGCTATATCTGATTTCTGTCCCTACTGACATGTCGCAGGCTTATGTTGATAAGTTTGCGCATTCAGCATGTATTTCTGTACAAATGTTGGGTATCCCTACTGCAGCAAGCCATATACCTCCTATCTACATATATGACCTACAGAATTCGTCTTCCGAAGACATTGTAGACTAGTGATCCTCGCAGAGACATTGTGTTTTGCATGCTATCACGTTAAATAAGTTCATCCTTTGACGTCTTTTCATTGCACAGCAAGCGATGCATATGTGGTCCGAAGTGTGCATGGCAATATGTGCAAAAGCACAAGTTTCGGTCCAATTAAACCCTCTTGGCATGTGGGTCAGAGAGCCTATCTACATCTACATCGGTGAATTCCAAACAGGAAAAGCTTTTGCACACTCTTGGGAAAGCAGTTCATGATCACGAGCAACACTGCTCAGCTATCAAACACTTGAAACAACGGCTTGTCCAGGATTTATTACTCCTCCTTGAAATAAAGACGACGGGGGTACTAGACCTTCTATTCTAAATACGCTTCACCGACATCCCAACATATGGCAGCCATTGTCGCTTATATCTTCGAATAGACAAGGGTCGGAGTTGAAGATCTGCGTGTAAATCTTGCTGGTGAACTTGACAGTACTGATGTGCGCATCGATTTGGCGAAGGACCAACGGAATACCAACTTTGGAGCATATACGTCTACTCATCCTGTTAGTGGGAGTCTCATGGGTTTCTCAGCGTCCGGCTTATCCTTTCGTTCCACCACCAGCCTCCCGAATTCGGCTGCTTGCTCCTTCTAAGCAAATGAACAGGCTCGCAAACAAGGCCATATTATGATGATCATCAGGTCATATTCTCCATGCTCAATGTTGTTGGCAGAATTTTAGTACAATTATCCAGCCGAAGTACCGCATGTCTAATTTTGCCACCCACAAAATCTCCAACAGGAAGTTTCGATCCTACACTTCAGCAGGTTGTTGTCTTGCAAACGAACAAGAAGGCGGTGGGCTCTCAGAACGACTCCGATTCATCTGGGTGTGGTGCGATTAGTACACTGCCATATGAAGGAAGACGACATTCTGAGGACGATGCACTCATACTAGTCGGAGTCACGGCTGCCTCATATCGTCCAACTCGTTGATGCTTTTGTCTCTCTTACTCCATCTCTGGCGCTGTGCTTCTGCGTCCAGAGTTGCCTCGCGAGCGAGATCGCCCTCGGTCTTCCGAGCCTTATCCTCCTGCTTCTTCCTGTTCTTGAACCATCAAAGAGCTTGAAGAAGTATTGGCATATCGACCACACTTAGCCAGGCTCTCAGCTTCCTCCACGTCCTCAAGTCCTCGACGAGCTTATCCTTCTCTTTTCAATGTTCTCCTCTCGGCACCCTCAGCAATTTCAGCTTAGATTCTGAGTCGAACGTGGCTTGTATGTGGTCTCGATCTCCGTGCTACGTGCAGCACGCCTTTCCGCGTTATTTTGCCTGCTGCCAAGTTTGAAAGGCTCAAAAGGTTTGGCGAAGGACTGGGGATCTTTGCCTGCGCCGGCCTCTGCATGGGAAGCTTCTCGGCCTGTCGGTTAACTTCTTCTTGGATTGCGGCATTCCCCGCTCTCCTTTGCTTCTCATGGCCCCAGCCAGTGCCAGACACGCGGAGCGCATTTCTGATAGCTCCCCGGGCACGAAGCGAACGTCTCTCCAGCGGCGGAAAGCTCACTGTAACCGGTAGTAAAAGGGTGTAGATAAAAGTCTTTCGATCGCAGTGACAGGACCTCACAGCATTGTCCCAGAGTGCCGTTGTCTAGAACTCCACCGAGCAATACACGTAGTGGTAGGGCTCAAAACAGTTTTTAAGATTTTTGGAGGCGCGTTCGCTGCAGTGGTTCGAAGACCGGTCAAATAGCGTGCTGAGTACCGCAAAAGGAAAGACTTACGAGTTTTGGGGCCTTTTGCACCCGTCCTTATGTTTCGGATCTTATGACTCCAGTTCGGCCCATACAGCCTCCTCACCGGTTTCAGGTTTGTCCAGCAACATAGCAGTACCTACTCGATTTAGTTAGAATCAGTAAGACAACTTAGACAAGACAGACGGGTCCGAATTAACCCTTCATAATATTTCCAGTCGCAAGACGGTCGAGAGAGATCTTGACGTGGGGTTTGGAATTGGATGCGCTGGGCTTGAACGGCTGGCACAGTGGAACAAATTGGAAAGGGATTGGTGCTGCTGTTCCTCCATCCTTTTCTTAGCCTTGTTGCGTTTTCTAAACTTGTTGGCCATCACGGTCCACTTACTCTGGTGTCGATTGGCCTGATTGTCTCACGCGATGAAAGGACGGGTGATGGTTGGCACGATTCCAAGCGCAGGCACTTTGTTGTAGTATTCGACTCCTGTTCTGCTCCTGGTTTTCGTCAAGTGTAACTTGCGATGTCGCATATAGGCCATTCCGACTGCGAATTCCGGGTCCACCTCCATACGTGTATTCTCCTTCATCAAGCGAATGCTCGATGACATCGGCAAAGTCATGTCATCTCAATGATGATCGCACGCAAAGCGTTCGCCCACAACCTTCGAGGGTCTTCTTATATAGCAACTGGTTTCGGGCCGGGCAAGGCATTTACTGTATATTAGGAAACGCGAATTCGTAATACTTTCACGTTGTGGAATCTCCACATGTATATAAGCCAACGCACTTCTTCTTGAATATTATCTGCCGATAGGTACATCGCAATTGGAATATCCTTGACGGGTTTCAATGTTGTTCACAATAATTAGATGAAATGGCGCCATTGAGCCAATGACTATTGGTAGACTTGCGCGAACAGGAGTGAGCTTCTATGTATATAGAGGACCTGTTAGGCATTATATTGCGCTGAACGACCTGCTTCCTAGGTTTGACTTCGCACTTCTCTGTTGCTCTCGCGTTCTGTAGGATGACTACATGTTTTTATAGCCACAAATAGTTTTAACACTTCAAGCAAGGAAACTAGTGAACAGTTTGTCAGCCGCGCTAGAAATATTCACGGCTTCCGCTTCTATTGATGCTCCTTAGTTACGTAATTCTTACAGCTTAACTTCCTGCCTAGATATCCACCTAGGTGACAGAAAAAGTGTCGCACTTTGCTAAAATTTATAAGCTTAATTCCCTACCTAGAATAACTAAGCATAGGTAGAAAGTTTTTAAAGACTAATATTCTAAGCTACAGACACTCCTAGGCAGTTAGAATTATCTACTACTATTATTTACTTGCGAATTACTATAAGCTAAGACTAAACTTAAAAGCTTTAATTTTAGAAGTTAGTGCAACACTTTTCCTGTTACCTGCGTGCTACCCTAGGTTATAGTAAATGCGAAACAAACTAGAGGGTGTGTCCGCCTTAACAGGGCCTTGAGAACTATTTAGCAAGCTTGTGCCCAAACGGCAGGGGGTTAAAGTTGTAAGCAGAGCAACTTGGAGGCGGAGAATTGTCAAGTCCATCGCAAGGGAAAGTCCTACAGCACGAGCGGGATAACAGCAACAACACAATGCATGTGTACAGACACTAGTAGGTCCCTCTGAGATTTACAAGAGGAGGATTCACGATAATCATTCGAAATACACAGGAAAGAATTCGATAAGACATAATATATTCATGATGGCCTTGTTCTATTCTAACCCTTCCCAATCGCCAAGATGGGGTCACTGATCCGGCTTAATTCAGAAAGTTTTCCGTCCTACCGCCACCATATGTGTGACCACCACTGACTCCAAAAATGTACCCATTTTCGACGAATCGGAGGTGCACTATCCATGCCCTCTTTCACGTAACTTTCAATCTTTCTTCTTTTTAGCGGCCGGGAATAAAATCCAGGACTGAGAGGCCTCTGAAGTCCTTCTGTTTGTGCTTGCCCATTGCTCCGGCGTTTCGGGAAACTTTCTCCCTTTAGGTACTCTGGATTTCCAAAACCGAAATGCACAAAGCTAGGAAAGTCGGTGTCATTTCTTGACTTCCGCAAAAGTCGCCCGTTGTAGATGTCATGGGTCTGTATCGACGTGTCGATCTTTGATTTCAGGTCCCGGATGGTGATCCTTTGGGTTTTATCCACCGCAAGACATTGGCCGACGAGTGAGTGTAGACTGTAGGAATATGTGGAGGCGGTCACTATGTCTACAGGCCCAAGCGGTAGAAAACCCCCCATTGCGCCTCCTATTTGTTCATTTGCACCTGTGGAAGAGTACATGCAACGATACATGACCATTCCAATTTGAAAGACATCCGTGCATGTTGCTCGTGGAAATTCTTCATCTGAGCCTGGGCCCAGCTGTTCAGGAGCACGAGAGCCTTCCGTACCCTCGTGCTCGCGGAGACGCTCTTGCAGGCGGCAGTAAAGACCGTAATCACCCAGTTTCGCCCTCCCCGCGAACGGACCAGTGGGATCTTCAAAGAAGAAGATGTTTTCGGGTTTTATATCTAAGTGATGGGTCAGTACTAATGGTGCGACGTAGGCCTATCAGATAGGATACCCACCGATATGTACATAAGCTTCTCCGTTCCTCAGTCGGGAGTCGTGTTGCATATGGTAGCAGGCATCCGTGATCCGTTGAAACAGGACCCAAAGGAGAAGCTCAGGAATACGGCGGTTCGTTTTGTACGGCATATGTGATGACAGGTCGCCATAAGGCGCGTACTCGAGATCTTTGTGCAAACGTATTAGCTTCATCCTGCACCCCATTCAACCCACGCAATCCAGGACCTTACGCTAGATGCTGCAGAAATACCGCCCTAGGGGCATCCTCTGGGTATATGGCGCCGAAAAACAGACGCCTACCCACCCAGAGACTCCGCATCCCGAACCGTAACCACCATCGGCCCCCGGAGGTTTCCCCTCCCGATGAGATAGGCGCGGGGAGACTTACACAGGTAGTAGGGTGTTTTACTCGAATGATGATAGGAGTCATGCCTTAGCTCCACGAAATTCGACTTTCCTTCCAATTCCATCAATCGTCGGTGGAGGTAGAGCTCTCGCGGAACCACCGAAAACCCGTTGTCGTCGTTTTTTGGCTCATGTTCCCCTCGGGCTAACAGCTTGACTGCTACATACTAATGCCTGTTAACATAAATCAACCCATTTAGTACGTCCCCGAAGACTTACATCCGTGATGGTATCATTTTCATCAGTTTGCAGAAGAAGCACTACTTCGTTGTATCCTTGCGAGTCCGGCTCGAATCTATGAAAAACCCATTTGCGTTGATTTCCCGCGACAGGAAATTTCATCATGAGCTGATGGCGAGCATGGAATGCCAGGCTGACCTTTCGGTCCATGATCAAAAACCATTGTCCCTTGTCGACATCCCACAAATAATGGACCACGTCCCTAAAGGTCATGTCCCAAGTATTTGCATACAAGTCATCGCTTTCATAAGCGTCATTTCGCCGTTGAATTCTCAGTCTTGCAGATGCTTCCTTCTTCTTTGACCTCGCTTTCCTGTTCGGGTTTCTGCGCCTTCCTCCATCATATCGCACTCCCTCTTCAACATTGTCCCTTTCTTCTTCTTCTTCTTCTTCTTCTTCTTCTTCTTCTTCTTCTTCTTCTTCTTCTTCTTCTTCTTCTTCTTCCTCCTCTTCTTCATCCGGCTCGCTATCATTGAGGTACCCTGAATGCCGTCCACCGGTGTACAATTTTATAGGCGAGTCATTCTCGCGTCCCTCGTACCGTATTCTACGAAAGAGGAAGTAGCGGGCAATTGGAGGCACCAAAGTGAGCTGAGTTGTTTGAAACCCCTGAGGTTGCCAAACTACCTGCATTGACGGTTCCCCTTCAGCTTCAGCTGGAGGCCGCTTGTCCTTGGGTTTCTTCTTTTTGTTGTCTCCCCAATCGCTGGCCCTTGAGAATCGTTCTAGATGCTCTAAATAGTATGAGCGAGTCGGTATATCGACGTGGCTGTCTCGGTCATTATCCGCGTTTTGATAATTAGCTCCACCATTCTTTCCGTCTTTGCTACAGTTTCGCTTGTTGGCTATGCGTGCACAGTGTCTGACGCGTCTTTCCGCAGTCACCACTGTCCGACGCTCAAGCGGCGTGTCAACATGACTTTTAAGTGGAAGGTGATAATTTTTTACTTCTATTGCCGCCCACAATTGGAGGCCTCCTCGACCACATGGCGGACGGGGTATTATGTCCTTCTGACCCATTAAGACATCGTGAAATAGGCCCATCGCCTTTTTTGTATTCCATATGTTGATGCGTTCTGCGAGATCATCTCTATGGCGCCTCCGGGCAGGGTGGATCCTCTGTATGTAGACATGGCAATTCTTATCCATCATGGCTCTAAACCTGTAGACTCTTTTCCGAGATTTTCTGGGTACGTCTACGTTTTCGTCATACACCCATCTTTGAAACCTTTCGTCGACATAGCCCCAGGCTCGGGCCGCAACTTTCCTGAACGTACAGTGTAAATCGGGTTGCTGAAAGACCGATTTATTGACCTCGTCTGCGTCCTCGTCTGCGTCCTCGTCTGCGTCCTCGTCTGCGTCCTCGTCTGCGTCCTCGTCTGCGTCCTCGTCTGCGTCCTCGTCTGCGTCCTCGTCTGCGCCCTCGTCTGTGTCCTCGTCTGCGTCCTCGTCTGCTTCCTCGTCTGTTTCCTCATTCGAATCGTGGATTGGTTCATCAGACCACCTAATCTCAGTGATGTCGACTGTGCCGACTCCGTCGCCATAGTAATCAACCACATCATATGTCGCTGAAAGACCAAGATCTTCTGGAAGCACATCATTTCCGAAGCTATCATAGCGTTTGTTGATATAGTTGATCGCGATATCAAAGGGTGTCAGCCAGCGCCTGCCGGTAAAGTCCCGTACCTGCATTGGATCGATACCAGTTGTGCTGTTCGCCATTTTGATAACCCCAATCGAGCCTGTCCCGTATAGTTGATGCTCTAGAAAAGACGTCAATCACGGACGACACAAATATATGAGGGACCGAAGCGCTCCATGAGCTTGCCATTATGAATTAAGTCCTTTGTTCGCAGACGCGAACGGTGTGTGGCTTTGGAAAAGCGCCCATGGCGGCCTGTACCTTGTTGAACAAAGCAGTCCCAGTGTTTAATAAAAGCATTTTGATGGCTGTTGGGTGAAGTCAACCCATAAACATCGAACCCTGCACACTGTTGTTCAATCATCAGTTGGTTGGTTCGTCGCACAGCCAATTTCCACATGATAGCAGTGACATAATGGTTAGGTACAACCCAGGTAACAGAAAAATTGTCGCACTTTCTTGTAAGCTTAATTCCCTACCTATAATAACAGGGCATAGATAGGATGCTCTTTAGGACCTGTATTCGTAACTTCAGACACTCCTGCGCAGTTAGAATTATCTACTGTTATTATTTACTTGCGTATTGCTAGCTAGGACCTAGCTAAAAGGCCGTAGTTTCAGAAGTTGGTGCGACGGTTTTTCTGTCACCTGTGTGGGTACGTATGCCGGGTTCTTTGTTGCCTTATCCTCCTCGCCGCCGCTTTGTTCCGTTCTGGGTTGCTGTCCCATTAGCCACGGCATCGGTAACCTCGTCGTCATGCACCCATTCTTTGTCTGTTCGGCGCCTGTACTGACCTGCTCCCACAGCCACAACTTCATCCTCGCTATCGCTTGCTTCGACGTCAAGAAGCACTGGCATCCTGAACCCGATATCTCCGCCGTCCATCTCTGTGGCCATTTTGACCGGCTCGATAGTAAGCACATCAACCTCCTCGTCTTCCTGATCTAACCTCCTTTTGTGAATTTCTTCCAACGGCTGGATATCAAACTCGTCCTCTTGCTCCACGTACTCATGATTTTCTTCGACCTCGACGAAGTCAGGTGCAAGTGCTGACCAACGTTGAGGCTGAAGGATAGACCACAGCCAAATACGGCCTGAGTCAACGCCCACAGCTGCAATGAAGGGACGAAAGGGATGCCATTCCACCGCAGAGAGTTCTTCCTTCGTTCCTTCCAGAATCTTCACCAGGCTTCCCAGTCCTCTCTCCCACACATAGATATGGTGATTCATCCAGGTGGAGGCGATGACATACTCGCCGGTAGGACTGAAAGATACGTGATTCCACGAAAGTTTCTGCACCAGGTCTTGGAACTTGTGCTCTACCTCGAGCTGAAGAGTCTCAAAGTCAAGCTTTGGGTCGCTCAGATCGGGCAGGCGTAATGTGCGCACGACTCGATCACTCGCATTGATGACGACGTCTCTCCCTGACGGCGTCAAACGTATATAAACGATGATATGATTTGTGAGTCGCGTCGAATAGATGACTTCCCGAGTCGACGTGTCCACAATGTTCAGCCATCCCTTGTTTGTTCCTGCGATGATGTGATTGCCAGAGTGTGTGAATGCAGTAAAAGTTGTCACCACCTTTGCGTCTTGCACAGCTTGCTTTTCAGTGGCACTTTCACGCTCGGCTAGAGTCCGAAGGGGCGCAGATGCGAAAGGATACTTGACTGGAGTCTCGGAAGATATGTCGACCAAGACAGGTTGGTCTTCGAAGAGCGCAGCAACGAACAGATTACTAACGCTGTTAGTGGTGATGTTTGGCACGACGTGGGAAGCACTTACTTGTTCTTTGGATGGAGCTCTGCAATGAAAATACCGGCCTCAAACCGGACAGTGCGCACGCGTGATCCGTCTTGTAGGTCCCAAAGCACGACCTTCCAATCCTGACCGGCGCTTAGGAGGTAGCGGTCGTTTGTGGACCAACTTAATGATTGTATCTGGCGCGTGTGGCCACGCAGCTTGCGCGCCACGCCATTTGTTTCAATATCGAAGATGACAACAATGCCATCGTGCTGACGGAGTTAGACCTCACAATCCTCGGAGCGACAGAGGGAGGGAGTGTACCCGTCCTGATGCAAGGAGATCGCCGCGATGGCTGAAGCGTATCGAGGTTGAATGGCCGCTGCCTGAATGAGAAGTCAGTTGTCGTGTGTCTGTCTGATCTTCCAGCTCATTAGACTTACGCAGGCGACCGGTGATAACCTCAGGGCAGTCCTGGGCGAGGACGAAGGGGTCCACAAGCGATAAATTCATGGCGCTGCACAGGTTGCGAGGTGCAGAAGATTATGGTTGGACTGCAGCATTCTTGTAGTCCCACGCAATCCCCTGTTTCCCGGTCAGGACGCGCAATGAAGAAGAGTTTGGTGGGCAGAAGCGCTACGGCGGCGCGTTTGTACCTAGGTACTCCGTCTGAATCCGCAGAAAGTGTACATGCGACCGCACACGTCCAGCGCCCCACCGATGATGCGGGAGCCCTGCCAAGTCTTTGCCTGCCCAGCCCGTCCAGGCGCGTGAGGCTGCATATCACGTGCGTGTCATATTTGGCTCTACTTGGATTAGTGGCTTGGCATGTTGGCCGCCCTTTGTCGCCGCCTTCACCTCAAAGGCTTCTTTGACACCTCCAGCGGGCCATCCTCGCTCCTCCCTAACCTCACCCCATCGCCCATCTGCTTGCCGCATTTGCAGCTGCAAGTGCGTCTCTCGCTACACCGAGTACTTGCCCGCGGCGACAAACGTCCAACGCACTTCGCGCCCGGCGACGACGCGCTCCTCGCAGAGCCCAACTCGACGGCCCCCGTATAGCCTTTGGCATCGATCACCCGTTCGCCCTCATCCGCTTTTGCGCATTCGAGCGCCGAGTTTATATCTCCCGACCGGCACGATATAGTTGACGCTCACATCCTATCGTCTATCGTCTCGCGGTGGACGCTGAAGAACGGGGCGCCTGTCCAGGCGGGAGCAGAGCTGCTTTTGCAGCGCCACCCTCCAGCGCCTTCCTGCTGTTAAGACGCAGTACCCACATCTCTCTCTCGACCGACTCACAACACCGCAACCATGGCGTCCAAGTTGGAGCTTCAGTCGAAGTGCCCGCTCCGCACTATAAAGGAGATCCAGTTTGGTCTTCTCTCACCGGAGGAGATCAAGGCCATGAGTGTGGTCCAGATCATCTATCCGGAAACGATGGTTCGTTGAACAAGACTGCGGCACTGAAACACAGCTGACGACTTATGTAGGATGAGGACCGGCAGCAGCCTCGAGCGCAGGGTCTGAACGATCCCAGGCTTGGCACGACTGACCGCCAGTATACCTGTGCCACATGTAAGGAGAACATGACGGTATGCCCGGGTCACTTCGGCCATATCGAGTTGGCGGTACCCGTCTTTCACGTCGGTGAGTAAAGCCGTGCGCACACCTGGGGCTCTCTAAGCTAACGCGTCGACCAGGTTACATCACCAAGATCAAGAAGATCCTGGAGACGGTGTGCCACACCTGTGGTCTCATCTTGGCCGACTTTGTAAGTCATTCATAGCGGGAGGTGGCTCTACATGGTCTGTTGATTAACCTCCACGACCAGAATCATGCAGATTTTAAGTCAGCTATACGTGTGAAAGACGCGAAAAGGCGTTTTGACCAGATCCATCGCTTATCGAAGGGCCGGAAAGAGTGCGTGCAGGGCTTCGCTGATGATGACGGCAAGGCTGGCAAGAAACCTCCGCACGGAGGGTGTGGCAGCCAACAACCCAGCTCCATCAAGAAAGAAGGCTTGCGGCTCATCGCCACGTACAAAGACAAGGAAGGCCCGGACGGTTCGAAGATGGATGTGAAGGCACCGATCACTCCGCAAGACGCGCTCACGATCTTCAAAAGGCTCCCGGATAACACACTGCAACTTCTTGGCTTGAATGCAGATTATGCCCGCCCAGAGTGGATGATCTTGACGGCTCTTCCGGTACCCCCGCCGCCTGTTCGTCCTAGTGTATCCGTTGACGGCACCGGACAAGGTTCACGTAACGAAGACGACCTCACCCACAAGCTCGGCGATATTCTCCGTGCCAATGGACGTGTGCAACTGTGCCATCAGGAAGGCTCCGCACACCACGTCCTCGTTGAATATGAAGAACTCCTCCAGTATCATGTGGCTACATATATGGATAATGATGCCAACGGTGTTCCACCGGCTGTGCAGAAGACTGGTCGGCCTTTGAAGACGATTCGTGGACGTCTTAAGGGCAAGGAAGGACGACTGCGAGGAAACTTGATGGGAAAGCGTGTCGATTTCTCGGCACGCACCGTGATTACTGGCGATCCGAACTTGTCCCTCGATCAGGTTGGGGTCCCGCGAAGCATCGCCAGAAGGCTCACCTATCCCGAGGTTGTCACCAAGTTCAATATCAGCAAGCTGACCGCGCTGGTGCGCAATGGACCCGACTTCCATCCTGGTGCCAACTTTGTCATCAAGTCAGATGGCGTCCGCCTGGACTTGAGACACAACAAAAGGCTCGACGATTTGCGCCTTCAATATGGCTGGAAGGTTGAGCGCCACATTGACGATGACGATGTCATCATCTTCAACCGTCAGCCCTCACTACACAAAGAGTCCATGATGGGCCATCGCGTCAAAGTCATGCCCTACTCCACCTTCCGCTTGAACTTGTCCGTTACCTCACCTTACAACGCCGATTTCGACGGCGACGAAATGAACTTGCACGTTCCCCAGAGCGATGAGACGCGCTCCGAGATCATGAATTTGTGCATGGTTCCGCTGAATATTGTCTCTCCTCAGCGCAACTCACCGCTGATGGGCATTGTCCAGGATACTCTGTTGGGCATCTTCAAGATCTCTCGTCGAGACAACTTCCTGACCAAGGAACAAGTAATGAACATCATGATGTGGGTACCGGAGTGGGATGGCGTCATACCGCAGCCGGCCATCCTGAAGCCTCGCCCACGTTGGACTGGAAAACAAATCATAAGCATGGCTATCCCTGAACGCGTCAATGTGGTACGCCCTGAGAGCAAGAGCAGTCAGCCGCACAACGACATCAGTGATAAGGGGCTGTTGATCCAAGGTGGGCAACTCATCTACGGCGTCCTCAATAAGAAGATTGTTGGTGCCACTGCAGGAGGCATCATCCACATCGTATACAATGAGTTGGGTTGGCAAGCCGCTGTGAGCTTCTTTGACGCAGCGCAACGGATCGTGTGCTACTGGCTGCTGCACAACGGTTTCAGTATTGGCATTGGCGACACCATCCCCGATCCTGAGACCTCCGATAAGATCGGTCGTGAGATCTCTGCCGCCAAGGCGAAGGTCGAGGAGATCGTCAAGCAGGCAACTTCGAACGAATTGGAGCCTAACCCTGGTCTGAGCGTTCGTGCTACTTTCGAAGCCAAAGTCCAGAAAGCTCTGAACGAAGGGCGTGAAGGCGGTGGTACGGCAGCTCAAAACAGTTTGAAAGATCTGAACAACGTCATTCAGATGGTGAACTCCGGTTCGAAAGGTTCCACGGTCAATATCTCGCAGATGATTTCGCTTGTAGGTCAACAAGCTGTGGAAGGCCAGCGTATTCCCTTCGGATTCAAGTACCGGACCCTTCCACACTTTACAAAGGACGACTATTCGCCTGAGTCGCGAGGTTTCATCGAGAATTCCTACCTTCGTGGCCTCACACCTTCGGAGTTTTTCTTCCACGCCATGGCTGGCCGTGAGGGTCTGATCGATACAGCTGTGAAGACCGCAGAGACTGGATACATCCAGCGGCGCTTGGTCAAAGCTCTTGAGGATGTCATGGTCAAGTACGATGGCACGGTCCGAAACTCCATGGGTGATATCGTGGAGTTTGTCTATGGCGAAGACGGGCTTGATGGTGCTCACATCGAGAACCAGCCGGTCGACTTCGTTCATACCCCGGATGTTGCCTTCGATAGGAGATACAAGGTGGACGTTATGACCAAAGATCTCCCCATATCTCCGGCACTTCTTGACGTCGCCTACGAGATCCAAGGAGATGTTGATGTCCAACGGCATCTGGATATGGAGTACGAACAACTGAGAAAGGATCGTCAATTCCTCCGTGAGCGGGTGACGGACGAAAGCGCGAGCATGCAACTTCCTTTGAACATTCACCGAATGATAGAGACTGCCCAGGCGAAGTTCCATATCAAAGATAGGTCAAGTGACCTCCATCCTGTTGAGGTCATCAACAGGGTTCGCGAAGTATTGGACAACCTCGTGGTAATCCGCGGCGAAGACCATCTCTCGAAAGAAGCCCAAGAAAGTGCAACACAGTTGTTCAAATGTCAACTTCGTTCCCGTCTCGCTTTCAAGCGTCTGGTAACCGAATATCATCTCAACAAACTAGCTTTCGAGCATGTTCTAGGGGATCTATCGGAACGTTTCCTGCGAGCAGCTGTGGCTCCTGGAGAAATGGTTGGTGTCCTAGCAGCCCAGTCAATCGGTGAGCCCGCCACGCAGATGACGCTGAACACCTTCCATTTTGCTGGTGTTTCCTCTAAGAACGTTACACTGGGTGTGCCACGGTTGAAAGAGATCTTGAATATCGCAACAAATATCAAGACACCGTCCATGGCCATTCATCAAGAGGATCGCAACGCTAGTCGAGACCAGGCAAAGCTCCTGCGAAGCCGCGTAGAGCATACCACCCTTCGGTCCTTGACCAAGACCGTCGAGCTCTATTATGATCCGGACGTTCAGAATACCGTGGTAGAGGCGGATGAAGATATGATCGCAGGATACTTCATCGTGCCATTGTCAGAGGAGGAGTGTGCGGTACAGTCAAAGTGGCTCCTTCGAATCATTCTCGACCGCAAGAAGCTGCTAGACAAGAGCATGACTATCAGCGAGGTTGCCGCAAAAATCACAGAGGACTTCGCACCAAATATCGCTGTCATCTTTAGCGACGAGAACGCTGATGAGCAAGTATTACGCGTGAGGTTCATATTCGACCAGAATCTGAAGGATGCCGAGGACGAAGAGGACAGAGACGAGCGCTGGATGCGCAAATTGGAGAAACATCTCCTCGACGACGTCACACTTCGTGGCATCCGCGGTGTTGAGCGTGCGTTCATCCGAGCAGAAAATCGTTTGGCCCAAAAGGAGGACGGTTCCTTGTTCATCAATAAGGACAACCCGGCTTGTCAGGAGTGGATTCTTGACACAACTGGTACATCCCTTGCCGAGACTCTATCCGTGCAGGGTGTCGACCCTACGACCACCTATTCGAATTCTTTCATTGAGATTCTCGGAGTACTAGGAATCGAGGCGGCCCGTGCTGGCCTACTCAAAGAGCTTGGAATGGTGCTTTCGTTCGACGGTTCCTACGTCAATCACCGGCACATGGCTCTCCTTGTCGACATTATGACTCAACGCGGTATGCTCATGGCCATCACTCGCCACGGTATCAACCGCAATGACACTGGCGCTCTGATGCGCTGCTCTTTCGAAGAGACGGTCGAGATCCTCCTGGAAGCTGCTGGCTTTGGTGAGCTTGACGACTGCCGTGGTATCTCAGAGAACATCATGCTCGGTCAGCTTGCCCCGATGGGCACGGGTGAATTCGACCTCGTGATGGATAGTAAGATGCTCCTTACCATGGTTGAGGATAACTCGCAGATGCGTGTGGGTGCGGCGGGCGCTTCATACCTCGATACCGGAGCTGCCACGCCATACGACCTTGGCTCCCCCACCTATGAAGGTGGCCAGCAGGCGGGATACGATGCCATGTTTTCACCTCTTGCCGCACAGGGCGGGGATGATCATGGTGGTCTCACTGCCAATCCATATGGTGATGGAAGTTTCAGTCCCTTCGCTGGAGGCCGCAGCCCCGGCGGTTTTGGCGGAATGAGCCCTGGTTTCGCTGGACCGAGCCCTACTTCTCCCGGAGGATATACACCGACCTCGCCCAGGTATTCGCCAACATCTCCCAGCATGGCCAGCCCACGCTTTGGAGCCACTTCACCAGGATATATGCCGACGAGCCCAACGTATTCTCCTACTTCGCCCACATATTCCCCAACGTCGCCAGCATATGCATCACCGACCTCTCCTTCCTATTCGCCTACATCTCCCAGTTATTCGCCCACGTCACCTTCGTATTCTCCCACATCCCCGAGTTACAGTCCGACGTCGCCAGCACAGATGGGTCGTGGTGCAACCTCGCCGCACTACAGCCCAACCTCCCCTCAATATAGCCCTACCTCGCCAATGTACAGTCCAAGCAGTCCACAGTTCAACGCGGGCAGCGACAGGCGTTCTCCTACATCGCCTACGTCACCTACGTACAGCCCAACGAGTCCGGTGTACAGCCCAACCTCGCCAGGGCCAATGCAGTATTCACCTACGTCCCCGAGGTACTCACCTACGTCCCCTAATCCAGGGAGACCGACATATTCGCCTACGTCTCCAACATCTCCGACCTACTCTCCTACGTGAGTATCCTTGGTCATAGTTGTATCTATTTCGACTTGTAGGATACTAACATACCGTAGCTCACCCCGCAACGAGTAGTCGGAGTCAAAACATTTCACTCCCGATACCTCATGTATGGGCTTGACCTCGATGTACCTTTAGCTAGGCCCACGTTGACGCATCTGCCTACGGCCTTTTCGGTTCGTAATCTCGTGCGAATTCTCTGTACAATACCCCTTTAGCCGACTTTCCTCGCGCATTCGCGGTGGATCGCCGTTCCACGTCTCTAACAAGACTTAAGGAAAAACTATCGTAATTGATAACGGCATTTGATTGCAAATTTCGGGCGGTGTATGGCGCATTCATTCTTCTTCATTGACTCGAGTATTCCTTGAGTATCATTACGAAGAAAAAAACAACTCAAATAAACGTCGACTTGTTCTTTTCATTTTCTCTCTTCATTCCATGTCATCCTCACCTGCACATACCTGCGAGGCGTTCAGGATGGTACGGATGCATATTGGCACATGGGGTGGTGTGTATTTTGCTTACTTTACGTTTTCCATGCGTCGTCTATTGCTTTCGGTGACGAGAGTCGCCATTCAGACTGTGATCCTTCGTGGGCTTTGTGGCGACCGTCAGTGGGGGTTCTGATGGAGAATAAATTGATCGTTAAGGTGGAGGTATGGACGATGGCATGGTCAGGTGGTAAAAACGTGTATGGGACAACGACCATGTGGTCCGAGAGAAGCTGATAGACACTAATCCTGAATGAATGACAAGCGTGCTTCGTCAAAGTTGTGTTGTGAATGGTTCTCGTGATGTCGCAGACTGAAGTCGTCCTCCTCGCGCCGACGTGTGAGGATTTGGACAGGTGAACACCAGTTGTAGAGAAGGCGCCCTAAGTCTGTAGTGCACCGTCTCTAGCGGAGAGCGAACAAAGAGGGCTATCAATAGTGCTTCATCGATGAAGATCAAAACTGCTGGTCATCTGTTAAAGAACTGATCCATAGGTTGTGGACTGCCTTTTCCGAGCCGACATGATGGTGGTATCAAGAACATTGTTATATATCTCTCGGCCCAAGGCGAGTGAAAGAGTAGTTTCTTTGGAGAATATTGGTACAGAATAGACAATAGTGTCTGTAGACGCATGAAGCGGAGACAGAAACGCCAATCGCTTCCCTCCCTACAGTCCCGTGGTATATAAAAGCCTCAGCCAGAGTAACTCCGCGACCATGTGATAAGTCCCCGATCAAACTCCCACTCCATGTTTACCCTCATGGAGCCCTGTCCCAGGAAACATAGCATTACGGTTGGTTGTACAAGGATGAAAGGACAATCCATTGCAACTTTGACCATCCGACCCCGGAGGTCTTCGTCCGCCATTTGATGGAGCGCCACTCATTTGCCTGCCATCTCGCTCTCAAGATGCTACGAAAAATCAGTCAATCGGTCATGCACAAGGGACAAACTAAAACTCACACTCCACTCTGGCACCTCCTTAACACGCCGCCACATCTCTCGTTCAAGACGGCTAGCCGCCTTGACATACACACTACCCTCACCATTGTACTTCCTGCAATTATCGAATATCAATTTCGCGTCGGCGATGAAGTCCTCAACAGTGGCGTATTTATCGTTGTTGAGCTTATCCTCCATGGTGGCGAGATCCATGGGGTGGGTGATAACATCGTAGTAATCGAGGACCTCGTCCTTGTTGACAGGTTGCTGGAACGGCCATGCGTTGCTATTATTCTGCAGGTGCGTGAGGAGATGCAATAACGGGAGGTGATTAGGTCCATGACGGGGGGCGCGGGCAAGCTCATCCATGTCCGGGCTCCATCCTGATTCCTTGATTGCGAGAATGGACAACGGATCGATCTTGCACAGGCCATTTTTCCATTGCGCAGGTGGCTGGTGGACCACGAAGGACTTGGATACTGCACGGATCTTGGCATTGACGCATTCCTTCTGCTTCAGAAGCATGCGACCTGACTCGAGATAACGGATTTTCGGCAGCATAGAACACTGCATGATGGTGCCGCCTTCGTAGTCTTTTATGTAGCCCATCCAGCGCGATTTCTCCAGGGTGATCTCCTTCGTGAATCCTTGCTTTTTGAAGTACCCGATGGCATAGTTGTCGGCGTAGGTCAGGAAGTGCATGACGGGGGATGTGGCTTTAACATAATCCTTCAGGTGCGACATCAAGTGCGCTCCATACCCCTTAACCTGCTGGTCCGAAGAAATGGCACAAAAGACGATCTCGGCGAACTGGCGGCTCTTGAAGGGTCGGTAGGTTATGCCGCTATTATACCAATACTATCAGTCTTATTCATGCGTTCCTTGGACAAGAGGACGCTTACCCTACAACTTCCAAAGGTTTCTTGACAATAGCCATGCTTAAATGAGTGCGATCGTACACTAGCCGCGCAATATAATCCTTAGGCATTTTGGGCAGCTGTTTCTGAAATATACACTTCAGGCCTGTGAGAATGATCGTACTCTCCCGCCTCCCATCATTGTTGACGACGCGGAACTCGATTTCTCCATTTCGCTCCTCAATAACCGCTGTCTTCTCCGGGAAGGGTACTATGCGTGGTTTGGAGGCTTGCACGTCGCCATCGGGGGTCTCTTGCTTTATGCGCTTGGACGACGGGGAGGGAGGGTCAAGAGGCTGCGGCGCCTTTCGCTTTGCTATTGCTAGACGTTTGTCAGCTTCCTGTCTGGCCGGAGGGTGTCTGGGGAGCTGCAGAGGGAGAGCGAAGGGAGACAATGACTGAGTGCCAGAGCAGGGGATGGAAGACAGCAATGGAGGAAGGGTGCAGCCGAGCGCATTTACACGGCGCTATTGCCCTGTCGGAACCCATATCCGCGTCATAATGTCTGCTTCGTACTCTCCTAGGGCTCATCGCCGCCTCCGGGAGGCGTTTGGCTAAGATGGAACGGGAATCGAAGGTGGATCAGGATGACGGGTGATTGTAACAGAGTTTTGGTGACGCGCCGTCACACAGGAACACTTACATTCTTCCGTTGAGGCAGTCATCGCTGGCGGGCTGGACTTGCGACTTTGCCAGCTGCTGCTGCTGCTGCTGCTGGGGTTAGAGTGAGGTTGCGGTTGCGGACCGCGGGGGCGCACGGACCTGACGACGCGGTTAATCTCCGGTCCGTCTTTAGCTCGGAGCTGTGGGAGAGGACACCAAGCATCATCACTGTTCCTGTAGCAAGGCGAGAGTTCAGCAGAGTGAGCCGTTTTCACGACCCATTGCTCTCGAAACTCATGTCTTCACCGCTCCTTGACGTCTGGGAGGCTGCGTCTGCCTCGCCATTTCGCCCCACCGTCGGCAAAGGCTCCCAGTTTACGCTGGGCTTCACATTGCTGTTGATTTGTATGTGTGCATTCGAGACCAAGCTTCCTCGCTGGTATACTGACATGTAGCAGCTTTCATCCTTGTTGGCATCTTCGGTCTGAGTATGTCGCGATGGTAAACAGATGCCTTTCAAAGCACTGACCCTCCCCTAGATCGGTCTTTCGCCAACCTCCCTCTTCTCGGAATACCTGCGTCCCTAGCATTTGGGTGCGTATGATAGTAGTTGATCGTGGAATATGATGCTGATTTGTACTAGATTTGGGGCTGTCTACATGATCTGCGCGGTCGGAGTCTACGTGTAGTTTCCCTTCCACTTCCTACAACCGGCGTTCGGGGAGCGAGTGAAAGCTACTGGGCCTGGGATAAACGTGCGAGTTCGAGATACCAATTCATACCGTGTTCCATCTCCTCTAGAATTTCCCATCATATCCTGTCGAGTCTACATCCCCAAGCCTCCGCCCAATATGGCTGAAGACGAGGAATCCCCTATCCTTACCGCCGTCTCCAGCTCGGCGCGGCAACTTTATCTACTGCTTCGCTGCATCAACTTCTCGGAAAAAGCACACGTTGCGATTACCGAAGAGGGGATCAAATTTTCAGTCGAGGAGGCAAGCTCAATGGAAGGTATACGCCCGTCGGAATGGCACCCGTCCCCATTCTAAGCTGACTCTGTCAGGTTCCGCATTCCTCGACAAGTCTCTCTTCACGACGTACATCTATCGTGCCCCACCCCGGCAAGAACAGCCAGAACATGGCGATTCCGACACCGAGTCAGACACGGACATGAACGCAACACCGGCCTTCGAAATCTCCCTCCCCTCTCTTCTCGAAACGCTCCAAATACTTGGCCTCACCGACCCGAATACTAGCAAGCCTGCCTGGGCCCGCGAAAACCCGACCTCGACCGCTTTCACCAACAACGTCCTTGGCCTGAACAACATGTGCCTGGTATCTTACCGGCGACTGGGCTCCCCTCTTTCCATCATCCTTACAGAATCTACCATCCGCACAACCTGTAACCTGACCACCTACGAGCCCTACTATGCCGACGAGATTCCGTTCGACAGACAAAGGCTCGCTTTCAAGACAATCATGCGTGGGATCTGGCTCTTCGACGCTATATCGGAGCTGAGCTCCACCTCCCCGGAGCACATCACGCTGGTAGCCAAGGTGTCCCACGGCAAACCAAAATTCGCGCTGTCGGCAACGGGATCGCTGGGCTCGGTGCGCGTGGAACTGCACAACAATGGTGAGGGAAGTGCGCCTGCACCAGCCGCATCCTCGCGGTCGGGGACAATAAATAGAGATACGGAGGATGCGCCCAAACAGACGAATATCCTGGAAACGTTCCAGCTCAGCGATCCTAGCACTCCGCTGCGCGCTACCTACAAGTTCAGCTTGATACAGAAGGCTGCGAAGGCGATGAGTATCGCCACCAAGGTCAGCGTGCGTGCTGATACGCAGGGAGTGCTGAGTCTGCAATTCATGGTCGAAGTTGGGGGCGGGGAAACGAGTGGACCGGGAGCGAATGTGAGTTTCGTGGATTTTCGATTTGTGCCGCTTGTGGACAAGGGGGGTGATGACGAGTACGAAGAGGACGAAGGGGAGGAGGAGGAGTATAGTGGGGAAGGGGAAGAGCTGTGAAGCATAGCCAGAAGTTTCTCAATGTCAAATTTATTCAATCTAACGTACAAGGGCGTTGGGTGTGTTTGATGGACGTAACCCCAACCCAACCTGAATTTCGCTACAGAGGGTGAAATGGTGAAATCGAAAAAGCTAGTCATAGCTAGCCATGAATGGGATGATAAGCCTTCCTCCTGATGACGCCGTGAATTTCACTTGTTCGAGCTGAGCCGGCCGAATGGGCCAGCCAGCCAGTATCCATCCCTTGTTCGTTTTTCTCATTTTGCAATTTCGTATTTTATTCCGCTCGCGCAGTTTGAGAATGGATGAGGGCATGGGTGGAGAATGAAAAGAAATCTCGGAAATAATGCCTTCGTGGCACGTCTACAGCCCTATCGCTAGGACCGACAATGAGAAAGGAATCATGGGGCCGGTATTGCGGGGGGACTTGGAGGAAGATCCGCGACCCCTCCGGACATGGAGTGGTGGAATATTGTACCCAATGAGCAAAGGAATTTTACTTCTTTCTGAATGCGAAAAATCATGATGTCAATCTGGGATGACACCGGGTATCAAGCGGTAGTAGTGAGCGTTGGGGGGCGTATCCAATCTAGTTCTCTTTTCGCCGCTACTAAGGACTGTTGATCGAATGGGAAGAGGTTGGTAGGATGACATGAGATGATTTGAAGAAGTCTCCGGTGTATGATGCCTGCTTGGCGAGCGGATTACCACTCGAACTCGCCAGTGGCTTTGTGGAACAAATACCTGGATATTGTCAGAAGCGTTGCGAGATGCAAATCTGGACGACTACTTACTCCTTCTTGTTGGTGCCCAGGATACCGTCCTTGAGGGTGCACTTCCACTTGTTCTTCACGCGCTGCACCTTGTCGTATGTGCAAAGCATGATGTCGATCATCTCGTCATCAGCGTCGTTGGCATTGTCCAGGTCATCCTCGGGGTCGTCCAACTCAGAGTTGATGGCGTCTTCGTCGTTCTCCTCGTCGTCTCCATCGAAACGGGCTACAGGGGGGTTGGCAGAGGTGCTCGATGAAGCTTCTGCCTGCTGTGCTTGGCGGACACGGGCAATGGCTCTCGCCCTCCTTCCATTCGGAACGCTCGACAAGGGCATGCCTAGGCCAGTGTCCGTCTGGGCAGCCATTGCGTCGAGATGGGTCCTCATGAGGTTCTCTGCAGCGAGACGAGCCTCCGGATCTTCACTGTCGAGGGCAGATTTCGCTTGCATGAATGCCTTCCAGTCCTCAAGGGCACCGTCAGCGCCATCCGTTTGCGACGCATACACGTGGGCAGGTTGCGGTCGCTGCTGTGGTTGCTGCTGATGTTGTTGGTGTTGCGGTTGCGGCTGTTGCTGTGGCTGTTGCGACTGCTGCGACTGCTGCGGTTGGTGAGGTTGGTGAGGTTGCTGCGCTTGAGGAGGTCGCTGTCCTTGCGTGGGCATCATGCGTTGCTGGTTGTGCATCTGTGCCTGAGGATGTTGGCCCTGAGGCATCTGAATGTGTGCACCGCCCTGAACCATACGTTGCGCTATGAGAGCATGCGCTCGCTGCTGGGCGATGTCGCCATTGAAATTGTTGGAGTAGCCATTCATGGGAGTCGAAGCATAGGTCGGGATGGGCTGTTGCTGGTCATAGCCCGGCTCCGTCTTGATCCGAACGCCTTGCTGCACATTGGGGAAGTTGACGTGCTCCTGCTGTGGTACAGGAGCGGAGATGTCTGCCTCAGTCTTGACGTTCGATGGGAGGGTGGGGGGTTGCCTTGGAGGCTCTGGTTGAGGATCCCAAGGGAAGTTTGCGACCTTGAGTTCCGACAGCTTCTCCTGCCAGCCCTATAATTGAAACCAGTCAGCATATATCCTAATGAACCATAGAAGAGAAAAAGAAATAGCGAAACGAAGGATGTGGAGGCAGCAGAAGTCACATGATGTTGGTATGCGACCCAAAAGAGGCAGGGATTTGCGGGACTTGGCGGGGGCGTGGGCCAGCGCATGGGCTATAAAAAGTGCACCCCATATACTGAGGTCGGCCCCCCGAAACGTTGCGAGACCAGCCGGCAACTCAGCCCCGCTTTCGGCCGCGCCCCATCATCACCTCCCCAGCGCCAGGCTGCCATGCTCATATGAGCTGCGCGCTCTGCCCACTTGTACTGACTGCGACAGGATTCTTTCGACGGAAATGAAACGAGTGCGAATGGGAAAACAAGGAAAGCTGGTGTGAGGTGGAAGGAGGACAAAGCAAGGAAGCTCGCAGCAGCTGCGCAAGTCGCCACGTACCTGCTTCAACTCCTCCAGCGTCGCCAGATCAACGCCCATCTCCTCGAAGTCCGTCTGCGAGGACTGCACGACCTTCTCGATGATCTGCTGGTACACCGTGCCCTGTCGCCGCAGTTAGCACCGCTGCCTTCCTTCACCCATGCGCCACTCGCGACTGGGGACTACTGACCACAATCTGGTTCGACATGGCGGCTGCGGATCCTGGTGTCTGCTTTGGACGACGAAGAGACGTGGTGGCAAGGCTCTGAGGGAAGCTCTGGGCTGGCGCGGATTATGGTTTTGCACGCTGTTGAAGGTGGAGAGTGGAGCGGGTTGTAGGATGCTCGTGTGAGCGGCTACGGCACAGCTGTGATGTGTTGGGAGGCCGCTTCAGGCTCGTCGTGCGCACTATCAGAGCTTCTGTATACGTGACGGATGCGATCGGTGGCGGTTGTGCGACGGTTGGGGCCTCTTCTCCTCGTGGTGTTGGGGCCTCTAAGGTGCGTGTACGGGGCATGGAGCCCGAAAGGCAGCCGAAGATGAAGGCATGCCTCTCGGCTAGCGTGCCAAGCCCATGAGTTGCCAAGCCCCATGACAAACAGATCCAGCATGTACAAGACATGAGGTAAGAGTGTAGAATGCACTGCGTTTATGTCGGTATATAAGAGTTGGCTCAGGCGCTGGGGACTATTTTCGTGGGCTCCACAAAGCGACTTGGTTCGAGATGTTGGGGTTGCACAGACTGTTGCACGCATTACTTTGCACCTCATAGTTGCATTGGTAGGAGGGACACTTAGACATGATTCTGTCCATTTCATCATTATATTTCATCATGTTCGAAGCGAATACTTCGTGGTATCGTACAACCAAGATAATGCAATCATAAAACAATCCGCCATGGCTCTAAAAGGCACTGATCAAAGAAGCCTGGAAAGCTCGATCCACGTCCTTCCTCCTGAATCCAGGTGTCCTGCCCAGGCATACACTGTTCCTCAGCAGCTCTGAATCACTGTCAGTCTGGGTCACCCATCCGCGTCAGGCAAAGTACTCACCATCAACCAGCTTAGAGACATCCACCCAGGCTGGCTTCCTCTTCTTCTGCTGCACCACAGGAAGAATCTCCGTCGCTGTCATGTCCATCGGTGGCGTCAGCATGTTCTCAAAACCAGCAGAGGTGATGCTCCCCATAGCGGTGGAAGTATTGATGTTCGCGTTCATTCCAGAGGAGAAGTTGAGATTATAAGGCTGATTCATCATGCCCGACGCATCAAGTCCACTGAAGTTGCTCGGATCAGAAAGGCCGGCCATATTAAAATGGAGCCCCGCGGTGTAACCGGCAAGGGAGTCATTGCTGGTAGGAGTGCTCTCGTCCGACGAAGGCCCCGTGCTCCAAGCGCCGCTGCTCAGACTTCCGCTGTCCGAAGTGGCGAGCAGGGCGCTGGAAGTATTCGACAAGTCAAAATTGAAGTCGAAGTCCCTGGAAATCGCAATGCTGCCCAACCCAGGCATGCCTGTCTCTTCGTCGACATTTACCTCGACATGAGCAAAGGATTCCCGTGGGTTGATATAGCATCCCTTCTCCTGCTCCAGATAGCCTTGCACGTCCTCGCAGTCGAACCACTCGCCTTCGAATCCGGTGATGTCAACGTTGATATCTAGCCCCTTGGATGGGTCTGCCTTATTCTCAAGGCGTGCTAACCTGGAATGCAGGGGCCCGATACTCCTCACGTTCCAGGAGCTATAGTTGCCGGAGAGTTTCGCAGCAACACTCCTTCGCGAGTAATGCGTACCCGAACCGCCAAAGTGAGCAAAGGGCGTCCCCACGCAGTCCAGGTCCTCTGTGACCCCGCGCTTTAGTAGTAGCCTGAAGCGCTCCCGTAATTGGTCCATCGACATATATGCCAACGACAGCTTGAAAACATAGTTGAGAACAGCTGGGCGCATATGTGGAGAGCTAAGTATGTGAAATGCGGACTCAATGCAAGCTCGGCCAAGTCGCCGCGCGAAGGTCGTTTCCTCGTGGCTGTAGGTCCAGCTCGGTCTGAGCATTCGCGTGGATAGGAGTGGTGGGGTCGTTATTTGTGGCATCGGCGGCGTCATTGCGGGTGTTGGGATGTTCACTCGAAGAGCCTGTGGGGCCGTTTGCTGCTCGTCCACGTTGACCAAGCCAAAAGGTAGTTGCGACCAGGAATCTTGACCCGTACTTTGAGACCTTGATTGGTCGGGTGTCTGCCCTGTGGTGAAGGGACGTCGTCGCGCTAGAACAGTTGTGCTCTCTGGTTCATAAGAGTCGAAGAAGTTCAGCGAAGCATTCTCCTCTCGGGCTTCCCGCGGCGATTCCATGGCGCTAACAGCATGCGTGGTAGCCGCCCAGTCCGCTGATGAACTTTGCGCTGCTGGAAGACGGAACGGCATAGGTTCATTGAGTTCGGTCGACGTCCGGGCCGCCGAAGCTGCGGTCTGAAGCTCGGCAACGGGATTGATCTCCGTGTCTGCTTCGTCTCTACTGCCTTCCCGGGTCTCGTCTGCGAGGGCCGTCCTGGCAAGGGTGCCAAAAGTGTCGCTCATTTGCTTGAGATCATGAGCTAGGCGAGTGCTGTATTGCAGGCTCCCATCTCTCATGACGGAGTGGTGGAACTGAGAAAGAGTCTGATTCATTTCTTCGATGATGGACTGTAGACGAGAGTTTTGCTCCTTGAGCGAGGAAATGGTGGTTTCCTTCCGCTGCCGGTATGCTCGCTGAGCCAGACGAATCTGGGTGCGGCGGCGCTAAACAACCCATTAGTACGTCTGAAGCCAATGAAGAACTGCGCATGGGAATCGGATGCACGGAAATCCTGAAAGGGCGGACGTTGAACACGCGACATGCTTGAGGCTATTATTCAGTAGATTCCACTCACATCAGCGGCAGTGGCATCTTCTGGCTCGACTCGGGGTCGTCCTCTGGCCTTCTTGTTCGCTGAATCCTTGCTGCTCTGTGTTCTGTTGCGCTTTCTCGAAGCATGATGGTCTTCGCTTTCCGACGATGTCATGTTCCAAGGTGTGGTCTAATTAAGCTCGTGGGGATTATTGGGCAAGCTGGTCAAGTGGAGGGCGCTTTGCGGCTGGTAGGGAGCTGATAAGGTCCCAAGCTCAAGTGGGGTAGGGTAGTGAAGTATCCGCCAAGTGTGCGAGGAACAATGGAGGATTGCTGCCCTTGTTCCGTACGGAGTAGAGTATTTGAGATGTTAAGGCGACAGCGATTTCCAGAACACGCAGGGTGACGCAGAGGTTGAAAGTGCCCAGGTTGTGGTGGTGGAGGCTGCCTGCGGGTTTGTCAGCTGCTGTCTCTCCCCGTGGGAAGCATAACGTTGGGGGTTGCGCCGCCCAGCCGTCTCAGATCGAACACGGTTAGGTCAGGGCTGACAAAGCTCCCACCCTTTGTTGTCAGCCAGGTGGAACCTTGGAACCCATCTACATACAACCACAATTCTACCAAACCAGAGCCAAAGGGTTCTAGACACCCCGGACCGGGTCAATAGCAGTGGAGCCATCGCATACCTGCCCTGCATAGGCTAGAGGGTACGGCGTAGTCGGCTTGTGCCGATTGTCGTGTCGAACCTTCGACTTTGATGATTACTGAACATCCTCCAGCCAGCTTCCATAAACGTTTATTGGTCAACAAACGCTCCAGCGTTCCAAGGAAGGTTGGCTGTAATGGTACGTGACCCGCCCATTCACTCCAACATAACCATGGCCTAGTTTCGCGATATCATTGATGGACATGAAAGAGTTTGTGTAAAAATTCTCCTCTCTTTCCATACCTGGGGAAGTGAGAAACAATTGCATAGAGGCCTCGAGAGCATCCGACAAGCTTGCGATTAGTGAATTGTACCGGGGTTTCCAGCCCTACGGCATATCAGACCAGGTTTCCTAGGTCCATAGTCCAATTACGTTCTGGGGCAAGCACATCAACCTGGAATGCAGCTCAATTTTCACTCAAGTAGGATCTCTTACACCCAATCTGCAGGCTCATGACCAGGCTCCTCGGTCATGCCCCATGCTGGCTGGGTGACGGAGTATTTCAAATTCGAATCCAGTTTATTCTACCATAGATGGGGAACATCTACCTCGGTTGGCGACATCAGCATATCCTGAAATAGCAACTAGTCAACCTGTTCCGATCGCCCGGGTTCCATAAGGGTACATTGGTAGTCCCTAGTCCGATAGGCGTTGCTAGCCGTTGGCCCATTCAGCCATGCGAGCGAGCCGGGCTGTGCATCGCCGAGCATGGGTACATCTGCATCTGCATTGAGATATAATGGGATTTCTCGTCGTTCTTACTCCCGTAGAGAAGGCTGGCGGCCCAGCCAATTCCCACCATCAGCTTGATCCGATATCGATCTCAGCTTCGTCCCTTCCTCACTCGTGTCACTGCTATCCACTGTTTGTCTTTGTAGATCCTTTTCACCCAGCTCCTGCGAACCGAGCGTCTTCTGCTGCCAGGCCCGCAGCTGGTCCTCTTCTGGCTTGAAATGCATCCATATTTCGTCGCCAGGTTTGTAGAATCCATGCCTCTTCTTTCTCTTCAGCCTCCGCTGTAACTTTGCGGAGAGCCGCGTTCGAAATTCGTGCTTGACCTTCAGCTTCTTTGCGATTAGCTCATCCTTGGGCTTATGCACGTCTGGCACCTCCTCGAGCAATTCAGTCTGCAGCAGCTTCTCGTCTGTGAGACAGCGCTCAATGATCGCTCTCCCGGCCCCTGATGTGACATCCCGGAGAAACTCTAGAGACGCACTGTGTGTGTGACCATGTCAGTGGGAGTTGATAAGCAGGTCCTATGCACCAGTAGATTGCTTACCTGATATTCAAATCAATGGCCCGTTCTGGATGGACCGTCGCCTTCAGGAATACTGAACAGATATGCGGGTACAGCAATGTAAAATCCGACTGGGACACATGTATCGAACCCCTCACAGTGCATAGATACGCAGGTGCACCTTGTTCAGTCGCCTCCTCCATCAATGACATCACTTTGTCGAAGTTCGTCTGCCAGTACATGAACGCTTCCGAGTTGATCCCTAAGATGGGCGAATGTATCCTATGGCGTGGGTCGTCCGCTGGCGGCTTGATCGGCGCCCTGGAACGGTGTTAAGATTAGATGGATGCTGTGGACCATCAGGCTTCACTTACCCCCAGATGTCATAAATGATACCTGCATGGACGTGCTGGAAGCGTTCAGTATTCCGTAGAGCCTCTACTACCGTTGCAGCACCAAAGGAATGGCCTGCCACTGTAATCTTGCCAGTGTGGAACCGGTTGGTCCAAGAAGACCAATCGATGCCGTCCAGGCCGCGGGAGGTCCCTCCCTTGTACCCTTTGCCTCGCAGATTCTGCTTAGCGATTTGCTCACCGTTGCCATTGTTTATTTCACATAAGACTCTGTAAGCCTCTTCGCATTCCGCGACCCGCATGTCAATCTGCGCCAGACGGAGTTCCCTGTCGACTTCGTTAGAGGGACTAGTATCCATTGGGTTATCTCAGACACGTCAGCCCTGAATAGTCTCATTTTGAGGGTCTTCCCCTACCTTTGGGGAACACGTAGTCCTGGGGAGTTTCAGCTAGTGTACTTGGTGCCCATAGTTGAAGACCTACAATGACATGGTATCCACGCTCGATTTCTTCTGGCCAATGGTCCACCTTTTCGGAGAGGGGACGCTTTTCCACGCTTCCATCTGCATTTCTACGGTGGTTGACAAATGTTCGGGGGCCAGAGCCATCCCTGTGTTCAACCGCGCAAACCACAAACCCATAGCTTGCAAACTCTCCACACATTGACGAATAAGCCGTGCGATTGCCGCCCAGGCCATGGCTAAAGAACATCAAGGGGAACTGAGGCTCATCTGGCTCCCCTTCAGGCGGCTTCCCCTGCCCATCCTTCCTCTTGTAACCAGACTTCTTTGAGCTTCCCTCGGGCGGCCAGTGCCGGGCAGGTGGTGCGTTGCGGAATGCTCTCAGCTTGGTGAGCATGGAAGTTGCGGCGAACCATGCAACAGAGAGCGGCTCCGGAATGCCGGCAAACTTCCCGTAGCCTTTGGCAAGTTCACATCGAGGACGCGGCAGCCAAGTCTCTCGAGACCATGTCTTGTGGCCCGCAGGATCTCTGCCCGTGCCCGAACCAATGGCTGCAGGATAGTAAAGCGTAAATAGAACAGTCTCTAGCTGTAGCACGTGACGGTGCTTTCGTGTGATGTTTGAAAATGTCCTAGGGTTTTCTGCGGGGACTTCAATGTCCATACTTCCCACCTAACATGTCCATATCTTAGCTTGGGTATGCTATAGAAAGATGCTAGAATCCATACCTGGTAGGGCCCCGAATAAGGTGGCAAGTGTCCCTGGAGAAATCCAAGCTTGTCACGTAGGCTCGTTGGAGGACGGGATCGCGGCTTTTTGGCATGGGGTATCGTTCCTGCTTTCTCCGTTGTTACGGTGCTGCTTCGTCGTTGAGAATCATGAGTCTTCACCGACGAAAGGTGCCCTGGGAACGCCATTGCCTGAAAATTGGATTATGGATTAGGATCAAATATGTTAGCAAGTGTTACGCCTGCACAACGATCGACGATAAGAACAAGGTGAAAATGGAGGGTAGTGCCAGGATGAGGTCTCGAGGTGACGCTTCAGGGACGGATCATTGGCATGTTTGTCGCAAAATTATTGAAGCAAGCAGTGCTCTCTTTGAGGGTGATTTTGGTTCGTCTGCGGGAAGGTTCCCGTCCACTTGGAATTCGGAGTTTGAAGGTACAACCGTGATGCACCTGGACGGGGGATGCATGACATCATCGCCTGTTAGCAAGGTTAGTCTCGAAGAGGCTAGTCCAGCAAGTCCGCTCACTCCACTAGTAAGACCACCACCACAACATCGCAGGCATACTCCGATGTTTATTCCTGTGTATATGATTCCTCTTCGTCGGTGGTGTGAGCTAACTCTTATACCAACATCAAGTCTGCTGAGGCGTCTAGAGTGACGACGTGTAGGCTTTGCTGCGAGCAGCAATGTAAATCCTGCACGTATGCAAGCCTCATGCCTTTGCAAGAATCCATCCTCCCATCCAAAGGAACACTGGAACCGACGTGATTCCACTCAATAAACCTAGAACCCAAGCCATCGTTCCCCACCCTTGCTCTTCCACAATAGCGCCAGCAATTAAAGGACCAATCATGCATCCAGCAGCGAAGGCAACATTAAACAACGCATAAGCCTGAGCATACGCTCCTCCTCTCCCGTATCCCTTCTGGCGGCTTGCGAGCAACTTCTTCTCCTTCGTCTCAACCACGCCAGATATCTCTGCCATCAGCGGAGGAAAGGTAAACGAGAGCGTCAAGCCAATGAGTGCCAGCATGGCACACAGCAACACCTTGTCCTTGATCGTATTTTCTTCGACAAACCGTAGGCATACTAGAGGAATAGTTGCCAACAGAAAACCCAAGGACGCGGGATACCTGCCACCGATGCGATCGCTCAACATTCCAGCCACAGGAGCGAGGAAGCTAGGAATCACTATTGCCACGAATAGCAGGGCGGCGCCGGTAGAATTCCATCCAAAAATCCGAGCCGCATGGATCGTGAGGACTCCATCAAAAGCAGTAACCAGAGCAGCTTGTATAATAGAAGCGAACAGCGCTGCGAGAAGACGGCGAGAGTAAAGCAATGACAGTACGGGTGGAAGACGCTCGCGCGCTCTTTGATGATTCTGCGTGGCGCTCATATCGTTTGAAAGTGCGTCGGCACTTGCTGTTGTATTTCGAGGAACGGCAGGCTGACCCTTTTCTGGGTCAGCAACGGTTTCGGTTGTCGTGTTACATTGTTCTTCCGAAATTGATTCGGGCGTTGGGCGTTGTTCTGCTAGCGAAGAAACTCCGGCAATCTGCCTTATCCTCCCAGTGGCACTAGGATCCCACCGAGCGGCAATCTTCTTCTCGACAAGAAAGACTCGTAGTATGATGTCGAGCCCGATCAAGCCATAGCACATGCCAAAGACAGCATTATAGCCTCCGCGATCGAAGACAATGCCGCCCAACAACGGTCCGACAAGAATCCCTAGGGTCATGGCCAAGCTGACATACCCCATTGCTTGAGCGAGATGTGCCTGAGGAACTGTATCTGCTAGCAATGCCAGACCTACTGTCCATCTAGGTGAAGTCAGCAAGAGATTATTTCCAGTTATTTTCAGCAATTCCAACTCACACTACTGCAGCGGAAGCACCTTGCAGCACTCGTCCAGCTACGAAGACCCCCACATTCGTACCTAGATTAAGAAGAACAGTCGAGCCCAGTAGCGCAAACAAGCCCAAAAGAAGGGAGGATCGACGCGACGAGGTATGGTCTGCAAGCCATCCGCATACCGGCGAGAAAGCGAGAAGAGAGGCACCATATATGGCTATAAGAACGGACACCCAATACTGCACTGCGTGATATCAGCATACTTGATCCTTGGAATTTCCCAATTAAGTTATTACCTCGATCTTGCTTGATGTCCAATCTCTGCTCCAATGCAAATGGAATGACCGGGACAATCACTCCGTAGAGGAACATGTCGGTGAAGACCGCCAGGGCAATGGTGCCAATGATGAATGTGTCGGAGCTCCTGAATTTGAGCAGGAACGGCGGGTTGTCTCCATGTCGTGTGAGTGAGGCCAACCACGCGGGTTGTCGCATACTAGACGGCAATTCGACCAGACTGAGTGAGCGACCTAATCAAGTTCACAACGCAAATGAAGGTGGCGACGTGTGAAGGATACAGGAGGTATCATGGTGGCGATGACCGAGGTTGAAAACGGACGCCAACAGCGGTCGGCGTGTGATCTTTGATAATGCCATGCCAAGGTGCACCAGATTCGAAGAATCGATCCGAAGAGGACAGCAGTAGATTTATTGAGGGCCCGTGATTAGATGAAAGAACTGATCATGTAGGACAATGGAGCTCCACAGGGCTTTTGAGGTCTTTCTTCAAGGGTGGAGAGTCTGAGCTGGGAGCCCTTAATTGGTTAGCCTACCAGATTCAGTCTGTTTACGGTTAGCGTCGCTCACTCCATACAAACATCCCCGCAGCCTCAGGCTGGCATCCTTTTCATCACATCTCGCCCTGGGTAGCAGATTTTTCAATGTTGCCAAACCCAGAGTGAAAGCCATTGTTGGTCATTAGGAACCCATTCCACGTGACATCTTGGCACCACACCTTGGCAGGCCTATTTAAGCCCCCCCACACTCATAGAAGATAGCTCTCTCCATAGTCAATATCACAACCTCTCTATCTTCTACAGCCACGGGATTCAAGCTCTCCCGGCCTCCGAAATCATTCCTATTTTCTATCGAACGTTGTCTCCCTGCTCAGTCAACATTCTTTCTGAACACACCGTTTTTGAGAGCAGCGTATACTCGAAACACCACGCTGAGAGACAGAAGCTGTATATAAACACGGCTTTGATCTTTTTCATTGCTGATATATACATAGCATCGTCCACCATCTATCGACTCATCAACAACTTGTCTCTTGCTCTTTGTCAACCGGGGCATGCCCAAACTGCATTCAATACTTGGGAACTGGGGCGGGTGTGGCCTTGATAGTATATGTGCCATCAATTCCCTGAGTCGGGGTCTGGCCATTGCGAATGCAGCCAGATCGATCGGTGATTTGCTTGGGGCATACGACTTCCTCGAAAGTGACATCCGGGTTATCCGAGTTCTGGAAGAAATCGAACCTCCAGTAGCATCCACCCTTCAATCTCTGCGGGAAGTCGTCGCACTCGGAGCGCGAAGAAATACCACCATACTGCTTACCCCAGCCATTGGGTGGCGCTCCCCATTGATTTGTACAGCCGTTGAACATACCCACACCTCCGCCGGGCATGGCCAGGTCGAAGTGATTCTGTCCGAGATCGCCACCAGTGTTGGTGGCTTGGACAATGTGCTGTTTCCCCTTTGCAGGGCCAGACGTGAATGTCAACCTGACCATGAATGAGCATTTTCCATTGATTGTGTTGAAGTATCTGGGCTTACTTGTAGCAGGCGCAGCACCAGCTACCCTCGTTTCCGCCAGCAAGCTTGACGGCTGCGAAGCCATACGACAAGTTCTCGGAAACTTGCCATGGGGATTGGTTTGTGCACATATACGCCTGTCCACCATTCTCGCAGCCGTTCTTAGCGGCCATGTTCGACAACGGGTTGTCGTTCTTGTCACAGCTGGTGATGGGCTTGTTGACAGCGGCCTTTCCCGACCATCCGCATGAGCCCTTGCAGCAATCCCAGTAGCGAGTCGTCCTTCCAGTCTTCTGGGCCTCGACAGAAGCTGCGCCAGTCATCAACGCCAGGATGGCGAGGTTCTTGAGGGAGAGAAGCATGTTGGGCAAGGGGGTAAGGTGATTCGCTGGTCAAGCTGTCGAAGAACAGTTGAACTCGAGGCGACGCGAAGACAAAGCCTAGAATTGAGGCATAGCTGGTGGTAGTTATACCAGGGCATTGGGCATCTGGCGATGATCAGGAGCCGGCATCTTCCCCACACATTCCAGCCGCCATTTCGAACCCACGAGGGCTAAAACCCGGTACCTGGCTCGTCTTAACTCTGGATCTCATAAGAACTGCCTCATTCTTGAAATCGCTCAATCTTCACAGGTTGCGTGATTGGTCAAGCGTCTCCTTTCTGCGAAACGGCTAAGAAGAAATACTGGATCAGAAGGTGGAGTGGGCAGATGATCAACAAATGACCGAGGGGGTTTCAATCTTTTGTTCATCTGGGAGCGTCGGGATTGCGGCTTGCAAGTCCTGATAATTTGCCGGGGGCAATATTGGGCAGTGGCATCCTTGCGCAATTTGGATGGAACTCCGTGGTGATGTGTGCTCATGCGTCGTCAGTTGGGTGCAGTGCGGGGCACATATGGCCTTAGAGTACGTGAAATAGGGTCCGATATAGAATATCGGTAGTAGGCCATATCGCTTCCCGAGAGCATTTATGAAGGGAGAGATGATGTCGGATCTTAGATTTCTTAGATTAGTCGGGAGGCAAGGGGTTGTTGCAGCCATCAATCCTTCACTAGCCATCTGCGCCACAAGAATGGAACTCCACCTCGCTGGACGTTCACGTAGACGAAAAGATCGACTTCACGGAGGCCAGTATATCGGATTGATACCGAGGCCGGAAGTTCCATTCACTCTGTTCCTGGTAGTGCCCCGAGAAGGGCAGCTTCACCTTGCTGAGATCCGAACTGGTGCTCCATTCATTCGGGGGGCGTGGTTCACAAATTCCTTCCATTGCTGGCTATCCCCTCCTCCTCTAAGGACTATCGAATACATACTAGACAGTTGAGAGACCAGTTACATTTTAGCAACCGAACAATTGCATTTCGCTTTTAGTGCCTATTCTCTTATCTGCATCCTTATCGCGCCCCGCTAGGCTCACCCCGCAGCGCATCCAAAAAGAGAACGTCCACATTGGAAGCTCTGACGTCTTCCACGCCTCACAGGGCTCCTTCTTCGGGGCTTTTTTCTTCGACGGTTCGAAGTAGTCACCTTTTCGACTGACACCAAGTCCCCCGCCAGCATGCAGTTGTGCCCCAAGGAAGTCAGTCGGTGACTAGCCACTGCTGCACGAGCCCCTCCCAGCTAACCCCCTTGCGACAGATCGACAAGCTTGTCATATCGCAGCTTGGCTTGCTCGCCCAGCGACGGCTTGCTCGAGGCGTCAAACTGAACCATGCCGAGGCCACCGTAAGTCCCAATTGCCCCTTGACGCGCAACCCGAAAACCTAACGCCTGCAGGCCCTGATCGCAAACAACCTCCAAGAAGTATACATCTCGTACCGTCTGAACTGTGCCTCGATTCTTACCCATCCTAGCTCATCCGAGATGGAAACCACACGGTTGCAGACCTCATGGCGATTGGGAAGACGATGCTGGGCCGGCGCCATGTATTACCCTCCGTAGTGTCGTCGCTAGACGAGATGATGGTTGAGGGGACGTTTCCCTCTGGAACATACCTGGTGACGGTACACCACCCCATCAGCACCGACGATGGAGACCTGGAGAAAGCATTGTATGGCTCCTTTTTGCCTGTGCCCTCGAACGATATATTTCCCCTCCCGGAAGCGAGCGTATATGAGAGCACGAACCAGCCTGGGGCCGTAGTGGCTGTGAAGGGAGAGGCAGGGAGGATCAAGTTGAATGAGGGACGGAAGAGAATCAGGCTTACGGTGAAGAGCATGGGTGACAGGCCGATTCAGGTGCGGACTTGTGTTTCCTGTACCGTTATGATACTAAGAGCATTTTCTAGGTTGGCTCACACTACCACTTCATCGAGGCAAATCCACAGCTGCAATTCGATCGCGTACGAGCCCACGGATATCGCCTGGACATCCCGGCTGGTACCTCCGTACGCTTCGAGCCCGGCGACACAAGAACAGTCACATTGGTACAAATCGCAGGAAACCAGGTCATCAAGGGCGGAAATGGACTCGCATCAGGCTTCATTGAGGACGCTTCGATGGCCTCGGGCATTGTGGAGAAGCTGAAGGCGGGCGGATTCTTGCACCAACCGGAACCGTTAGGTGATATGGCTCATATTGACATTTGCACCATGGAGCGTCAAGCATACATCAGCATGTTTGGCCCCACGATGGGAGATCTGGTCAGGTTAGGAGCGACGGATCTGTGGATCAAGGTCGAGAAGGATATGACCAAGTACGGCGACGAGTGCTCCTTTGGAGGAGGTAAAACCATAAGAGATGGCATGGGCCAGGCGGCCGGAATATCAGACGCTCAGAGTCTAGACACGGTCATCACAAATGCGTTGATTGTGGACTGGAGCGGCATCTACAAGGCGGATATTGGCATCAAGAACGGTAACATTGTTGGGATTGGCAAAGCTGGGAACCCGGATGTGATGGACGGAGTTGACGCCAACATGATCGTCGGAAACTGCACGGATGTGATTTCAGCAGAAGGCAGCATTGTCACTGCCGGCGGTTTCGATACGCACATCCACTTCATCTGTCCTCAGCAAGCGTACGAGGCCATTGCGTCTGGTATCACGTCGATGTTAGGGGGCGGAACAGGTCCCAGGTATGTTAGAACGGCACAAAATGCGATCTATCTTGCTAATCCGCCCATAGCACCGGCTCCAATGCAACCACCTGCACCCCTGGCAAGAACCACATCAAGCAGATGCTCCAAGCCATCGACTCCCTCCCCGTCAACTACGGCATCACTGGGAAAGGCAACGACGCGGAACGTCTACCCCTCCAGGAACAAGCCGAAGCCGGCGCCTGCGGCCTCAAACTGCACGAAGACTGGGGCAGCACCCCGGCCGCCATCGACGCCTGTCTCTCTGTCTGCGACGAATACGACATCCAGACACTCATCCACACGGACACGCTCAACGAATCGGGCTTCGTCGAGCAGACCATCCAAGCCTTCAAGAACAGAACCATCCACACCTACCACACCGAAGGCGCCGGCGGCGGCCACGCCCCCGACATCATCAGCGTCGTCGAACACGACAATGTGCTTCCCTCTTCCACGAACCCTACCCGCCCTTATACCCGCAACACGCTGGACGAACACCTCGACATGCTCATGGTGTGCCACCACCTCTCCAAGAACATCCCCGAAGACGTCGCCTTCGCGGAATCCCGCATCCGCGCCGAGACCATCGCCGCAGAGGACGTCTTGCACGACCTCGGCGCCATCTCCATGATGTCGTCGGACTCGCAGGCCATGGGCCGATGCGGCGAAGTCATCCTGCGGACCTGGAACACGGCGCACAAGAACAAGGTGCAGCGGGGCACGCTGAAGGAGGACGAGGGCACGGGCGCGGACAATTTCAGGGTCAAGCGGTACATCGCAAAGTACACGATCAACCCGGCGATCGCGCAGGGGATGGGCCACGTGATTGGCAGCGTGGAGATGGGCAAGGTGGCGGACCTGGTGCTGTGGAGTCCGGCGAACTTCGGGGTCAAGCCCAAGTTGGTGATCAAGAGCGGGTTCTGCGCGTGGGCGCTCATGGTAAGTGCAGAATGGATTCGGTGCACTGTTGCAACTTGCAGGGGGAGCGAAGAAGAAAAGGGACTGACAAGCAACAGGGCGATCCCAACGCCTCCATCCCCACCGTCGAGCCCGTCATCATGCGTCCCATGTTCGCGCCATTGGTACCCCAGAGCAGCATCACGTTCGTGTCTCAGGCCTCCATCTCCTCTGGCGCCATCGCCTCCTACGGCCTGAAGAAGCGCGTCGAGGCCGTCAAGAACTGCAGAAATATCGGCAAGAAGGACATGAAGTTCAACGACGTGCGGCCGAAGATGAAAGTCGACCCTGAGACGTACAGGGTCGAGGCCGATGGGATGTGGTGTACGGCGGAGCCGTCCGAGACTTTGCCGTTGACGCAGGCGTACTTCGTCTATTGAAATCGAGGAAGGGATCGAGTAGTCCTGTCATTCCAGATTCAATAATATGATAGTCACATATTGAGTAAGGCCAATTTTTTCCCCATTACACCGGACGCAGTATATCTGAGTAAAGGATACCGACGCACGTGCACTGTGGACCAAGGGTATTGATTCATAAGTTCTCACCTCTGGAAATGAACTTTAATCAAAATATCCGCTATCTTTATATCCAGTGCCAGCAATAACGAAAACCAATATAGTCCTATGAAATATACGGATTGAGCACACTGAAAATAAACAGTAAAGAAATGTCGAAGAACATGGAGCGCTGTCTGCAACGCCTACGTCGAGGCTTTCCGCTTCAACTTCAACAGCCATCTTGAACGCTTGCTGGCAGCCGGGGTCACCTGTGCAGTCGGCGTGGGACCATGTATCAGCGGTTGAGTCGGACCTCCACTAGTGCTTGACGAAGACGACGATATAGAGGTAGAAGCGGCCTGAGCCAACGTGGAGAGGCAAAGCTGAAGCGCAGCAAAGTTGTGATCCCACCCCGCTCTACGTTCATCCTCACGCCTCCGTGCATCGGCCTGCTGTTCTGGGGGCAGCTTGGCGATCTCGTCTTCTTTTTCGCCTCGGAGGACGATCTCGGCGTGCTTCTTGTTCGATAATGAGGACATGTCAAGGCGAACTACACATGATGATGGGTTAGTAGTAGATGCGGAGCATCATAGAATTCACTTACCTTGACCAGGCTGTGTCTCGTCGATATCAATAGCGAAGAAGAAAGCTTCGTCGTCTTCGTCATCGTCTTCCTCGTCCACCAGGAAACACTCATACCGCGAGAATGCTTCCGTCCCAAAGAGAAACTGGTCGCTGAGTATGACATCCGCCGGCGCATTCCTGAGAATATGGAAATCGAGGGCAAACCGTTCACCGCCGCCCCCATGCCCGAATTCCCACTCTACGCCGAAGGCCATTCCGGAGGTAGATGCCGTAGAGCCGTCTGCGAATATGAGTCGAGTCTGGTGTTCCTTACCACTGGCTATGGGCAACCCCTTACTCCGAGCATATTTTTCGTCCATGATCAGAATCTTGGCACCTGAGTCCGCGAGTGCCTCCTGGGGGACGCCATTGATGAGACCCTGGAAGCGAGGTGCATATTCACCCAGATAGAAAAGATGGTGCTGTGGTATCCCTTTCAGCAACCGTTCCTTGACACGGCGCACCTTGTTGGCGAGATTCGAAAACGTCTTGGTGATTTTGAGGAATGCTTTTCCAAGTATCACATCATGGACGCAACTCGGTAAGATGTGGAACAGAAGAGAATACTCCTTTTCCTCGTCCCTGAACCGAAAAGACGTTCTCGCTGTTCCGGTAGTGACAATCCTCTTTCCACTTCCAATGACAACAGTTGATACAGCCCGAGGGTTGATATGTAGGCCCAACTGTTTCGCGTAATCTTCTTTCATGAAGTTCCCTTTTGCGCAATAGTCTCCGATGGCGGAAACAGAGTTGCCGCCCCCCAGTAGGCTTGGTATCTCGAAAACTTTACAATCGGTGTTCGAGCTGCTGGACAGGCGTAGTCTCAAGACCTCATGGCGGCCAGCATTGTAGGCCTTGAAGACCCGATATATTTGACCTTGAAACTGGACGTCGCCAGAACACTGAGACAGTACCTCTGCACTGGGTGTTAGCACTGCCGCATACTGCAAAAATAGATCCCTTGCGGCTTACTGATCACTGCACTGAGTATTGGGCAAAACCTCGCTCCCGCTTCTCTGCTCAGCGAGCGTGCCATCATATCCAATTGAGTAAGTATACCATCTTGTAGGCCTCTGTCGGTCGTCTTCGGTTGTTCTCCGTTCCTACGCTCCCCACTCGAGTGAGGGAATTTCCCAGTGTCCAAAGTGGTCACAAGATCGTGTAGAACCGGGTCATGTTTCAATAAAGGGTAGGACGGTGCGGTGCTCGTCTGTGCAAACTCCTCATGTTCGTCAACATATGAAGCATCGGCTTTGGATGCATATTTGTCTTCCCAGATCTTCAGAGATTGGTATACTGCTCGTACAGTCGGGCTGTGCTTTTTCTCCAGCGATCCTACGAGATGGTGAGCTCCAATAAAGGGGGAACAGAATAGGTCCACGCACGCTGCAAGAGAGGCAGAAGCATAATTGCAACCCATTCACCACCTAAACTATCTTTGTACTGTCTCAGAAGCGATAGACCATCATGTCTATTGTACAAATCACGGCTTTCCAATTTCTCCACCAGGTCCTGGATATTGGTCGTTAGGGTGGCGTTCGGACCTGGCCAAGTCTGGTGGTAGGGTTTGGCTTGACGGGGCCAGGGGGTCGCCTGTTGGTATGAATCGTATGAATCGTATGAAGGGTAGGAAGGGTATGACGTGTTGGGGGATTTAGAGAGGGCTTCATTTACTTTCGAGACGACGGCTCCACAACCGTAGTCCAGGAGCAGTCGCGGGAACATTAAAAAAATCGAGTTATTGAGCAAAGGCGAGCACCCGGTAAGGACGTAAGCGGGGTTAAGAAATGCTAGACGTGGTCAGTGTAATTCTGATCGGTACAAGTCGCACCAACTGACAGTCGTCTGGGTCATTCAGTACGCCGTTGAGCTTCTTATATACAGTACAGTTATCCCGATTTGCCATCAGATCAACCAAGGCGCTCAACACGGCTGTTAGAAAGAGTGGATTCTCCTCTACCACGAGTTGATTCAATAGAGCTCCTAGATATTGAGCTTCGGATTTTTCTCGTCTCTCTTGCTCGGACTTCTTTTGTTCAGCAATCCACTCAAGAACCTCTTCCCAGCTGTAGGTACACCTTGTCAGAAACTTAAGCGGCGCGGTGCTAGTTGAGGTCGCTTACATATAATCGAAATCAACAGAAAGAAGCTCGCTATATTCCCCAGTGGAAAACTGTTCGTAGGGAGACTGCGTTGTCTTCTTATTGAAATCAAACTCGGAACCGGTGACGCCTGCGGTCGCGCCGCTAGGATTCCCGACCAAAATGGTGTGGTCGGACTTGGGTAGACTCTCTGAAACTTTGGGAGGACTGTGGGGCACGTCGTCGGAATTGAGGCCAACGCTATTTGCGGCTGCAGTCTTCCAGTCTTCTGCGTTGCGATGACCCCCTTGGTTGATATGAGCTGTGTCGTTTGACGATTCGTCTGCCACAGATTCTTTTTCATACATTCGATCCAGCATTCTATCGGGATCAGACTTGTCGAATCGAGGCAAAGTGTCGCTTTCAAGGCCGCTCTTGGCCGCCTCTCCTGTCCTGCATGGTTCTTCCTCATCGAGTCTGTTGTCATCCCGCGAAACATCCGCAGGCCGAAGACAAAGAATTGTAGCTTCTTGGTCCACCTGGGAGGCTGCTTCAACTGGCTTCTCTAATGCAGGGTCTCCATTTGTGTGTCGATTATCCTCCCCCTCCCCACGGTCCTGCAGCTGGCGGGCCTTATACAGTTCGTAAAGATGGTGATCAACATGGTCATCGGATTGGAAACTGAAGTTTCCCATGGCCGACACTGGAATACACTCGGGGGCTTGCGACATCAGGTGCTCATGGTGAAGGGGCGGACCCGGTTGGATCGGTGGGATCGTAGCTTCAGACTGAGCTTCATCATTCGCCGCAAAACGCTGGCACTCCGGGAGAAATTCCCCATACAAGTCTGTGCCACCATTCGCATTTGAATACATAATTCCACCCTCAGCGAACTTATCGTAAAATTGCGAGAAGATTGAACCTCGGTTCTCGCCAAGGCCATCACTGAGGCCTGCAATTTCTGTAGTATCATGTTCTTGCGCAACGCCTATGGGATCAGTGTTACAGTGCTGCACAGGCATCTGGAAGGCATCGGGCCATGTGTAGATGGGTAAAGCCGGTGCCAAGTGTGGACTCAAAGCCAGCGAAGGAAAGGCGGAAGCACCGCCGTCGACCCCATCGTTGGGAAGTCCCACGTGGACCTCCTTGAATTCGAGCCCGATATTTGAACGACCAGAAGCCCTTGGATCAGTTGTGACTTCTTCGGTACGGATTTCGCCGTTCGCTGGCTCCGGGCCGGGCTCCTTTTCGGCGACGAAGTCCGATCTTCCCAAGTGCTTCCGGAATTCTTCCTTCAGGGAGAAACGCATGGTTGGCCAAATCTGCACCAGAAGCTGATGCCGTCAGGATTTGTGATGATGTAGACGATGGGATGCTCGGTATCTGGTCGCCTCAGGAGGTCTCCATATTCATGAGGGATGGAAACATCAACACGGTGAGGGAGCGATGGGGAAAAAGAGACGAGGCTGAGGAAAAGGTTTAAGTGATAGCCGCGTTCTCCCACAGAGTAAACAAGAGAACGGCGTGGTGCCAAAGGTAACTCAGAAGACGTTTAGCGTTGCGAGAGAGATGTGGACACAGTTCTGCGATGGGAAGTTGGGACGGGGAGGTGTGCTGGCGTTGACCGGAAACTCTGTTGGAGATGGATCTGTTGGGGGCTGAGCAAGCCACACCATGCAAGCCTTCGCTCGTGATAGATAAACTTCAGCCTGCATGCTTCAGCCTTGCGCCCTCATTCTCATACCTCGACGCCAGACATCCTTCTCGTCGTCACTTTCTCGACTTCGCGAGAAGTGAAATGGGGGGTTAATGGAACTCCCACAATGACTCCGGAGCATGGCAACACCATCACCAAAGCCCGACGACGTGGAGCTAGGCAGACTCCGCGACGGATACCCCGCCCTCGCAGCCTGGATCGCTGGCGACGCCGACAATGAAGCCTTGGTCTTTCGAAAGTTCGGACCGCTAGGGGCGAGGAACGTGTTGCACCTTCAGAACCGGTTGATGGCTTTGGAAAAGGAGATAGACGGGCTGGACGAAGAAGCAAGGTCAAGCGATGATCTGGAGGCTCGGCAGTCGTTGAGACGGTGGGAGACGTTGATGAGGTATGCGGGAGAGGAGGGGAGAAGGGAGAAGAAGATGGTGGAGAAGCTGGAGGAGCTGCGGAAGGTGCTTAGGGAGTACTGTAGGTATTGGGGAAGCGCAACCTAGCTGAGTATCGTTGACAAAATGTAGACGAAGCACTCCTCTTGCAGGCGCAAATAGCGGAACTCAAAGGTCCCAGCACGCGCGTACTCGAGGCATTTCGAGATTACGTAGAGGGGCGTGCATTCAAGAGCGGGGAGATGCAATCCATGCCCATCATCAGTGGGCGTGCTAAAGACTTCCTCGCCGACCCGGCCGACCTGGTTGCGCTCCGCAAGGTGGAGGACGATGACGTTCTCTCCCGACTTCTTCAGGACCACTGGGCTTTCAAGAAGCGCAAGGGGGGTGATCCCCTCGACAGGACCAGCTTCTACAAGCACCGTACCGTGGTCCGGACGGTAGGAACCATCAGCATGATAGCCGCTGCGGTCCTCTTGATAGGCGCCATCATTAGCCTTCACGCAGTGACGGATTCCAACGCAAAGCTTGGCCTGGTAGCGATGTATACACTTCTGTTCGCGCTCAGTGTCGCGACTCTGACGAATGCACGGAGGGCCGAGGTTTTCGCCGCCTCAGCGGCTTACGCTGCCGTGTTAGTGGTGTTCGTCTCCGGGGATCTGGGAGGGTCCAAGACGGGCCAGTGTTTGATTCAGCTTGAAAGTGGCATCTTCAAGACGGTCCAGTGTCCAGATTGAGCAGGCAAGACGGCTACTACTTGCCTCATGATACCAACCAAAGATATAAGTAGGCCGTTGTGGAATGGGAAATGCTAGATTTCGACATCGGTCGGCGGTCCGTTGATCTCAGCATGGTCGCCGTGCGAGTGGAGGTCAAAACAAGCCTCAGGCACACCACGCAGAACCTCGACAAAGACATCACCAATACTTGCAGCGTAAGCTTGCAAGGGGGCTTACCGAAGCTAAGCGGACCCACGAGACCCAAAGAGCGGGACCGTATGCAGGAACCAGCCAGCAAAAGCGATATGTGTATGCGGCACAATCTGCTCGTGATCAGAGATGTGGATTTTTAGCGAGGCTCTCCAGCTGAGATGGGGGGTGGCACTGTGGCAGAGGTCCCGTGCCTCAGAGGCGATACTGGGTGTTTACAAAGCCGGCAAGTCGAGGTGGGATGGGATGGGATGGTAGCTAGAGCAGCCTAGTAGCTAGCGAAGGACACTTGTACCTAGTTTTGTGGATACAGATCACGACCAGGAGAGCTCCGAGGAGGGCGAGCGGTTGGCGCGGGCCATCATCCATGGACAGGACCTAAATCCGGGGCCCGCAATTTATTGGACGCAGGACCCTGAGACGTTCAAGAGGGTGTCGAAGCGGTGAAAATGGCGTCGAGGCAAATCTTGAAACAGTAGCATCTGTTGCGGACGGCGGCTCAGATGCTGATGGAGGGAGATTCACATAACTATTACCTCTTGGAAATGCAGCTAGGTGGCCACTGTACTGGATCTGGTAACCATGGCCACGCACTCCGGGATCCTGAAGTTTGGGCGTTGGGCCGTGACCTAGGGTCGAAGGCGGTAAGCAGGCGTGTACTTGGCCAAGTCACTGGTTGAGAGCTGCGAATGCGAAATCAAATCACTGCAGTGGCTCAAGGCGAATGTGGTATCGACACAGTCTTCGTGGCTGTGTGTTCAAAGCATGGAAGGGAGAGTGTGCCAAATCCTCCGTGTGGCAGATGGCAGTGCGCATGTCTGAGGTTGAAGGGGCGGGCTCGGCGAAAAGGGGCGCTAGCCGAACCCAGCTAGATCCATCTGGTCGCGGTCCGCTGTGGCGCAAGACAAGACAAGCGTGGCTCACCAGGGCACAGGGCGGGAGGAATCATCACCTGGGCAGCAACTGTCCCTCGGCAAAGTCTCCGGGGCCATCTTGGCGGTAAGAGCAGTGCCACCGGTCCAATCGAATGGCGTCGCATCCCTAGCGCCCGGGGCGGAACGGCCAACTCAATGGGCATGCCGGCGCCGTTGGCACTGTCCATCTGGCGTCCACTGTCCAGAGCCAGTCCTCGGCCGGTGGCTGCTTATTATATGGAAGTATACGGAGAACGGAGAACGGAGTATTCAACGGAATATCATTTCGTGAATGAATGCATCCAGAGCGGTTCCCTGATGGGCGGTTGGGGGACAAAGTCTCTGTGTAACAGGAGCCGCCACAGAGTACGTACTCGCATTCATACGAGGTTCCAGGAAAGGAAGGGGGCGTGGGGCGTGGAGGGCAGATGCAGGGTCCGCCAGAGGACAGGAGGATGGGGATGTACTGATTGGCCAGGTAATATGGTTGTGAGGAAGTCCGGTTGTCGGAAAAAAGAGTCACGAGGGCCGGGACATGGCCGCTTTCTGGAAGCATTGTATCTGGCCCCGGGCTCAAAGTGGAATTGATTCCAGGGGATTGGCATGCGACGGCTGCACGCTGGAATGCAGGCGTGGAGATTGTCGCTTGCTGTCCAAGCTGGTTGGGACCGCCTAGCCGAAGGCGGCCCTGCGAGTTGTCCATTATTGTGTAATGTGTGTACACCAGCAGGATTTCCGGTTCCAAGGTCGAAGGCTTGCCGACGAGCCCATTTGCCTGTCTTGGGGTAAGAGCGGAGGAGCGGAGGAGCACAGGATGGCAGATGCGAGGCTGTCTGCATTCGGTGGCGCCTTGCTTGGTGGCGTCTTGTCGGTGCTTTCCGAGCCCGCCGGCTACCCATGGTTCTTCGGGTATGCCATCAGTAGTAACCTTGGAACCATGGTTTGGAGACGTGGAATCGGTTGGACCTTCCGCCCAATAATGCCAAACTCAAAACCATCAAGCTACCCCAGGGGGAGTCGGATCGCGAGGCCTCAAGTTGGGGTGCGTGGAGTGCAAGATGATCTCGGAAGTGCTTGTCGTGCAGGTATGGGACATGGGTCTTATCAAAAGGAGGGATGGTTGAGGGAACCGTCACGACCGTGAGCAGAGCTATACGTCATGGTCGATGCCAATCGCGGACGGACTGGCACGCCAGATGGATGAAGACGGGGAGACGAGGCACGCCGAGAAGAAGCTGTCTACATGGGTGATTGATGAATCTGATGATGATAGTGTGATGATGGTTGATGGGACGGATTGCGCAGCCATGATGAGTGTGACCTTGCTCTTTGTTGGGGGTTTGTAAGCAGAATGCGGCAGCGACGCGACAGATCAGATAGCATGGGAAAGCGCACTCATGGACATGGAGTGAGGGAGCACATTTTCGGTAGCTCCGCTAACCAAGAAAGTCAAGCATCGTGGTGGTGGTACAGAGATGGCAAGGAGGCGGGCCAATGGAGGGCAGCGCAGGGTGGGCCCCGGTGCAGGTCAAAGTTGAAAGGCGGACTTGTGAACGAGGGTGCATGCATCATGATCATCATGATCATAGATGAGAGCCATGGAGGCCATGGAGCCAAACGTCAATGGTGCGGAGAGGATGGACATGTCACATCGAGGCTGGAACAGGGGGAAGATGCCAAAGGGCGGGTGTTCCTCGGCGCCCCGCGATGGAGGCGACACACGCCGTCATGCACGGATCCATGGACGTGATTTTATTATTGTCATGGTTATGGTTTTGGAGGCTACATATGTCTCACAGGTGGTGCGTGGAAGTTGCCTCGGCGCCACGTGGAGGAGGAGTCACAGCGCGGTGGAAGGTGTGGAGCAGGCCTTCTAGAAGACTAGAAGGGAGCTGGAGGGTCACGGTCACGGTGCGAGGCAACTTGCAAGGTTACGAGGGTCCTGGGTCTCGTCTCAGGGTGGTGGAGCAAGAGTTGCATGCGGTGGTGTTTGCGCGGCGACAGGCGTCGTGGTGGGAAGAAGAGGGTCCCCGCCCCATCTGGTCGCACATTCGGAGTAGTGGACCGGGAGATTATTATTCGAAGAACGGCCAAGTTGAAGTTGGCGCAGTTGGCGGGGTTCCAAGGTTCCAGGGCCAGCGGTGGCCTCTCAGGCGGCGCCTGACGGAGTCACGTTAGAGGATCCATGGATCCGTGAATTGGCTCTGGCGGCGTCTGGGCAGCGTCGACTCTCGAGTGTCCCGACATCTACCTAGGTATAGGGGACAATGGAACCTGGAATGATGATGATAATTACCGTGGCTACGCTACGGATGGATATAATAATAGTCATGTCCGCTCGCCGCTCGCCGCTCGCAGTTCGCATCCGGAAATTCTCAAGAGCATACTACGCACACACACACCCACAGCACTTGTTATACAGCTCCGTCCTATAGTTTCCACCCTTTCTACATAGTACTCGGGACTCCATACTCCATACCAGCCTCACAGCTGCCATCCTCATCCTCACCAACATCACACGACAGTCCAACCGTTCCCCGGCCTTTGCTCCGTGCCACCAGCTACCACAACTGTTTCTGCATCATCGTTTCGTTGCAGCATCCGAGCCATCCCAGATATTTCCCTCTTTCTCTCTTTCTCTCACACACACACACTCCCACTCCCACTTCCACTCTGCCAGGGAACCCCCTGCCATCCTGACCGCCGCCCCTCCGCCGTGATTCGCTGAGACTCGGCAGACCCAGGCCGGGATCAAACTGAGCGAGTAGCCCCGGAGCCCGCACCTCCAGCAACTGAGCTGCAACATCCCCGGCACTCGCGCTAAGCCGACTACGGAAACCCCCCGGTCCAGCCACTCGTCACCGCCCTCGCCCCGTCGCCCTCGCTCCCTCTCTCCCTTCTCCCTCGCTCTCCTACCGTCCCTAAACCCATTTATCCCTACGACCCCGTCCCACACGGCATTGTCCGTCTCCGTCCTCCCTGAGGATTTTATTTTATTTTATTCCCTACCCGAGTCCACCACTCCTCACCCATTCAATCACCCCGCCTCGCCCACCAGAACGGGTCCCTGGAATCTCCTCCCCCCTCTCGCGCGCTCTCTCTCTCTCTCTCTCTCTCTCTCTCACCCCCAGAGACGACCACAGTGCACACTACCGGCCCTCCCGTCTGACTGCAGCTGAATAAAAGTTGCCCCAAGCCCGCCGCGCGACACCTCCGGTCCCACCACTCCTTCTACCCACACCCACGCCGCCCGTACCGTATACCATCCACCCAGCCTTACCCACCCACCCGCTCTTCACGCTGGATTCACTCGAGACCCCGCCACCCCTCTCTCACTCGCCCAACTCCAGCGACCGCGGGCGCACCTCAACCGCAGAGTCCACCCCCGTCTCGACTCCTCTGCCCCAGCCCGCCTCTCCCCAGTTCGGCCGTCACAAGCCCCACGACCTCCTCTTCTCCTGGCATCGCAAGCCTCACCCCGTCGGTGCCCAACAACAACAGTCCCTCGGCGACGCTGACCTCCTCTTCGACGACGCCGACGCCGACTTCCCTCTGTTCTCCGAAAGTCCCCGCCTGCGACCCCCTCCGCGCCTGCCCACCATGGCTCAGGCTGCCACCCCGCTCGACATCACCCCGCCGCGCATCAACTCCTCCTCCCCCCAGAACCAGACCTCCACCCTCACCTTTGCTCTGCAAGAAGCAAAGGCAAACGCCAGCCGCGATGCCACCGCCACCGCCAACCACTCCCACTCCGCTGCCACCGAGATGCTCGACGCCCGCCCCAGCATAGGCGGTCGTCACGGCTCCATAAGCAATGGCCTCAGCTCCTCCTTCTTTGGCAGCGGAGCTCGTCCCATCACCATGAAGGACAGGCCCCGGAGAGAGAGCAACATGAACATGGGCAGCTTCGCCGGCGGCATGAGCTGGGGAGGTGTCTCCGTCGGTTCCTGGATCCGTGATGAGTAAGTACCACTTTCATCGCACAACCCGACCGCCAGCCGCCCGACCGCCCGCACAACAGTACTAACGCAGTGCACCAGTGTCATGATGACTGGCACCTCTCCCGCCCAGTTCGGCAACTCCCCCTCCTTCCACTCCTCGTCCTATCTTCCCAAGATGGAGGCCGCCTTCATGAAGGACTTCACCTGCTGCGGCCTCACCTTGGCCTCCCTCCACGACCTGCTCCAGCATTTCGAAGAGGTCCACGCCAATGCGCCCCCGCCGCGTGCCTCCCAGTCCGGACAAGGCGGCATGCCACCCACATCCGGTGTCTCGGCCGCAGGCATCTCGGCCGGCCAGATGCAGACGGCAGGAGACCCAGCGATGCAGACCCAACTCGGTTTCCACCCCAGGCAAAACACCATGGGAGGGTTCAGGCAACAGCGCCTTGGTTCCTTCAGCCGGACCAACCTCTCCACGGTGCAGGACATGGACTCGCTGGAGAACATGGAGATGGATGACATCAACACGGGCATGGACGGCCTCGCCCCCATCGAGGAGGCACCGGCATTCAACGGTCAACAAAACCAGTCGCAGTTCAGCCAGAACCAGGGCAACCTGCAGCCGCTCAACGTCAACCTGGCCAATATGCAGCAGCACCAAGGCCTGCGCACCTCCACCCCCAGCACCCCTGCCGCCTCGCAACAGTTCGGCCTCCAAAACAACCCCACAGTGTCCTCTGTCAACACGCCAACCCTCGGGGCCGGCCCCATGCAGAATACCCACAACCTGACCTCCCCAGAGTCCTCCCATCCCGGCACTCCCGCCGAGCTCGACATGGACTTCGCCAATGGCTTCGGTCAGTCCATGATGGGCATGCAGGGCATGCAGGGTCTGCAAGGCATGGACGGCATGAACTTCGGCAACGGCATCGCCAACGGGTTGCCTGGGTTCGATGGGACCATCGACCAGCCGGGGAAGCGGCTGTTCAGCAAGCACGGTGGTGGGTGCACACAGCAGCAACTCCAAGCCGCCTACAACAACTTCCAGAAGATGAATTCGACCGAGCAGAGCGATCTGGCCAAGAGGATACGAGAACAACAGATCATGGCCGGCGCCAACATACCCCTGGTGCCTTTCCCCGAGGAGGTCAAGCCATTCAGGTGTCCGGTCATTGGCTGCGAGAAGGCCTACAAGAACCAGAACGGTCTCAAGTATCACAAGCAGGTACGTCCCATCCTATCCGCCTCCCCCCCCCCCTATACATCACAGACATTAACCTTTTGCACAGCACGGTCACCAGAACCAGCAGCTCAAGGAGAACGAGGACGGCACCTTCTCCATTGTAGATCCCTTGACTTCGATCCCCTACCCAGGAACGGTGGGCATGGAGAAGGAGAAACCCTACCGGTGCGACACATGCGGAAAACGGTACAAGAACCTGAACGGACTCAAGTACCATCGTGCCCACGCGCCCAACTGCAACCCGGAGCTCAAGCTTGCCCACCTGGCGAACCTGCAAGCTCTCAACATGAACGTGGCGGGTGCCGGCATGACGGGCGTGGACCCTTCCATGTTCTAAGGCGTAATCAGTCCCGTGGTTTTCCAGCTCTATACCAATTTCCGGCGTCTTCGCCTGCATCCAGCATCCCGCGCGCTCCGCATGATACCACCTGGTCCGATCTCAACGTTTAGATCTCTAGATTCCGGTAATCCCCCGATTGGATATGCATTTTCCCGGCGTTCTGGCTTCCGCACCCCCCAAAAAGTTTGACTCTCCTTGTTTTCCGGCATCCAACCTTGCATCCGGCTTGAGCCTTCTCTACATTCAGAGCGCCCAGGACTGGATCCTTTGATTGGTTGCCTCGTGGCTCCATCTGCTTCATGTACATGGTTTAGGGCGTGGCCCCTGCGGCCTCGTCAGTCTCGCGACCCGATGTGCATTGGAGAGGAGTTTTGAGCAGTTCGGCAGTGTTTTGTTTTGCGTAGGGTGGCCATCTGTTTTGTCTTTTCTGATCTCTTCTCTTGTTTGATGCTGGTGCAGCGCGTTGTATAGACCACTCTGGGTAATGGGGAAAGGCGTTTTCATAATAGGGACTGTCGAAAAAAAGTTCTGGATAGGCGGGCTTATGTGCCATGCCTCTTACTCGATACACATGTTTTATACACTTCGCTTCTCGATGATTACTAGACAGGCTGCCTCTGGGGACCAACGTCTCCCGAACCAATACATCTCTCTACTCGATGTCCACCTCCATCTCCTGGGCTCACAGAGGCGCACACAAACTACGACTCGTTGGCGGCTCGACTGTGATGCTCGACGTACTGCGTAGGTTGGCACTCTCGACACAATCAGAAAACAGGCGAGCAAGGGCAACCCGCTGGATACGAGTCCGACGCCTCGACGCCTAGAGCGCCTCCAACGCCGGCCCCCTCTGGTGAGCATCTCGGTGCGATGTTGGTGCCCGCTGGGTGGCTAGCCCTTGGGATGACGTCAAGACTCCTTCACCCCGCCGACGCGAGCCCCGGCCCTGCGTCTTGCGAAGTTAACACATGCATGCATACATACATACGATTGCCTCTAGGAATAGTAGTCAGGGTAGTAGTTCACGATGCAGGCTGCACGCGGCACGATGCTCGGCTGCTTGTTACCAAGGCATCCCTCATTGCGTCCAAGGGAGCTCGGATCGCGCATCGAGTTGCTGTCTTGGGAAGTGGAAGAATGGAGGTTATTATGTACGGTGCTTATTTATCCTGTGCACTACTACTAGGGTTGCGGCTTGTTTGAGCTCGCCGCTCGGATGGAGGGGGTGGGTGATGCTCAGGTACGACTCAGCTCGTCCAGCCACCTACCTCACGATCGACATGTGGATGAACCGCATTCAGACATGCGGCGTGCCGGGTGTTGCATATGCGCGCAAAAGAAGGGCCAAAGGCAAGGAGAGATGAGACGGAAGGGGGGGGGAAAGGACCACAAAGTGGTTGGCGCTCGGTGAGTGAACCGACTCGCTGCCTTGGTTGGAGGTGTTGACGGTTGTCCTGCATGCTTGGAGCTAGGTAGCTATTATCCAGAGGAGAGGGATCTACTAGGTAGGGTTGTGTCTTTTGCGTTGGAAAGGTGGTGTTTTCGCTGTCCAGTGTCGACTGAACTAGCCCCGGCTCCAACTGCCCGAGATTTCGCAATGTCCACTATTGTGGACTAGACCGTCCAGACGATAGATGGATTTCTTTTGGGGCGGTGTTGCGACGAGCCCACTGAGCCCAGTGCTCCACCTGGCATCCCCCCGCCGGGAGCCACGAGGGAAAACGGGTTCCCAATGCCGTGGCACTGGCTTGCGGGCTGCGCAGCGCGGGCAAGCATCTGTGGTACATACCACCGACGACCGTACGCAGGAGTACCTAGGTAGGGCGAGGTAAGGCCGAGGCGCGGTAGAGCGGGTGTGCCGTGGGTCGGCCGACACCATGGACTCCGTACACCGTTAATAATTGTTGGGATGTTGGGAATTCCACTTTTTGGTAATCTTCTTGTGGGAATGTACGGCAGTTCTTTCAACTGCGGTACAGTATAGGGAAATGGAGATGTGAAAACAAGGGGTGGTGCTTTTTAACATATCCCTATGCAACACTTGCGTGGCATGTAAGCGCCATATCGAGATCTCTCTTCCCATCATCGGTGTCGTTGGTCGAAACGGGAACTCGACTGCCGCTGCTCTGCCGCTTTTTTGACCAGATGCCTAGGTTGCCGTTTCGCAACGACCCCAAAAACAACGAACCTCGGAAGCTTACTAATCCCCCTCCATCTCACTATAATCCATTATTGCGTACTGATCACTCAACCATGAACCATGAACCTTGGGACCTTGGGACCTCCCGTCCAGCGTCCACGCACCTCGCCGTCCTCTGCCCGAGAGGACATCATCCACGGCGGCACTTACGAAACCATGCATGCATGCACCCGCCACCCAACAACGGTAATAATGAAGATCCTCCCCCAAGCAGAAGTTACGGGAGAACTCCCATGGCTCGGCGTCGTCCACCGTTGTGCGAACGCCGCGGCAACGCCACACTTGGCTCGAGCGGCGCGGAGTGGAACTCCGTCCCCACGCCGTCCCCCCTTTGCCGTCTGCGCCAATAAGCATGCTCCCCCACCCCTCGCGGTCCCTGAGAAGCACTGGGCAGGATGCGTCTTGGCTGCTCGATTCGGGGGGCAGGAGGGATGCTCCCTGGGCACCTGGCAGGCTGGGCACACGGGCGGGCGTGGGTCGCAGGAAGTTCGCCCTTGGTGCGGTGCAGGCTCGGTGGCCTCGGCGGGCGAGGATTCGTAAGCTGGAAAGGGATCGCCGGTGTCCATGTTGACAGTCAACGTTGTTGGGATGGGGAGGACGGGAGGAGCAGTAGGGGATCGTCGGGGAAAGAGGGTTGGGGTGTTGGGAATTCAGGGGTAGGGAGTGTTGAGTGGAGCAGTGCAATATCAGGGGTTGTAGTGTTCTAAGGTGGTGGTGGTAAGATGTAGCGTACTCGTGTTAGACAGAGTAGACTACGGAGTTGTAGTACAGGGCTCGTAGTATACTTTAGTGACTTTGTAGTTTTCTGAGACCCTTTGCAGGTAAGGATTGAGGGAAGTATTGTAGAAAGGTTTATTATTGTGTTTATTGGTACTGGCACTACCAGACGCACTTGGTTGAATAGTAGGTGTTGAATTTGTAGGTGTTCTGTTTCTTTTCTCTTCTTTTCCAATCCTCCATCGGGGGCTCGGCATTGGCGGATGGCCCAAGTCTCTCCCCCATATCTCCAACATCATTCAACACTGAGCTAATCGCCTCTTCTGAATGCATGGCTTCAATCCCTCGAGGGTCCCGAAACAAGCAGTCCATTGGATCTAGGTCTCAAGGGTACTTATATCTTCATCTGGTCAAGGGGCTCTTGCCGTAGTTCATACAGCGGTGCACGGCGCAGCAGCTCCTAAAGAAATCAAATCTTCCTTGGAAGACCGGGCCATGGTCGTTGAATGATCTTGAATAGATCTTCATTTTGTTGTAGCTCCAGCGAGCATCCTGAGGTCCCTAACAACTATTGCACATGTACATGGTCAACCCAAAGCGGAAGGTGCGACGTCGTCGCAGACTGCGAAGTGGCACCACCACGCCTCAAGGCCTTCTCCACAATCTGTTAGAACTCTTCATCTTCAATATTACGTCATCGACTATCTAAAATGACGGTAGATCTAGGAGAAGGCTCTTTAAGGCCGTGTGCTGCGGCAGTACCCTTTCACTATGGATCTCCCGTCTCAGCACCCTGTTTGGACATAGACTATAGCCGGAGACTGAGTACCCAGAAATCTGAGGAAGGAACGTCCAAGGTGAGAGAGATGACGTTACATGGTCTTCATTCATTCGCTTGTGTTTGCGCGTCTCACTCATCCATCAACCTTACGCTCTGTATTCACCTGTATTCACCAAGCCTGCAACGCAGCCATACACACCAACCCATCACAGTAATGCATTGCACTGCGCAAGACGGCGATCCTAACTACCTGTCGATAACATCAGAAGACATGTCGGAGTGCGAGGGGCGGTGGCTGGGGTTGGTGAAAGTGAATCGCGTCCACCACGCGCTCATCGACCACAACAACAAACGACCGTCCTCACTCACACGCGTCGAAATTCGCCACCGTGACGCGCCAAACGCGCACGCGCATCTCCCATCCTATATCTTCCCTCTCTCACCTTCCCTCCCTCTCTTCCTTCAACACACTCGACATCCACAACCTTGCCAGCAAAGCTAGCTCCTTCGGATCCCAACCAACTCGCACAGCTACTCTACGAGCTAAAATAGCTCAACCGCGCAAGCATCTACAAGCATTCGTCCTCACCGTTCTTAGCAGAACCCACTCTCACCTTCAGTCGTCCGAGTCGCATCCAGTCGAGTCTCGCAGCAACCATGCTCCACAGCGACCCGGGTTGCTTCTGGCTCAGCCTCCCCCATCCTTCGGACAAACACCTCATGCCCGCCCAGTCTCAAGTCTCCAGTCCTCTCGGTGTCCTCCCTCCTCCAGAGACGGGCTTCGGGTGGGCCAGCAAGCTCATTGCGCGCGACGTGAAGAAGCTCTTCAAGGCCAAGAAGGCCTCTCTCACCAAGGAACTTGACAAGGCTCTCGGAAGTGCGCAACGCGCAGCTGACAAGATGACCTTCGGCATCACCAAAGCCAGCAATGAAGCTGAAGCAAAGCCTCACTCCCCTGAACTTCAAGTCAAGCCCGACCACACCCAGGTCTCTGACCCTCCTGCTGCGCTCAAGACCAAGAAGTCGCAGCACATCCAGAAGCCTTCTCTCGCCAGCACGTTCACAAGCACTATTGAAACGGCAAATGCTCGTGTCTTCACCCCGCAAGAATCTCAACTTGCCGCAGATAGCATCCTCACCCAACCAAGCACCCCGGTCCAGGCACCCAGCACCCCGATCAGCGAGAAGGGCGTTGCTCCAGTAGACGCAGCTGCTGATGAGAAGCACTCGATCTACAACATCATGGAAGAAAGGCTGAAACTCTGGGACAAGACGCGTCCGTTTGGCCTTCCCCACGAAGAGAGATGGGTGAACAGGGGCATGTTCCTCATTCTTTCCATGTTCGTTAACCTCTCCCCGCACAACCCAATGTATGACAAGTTTCGCAACGGAAGGGAAGGCCCAGATCAGGGAGCCCTTATCCAGCAACTGCGCAGTAAGTACTTCTGCTCCGTCTGTGTGAGAGCTCACTAACAGCGGAACAGAGATTGGCTCCAAGCCAGGCGGCGAAAGCGTGCTCATGGCACTCCATCCACTCACTGCGAGGATTAGCAGCATGCCCGCCGACATCTACACCAATACAGACAATGCTACCGCAGTCCGGGTCGACTCTGCCCACAGCACTGTATCCCCTCTTTCTTGGCCTTCCTGGCGGAAGCGGAACGGCGAATCTGGAGACGATGCTCCTACCCCTGCGGATCTGTGGGCTGCAATCCTGGTCGCCGTCACATACAGAAGCCTTACCGGAGAAGTTGTGGAGGCACTTATGCATGAGATCTTCCCGGACATGGATGTCAAGAGTTTCCTCATCCGCATTGGAGATCCCGCGCAGAGGCTCAGGGATGGAGAGGACGATATGATCCGTGCCAAAATGCGGCCTCTTCTCGATCCCGACTACGAAGAGCTTTGGAAGGTCAAATAGAGGGCTCTTGCTCTCATACAGTGAGTACATTCATGGCCTAGAGATGCCCTTGCACGATCGAGTTTACTGACTTCATGCAGTGAACTATACGGCCAGATCTTCTTTTTCTTCTTCTTGGCCGTGCACATTCTTGATTCTCAAATTCCCCGTTATAGATTTTTCTGTCCTTTGTTTTTTCCTCAACTTCTGTCTTTTGCTCAACTTCTGTCTTTTCCTCGACTTCTGTTTTTTCCTCGACTTCTGTTTTTTCCTCGACTTCTGTTTTTTCCCCGACTTCTGTTTTTTCCCTCCAATTTCTGTTTTTTCCTCAGCTTCTGTCTTTTCCTCAGCTTCTGTCTTTTCCTCAGCTTCTGTCTTTTCCTCAACTTCTGTTTTTCCTCAACTTTGACATGTTCGGGACGATGCCGTCGGAGGCGGCCGACACCGGGTTTTCGGCACTTTTTCTTCTGGGACCTTACCTGTTTCGGTTACTCCACAAATGGTTGTGGGGGGTTTACTTCAACCCCACGATTTCCTTTCCACGACTCACAACTTTGTTTCGACACGATAGAAGCATTTGTTTATGGCATAGGCGAGAAGCTTTCGCATCTCGTCTTGACTTGCGGAGGAGGTTGTTCTCCCTTCACTTCGAACTCGGTAGCATCAACATCTTTTAGCGCAGCTTCAGCGTTCCGAGCACATCACTTTTTGTTTTTTTGACGTCAAAGATTTCCCAGACTTCGACTCAACACTCGAATGACCCACGACCCCAAAGGCAGCACGCCAGGACTAATTACCGAACGCAATCAGCTCCCGAGGGTGAACACATTCCCCTCCGTCGAATTCTCTATCCCACCTAGCGATCCACCCGAGCAGATCATTGCGACATGCCCTTCACGCCGAACTCACTCCGCTTCTGCCCCGGCACATGGGGAGAAGAATGAAGCACATGATGTTGAGGGAGATGCAATCTCCGTTGTAAGCAATAGTACTGAGGTTTCCTACCCCGAAGGCGGACTGCAAGCATGGCTTGTTGTATTGGGCAGTTTCTCCGGTTCCCTTGTCGGGTTCGGAATGATGTGAGAACTCCCAGGTATGCGTTCGAGGGCTAAAACTAATTCTTCATAGGAACACGGTCGGCATTTTCAATCAGTATTTCAGTGAGCACCAACTCAGGAATTACAATGAGAGTACCATCGGATGGATCTTCAGTGTTTACGTCTTCCTGTCCTTCTTCTGCGGCATCCAAATCGGACCGGTCTTTGATGCCCATGGGCCACGAATGTTGATCATTGCTGGTAGCGTCTTTATGTGTGCCTCAATGTTTCTGCTCGGCATATGTACACGTGAGTATCCTCTCTGTGTAACAAACACCCTTTGCAAAGCTGACATCAATAGAGTACTGGCACTTCATGATCGTCTTTGGTGTGCTTGGAGGCATTGGCACCTCCCTCATCTTCACTCCCGCGTTCGCAGCAGTAGGGCATTTCTTCCTTGAAAAGCGTGCCAACGCCACTGGCATCGCTGCTGCTGGTGGCTCCTTCGGCGGCATCATCTTCCCGCTGATGCTTCAAAAACTGTTCCCGTCCGTCGGATTCGCCTGGGCAACTCGCATCCTTGGGTTCATATTTGTCCTTTGCTGCGGCCTCGCAATACTACTGATCCGCTCTCGGCTCCCTCCAAAGCCCGGTCAAAGCGTTATGCCCGACTTTACCATCTTCAGGGATCCTTCGTACTTATTGCTTACTCTGGGGATCTACTTCATGGAATGGGGTCTCTTCATACCGATTACGTACATCACGACTTTTTCGGCGTCCAGCGGCGCCCTTTCAACGGCCTTCTCGTACCAGCTCATCGCCATCTTCAATGCAGGTTCCTGCCTGGGCCGTTGGGCTCCTGGGTATATTGCCGACAGGCTCGGCCGCTTCAACTCGATGATCGCGATGCTCGCCCTTTGCGCCGCCACCACCGTCACTTTCTGGCTCCCTGCAGCCCTCGTTGTACCAAATGCTGCCACCGACGCCCATAGCGGCACCATTGTCAAGGCGCTCATTATCGTTTACGCCGTCATATTCGGCTTCGCATCAGGCAGCAACATCAGCCTCACTCCGGTCTGTGTCGGACAGCTCTGCGAGACGAATCAGTATGGGAGGTATTATGCTACGTGCTATACGGTTGTGAGCTTTGGCACCCTGACTGGGATTCCGATCGCCGGGGCATTGATTCAGGCTGCTGGTGGAGAGTATTGGGGAGTTGTGGTCTGGACGTTGTTGTGCTATGTTATGAGCTTGGGTTGCTTCATCTGGAGCCGTGGGTTCGCAGTGGGGTGGAAGCTGGGGGTTAAGTTCTGAGCGGGAGGAGGCGCTGGAACGATAGGTCAGTTTTGGTTGGGGTGGGCCTTCCAAAGGGAGGGCGCTGTCAGTGTGTTCGATTGTGAGTTGCGGGTTTTCGGTGCTGCTGGGTCTCGTGGGATCAATAGGGTAAAAGTCGGCAATTGCGTAATAGAGTTTTCATCGTGCGAAATGTTATGTACTTGCTCTCCATGTCCTTAGCCCTTACCTTATTCGTGCTAAGAAAAAGATCTTCTCCACCCTTCTTGAGAACCTAAGAACCAGTAGTTATTCTTTGTGCTTATTATAGGTACATGGGATTCGGTGTCTCGTAATATCCGTATGCACACAACGAGTAGAAACCTACCCCGGTTCTCTCGTGGCCGCTCTGCCTCCACTGAGTTCCCAATTATTTACAACTTCACCCCGTTCGTGCCATTTATCCCATTTCCCACGTCTACCAACCCTCTCCCTTCCAAGAACTTCACCGGAACATCAACAACACAGTCCCGCAACCAATCTCCCATCCCCTTAGCAAACGCATCCAACCTCGAACTCCCACTCACGCCTCTTCCCAGCACACCATAGACCACAAAATGCACCGCCATGATCTTCAGAAACTCCACCCGTTCAACGTAGTAACTCTCATCCCAGCTCTCCCCAAACATCTCCTTCAATCTCGGGATCGTGAGCAACGAGCGCAGCCAGTCCCAAGACTCGGCGTACAAGGGCGAACCGGCCGGATACGAAGATGGCAGATCCGTCGGGATGAAGAACCCAATATTCGCGTTGCCGCCCTTGTCGCCGCTGCGCGCGAGGGCGATGTCTCCCAGCCTGGCCTTCCTCGTAGGCCCAAAGGACGCCAGGTTCGCGGGGTTTCGCGTTTCGTAGCTCTCCCGCTTGCCTAGGTCTTCGAACTGCGGGGGCGGAGTCGTCTTGTGCGTCTCTACCTGCATCGCCGCGCCACTCCCGCTGAGAAGATTTACGGACGTCTTCAGGGAGGATTGAGGATATATGGCGGGATAGTAGCTCAGGTAGGGTTTCGGGATGGCGGTGCGGTGGTCCATGGTGCTGTGGAAGCCGCTGTAGTGCTGCATTGCGAATTCTCCCAGGAGCGAGGCGAGGCCGAGGTTCACTGTGGGATCGCTGGCCTCTGCAAAGATGCGAAGGTAGGAGGTGCTGGCTAGTTGGGAGCGAGGGGGTCGTTCGGGGATGCCGATGCTGTGGTGACGGAGGTGTTAGAGCTTTGCACCTTTGAGGAGGAGGAAGGGATCATGAAGACCTGTGGATACCCGCACGCGATGGGAGTGTGAGAAGAGAAAACACGTACCGCTGGAACTCCAAAACGTCGAACTTGTCGAGAAGGCCTTTTCGCTTGAGGCCGAACTTCATCATGCGCTCATACAAATCAAACTTCTCCTCAGTGCCATACCCCGTGGCATTAACGACAATCTCAGACTGCCATCCCGCGCGATAGAAGATGGCCAGCTTGGTCGTCGGCGGGGGCGGCCCACCTTTGATACCGGACACCCTCACCCTGTTTTATATCAGCATTTCAGGAGGCAGGTCCATCCACAACCCATCACACTGACCTGTTCTCCCCCTCCTTCCTAACCTCGATTCCATCCAGAATTGCCTTGACATCGCTATTCAAATACACATTCCCCTGCAACTCATATAGAAACTGGCACTTGCACGTATCCTCCGTGACAAACCCTTTACCAGCCTCATGCTTGGTAATCACACAAGAGCCGTCGGCCTCGACTTCAGCAATTCCGAAGACAATGTCGTAGAGGGAGTCGAGGGGGTACTCGTAGAAACCGGCGAAGTTGGCACCAGTCACGTATCCGCTGCATTCGATGAGATGCCCCGCGATGAGGGCGCCGGCGAGGGCGTCGAAGGACGTGGGGGACCAGGAGTGCCAGAACCAGGCGGCTCCGATGACCTGGAAAGTTGTCAGTATGTACAAAGGAACGATTTATTGTCTGAACTGCGCACAGAAGGTCGGGTTCTAGGGGTCGTGGAAGTACTGAGGTCTCCTTACCGGACTGGCATCAGCGACTCTTCCCGCGATGATGATATCAGCGCCTTGCTCTAAGCCTTTGACAATCTCTCGTGCGCCGAGATATGCGTTTGCGCTGACGATGGGCTTGTCGCCCTTCTCAAGCAAATCCAAGGTGTGCTGCGCATAGCGGACCTCCGAGTTGTCGGAGTCGAGATGCGGCGGCAGCCCGTTTTCGCGGATATCCTTCATTTCGTCGAAGAGGTTGTCGCCTTGGACGTAGGCGACCTTGAGGTTCAGCCCCTTTTCCGTGACCTGCAGAACCAGTCAATATACCATATCTCGGGAGAAAAGTACAGCGATGAGAGTATAACCGCACTAATTCCTGCACTTTCTCTGCCAATCCCTTGGGGTTGTGTGCGCCGCCATTGATAATGACCTTGATGCGTTTCTCGGCTAGGATCTCAATTGTCTGCTGGATACCGTCCCAGGCTGTCTCTTCCCAGCCGGGATGTTGCCCTGCTGCGTGGGCCTGCGCATTCTCTGCAATGTTGACCTCTGTTTGCCAAAATTAATTCTTTACAAGTTCGGAATATGGCATGAGGTGTTTGACATGCCAGCCAGATAATCTCCTGTGATGAAATCTACATCTCCCAGCTCGGCCTGAGCCTTCATGTGATACCCCGGATCCGCTGTGAGACTTCAGCTTTCTTCTGGTCACCCAAGTATTGCAAAAGAATATGCACACGATACCTTTATAGCCCGAGCAATTCGCAATCCGAACAGGTCTACTTCCTCGCTGCTCCGTCCATCGAGTGGAATAGTTCGAAGGCGGCATCGTTTTTAAAATCCGTAATGTACCAAATTCTATCTCTTTCTATGAAGCCGAAGCTGATTGGTGGCAGCGCCTGTACAGGCAATCAGGCACTCAATTATTGTATGCGTCTCACTCAGGCCCTGCAAGATGCCACGCTCCCTGTTCACCAGTCCACTGCCCCTCCTACATATAAGCCCATCCATTCCCTCCAAATCTTTGCCGGCTGTCTCCTAACCGCATTTCCGTAGACTTCTCCCTCGCTCCTACCATAGCCACGCGCATCCTAATTGGCCCATCCTGCGACCTCGAACCGAGCGACTCGACCGAGGAGCCAACCTGTGACAAGGAAACGAACGCCATTCCCGGACGGACCGTATCAACTGCCTAGCTAGGTGAGTGTTCATCAGTGGAGTGCTTGTGGGTACTCTCGGTGTGGAAAGCGGGGTGTGGGGTAAGACTAGGGGACTCGGTATCTCGGAATCGATTCGGAAGGACCTGTGAGAATGTCAAGCGAGGACGGCTACCATATAGGCTTCTAACGTCCCAAAATGTAGCACATGGAAATTGGGAGATTTTTATACACAACATACAACCGTGATCAAAATGCCCTCCAACGAAAACGGCCTTAGCAACTCGAACGAAACTTACACCTATTCCGTGCCTCGGGAAGCCAATTCTGTCTTCCAGAATCGACTGTTGAAGAATCCGCTTATTGCGCCGACTCTTCCAAAAGAGATCCAAGAATGCGCGGCCAATGTTCGTTTCGAAGGATCGGATAGGCCTAGCATACCGATAAATTGGCGGTTCGCAGAGAGCATCTCTTCGCTAAAGGGGCTGGAGGCGGCGATGATCAATGTATTGCTCAAGAGAAAATATGGGGTTGAGCCGCAGGAGGCTGTGGTCAACACGTTAGTAACATTCTTCCCTGTTGTGACTAGAAAGGGGAAAAGCAGAATGAAATAACCTAGGAAATGGTGACTTAACTAACATTTGCCCTTGCAACAGCGACCATGCCCAGCTCTTTATCATGTCTGTCCTTCTCTGGACCATTGATCCTGGAAATGAGAACCTGACTCCGGCATCTTTGGCCGACCCAAAAGCCCGCGCACAGTTCGAGAGATATTTCAAAAATTGCGACCTGCACGACACGTCTTCCAGTCCGTACCGCACATCCGCCACGAACATCTACAAGACCAAAGATGGCCGATTTTTTCACCTTCACGGAAGCATGAACCCAGAACCTACGCAGCAGAGTGTAGGGCTCCCGCCGTATAACAAGGACATCAAGACTCCAGAGGAGAGCTGGGAACCGTATATCCAGAAGGTAGGACAGATTGACTCGCAGCAGATGCAACGCCTCGCCTCGGATGAATACAAACAAGCAGGCACCATCTGTTGGACCATCGACGAGTACAAGGACAGTGAGCACGGAAAGGCAAATGCGCATGTGGGTCTGTACGAGATCTTCCCTGTCGAAGACAGTACTGCAAAACACCCCCCATGTTGGTGGCCAGACTCACAGGAAACGTCGCCCCAGCGGCCCCTCGCGGGACTCAAAGTGGTTGATCTGACTCGTGTCATTGCTGCGCCAGCGGTGACACGCGGTTTGGCGGAGTTGGGAGCCAGTGTCATGCGCATCACCGCACCACACATCACCGACATGAGTGGGCTGCATGTGGACATGAGTTGGGGTAAGTGGAACGCGCATCTCGACTTCCGCAAGGAAGAAGACCGCGAGAAACTCCGAGCTCTAGTCCGTGAAGCGGACGTCGTGGTTCAGGGCTACCGCCCCAGTGTGCTGGACAAGTACGGATTCTCGCCTGATGGGCTCCTCGAGCTGACCAAGGACCGCGAACGAGGACTCATTGTCGTGAGGGAGAATTGCTATGGCTGGAATGGGCCGTGGTCCTATCGGAGCGGATGGCAACAGATTTCGGATGCTTGCGTCGGCGTCTCCATGGAATTCGGACGCGCAATGGGAAATGATGAGCCTGTCACTCCCGTGTTTCCAAATTCCGACTTCTGTACCGGTGTGGCCGGAGTGATCGCAATCTTGAATGCACTTTTGCGGAGGGGCGCGGAAGGTGGATCCTATAAGGTCGATGTATGTTGTACTTCCTACTCCTCGTCATCAATCTAAGGGGAGTGCTAACCGGCCCAGATTGCATTGAACTATTACTCTCAATGGCTAGTAAACAGCGTCGGGACATATCCTCCAGATGTCTGGAAGGATGTCTGGAACCGCAACGGGAGAAACGTCTTCCGTCATTATCACAATATGCACTACACTCTTCCTCGCTTCCTCGCTATGTTGAAGCAGAATGCTGGAGACGTCGTATTCAAGCCCGAGTTCTTCGAGAGACGCCATTCGGAGGCTATTGGGAAGGATATCTTGTGTCCTAAGCCTGTGATACAATTTCCGCAAGGCCCTGTACAGCTGAGATATAACGTTGGGACGAGGTCGAACGGCGTGGACCAGGCGAAGTGGCCGGAGAATTTGATGACGGAAGTGGTGGGTTGATGTGGGCCATTCTGCGATGTTTTCTGTGCATTATTCCATCTAGAACCAACTTCGAACTGTTTTATCATATACGATGAGTTCTATGTTATGAAGAAAACCTCCAGACTGTGACTCGGAGTGAATCACGTGACTTTATCATTTTCTTCTCGGAGTGGATTGGCCAACGGCTATCCAGCCAATGAATTCAGAAGAAGTGGGTGAAAGTAGAAGAATGTTGTTGGAACAACGAATCCATGTTCGAAGGCTTCTTGGAGCAGTGGCGGGGTGGCTGCTTCAACAATTAATATACAAGGGCGCTGTGCCACAATAAGCACCTCGTGTTCCGTAAAAGGCAACAACGGTCGGTGACCTTCGGAGACCGTGAGACACCGCAACAAAACTTCAAGATTGTCTCACAACTTCAGCCTCGTCTCAGAGGTAAACATTGAGCGCTCTTCACCCGCTCGCGGTTCACTTCTTTTACCTCCCATGACAAGACGAGCGTCCGAGATGGCATCCATTAGCGATTTCTTGTCCATCAGTGTTTGGTACCTGATCTACGCTTTTCTGATACGGGTAAGAGTTTCGAAGATGCATTGTTTGACTTGATGCAGCCGCTCACCTTTCACAGAGTGCCTTGATTTACGGCTACCGCATCTTCCTTCATCCATTACACAGGATACCTGGGCCTTTTGTGGCCAAATTCTCCGACTGGTACGGCGCATACAATGCGTTTCTCCAAAGAGGGCATGAGGTCGCTTACCGTAATCATCAAAAATATGGTAAGTATGGCCGTGGATAGATCTCCTAGAAATGCATCGCAACGGATCGGTGTCTAACTCAATGGCGAACAGGAAAGGTCTATCGTCACGGACCCAACAAGCTCGTCTTCAATACTGTTCGAGCACTCCATGGTACTGCTTCCTGCTCCATACTATATCGCCCTCAACTCACCTTCTCCCACAGAAATATACCAGAATGACCGCCTCTCCAAATCCCGCGCCTACCTCGCCACCAAACTTCACCCTACCATCTCCAACCTGTTCAACGTCCTGGACAGGCGCCTTCACCGCACCAAACGCCGCATCATCGGCCAAGGCATCAACGACAAAGCCATGCGAGAATTCGAACCTCTCATGCTGGAAAACATCGACACCTTCGTCCGGTCCTTGGTCGAATCCGCCAGCAGGCCCAACGGAGACGCAGGAGAATCCAGAGCAATTGACATGACACCGCCCATCAAGTCCCTCACCCTCGACACAATCACGCACCTCGCCTTCGGCTCTCCGCTCGCCCTGCAAACCCAGCCCAAACGGCACCCCTATTTCCTGCGCGGTCTTGCAATAGCAAATTATCGCACCAACATCTACATCCAGTTCCCCTTCATCAGAAACTTCGACTACATCGAGCGCATCTTGTACCCCTTCATGTGGACGAGCCAAAAGACGTTCTATCGGACCCTGCGGGAGATGATCGGCCAGAGGGCGAGGCAGGGCAAGGTGGAGGGGAAGAAGGATCTGTACGAGTTTGTGAGGGACGTGAGGGATCCAGAGACGGGGGAGGGGTTGGGCATGGCTGATGTGTGGAGTGAGGCCGCGTTCTTGGTACCTGCTGGTATGTTGTTCTCCCTCTTGCATCCATACCTATTGTCACCGAAGGCACTGTCGCACTGCTCTTTTTTTTGTTCCCGACTCCTCACGACAGATATACACCACAATATGTATGCTGACTTCCTATGTATAGGAGGCGACACAACCGCAAGTGCCCTAGCAGCCACGCTTCACTACCTCTCCCACTCGAGATCCGCATATGCGTACCTCGCCCACGAGATTCGGACAACCTTCGCCTCCGCCTCCGAAATCCGCCTGGGTCCCAAGCTAGCTGCGTGCTCCTACCTGCGTGCCGTCATCGACGAGAGCATGAGGCTCAGCCCGCCCATCCCCACGACCTTGTGGAGGGAGGAAATCCCCTCGGGCGAGAACCCCAAGGAGCCCCTGGTCATCGACGGCGTCGTAGTGCCCCCGGGAACGGAAGTCGGAGTCAACATCTACGCCATCCATCACAATCCCGAGTACTTTCCCGATCCCTTCAACTTTCAGCCTGAGCGCTGGCTTCCTAGCACAACCGCAGAATCCACTGACGGAGAGGTAGAGAGGAGAAGAAAGTTGATGCTCGACGCATTCGCCCCGTTCTCTCTAGGTGCGCGAGGCTGCGCTGGGAAGGCCATGGCGTATCTGGAGACCAGTCTTGTGTTGGCCAAGGTGCTGTGGTGCTTGGACTTTGAGCACGCTGGAGCAAGGGGGAAGGCGGATCTTGTCGCTGATGCTGAGGGAAAGGTGCCCGAGTTCAGGATCAAGGATCAGTTTAGCACGTTGACGGAGGGTCCGGAGTTGGTGTTTCGGAAGAGAGGGGGGGCGTGGAGGGAGCTGTTCCGTGAGGGTGAGCGGGCAGAGTGATGGTGTTTAGGTCTTCATCCGTGCCATGTGGGTGATGCAAATCATGGTACTTGATTGCTGGAACGGTCCAGCGTTAGCTCCTGCTAGGGCAAACAAGACCCGTGGACGCCATAAAGGCTTCAGGGGGTTTTAGTTCCTCGATCTGGCCTATGTGGAACCTACGCTCCCGATATCCTCTTAAACAGCCACAGCATCCATCTGCCCATCTGCCCTTCTGCCCTAATAAGGATTGTACATCCATCCTTCAGGGGAGAAAACAACCTCAAACTCCACACCCCCAAACACCCCCACCGCAGGATACAAATCGGACTCCCCCCTTATCCCCTCATTCCCTCCAATACACCTCTCATCCAACTCCTCATTCCCATCCCACGCCTTCTCCTTGACCCCATTCCTCGTGAAAAACACCTCGATGTCCAACACATTCCCTCCTCCCCGCTGCTGCTCATACGCCGGCGGCTTGCTCGGCAGCGCAAACCTCATCCCAATGCCCACCGCCTCGCCCGGCTTGAACGCCGTCGTGAAATCGACACCCCCGTACGTATCATTGACGTACTTCCTCCCGTCGTCGCCGTGGATCGCCAGGCTGCCCCTCTCCCACCCGGGCAGGCGGAACGTCGGGTACGGCGGCGCGATGAAACCGATAGCAACACCTGCCTCCGCCTCCGCGAGACTCGACGACCGCCCACGTGCCCCGATGCGGGTGATCTTGATCTCGAAGTAGATCGTCTTGGGGCGTCCTGTGCGCAGGGGCGAATCCCAGTTCACCGCGTAGGCGGGGAGGCTGGTCAGGACGGCGGAGTCGGCGCAGTTCCCGCCGGAGTGGATCTTCCAGAAGCCCGGGCGGGCCTGGGGGATCAGGTCGCCGGTGAAGGTTGGGGGTTTCAGGAGGGCGAGCTGGCTATTTTGGATGGCGGCGTGTTGGGCTGGGGTCAGGTTGGGATTGGGTGGCCAGAGGGGGTTTGCTCGGGTCCAGGCGAAGGCGAGCTCGCTGTCTTCTTCGCTGGCGTTGGCGGTGGGGGAGGTCTGGTAGCCGATGGAAGGGGGTGGGGGGAGGAGGGCGGTGTCTGGGATGACGGTCCAGTCGTGGTACGGAGGTGGTTCGTGAGTTGGTGGAGGCTGCTGGGGGTAGTGGGAAGGGGGTGGACCCGGGGGAGGAGCGTAGGAGGATTGTGAGGACAGCTGGTTGGGCGGTGGACCTGGGGGAGGAGCGTAACCATAAGACGAAGCTGCATGTCCCGGTGGTGGACCAGGCGGTGGCATATACTCAGACGTCGAAGCAGACGCATGACTAGGCGGCGGTCCACTTGGAGGTTGATACCTCTCCTCTTGCGAACCGGCTTGTTGACCTGTAGGAGGTACATAGTACGGATTGCTCGGGTGAAATTGGCTTTGCTGCTGCTGGCCGGAACCATCCTCGCCCTTTATCTTATCTTTCAGCTTCTTGAACATGATGTGTACGACACTGACGGTAGTGTGGCTGTGCAGAATGGGTGAATGTGAACGTCCTTGAGGGGCCGAGGTATAATACCGTAAGGAATCGCTGGGAATGCTTGTCAAAGTTGTCTGCTGTGTGAACAATTCTGGAATCTCTGTTGGAGTTGTGTTCGGAGTCGAATGTTGCAGGTGTCTGTCGAGGTGTGGTAGTCACGACAGTCAACATCGACGGTTCCACACCCCTGCTAGTGCCAAGTTAACTGACCTCATTCATTCACACAGCCACTTCCCGACCTTAACAGGAACAGCTGGTACATGAAGACAGAGATATTACTACTTGTGGAACATAGTAATAAATCTTTTTGGAAAGCACCTACTTCAACGGGGTATATGACACCATCCCTCTATCGCAACATGCTCTTACACACAACCGACCCTCTTCCCTGACCTCTGCTGACCTCTGTATATATAAATCCCCCCGAATAAACTCCACTCCCCCCATCTCTATTCCAAAACCCGACTCTCCCCATTCCCAATCTCCACAAACCTCGTCTCCCCAAACCCATCCTCCCCCTTCCTCCCCACCTCCCCCGTCTCGACCATCTCCCTCCTCACCTCCCCCACCGCCTCCTCGACGGTCCACTTCTTCCTCTTCAAAAACCACGCCACCAGCCCGCCCCCGACTTTCACCTCGTCGTGCGTGGCAACCCAGTATTTGGCCTGCAGGATCCGCTGCGCGAGGACGCCGTTCTTCGCGCCCAGGTTGAGCTGCTGCGCCGAGGAAATGGAGACGTCGTGGAGGCCGTGGAGGAACGCGAGGGTCTGGAGAGGCGGGTCGGCGACGTCGACGGGCGTGAGCGCTGTGTGTGGGATCCCGTGGGGGGTGTAGATGATGCATTCCGCTCCCTCGAGCGAGGACGCGGAAGACGGGTCGTCGGCGTCGCCGTGGATACTCAGTAGTGACGAGCGCTTTTTCGGCGTCGTGGGGAGGAAGGGGTGCGTCGCGAAGCAGATGAGCAGCGCGGAGTGGTAGAATAGCGCGTCCTTGTCGGCCGTGAGGCGGGAGATGCTGAGCCAGGAGGGGAGGGGCGGGAGGGAGTGGTCGCGCCAGTCTGCGTTGTCGGGCGTGAAGGTGGGCGTGGTGAGGACGATGCGGAAGTGGTTCCACGACGAGATGAGGGCTGCTGCTTTCTTTGGGACGGCGTTAGAGAATGAACTGGTTGCTCGATTGGATAAGAGGGATGGCTGGGTAGGGGGAAACGCACCTCCGTAGCAAACACCGGTACATCCCCATCCACATCCAGCAACGTCTCCTTGTGACAATGATCTGTAAACTCATGGCTGATAGCCACGGCATCAATCACGGTCTCCTTCTTCTCCACCTCCTCCACACCCTCCTCCTCCTCCCTCTCCCTCTTCCTCTTCCTCGGCGTCCACCCGCTCCTCCCCCTCCCCCTCCCCACCGGGCCCCCAGCCAACTCCTCGACCCTCCTAATCAAGTCCTCCACCTCCCCTACGCTCTTCACCTTGCTCTCCACCGCATGCCACTGCTGGCTAAACCACCGCGCGACGTCGCTCTGCCCGCCGACGAACCACGGATCAATCAGCACGTTGTAGTACACGCGGCTCCCATGCTTCACGGCGGACGCCGGCCGCGGGATCTGCAGCAGCCACGACGTGTCGGAGTTGAGGTGGTGCAGGAGCGGGCGGCGGGTCGCGAGCGCGCGGACGACGACTTCGCGGAGCTCGCGGTGCAGTTGCTGGGAGGGCGCGTCGAGGTCGAGGTCGAGGTCGGCTTGTTCCGACATGGTTTTGGTCAGAGGCTAGGGAGGCATGGTAGCGGCGCGCGCGCGCGAACGAGGTTGATGGGTGGGTGTTTGTTGATGTAATTGATGGAGATGGCCCGAAGGGGTTAGTCTAGAGGGTCATAGCTCCTGGCCCTGGGCTTCCAACATTTGAAGGTTCCTACAATGACATGGGACGTTCAAATGTTACTGTTGCCACTTCGTAGAGATTATCCGCCATGGACAAAATACCAGCTGGGGTCCAAGACGGATCCACAAGACATCAAACAATTCTCTGATCAAACGAGGAAGAAATAGAATATATATGTATATCCTCAAAAACCGAACACGAGCGAACGTGGTATACCTGTGAAAACGAAAAAAGGCCCACGGCAATGTACGTGTACGACCGATTCCAGGACAATCCCCTCCAAGAAAAACAGACCAACAAGACAACGATTCCAAGCACAAATGTCCCTTAATTCTCCAGAAACGAACGCCGGTAAATGCAAGGTATAACGGGAACGGGATGGCGAAACGAACCATCCCGTCCAGGTGCCACTTCTCCCTCCTCGCACCGTTCTCACCGGTCTCAGATACGTGGTGACCAGACGTACCCGATTGACAATGGCACAGTCTCGCTGCCGCATATCCTTCCTCCACTATGTCGAATTGAACAAGGTGAGGAAGACTCCTCAGCGAGCCAGCTCATCCTTACTATTTCCAAACGCGCGACTGCAACATCAATATGCACCTCGGGGTATCTCTTGAAATCAGGCCTGCAGGTTATGCGAACAGTAGCGAGTAGAAACTCAAGCCACGTCTCAACTACTGTGCGAACGAAGCAAAAGTCTATCGACAGGGTCTTGCTGGTCGGCGGCCAACAAGGCCGGGCTTTCGCTGGGCGCCCCGCGATCGGTGAAGCCCCGAGTCTCCAGCTGCGGCCTTCGTGGTGTCGACTGCGGCGTTGCGGTCCGGCTTTCCTCGACGGTGATTTCGGGTGCCACGTTCGTGTTCGTATGGGGCTGATCGCGGTCGTAAAGCGTCCCTCCCCCAAGGGTCGCGCATCTCAGGATAGTCTGGATAAGTTGGTTCTGCCTGAGCGGTTTGGAGAGATAGTCCTGAGCAGGTCAGCATGCGGGAAGCCGAGACACGATAGGCTATATGACTCACGTCCATCTGAGCGGCGAGACACTTCTCCCGATCGCCAACCATTGCGTGCGCAGTCAAAGCGATGACAGGAGTAGAGGGGATGTGGTTCTCACGCTCCCATTCACGGATCTTCGCAGTGGCCTCAAAACCACCCTATGAGACTGTCAGCGGAGCTTTTATTGTGTCATGTAAATAGGCTTACCATGACCGGCATCTGAACGTCCATGAGGACGCAATCGTATCGCTTCTTCTTGATATGCTCAAACGCCTCCAGACCGTTGTTCGCTACCGTAACGGTATGGTTGTACTTCTCCAGGATGCGCACGGCAAGCTTCTGGTTCACTGCGTTGTCCTCTGCAAGCAGAATCTTGAAGGACTTGGAATGGTCAGAGACCAGGGGAGATGCTCGTCCATCCAGGGCGGGTATCAACGCGTTGCCGAGATCGATGGGCAGGCAAGGGGTTGTCATATAGCTGGAGATGCCATCTTCGAGGGCGGACTTCAAGCTTATGTGCACCTTGGGCGTCAGCATGACAAGCGGAATGTACTTGAAACGCTCGGCGACCCTCAGCTCTCTGGCTGTGTGGTCATTATCGACAATGACACAGTCAAATGGCATCTCGGGAGAGACGCGTTTATCCAGGACAGGGACATCATCGACAGAGTGGACGACCACGGGGGTGAGATCGAGCTGCTTGAGGTACTCGACGATCTGCTCCGAGAATTTCGTGTGTCCTTGGTCGACGAAGAGCACGGTGTGCCTGCTATATGGCGTCAAGGACGCCTGCAATGCGCTCAAGTCCGGATTGCCCAGGCGGGCCTTGCACGTGAAGTAGAAGGTGCTACCACGTCCATAATCCGACTCGACCCACATGCGGCCTCCCATCAGGGTCACGAGACGTTTCGAGATGGAGAGACCCAGACCTGTACCACCGAACTTCCGGGTGGTGGAGCCATCGGCCTGCTGGAATGTGTCGAAGATGAGGTTGAGTTTGTCGCCATGGATGCCAATGCCAGTGTCTGCTACAGCAAACTGGAAGACATACTGATCTGCTGCGCAGTCCTGATCGTTGGCCATGGAGATTTCCACCTTGACTTCTCCATGCTCGGTGAACTTGATGGCGTTGCCGACGAGGTTGAGGATGATCTGCCTCAGACGGAACGAGTCTCCGACGATGTAATCCGGGACGGAGCTGCCAACGATGTAGGCCAGCGTCAACTTCCTCTCGTTGGCCCGCGAGGCGAGGGACTTGAGGGCGTTGAAGATGGTGCCCCGGAGGGAGAACGGGATCTCTTCCATGACCATGCGGTTGGCCTCGATCTTGCTGATGTCGAGGATATCGTCGATGATGGTCAGGAGTTGGCCGGCCAGGTTGTGGACAATGGTCAGCATTTCCCTCTGCGCGGGGGCCAGGTCGGTGTCCAGCGTCAATTGGGTCATGCCGATAATGCCGTTCATGGGCGTGCGGATCTCGTGAGACATGTTGGCAAGGAATTCCGACTTGGTCTTGTTCGCAAGCTCCGCTGCCTCCCTAGCTGCAGTGTTCCTCTGGATACTCTCCCGCAGGGAGGAAACCATCTGGTTGATCTTGCGCTTCAGCTCGTCCATCTCACCGGATGCCTCGACGGTGATCTGGGTGAACTTGCCCTCCATAGCAGCGTTGGTGATGTCGCCAAAGGCTCGGACCTGAGACGTGAGATTCTGGGCCATGGTGTTGACGTCGGTTGTGATCTCCTTCCAGCGTCCGTCGATGCCTTGCACATCGGCCTGGCCACCCATCTTGCCGTCGACACCGACGTCACGCGCGACGCGCTTGACTGCGAGCGACCAGTCATCCAGACGGGTAACCATGTCGTTGATGGTGTCCTTGAGGAGCCGGATTTCGCCTTCGGCGTCCACGTGCACTCTGCGGCTCATGTCTCCCTTGGCGATGGCCTGAGTCACCTCCGAGATACTTCGCACTTGGGCTGTCAAGTTCTGTGCCATGGTGTTGACGTTGTCGGTCAGATCCTTCCACTTGCCCTCTACGTTGTCGACCTGTGCCTGGCCACCCAGGATACCATCCGTTCCGACCTCGCGAGCCACTTTGCTGACTTCCTGGGCAAAGGTGTTGAGTCGGTCGACCATGGTATTGATGGTGATCTTCAGCGACAAGATCTCGCCCTGCACCTCGGCCTTGACCTTTCGGCTCAGATCACCCCTGGCCACGGCTGTGGTGACTTCTGCAATCTCTCGCACCTGGGTGGTGAGGTTCATGGCCATACCGTTGACATTCTCGGTCAGGTCTTTCCAGGTACCTTCGACTCCATGGACGGTGGCCTGGCCACCCAGTCGACCCTCGGACCCGACCTCTCTGGCTATCTTGGTGACTTCATGTGCGAACTGCTGGAGTTGGTCCACCATGCGGTTGATGGTGTTCTTGAGCTCGAGAATCTCGCCCTTGCACTCGGCTTCGACCTTTCGGGTAAGGTTTCCTTGGGCGACGGCCGTGGTGACCTGAGCGATGTCTCGCACCTGTGTGGTAAGGTTCTGGGCCATGGCGTTGACGTTGACCGTCAGCTCGTTCCACATGCCCTGGACCCCGGCAATCTCAGCCTGGCCGCCCAGTTTGCCCTCGGTACCGACGTCCCTTGCGACTTTGGTGACCTCTGTGGCAAAGGAGCGCAGCTGGTCCACCATGACGTTGATCGTCTGTTGCAGCTGGAGGATCTCTCCTCGGGCCGGTCTCTCGATCTTCTTGCTGAGGTCGCCGTGTGCTACAGCGGTAGTGACGATGGCGATTTCGCGCACCTGTTCGGTGAGGTTCTTGGCCATGACGTTGACTGGAGAACAGAGTTAGTAAGTAAGACGATCCACGGTTGCAAAAGGGATATGGTGCACATACCGCTATCGGTCAGTTCGGCCCAGATACCGTCGACGCCCGGGAGGTTGGCCTGCCCACCGAGTCTTCCTTCGGTTCCGACTTCCTTGGCCAGGAAGGTGACCTGGCTGGCAAACTCTTGCAGCTGGTCCACCATCTTATTGATGGTACGCTTGAAGTTCATGATTTCGGGGTCCATCTCCTTTGCGTGGATGAGGACCTTCTTGCTCAAGTCACCCATGGCGACGGCGGTGACGATGTTGCCAATCTCGCGGAGGGCCTTCTGGAAGGCGAGGTTGGCCTGCTGGTGCTTGCCCAGCTCGCGCTTGAGGGCGCCGATGTCCTCGATGCCATGCTCGAAGGCCAGGCTCTGGTTGTTGAGCTGCTTGTTGACCTCTGCGCTGAGGTTGTCGATGTGCTCGCGCTGGTTCTTGATCTGGTCGGCCTGCTTGTTGAGGTGGTCGCGGAGGTAGTTGAGCTGCTCCTCGGTGAGGGCGGCGGCGGGCATGTCACCGTCGCCATTGGACTCCCTGGCGGCGAGCCAGTTGCTGACCCAGGCGGCTCGCTCCTTGGAGGCACGGCGGCCTGTGGGCTCGGATTCGGCGCCAGGGACGGGGGCGGGGGCGGTCGGGTAGACGAACTGAGAGGCGGAGGGCTCGCCGGGGGTTATGGGGAAGTTGCGGGTGTCGACGATCCTGGCCTTTGCTTCGAGATAGTGGATGCGGGCGGCGAGGCTGGCTAGTTCGTGCTCGAGGTTGGCCTTGTCGTCGGAGTCGGGACCGGGCAGGGAGACGATGGTGGTGGTGTCTTTGAGGGCGTGGGAGCCCAACTGGCCATTGAAGGATGCATCGGAAGGGGGGATATGTTGTTTTGCGAGGCCACGGACGAAGTGAGCGATGGACTGATGCAGCTCCTGCGGGGAGGACATCGGAGCGGTTGGAGGAGGGGGGTAGCAGGGCCTCAGCAGGGCATCCTCAGCAGGGAGGACAGGGCAGGAGGATGGCGCCAACAGGTGGTGAAGGAGAGCGAGTGTCAACGAACGTGCTGGAGGCGGGGGGTTTTTTGCAAACGCGTAGGAGTAGGAGTAGGAGAGTGCCCAGATAGGGTCGGGAGCAGAGAGCGGCGGCGGTGGGAATGATCAGCGAGGAGCCAGGTGCCAGGACTCTGCAGGAGACTGCCCAGGTGAGAGGCGTGGATGGGGGGGATGGGGTCGATGGGGATGGCAACGCACGGACGCCCGCCTAGACGAAGTGGCAGAAGGTGTAGTATATACTCTCGACACGCCCAGACTGAGGACTCGGCGAGGGAGGCGAAGGGCAGGAAGAGAGAAAAAGGAGAGGCTCCGCGGGGTGCCAAAGTGCCGTGGGAAAAGAAAGGTGAGGCGTGGTATGGGAAGCCTGACGGGGGGAAGAGGAGAGGTACAGTACAGTACAGAGGTAGAGCTAAGAGGGAGCCAAAAAGCGCCCGCAGCCCTTTGGCGAGGTTGGAGGCCTCACCAACCGATTCTTGGGTTAGTGTGTCGTTGTTAATCCCAGTTCAAAGTTAGTGTCCCCCTCCATGGCATTTACTGGTATTACTGGCATTTTGGAGCGTACCCAGTATGGAGAGACTGGCATTTTATTACTGGGGGGGGGAGAGAAACCTGTCAGCGGCCAAAGCGCCAATGCAATTCGCTGGGCAGACCCGCACTTCTCTGGCAGACAACTCCGCTGCCAACAAAGCCGCAGCCATTCACACAGTGTCACCGTGGACTCATTCCATTCTTCCTCGCCGGGCAGCCACCTGCTCAGGCTGCTGCTCTCTCGTGCCTTTGTGATACCGCCCATCGCGCGATCGTCGAGACACAAAGGCAGCCACGCCTACACAGTCTATCGTGCCCCCTAGACACCATGTCCCCCGATGACGTACGTGGCGCTCCAACGCGCATTATTGGAGAGAAGAAGAGGAAGAGGGAGAGGGAGAAGAGGAAGAAGAAGAAGTGCAAGCTTTCCAAGGCCCGGCGTCCCCCTCGCGTGCGCTGGCATCGCCACTCCCCTTGTCATTGGTTCTCTCCTGTTGTTGGCTGCCGTTTAATTGTTTGATCCACTCGCGCATATTTCCATTACAGAATGCAGAGTTCTGTTGAGCCATGAGTGGTGACTGGTCCCGAGGTCTACCTACACAGTTATAACTTACCTCCGGCGCGAATGCAGAATTCGTCAGTAGTGCTGCTCCAGTGCTTCCTAGTGCCTGGCACACTCCTTTGCGTCCTCTCTAGCAGTAGTGCTCGGCCTCTGTGAAGAAGAACCGTTTGGTTGCCGTTTCCCGCGACCAGCTTCTATTTCGAGCTCCCTAGGTATCCGACTTCCGAATCCGAATCCCATCTTCCAAGGTTCTCCCAGGCCGATCCCCGTTGCCCCTTTGCCACATGGCTATACATAACTGCGTCCTCAATGCCAGATTTCTCTGATTCTTCTGAAATAATAAAAAGATACAATAATCAGGTATCGTATCGTGAGTTACCAAAATCCAGCCCGACCGATCTGCCTCTTGACTCTTTGGCGTTGCACCCCTCCGGCCCTCGTGTTTGATCGTCACTATGGCAAGCCGCTTCAAGCCGCGGAGCTTGTCATGTGCAACCGCGTGGCAGGGTTCTCAGGGGTCACCACTCGACCATGTGGTTCAAGGTTGAAACTTGAAAGACACAAGAGAGATCTTCAGGGCTCTCACTGGTGGGGCCGTTCCAAGCCCTGCACGGCATAGGGAGATAAGTAGCACTGTAGTATAAATCGGTATCCGTATTCAGCACCAGAACAGATGCTCATGCTTTTCGGTGCTCTTCCCGAGAGCACCTCGTCATTAAATAGTATAGCTGCAACAAAAGCCTCCCCCCTCATCCCCTATCGTATCTTTTTCGCGTGAGCCACGAGGTTCTCAATCACACTCTCAAACGCCTCCTTGTCCCCGAGTGCGCTCTCCAGCCGCTTCTGCCAGTACTCAAACACCTCCCCAGCCCGCTCCTTCAACTCTTCCAGCTGCCTCACGTGAACACGCAACTCCTCGTCCGTGAAGTTCTGCAGTGCTGCATCCGTCGTAGAACACAGCCTGCTCGTAGCCCCCAGGTCCAGCTGCGGCGGTGGTGGAGGCCCTTTCCGTTTCCGCTCCGATCTCGACGCCGACGAATCCAGAGACGCCGACGAGTTGTTCTCCCTCTTCACCCGCCCCAGCGCCCCGTTCCGCTCGTCGGCCGACGGCCTGGGCGACTTCTCCCCCGGAATGTGTATGGATGGTAGGATCAGCTTCTTCTGCTTCGACGCCGGCAAGATCTCGTCCAGGTCCACTGGCACCCCAAGTGACACCAGAAACAATCTCCGTATCCGAGACCGCACCCAGTCCGGCGGCTGCAGCGGTGGCGGTGCTATCAACTGGCTCCACAGCGAGCTACTTCGCTCCGAAAAGATCGATCCGAGTGCCTCGGCGTTGCTTGTAGATATCATGGGCATCGCCTTCGTCGTCGCGTACATCTCCTCCAGGTAGGGCTGTGTACCGGAGACGACATGCTCGAGCGTTGTGAGCTCGCCAAAGTCCAGGACAGGCTGCACAGAAACCCACGTCAGTCGACACGTCACTGCAGGCGCATGGGAACTAGGCATAGAGAAACATGGGATTGAGTCTGTCTGACTTACAAGTCCGGGCTCAGGCGCGGGAGGAAAGGTTTCATCCGGGGGCTCGTCAAATGTAGTCTCATGCTCTCCTCCACCTTGAAACCCATCATCGAAATCCCCGAAATCATCCCCTTCCCCGCCCTCCTCGAAATCATCAAAGTCGTCCCCAAAGTCACCGTCTCCTTCCGAATCGCCCTTATCATCGATGTCGTCCTCTAACGCTGGCGGTTCGGAAATGTATGTGCCCGAGCCGCTCGCAGTCACTTCGGCTGGTTCGTTGGCTAGGGAAGATCTGCTTATCGACGAGGTTGGCGATCCTTGTCCCGTCAATCGCGCGCAGGGAGAGGGAAAGAGAAATACACCCTACATACCTCCCTTCTTATCGTGCCTAGGCTCATCATGGACCTTGACCACCTCGTCAGGCACGGCGTCCTGGAGGCGTTTCTTGTAGGCATCCGTTCCCGGAACTTCCCCATAGCTGGGCCCGTCGTCCACGCGTTCTACCACCGTCTTCGGGATGGGGGAGCCACCCGGGGTAAGTGGGCGATCTCCCGCGTTCACCCTGGAAGCGCTCCGGCTTCGCTGTCCGTCTGGAACAACCTCGACTTCGTCGGGGACTGCGTCCTGGACCCTCTTCTTGTAGGCATCCGTTCCCGGGACTTCACCATAGCAAGGCTCATCGTCGACCCTTTCCACCCGGGTAATTGGCACTGGCGAGGTTGCCTCCGATCTAGAAGCTCGTCTCTCCCCTACATGGCGGCCTTCAGACGCATCAGAGAAGTGTTCGTCGCTTGAAGACGATGCTACAGGGTGTTAGCACATGCATGATTAAGGCACAATTCCTTCAAGTCTAACCAAGGTCATGGGCGCCGGGATCCTCCAACTCGATGCTCTTCCGTGGGGGTGAGAGTTCGTCGACCATGCTCAGGACCACGACTAGCTTGTTCGTACCGCAACAGGTATGCGTGCGGATGGGGACGTGCTTCGGAGCGGAGCAGAATGAGTGTACAGGAGACTCAAGGACAGAACCAAAGCAAGAGTATGCGTGCGTGAGAATGCAAAAGCTAAAAAGGGAGGTGATGAGGACATGGGACAACTGCTGTCCTTCCCAGTCCTGCCAACAACAGCGGGGGTCCGGGGTTAGGAGCGATCCAGAAGCATGGCGGAGCCGGGGAAATAAGTCACCGTAGCGCCTTCTTGGCATAATAGTTTGGGTAGCTGCAGCTTGGAGCAACGCGCCGTGAATGTTTCCGCCGTGCGCCGCCCTGTCCCAACCATTGCCGTGGGAAACAAGTTCTTCCAAACCTTTCACTTGCTTCCTTGCTAGGTCTGTCCAGTGTGGGCCTGGGACTTCTCTCCGACCGTAGTCGATCGCAACCCCGCCGTCATCACAACAACACGACCTGAATCCAGGCTTTACCACGTCGCCTACAAAGCTAATCGCAGCAATCAACACCCGCATTCACACCACGCAAGATGTCCAGCTTCAACTTCGGCTCCAATGCTGGTAGCAACACCCCCAAGCCCACTCTCTTCGGCGGGGGTGCCACCTCCGGGACATCTGGTCCTTCTCTCTTCGGCAGCGCTACCAACAACTCCAGCACTGGGTCCAGCACTCCCGCCTCCAAGCCGCTTTTCGGCGGCGCAACAGGAGGAGGATCCACTCTGTTTGGCGGTGCCAGTTCTGGGGCTTCTTCCACACCCGCCTCGACTCAATCAACACTCTTCGGTGCGACGCAAGGGACTGCAGGCGCAACACCGTCGACCTCTAGCCCCTTCTCATTTGGCAAACCTGCGGCAACTTCCTCGTCAAGCGATAGCGGGAATGCACCGAAACCGTCGGGGTCGCTCTTCGGAGGAGCAGGTGGTGGTGGAGGAGGAGCTTCAGGCGGCTCGACCTTCTCTTTTGGCCAAACCGCAAGTACGTCCTGCATCCGTTGATCTTTCCGTCAGCAAACCCATACTAATGCCATCTCATAGCCTCCACTCCTGCTCCGACCAAGACATTTACCTTGAGCTCGACGACTCCCGCTGGACCTCCCCCAGGCACGAATTTGTTCGGCGCTCAACCCAAGCCCGGCGACGCAGGCTCGCAGCAGCCTTCTTCTCTGTTCGGCTCCAAGCCAACGACCTCCTCCGCGTCTACAACGTCGAATTTGTTTGGGCAGCCCAGCACAGGCGCCAGTACCGCAACCCCAGCCGGTGGTGCTACTGGTGGTGGGTTCGGGGGCTTCGGCTTTGGCACCACGGGCACCTCGAAAGACGCGACCAAGGAAACTCCAGCGCAACAGCCTTCGGGGGCGAGCGGGTCTAATCTATTCAGCGCAGCGGCCGCATCGGGGACGGCTGGCGCGCAAGCATCGCAAGCGACGCCAAAACCTTCTTTGTTCGGGGTTGGTAGCACAACGCCCGCATCCACTCCAGCAAGCAAGCCACCCACTTTCAGTCTCGGTGCGACACCCGCATCCACTCAACCCTCTTCTCAGCCAACCAGTTCGTTGTTTGCAAAGCCTTCAACGACTGGAACTCCTACTACAAATTTGTTTGGTGCTGGGGGTTTTACCATGGGCACACCCTCGACGTCCACTCCTGCATCGGCCACGGCTGCTGCCACCACGCCAGGCGCAACATCGGGTGCTACTACATCAAACCTCTTCTCTGCCGCTGGGACTTCTACACCAGCTGCCAGCGCTGGTGCGGCGTCGACCACCACGCCAGCCCCATCCCTTTTCCCCGCTGCCAGTGCCGCTGGGGCTACGTCAGGCACTGGCGCGACCCCCTCTCTCTTTGGCTTTGGAAAGAAGGAGACACCGGCTTCTACGGAGGCAGCGAAATCGACGACCACTGCGGCCCCTGGAACGACAGCCGGTGCGGGTGCGGCAGGAGCAACTACTACGGATGCTACCAAAGCGGGCGAGGCCTCCAAGGCAGGTGAAGCCGCCAAGGGTGGGTTTGCCGCCTCCACAGCTGGTCCGGCGCCCTCCACGCAGTCGCGCCTGAAGAACAAGTCAATGGACGAGATTATCACACGCTGGGCTTCGGATTTGGCCAAGTATCAGAAAGAGTTCCAGTCGCAAGCCGAGAAAGTGGCCAAATGGGATGCTTCGATTGTAGAGAACACGGACAAGATCAACAAGCTCTACTCGAAGACGTTCCAGGCAGAGCGTGATGCGGCGGAGGTGGAGAGGCAGCTGCGGACAATGGAAGACAATCAACAGGAGCTGGATATGTACCTGGACCGTTATGAAAAGGAAGTCGACAATATGCTGAAGCAGCACGGAATTAATGGACAGGGTCGGGCTGACGGTCTACGTGGACCGGATCAAGAGCGCGAACGGACGTACAAGTTGGCAGAGAAGCTGCAGGACAGACTCAACGAGCTCAATAAGGATTTGACAGAGATGATTGAGGAGATTAATAGCACCTCACAGACGCTCAGCAAGACGGGAAAGCCCGACGATCCGGTAAGTCGAATGCCTTCGTCATCTTGGAAGAGGGTGTTGCTAACTTCAATGCAGTTGACCAAAGTCGTTCGCGTCCTCAACTCACAACTCTCGCAGCTTCAACTTATCGATGCTGGACAGGCGGAGCTGCAGGAGAAGATCAACAAGGCGCAGAAGGAGAGCCACCGGATGGGGGCCAGTGGGTGGAGTGGCCTTGGTAGCGATCCGGCCGAAGACTTCTATCGCAGTTTTAGGGGTAGCAGGAACGAGAGGTTTGGTGGTGTCTCTTAAGCTAGGAAGGAAAAGGCGCACAATCTGGATGGAAATGTTGGGATAATGGTATTTGGGAGCTGGAAGCTAGGCACGTGCATAAGACTGTTTTCCAGGAAATGAGCGACTGGTGTATGATTATGGAAGAGTGCGCGATGATGCAAAGCGTAGGTGTATGTACCTAGGTAGAGCGTGAGCACCTTATTAGCAGGCACAGCAATGCATGGACTTGACCAACAACTTGCATTGGCCAAGAAACAGCGCTTGTCAACATTTCGGAACATATATTTACTCGAAGGTACCTGAAGGACTCGCGATTTCTTTCCTATAAGTAGTTTACAATGGGGCCGACATGCTTGTGCAGCTCTGCCTGCCGGAACGGGGCGCTAGCTGGGAGGGGAGAAGAAAGAAAGAGTCATCATCATCGCAGAGTGTGTGTGTGTGTGTGGCTCCAGTGGACGTTCGCCCAACGAGAGTCTACAATTGCCAAATTTCTCTCATTCCCTCAATTTGATAGATAGATGGAGTGGTGATAGATGATTAATGCTGCTCGCCGCCAGAGCGCTCTGCGGTGACCTCGTCGCTGGTCAAAGGGTCAGCAGATTGGCCCTTCTCGGGGGATCAAAGAACTTTGGAGGGTGGGGACCCACATGTGCTTCTCGAGCTCCTCGATGTGCTTCTTCTGCTGCTGGAGCTTCTCCTTGATGGCCAGAAGCCTGATCCGGCGTTAGTACATCGTATTCCGAGCTGTTGTGGCCGTGCACAAGGCTCATGTGCTGGGGAGGGAGGGAGGGCCTACTTCATCTTCTCCTCCTGCTTGATGTACAGCTCCTCGGCGGCGTGTTCGCGCTTCGTGAAAGCATCTCTGCGGAAAAAAACCGAAAATGTCAGCATTTGGCTCTGTTTCCCAATGCACGGCTCCAGCCGCAGCTTCCGGCTCTTCTCCTCTTGTGGTCAAGAATGACGGGAATGCACGCACCCAGAGCGCTCGCCGCCGGCGCGAGAGAAACCGGAACCAGTATCACCGCCCGCCATGGCGCGAGCAGTGGTCGAGAGCAGGCGGCGCGAGGCAGCGACGGGCCGGGCGGCGGCGATGAGGGAGGTGCGGAACATGGTGGTGGGGATGGGGTTGAGGGTCAATTGGAGGGAGGGAGATGGTGGGTGTGTGGTTGGAGAGAGGTGGACTGATGAGGAGTTTGTATGGGTGGGTGGATGGATGGGTGAGGGCTGGAGCTTGGAGAGGGTCTGTGCGCGGGGTCTCTGGCATGACCAGACTTGACCAGGTTTGGGTATGTCATGGGCACGTGATATCAGGTCATGATAGAGGTGCAGAATATATGTGAATATGGACGGCCCTGTCATTGGGGCGCATGTTGCGATGAAGATTGTTTTATTTTTATTTTTATTTTTATTTATTCGTGTTTGGGGATCGGGTTATGGATGGGTTGAGATCTCAAGGTTGAGCCTAGGATATCACCATGGCACATTTGAGCTTGCCCAGGTGCATTGTCTCTGGCGGGGTACTGAAACGGGTTCGCATGAAAACATGCTTCGCCATGTAAATGGGCTGATGTAGTTTCATGTACGGAGATAGTTTCATCCATGGAGGACCTCTCTGCAGGCACAGTGAAGCCGTTGATGCTGTGCACAAAACCAATGCAGCAGATGCAACGTCCCGAGCATAGCCCAAGGCCGCTATCGTGATGTGCGGGGGGGGGTGATTCGAGTTTTGCAGCTCCCAGAGAATGTGCAATAATACGAGTGCAACGCAGGGCAAATTGTCCATTGATGATTGATGTACTCCAGTTCCAGCCATGGCTTCCCTGCTCATAAATAGAAGCAAGTGATATGCAAACTGGGACAGCAAGCGCGCGTTTGGAGTCTCTGCCCAGGTGCCCAGGTGAGGTGCGATGGTCCACAGCACGGGATCGTGGGCGGCGCCTGCCAAGCCTGACCATCAAAGAAGGGCCTCGCTCCTCTCCCTCAACCACTTCCAACTCCCCACATCACTTCTCCCATTTCAACCCCAACCAAACCACCTGCCACCCCTTCTGCTTCCATCCGCTACCGTCCTTAACAGTCTCTCCGATCCAACCTCACCGCACTCCTCTCATTCCCCTCTTCACGTAAGTACCATGCCCTCTCTTTCGTCATTCCCCCCCTCGAGCCCGCGGATCGGCCCTCCAATTTGCTTCGACGACCGCTCTCACCGCCTACCGCCATTGCCATCATGGAATCGCCTCCCTTCGAACGGCTCGCCCGCATTTTGCTTCGCTGCGCCATTCTCTGCCTTGCCGTCGTGCAGCAATCCCTTCAGTGTGCCTGGCTTCGCGTCTCAGGTCGCATCCCTGCTGGGAGCCCCCTTCTGACGCCCTCACCGCCCCACTGTTGAGCCACTCCACAGCGCCAAACAACGGCATAAGCACAACTCCGACGAGGCAAAGGGGAGACATTGTCAACTTCGCACGCGGGCACTTGCACAAACGTTACCCCCTCAAGGGCGACAACACCGCCATAATTTCGGGTCGAAGCGATTGAGCGATTCAGATCCGCGGGCAGCTTTCTGCATCTTTGCTCCAACCATCTTCTGGAGTTGCTCGCTGACCGACCCTCATTAGAACTTCACATCAACAAAATGGGCTACGAAGACTCCGTCTACCTGGCTAAGCTCGCTGAGCAGGCCGAGCGCTATGAGGGTAAGCACTGCTGAATTCTCGACTTGCGCCCCGTCTAACCCGGCGTAGAGATGGTTGAGAACATGAAGGCCGTCGCCTCCGCAGACCAGGAGCTCTCGGTCGAGGAGCGGAACCTTCTTTCCGTCGCATACAAGAACGTCATCGGTGCTCGCCGCGCGTCTTGGAGAATCGTCACATCCATTGAGCAGAAGGAGGAGTCCAAAGGCAATGACGCCCAAGTCGCCCTCATCAAGGAGTACCGCCAGAAGATCGAGGCTGAGCTTGCCAAGATCTGCGAAGACATCCTGGAGTGCCTGGATAAGCACCTCATCCCTCACGCCGAGAGCGGCGAGTCCAAGGTGTTCTACCACAAGATGTAAGGAATCGGGTCCATTTTGCCGCCGTCTTCCGTGCTGACAGCCATTCAGGAAGGGTGACTACCACCGCTACCTCGCCGAGTTCGCTGTTGGCGAGAAGCGCCAGCAGTCCGCTGATAAGTCGCTCGAGGCTTACAAGGCCGCTACCGAGATTGCGACCACCAGCCTCGCTCCCACACACCCCATCCGCCTTGGTCTGGCCCTGAACTTCTCGGTCTTCTACTATGAGATCTTGAACTCCCCCGATCAGGCTTGCCAGTTGGCCAAGCAGGCGTTTGACGATGCTATTGCTGGTAAGTGATCTCCCATGATCAACCACGTGCCTAGCTAACACGCGCGCAGAGCTTGATACCCTTTCCGAGGAGAGCTACAAGGACTCCACTCTCATTATGCAGCTCCTCCGTGACAACTTGGTATGGACCTATATATTGGATTATGTAATCTTCGGATGACTAACATATACTTCAGACCCTGTGGACTTCTTCCGAGACTGAGGCTCCCGCAGAGCAGCCTGCTGCTGCTGAGCCCGCCGCAGAGGCACCCAAGGAGGAAGCTCCTGCCGCCACCGAGGAGGCCAAGGCTTAGGCAATCCCAAAGTGTATCCGGCGGTAAAAGTGAACGGGTTTATGGTTCGGTGCATTTGGAATGGGTCGGCGACGTCGGGATCGTTGTTCCCATGGCATGGAGGGCTACTTAGGGTGCTAAGGAATGTGCTTCATTAGACGATCCGAAATTCTCAAATCTGTCTTACAACACCCGGTTCATCGATATCCAATCTCGCTCCTTGATCGGTTATGTCTTACGGATGTCTTACGGATGGCTAGATAGGCAGTGTCATGTCGTAGCAGGTGGATTATATGATGCTAGGGGAAAAAATCTCATCGTCGTTCTATGCAGGTGCAGCCTTCTTTGGAGCTTGTCTTTGTTCGTTCGCCATCCTTTGTTCAACATGCCGGTTCCGCCTTTGTAGCTCGAGCTGATCTGATCTCTCGGTGGGAGGCTGAGTCGCTGCTTCGTTCCGACCGCCGAAGATGGCAGCCACGCCACGCTAGTAAGATGTTCAACGAGGTCGTAGGTGAGTTTGAAAGCTACTCCGCCGCCGAAAGGTCAAATGTCATCTTCCCCGCTGCCTCTCACTTCACCGCTAATTTCCTTTCTCTCTCACTCCCCCCGAGAGCCAGGGTATATAACAGCTTTCCTCACTCAGCTTTCTTGCAAGTTGACCATCTCTTCTACTTTCAAAACTTGTTAACAGCCACCGACGGGCAATCATTTAGCAGCTGGAGATATAAACCATTACACGGCAGGTGCGTTTGTTTGGTGTCATGTTTCCACTGAAACTGAAGATGGCTAACTGATATCAGCCCTGCTTGAAGCATCACGGCGCCACGATCAATCCATCATACGGCAATAACCCAATCGTTTCCCTCACGTCGAGATGGGCTCTGCACAGTCCAAGATCGAGGAGCCAGGAAAACAGCCAGACGCGCTTGTCAGAGCTTCTACGGCCAAGTCACCAGGCGAAAAGGTCCACCCAGTCAATCAGTATTCACTCACCTTCTCCATCGCCGTACCATCTGTCTCTCTTCACCCAAGGACCTACTATGACAACTCCCCGCTATCCACGTTTGTCTCAGCCGCTTCAAGAGCCATGAGACGGCAACCAGATCTGGGCTACTTCCGGTTCTTAGACTTGCCTCCGGAGATTCGGTCTATAATCTACGAGGAGGTGCTTGTGGTGGGGAGAGTGTTCTATACCCCCGACGACCATGAAGTGGCAAACAGCTATCGATACGACCACCGCGGATGTTTTCGGAAGCCAGAGTTGCAAATTTTACGGGTTTGCAAACAGATCCATTCAGAGGCGGAGCCAGTGTACCTCTCGAAAAATATGTTTGTGCTGCCGTTGAATTGGAATATGCATCCCCCCTTGAACGTATACCGCGAAAGACACCGCCGCTCCATCTTCTCGGCCGCTGGTTTGGCCTACGTACGGAACATTAACCTTGCTTTCGACCCCCGTATTCAATCTGATTTCAAAGGTTTTGGAAGCAACTTCTGGGGCTACGTGCGCGGGCTTTTGGACGCCCGCCCTCTATGTCCTGCTTTTTCGAGGATGTCGTCCGCGGAAAGGTTGCTTGAAATGCATGACTACAGCGGTATGTGGCTAGGAGACTCCTGGTACGGCATTTTTTTCGACCTGAGGCATTTTGAATCGACTATGGACCATGTTGAAGTGGACTTCACTAACGCCTTCTGCCTTGTTGGCGACTGTCGACCACTCCATCTTACACATATTGAAACTCTGCTCGATACAGCCCAGCCCTCCAACATCGATGTTTACGGACTGCTCACCCGAGCTGAGCAACTAAGTGTCATTGAACAGGCTCGCTTCTACGGATATACATATGAACAGCTAAAAAAAGGGTACAACTTGCAGTTCCGCAAGTCAAACGAAGGTAGCCCATGGGATCGGTGGATGATCAGAGAGCCAGATAGACGCCTCTTTCCTCTAGAGGAGATGGAAGGCGATTTCGACTGAAATTTGCAAGTCGGTGTATGCTGGGGTGTTGGAAGAGCCTGGGTCTTCCGGCTGAAAGGCACAGTGATGCTCTGTCTCTGCATGGCAGTGTCGGCCCATGCCAACCAAAGAAATCAATACCACACTCGGCACTGCTCCCGAAAATTCTCCTATATTCAGCATATCACCATCCAACAGATCAGCCTTACGGTCTGGACATTATCAGGTTATACGGTCCCAAAGGTGGAGGTTATCGGTCCTGGTCTTTCTCTTCACCCGGTTTTACTATTGCCAGATTTTCGGAGATGGGACACGTGCTTTCTTCAAATCATATTGCTCGATTGAGTCTCGATTGCAAGTATTAGAATGATCTTTTTTTTTTTACCCCTCGTGCTTAGCTACCGGTACATGTCCATTGGCAATGTACCTGGCTTGACTTGCCGCCATTGACCTGATCACAACCGCTTGAATCTTTACCCATGTTCAGCTCTGGATTTTCGCACATCACCTCCTCTTACCTCACCGCCGTTCTCGCTTCTCTCTCACCTCGTATTGGGAGCTGCAATATCCCTCGGTCAATTTTGCAACTTCACCCTCTCTTCTCCCCGTGGAGTGGCTAGCTGAGAAGCACCCTTGAAAACGCAGAAAGGCAACGCTCGTCTCATCCCGTCGCTGTTCGCTGTATATGTCTACCTCTTGCTGTACCCTGCGAGAATATTTGAAGGGTTGACGAGATCTATCTTCCCACCAACCGCGCCTGCACGTTCATTACTCCTTCTTTCTCCAATCCTGCTCGACTCGGAAGCTTTCTCCGGGCTAGCATTGGGAACCTTGAAGCGTCAGTAGCAGGTATGTCTGTCTCCACAGCACCTTTCACTCCGGTGTCTAATTTGCCTCAGGTTTAACTTACCCGGGTACTGGAATTCAAGATTATCCAGCATGGGCTCCGTACAGTCCAAAATCGGCGATCCAGCGTCACTGGCAGTGACTACCCCGGATGTTCCTTCGGAAGAATTACAGAGTCGGCAGAGTGACCCAAAGAACTATCACAATTTCACATTCACGATCCAGGTCCCCTCAATCTCGTTCCAATTGAAGAGTTTCAAAATTAAGACTCCGGTAGCATCACTCGTCTCCACAATCTCCAAGCCCGTGGAGGCTGAGCCATTGCCGGAGCGGCAAGGCTACTTCCGATTCCTGGATCTCCCCTTGGAATTACGGTTCATGGTTTACGAAGAGGTTCTTGTGGTGGGGAAGGTGTTCTACACGCCTACCGACCATGACGTAGACAATGGTGATCGGTGCAAAGACTACAAGTTGTTCAGGAAACCTGAGCTACAACTCTTGCGAGTCTGCAAGCGAATCCACGTCGAGGCGGAACCTATCTATTTAGCTAAGAATCTGTTCGTGTTTCCGATAGACTGGTTCCGACATTTTCCCTTCGCCCACGAGAAGACTTACAAGCCATCACCCCCTCGCTTCCTCTTCTCAGAGGCCGGACGGTCACTTATGAAAAATGCCAGCTTTGGGGTTGATGTTTCCACTTTCAGAGGGGAGGAGTACTGCTCCAATCACCATTACTGGACCAAGGTGCGCAGGGAATTGAATGGTCTCCCATTCACCGAATTGTCGCCGCAAGAGAGATTCGAGGAATCCCATGGATGGGCAATTGATGGTATGGGACTATGGGACTTCTGCGTGCAGAGTGCGTTCCACCGCTTCCGGAATCGCATGGAGTACCTCGAACTCGACTTCACCAATGCTTTCTGTTTTTTGGGTGAATGTCGGCCCCTTCATGCGTTTGACATCAGGTATTGGCTCGATATCCTCCGACCTTCTACTCTTGTCGTGAAGGGCCTTTACTCCAGAAAGGAGCGCAAGCAGTTCATTGCCACCGCTGGTTCCCGGAGCGTGAAGCATGAGGAACTGACGAACGAGCTTGTGATCCGCTCTGTGAAGCGAGGAAAGAGAATTCAATGGGATACGTACAAGATGGGAGTCTCTCCTGGTATTAACTTGAATGCCTCCATAGTGGCAACTCCAGAGCTTTAACATTGACGGCGAATGGTTGAGTAAGGGGACTCGCACGGGTAGCGACGTTGGAGATTCCTTGTGCTTGAGGAGTCACGGACACGGGTAGATTTCATTTTGGCATATTTTCACAGGGGTCAGGGAATAATTTGAAGTGGCACGGTTGGCATATCTGTGCTGCTAAGGTTTAAGGTGTCGAGATACGGCCCTCGTCATTTTCAAGGCTTTCAGACGTGCTTTGATGGCACAAACTTTCTGATTCCTCGGTCTTTGGGAGACTGATATCTTCTTTGGCTCACCTTTCAAATCCCATTTGGCAGAAGAGAGGCCCAGTCTATAGTATTCATTTATGAGGTTTTGAATTGAAGAAATGAAAATTGAATTACTACCTACATATGCATGTCCATATTTCTCTTACTTTTAAGTACGGAACTCCAAACACTGGCTATTCCACCGCCCGTACAGCTATGCATATTGGATCTTATCATGGTCCACGTGCTGTTTTTGGTCCCGAGGTCCGCTTTTGTCAACTTTACTGCGGGAGTTGGTTCGTCCCTTCCAAGTTTCCTCTCGGTCTGCGTTGATAGAGGAGGGACACGTGACAACGTGGGTCAACGCCCGGGCGCGTGCCAACGCGTGCCTTCCTTTTCCCACCAGGCAGAAATATCCAGTGTGCACCGCTGCCCCATCTTCTCTCTTACTTCTCACCACCCCTTTGGGCGACACCGTGTCGTTCCCGTTGAAGTCAGTATCACAAAGCTGCATCTCGCTATTCTACGTAAATCACGACTAAGGAACGGAAGTGATTCTTTAGACTCACCTCTTCGCGTCCATTAGGTAGATATTCAGCAGTTTCCCAACCTGCTGTCCGTCTAATCCTCAGATTCTAACTTTATGTGACAGGAGTTTCACGAGGGAGCTCAGAATCCGCTCTCGGGTCTCCACCATGGGCAGTTCTACACCATCCAAGGTCGAGGACCCCAGCTCTCTGCTTGGAGTCACCCCACTTCTCCAGAAACAGCAGTCATACAGCTCGTCGGCGGGACTTCTCATGACTGTATCCGCAACCGTACGCATTTTCAAAATGGACAAAGATGCTCCTGCAGGACAGTGTGCCATAGGCTCTTCGTCCGGACAGCCGAGTGAGGCAGGCTCCGGCTTCCGTTTCCTGGACCTACCTCTGGAAATACGATTTCAGATTTACGAGGTTCTTGTTGTAGTAGGGAAAGTCTTCTTCACTCCGCGTGACCACGACATCCGCAATGGCGTACGCTGTAGAGGATATAAGCTGTTTCGCAAGCCAGAAATGCAGCTTTTCCGTGTGTGCAAACAGATCCACGCTGAAGCTGAACCGATATACCTGTCGAAAAATCTGTTCGTCCTTCCCAACTTCTGGCACTGGAAGGAGCCCTTCGTTACGGAGGTGCTAAAGGAGTCTTATTGTTCTCGACATGCGCAAAAGGAGTCACAGAATAAGAACGAGAGACACCTGTTCTCGAAAGCTGGACTACGTTACATCAAGAACGTCAGTTACGCTGTGGACCAGGAAATCTCTCCGGCCGGACCATTCCCGGACCTGTCGTACTGGAAGATGCGAAAGAGGGATGACGGAGAACAGTTTGAAGAGCGTACGGGAGCTGAAACATTTGAAGAAATTCATGACAGCGAAATTGAGGGCTTTTTAGACGCCATAGGATCGATGCAATACAGACTTACAAAGTTCGAAGGCCGTCTGAACTACGTGGAGGTCGATTATTCGAATGCTTTCTGTCCGCTAGGCCATTGTCGTCCAGACCCTATCTGGACAGAGCAATTTCTGCATGGTCTGAATCCTGCGGCTGTCGATGTGGTGGGATTACAGTCCGCAGATGAAAGGGAAACATTCATGAACTGTTGCGTTTCCGATTATGATTTGCTTCCCAAGGATATGCGAGCCATGTTCGGTCTTCGTTTCCGGAAGAATGGAGGCAGCACCCATTGGGACAATTGGCGAATGGAAAGCGAGGTCGAAACCCATAAGAGCCTTAATGATATTAGCCCAAAACATCCGCTCGACCATCTCTACTACCACGATTACCATGATATCGACGACACAGACGAGACGAGTGATGGGGACGAGTCTGAGTTGTTCAGGATCGATGAAGACGGTGACGATGATGAGCAGTCGGGTTAGTAGGGGGAATGAATATGTCTTCAGCTTCATCGTGTATTCAGGGGGAATATCCAAATGGGACTTCGTTCACCGCGGACATGCACTTACTAACGGAGGGAGCGGATAGTGGATGGTATGGCATTTTGGTCTCTTAAGGTACAACATGTATAGCTCGTGCATTTTATTGTTCGCTCGGGCCTTGTCCATGAATAGGGACATGTTTCGGGCTCACTAGCGTAATGGGAGATGGAACGGTAAGCGATCTGCAGATGCGGACATCTGTAGTTTCTTGAGGCTAGCCACTTCAAATACATATCATATACGAGCATCAAGCTGCTTTTCAACCACCAACAATTCGATAGCCTTGCCCGGTTGCCCGAGTAGCTTCCCTCAATCTGCTACCCTTCTGGCAGCGGTACCTATTTTGCTTATTGCGCCCACAAATATCCCGCTCACTTTAGCTTGCGTCCTTCATTCCGTCTCGTTTCCTCACTTTACGGCTTCTTTTTCTCAGTCTCCCTCCAGGTCCCAGGCCCGTTGACCTTGACGTTGCAACCCGCTAGATATCTTATCCAAGGAGAGGGAACACCCTCCGAATCGAAGGGAGGAAGGGAGGCTACCTAGGTATTGGAGTGGACTTGATTTGGTGCTCCTGTCCAGTTCCTTCGGACGAGAGTTCGAGCTCGATTTGCTGGACAATATGTATGTTGGTAGCGGAGAGCCTGTTGATCATTCACACTCAGCAGATCTGGTATTCCCACAACCTGTAATTGAAACATTGGCATTGCATATAGCTGAACCTGATACAATACAGAAAACCCTCATGCATGACCCTCCTCCATCACGCTCAAATTTCTCCAATCCCCAACAGATTTGCCCGGGTTGTGCCTTGCTAAATCCCCACCGACCAGAACAGCGCTCTTGTTGTATATACACAGTACGGGTACCCTAATTCGTTCGACAAACACCAAGAGAGAAGAAGTGGTTGGACTTTCAATTCCTTCTCTAAGCGTGCCAGAGCCTCGCGACGGCCTCGGTGATGCCGACGTCGTTGGTCTCGAAGGAGTACAGAGCTACGCCCAAGGTGACGGTCGCGATCCTGAGGGCCCACATGGCGGCGGCGCGGGTCTTGGGGACGCGGTGCTTGGGGAAGTAGTCGACGATGCAGGCTCTATAGATTATGTATTAGCGTTGGGGTACAATGATGGTGTTGTTCTGGTGGACTGGGAGAGCGGTTGTGCTGTTGTGGATGGGGGGCCGGGATCCCCCGAATGGCATGTGATGGCGAAGTTTCACGGCAAGGGAGAGGGAATTGGAGAGTAGACGTACTCGAAGCCGGTGTGGGAGTGGATGATGAGGAGGGCGCAGAGGATGGAATCGGCGAGGGGGTTCAGGGAGCCGGCGGCGAAGGGAGCGATGGTGAGGGGAATAAGGCCTGCAGAGACGATTCTGGTGGGTTCATGTTAGCTCTCTTGCTCAATGGACTGCTATGGGTTCCCAATCATCTCAGCCCCAATTCCGTTCTTCAGGACTTTCTCAGGAGAGGACATGCACCAGAGCCTGGTCCTCCACACGTGTGAGGGATCGTCCTACCTCTCAAAGGTCCAGTGATAGCTTCCGTGCACGTATTCTGGCGCAGGGACGGGGACGGGATCATTGGCGGTGCCCTGGATCTTCTGCGGCAGAGGGGGCAGAATCTGCTGCCTCTGGGTCGCGTGGAAAGCGGCCACGCGCTGGGTGGTGGTCGGTTTCTGCCATGCCGCAGCGAAAGCTCCCGGGCGCAGGGCCGTTTGGCGTGTGACGGTGGAGAGGAAGCGCGATGACGGTGCAGCGATGGCGGGAGCTTGCCTGAGGAGGCTGGGGCGGAGGAGCGAGGCCATTGTGAGGGTGGGTGCCGGCGGGAGGGCGACGACGAGGGCAATGGGCTGGGGGAGAAAGTTGGTGATGTAGGGTGATGTACAGAGAACTATGTCGATGTGGGTTGGCGGATGCGGATGGGACGAGGCTTGTTCCCGAGGTCTGAGAAAGTGCCGCTTACTGCGGGGCCTGTGATTGGCTGGAGCGAGGGTGGAATGGTCGGGAGAGTGGTATACAGTTGGAATGGACCTGTCTTTGGTGTGTCTATTGTGGAGCATGTGTTGGTATCAGATTCGAGTATCTGGTTGCTTAGGATGTCTGGTTTTCTCGAGATCAATTGTCTTGTTGAAGGTTTCTGTAGACTTGTTTGGCCTCTGCCATGGCCAACACAGAGATCTTAGGTCACATAGCTATATGATGAAGGACAGTACCAAGTCATTATAGAAAGTTTCATGTCTATAGAAAATCATATGGTTTCAGCAAAAGCCTCTCTTCAAGTAGCAGCAGCTTTTGTTGATTAACGTTGCTGTGCACCTCAACTCAACCTCCAGACTCCAGAGGTCGGCCTCCCGGAATCTACCGCCCGGCGCTCGGGCCACGCCTGGCATCGACAAATCCTCACAACCTCACTCGGCCAAGCAACTGCAGCTCCAAATACCTCATCCACCCCATCACGCCCATCCCCCCATCTCTTCGCTCCCCGACCAGATCCCGAGCGAACACAATGGCTTCCCGGCGGCTCGCATTGAACCTGCAGCAGAGCCTGCGCAGCAAAGCCGCCATCAATGCCGTCAAGGCGAAGAACGCATCGCCCTTGACCAGAGGCCTTGCGACACCAGTGACCTACGGCTCCCGGACCGAGTCTACCACCCTCAAGAATGGCTTCACGGTAGGCCCGGCCTTTGACGAGCTGTAGGACGACCAATTGACCTCTGCGCAGATCGCTACCGAGCACTCCCCGTGGGCGCAGACCTCGACCGTCGGTGTTTGGATCGATGCCGGAAGCAGGGCGGAGACGGACAAGACCAACGGAACCGCACACTTCCTGGAGCACCTTGCCTTCAAGGTACGGATACATGCCTGCTGGCAATGGGATGGGATGGGAGGCTAATGACGACCAGGGCACTCAGAAGCGCACACAGCAGCAGTTGGAGCTCGAGATAGAGAACATGGGCGGCCACCTCAACGCCTACACTTCGGTATGATCCATCTTCGATATCTGAGATGCCAGGAGGTTGTGTATTGATGGAAGCAATAGCGCGAAAACACCGTCTACTACGCCAAGGCTTTCAACTCGGACGTCCCTGCCGCCGTCGACATTCTTGCCGATATCCTTCAGAACTCCAAGCTCGAGCCCCAGGCCATCGAGCGCGAGCGCGACGTCATTCTGCGTGAACAGGAGGAGGTTGACAAGCAGCTCGAGGAGGTCGTCTTCGACCACCTCCATGCCACCGCTTTCCAGGGTCAGCCCTTGGGCCGCACCATCCTGGGACCCAAGGAGAACATCCAGAGCATCCAGCGCTCCGACCTCGAGAACTACATCAAGACCAACTACACGGCCGACCGCATGGTCCTCGTTGGTGCCGGTGGTGTCCCCCACCAGCAGCTCGTCGACCTTGCCGAGAAGTATTTCGCCAACCTCCCCTCTGAGCCCGTTGACTACTCCGCCAAGGTCATTGCTCAGGAGCAGAAGGCTAAGCCCGACTTCGTTGGTTCCGAGGTCAGGATCCAGGACGATACCCTGGGCACTGCCAACATCGCCATCGCTGTCGAGGGTGTCAGCTGGAAGGACGATGACTACTTCACCGCATTGGTCACCCAGGCCATCGTCGGTAACTGGGACCGCGCCATGGGCCACTCTCCCTACCTCGGTAGCAGGCTCAGCAGCTTCGTCTCCGCAAACGGCCTTGCCAACAGCTTCATGAGCTTCTCCACCAGCTATTCGGATACTGGGTAAGTGGTTTCCATATGTCCTGGCGTATCAATGACGTACTAAGGAGTATCTAGTCTCTGGGGTATCTACCTCGTGTCCAGCACCCCCACCCGTGTCGACGACCTCGTGCACTTCACCCTCCGCGAATGGTCCCGCCTCTCCATGGCCGTCACACCCGCCGAGGTCGAGCGCGCCAAAGCCCAGCTCAAAGCCTCCATCCTCCTCTCCCTCGACGGCACGACCGCCGTCGCCGAGGACATTGGCCGCCAGATCATCACCACCGGCCGCCGGTTATCCCCCGAGGAGGTCGAGCGCGTTGTCGGCGCCATCACCGAGAAGGATGTCATGGACTTTGCCAAGAGGAAGCTCTGGGATCGCGATATTGCCATCTCTGCTGTGGGACAGATTGAGGGTCTTCTGGACTACAACAGGGTTAGGGCCGATATGAGCAGGAACTTCTCATAGACGTAGGCGGTGAGAAAAATCTAGACGAATAGTGTATAAAGAAAGTAGAGCGGCGGAGTGGATGTGCGTCGGTGGTGGTCGTGGCGTGAGGAGCGGCTCGCAGCATCATTTGTATTTTGTGTATGTGTACACTTAGTGATACTAGAAAGATTTTCTTTGTGACTGTGAGAACGATGGGAGATTTGTGTCTCTGTATGTACCATGCATGTGTGGGGAAGTGATTGGAGTGTGATGATCTCATTCGGAAAACTGCTTGGTATATCTGCGGTATACTGTCGAGAGGTACTATCCAGCCCATTCTCTCATAGGTGACTGGACACTGACTGACAAATCGTCTGCTCCCATTCAATAGGTCAATGGCAATGTCGAGAGCTCTATCCCGAAAGAATACCAGATATCAGAGACCGTGGCTAAGGGCTCTGTTCGGTACAAGTCTGAACGTCCATCTCGTTCTTAATGTTTTGGCGACTTCCAATTCTTTTTGAAGAAGGCTGATGTTTCACTCCGGCTGCCGTCTCATATCGCGACGATGCGAGATGGAGATTGCAGCCATTCATCATATTCGCATCTAGCTTATTAACCGCCATCACATTCCAAGCGGCAACCCGATCTAGAAGAGCTGTTCCTCAGCCAACAGACACTCATGGAACGAGAGAGGAAATGTCGAAATGCACATGTGGATGCCCTCGTTCAATTATACGTATATAAATTCCTCACTCATCGCGAAGCAAATCTTCATCAAATGCTCCGATGCCTCTTGAAATTACCTTGTCTGGCCATCCTGGGTCGATTGGTGGACCAACGTCGCATAAACAAATGTCGTCAACTCTACGTCTTCCCGCCCACGCCCTTCCACGGACCCATCCGCTCCAAAAGCAGGGTCCTGCACAGCCCCGCCAAGGCCACCAACCCCATCTCGATCTCCCCCTCCTGAATGCACCCAACATGCGATTGTGGCGAATCTCGTCAATGTAGGATCAGGCCCGCGATGACATCGATCGGGGGCTCAGAAAGAATCCAGTAATGTGGTGACTGCAACCACAGTGACAGGAAAACACCACCAACTCTGTAATGTTCTGTTTTGACATTTTGTGATTTTTTGGATATCATCTGCAAAAGGAACCCCAATGAAAGCCTCCCCGAGAACAGAGGGAGATATCTGGTATCAAAAAAGCCATAACCACTGCTTGACCTCGGACACCATATAAAACCGCCCTTGGACGATGATGTCGAGTCGCTGAGTTCGCTCAATCCCTTCCAAGGAATCCTGTGTGTACATCGGCCGTCCATCGTGGATATAATTTCCCCTAAATCCCTACTTCGAAAGATATGGTAGCAAAACAAGTCAAAAGGAATGATGGAAGTAGAAAATAGGGCGCATCTGACCGAGACAGCCTGATAGAAGAGGACAGCAAAAACGAGAATCCAAGAGCAAGGAAGGCAACTATCCAAGACAAGTGAGGATGTGTGATGAGAACAACATGCGAAGCAAGTCATGTTGTCAGACTCCAAAAACGCCAAGTTTCGCCGCATTGAGATCGGAAGAGAAGGCCGAGCATCAAGGAGTGCCATGATATGTTCCGAAAACGAGCGGATGGATTGCCATTAAGGTTGATGTCGGCAATGAGCAATGACGTCGGATATTAAGACAGGAGGTGAAGAAGTGGTCTACGCAATCTTTTCTTGATATGCAGTTGGGGCGAGCAGTGAATTCCGCCTCCATGGAAATCGGAAGCAACGGGCGTTAGGAAGGATGTAGAACAATCGAAAGAAACGGAAGAACCAACGCCGATGAACCTGCCCGTTGCCGCTAATGCTACGCTGGTAAAGAACAATATGTGTGTGTGCTGTGTTGGGAGACGATGTATAGTCATGATCAGGTCGTAATGCGTCTGGTCGCGCAAGTCGTCTCGATGTGCGGTTGCGTGCAGGCGCAATGCCGCTGCGATAAGCCCCACGGATCCGGATGGCGTGGTGGCAGGGAGGTCGGGAGGGAGAAGGGATGGGTCTTATTTCAAGGCGCGGACCTTGCCTTTGCCCTTCCCTTTCGGTGCTCCTGCTGAAGTGATTTTGCTCGTCTGCATGAGCTCGCCAATGTAGCTGGTCTAGGTCAGCGAGAGGAGGGACGTACTGCCATGGTGATAACTCACGATTGCAAGAACTTATTTCCCCCTTCCAACTTCTCATGCTCGGACTTGACGATCTCGACGCGGTCGACAATTTCCATTAGGCTCTGTTGCAGGGCTTTCGCTTGCCTGGCGAAGGCTGTCAGTTCTGGAGTCCAGAAAGGACTTGGAGAGGGGTAAGCTGGTGCACGCAAAAGGAAAGTGCTGTTACAAGAAGCCGACGACAAGTGCTGTTGACCTCTGGGGGTGATTTAGGGGCATCGAGGAAAAGGAAAAATAAGGATCTAGGCTGGTGCATCTCCGAACGTGCAGGAGGATATGGGAAGCGGCAACTTACTCGATGAGTGCCTGTCGAGCCTCGTGACCCATCTTCTCAATCTCCTCGCTGCTGCGCCGTGGACTCATGGTCCTTGCGTCGCCATCGTCGTATTCCTCCTCCTTGAGCTCGACCTGCTCGCTGTCGCGAGGTATTATGATGGTGCCGCTCGACTTTCTGCTGCCCAGCCGCGGTCGGGCGAGCTTGTTCGGGTCCGACTTTGCCTGGTCCACTTCGCTCACGGAGGAACTCGACGACGACGAGGAGCTCATGTCGCCACGGGAAGGAAGAGTTGGTCGACGGTCGGCGGATTCCTGAGGGGCAGTCACTGGCGAGGGAGCTGTTGCGACGGGTTCCGACATTGTAGTCCAGCGGGTGCAGCGGTGTAAGGGACGGAGAAGGCTGCGGCTCAGGAAAGGACGGAGTGAGGAAGGGTAATCGGGAGCGTTGGCGTGCACGCGGGACGCGCTTGGATTGCTAGCCGGGCGCTGGGCAGCGAAATGCTGGCTCGCGAGATTGTGGACCTGCGAGGAGCTGCGAGGTCAAGAGTCAAGTTGGTCTTCTGGCGTGCCAAGAGGGAGCGGGATGCTTGGGGATAGTGTGACTGGTGTGACGCTAGTGCCAGGGTCCGCACTGGCGTTCCTGCTTTCGGACAATAGCCACCAAGGGGGGCGACCGGCGACCGCGGGGCCCTGCGAAAAAAGAAAGTGGGTGGACGACTACTACCGTAAGTCGCTGGGTGGATTCGCTGGAGGAATGTGAAAAAAAGCGGGCAGGGTGCCGGTTGCCGGCCCCCAGCTTGGGTGGACGTGGTGGCGTGCTGGCGTTGCGGGCGTGCTGCAGCGAAGCGGCAATCTGATTCCCGTCGAAGCGGCTGCTTTTAATTCTGTACGGAGTACTGTCTACTGTGTACACAGTATGGTGCCCCGGGAGGGCGGGGGACCCCTTGGAGAGAATTTTCACGATTGCTGCAGCTGCCTACTCACCGCGGTTAGTCCTCCGTAGCCGTAACTGTGTAGTGGTTGCTGGTCCTGCTGAGCGTGGGGAAGATGAGGAGAACCCGAAAACAAAACCTGCCTCTGAGACTGGTCGAGGGAGAGACTGTCCGGTGGTCGCCCAACCAGAGAGCACTCAGCAGACGGGGAAACGGACGGGCAGGTGTACAGATTGTATATGGATCGTCGTGCTCGGCGGCGCACTAAACCGGCTATGAAGGCGCTGAATATGGCGGGCTCTGGTGCGTGTGTGACCAACGTGCAAAGGAGGAGCAACAGTTACGGATGGGACGAAACAGCAGCAGCGGGCGTGCTGGAGAGGAAAAAGGAGAGGAGGCGCCCATCGGAATTCCCAGCCCCCCAAAGGCGGTGTCTCGTTTGCAGCAACAAGTGACGTCCTCGTCCTCGGACGGTTGCTTTCGAAGCAGTCTGGCACTGACAAGAGTCCACGCGGTGGCACAAATCAAGGATGCTGGAAGAAGGCTGGTGGTTGATCGGCATTGCTGAGGCAAGTGATGACATCATCCTCCCGCCAATCCTAATGCGGCGTTGGTGGGCCTTGGCACACTTTCCCTCCATTGGATCAGGACTCCAGCGCTCTCACTGCCTCAGAGCGATACGCGCGCAGACCTTCTCAGAAAAGCAACCCCCCCCAAAACGACAACGCGACAACAGCCCGGATGGCAAAGCTGCTTCCCGCCTGCACGCATTTCTCCCAACCGCCTGCCGCCTTGCCGAAACCCGCCGTTGGCAAGGCCTGAAGCGTCGATCCGCCCCAACCAACGACCACCAGCCTGCCTATCCCGCGTCACCACCGTCGGCCCACCGCCCCACGCCCTGCTTCTTTTCCCCCAGCACTGAGCAGTACATAGTTAAGATCTTCACATCTTTGGACCCTGCGCCGCAACCTGTCCAGGACCCAGGTGGAAACGGACGCCCGCCCTGCCGGGTCACATGGACCTCCATACATGGAGTGGAGACTCGCCTGTCTGTTGCCCTTTGGTTATAATAGGCCCGTCCTGGTTTCACTTATGAGCACATCACAAACGACTCCCCAAGTGTTTGCGGCCAATCGAAGTTGTCAGGTCCGCTTGATCGACCGTGGAAAGGAGTTGCCTCCCCCCATCCCTGCGTCATCCACCGTGTTGCTCACTCTCCAGCCTCGCTGAATCAAGGCATCCCGCATTTCAGACGGACGCATTGTATTACTCCGATTCTCCTACCACACTGAGGCTCGAGCTCATCGCCGTTGCCTTCACCATCTCATATTGCTCAAACGGTGGATGGTTCGGACGTTTTCGCCCCGGACGATCCTCTACTAACTTCTGATCAGACAATGACGTTCAGCCACCTGTCCTCTTCCCCTTTCATATTCAAAACCATGTGTACAGAGTACACGCCTAGCAATTCACAATATCTGTCTCCTAACCTTCCTGAAAGGGGGACGGACAAATGCTGCTAGCGACATCTCCAACAAAGTGGTTGCAATCTTAAAACAAAGGGTCTTGCCCGGCCATGTCACCGCTTTTCTGCTCCGGCGTCGATCTTTTGAGGGCATCCGCCTATCTTTCTGGCAGGACATGCACCATCCTTGCGACTGCCCTGCCCTGCCCCTGTCAGTCAATCGTCGGAAATGTCTTCCTCGAGAGAGTACCGGAGTACCTGCCGTCCTCTGCTATGCTGCCCAGCGAAAGCGCACGTTGTAAACTCTGTCCTGCTGATCTTTGGCTCCTGATCCGTTGATACGCTGGGCGCTGCTTCCACGAGTATACAGGGGCCCTATACGTAAGGTGTGCCTCCTCCTTCTGTTCTTCACGAGCCTTGCCACCGAGATAGACCGCTTATCTCGTCGGGATGCCCCAACACTCGTATTCGCCAGCAGGTGGATGAAAGCATCCTGTGGTATCTTCGAGTCGCGTGCGTTCCTCTGCCGAAGCACGCCCATACCATGGTATCACTGGCTGGCACCACCGGGAAATAAACGTTGTTGCGGGGTAAATACCCGACGTGAGAAGGTGCACGATGCACCCGTAAGGCCAAAGCGATGCCTAAGCACTGCTGCGCATCCAGGATATGAGTATGTGAGGGGTTTAAGTTCCGTAGATAGCCGAACATAAGGTGAGTACTGCTGGGCTGGGAGGAATCATCTCTGGCCCTTCTAATAAACATTGAGGGAAGAAACAAAGCAACCATATCCAACGTCTGCGCAGTAGACTAGTAGCAGCGGACGTCCAGCTATTGGGATTCCGAATCGGAACGATATTCATGGCTTGCGCTGAAACGAACATTTCGAGGCGGTTACGATTATCTCTTTCTGAAATGTCTCCTCTGTGCACGTCTTCGTCTTCCGGCCCAGTGTCCTATAAAGGATCCCAAGGCTGGGAATGCGCCTCCACAAGGTTTGAGTGATGAGCCACAAGACCAGTATGGAAGAGGAGACGATGGTATGGTCTGATTATTTGCAATTTGGATTTGCCCTGTAATTTGAAAAGATATGGGCGGATTCGAGGAGTCGATTCCACCGTAGGCGAGACTGCAATTTGGTCTCTGCGTGTCGTGAATGCCGAATGGCATAAAATGATCACTGACAACGAAATGGGGAGACTCAGCCTGCGTTACTCTTTGACGGGGTTGTTTCTGTTTTCTGGGAGGTCAAGAAGACAGGTGTGGGAACGGGCTAGAGCCTGTGATACGACGGATGGACCGTAAAAGAAATGGTCGACATTCTGAGTAACTAGACTGAGGAGTGTTTCGAAGAGAGAGCGGTCTACAAATGCACCTGACACTGAATCTATCATCCAGGTTCCAGGTGCGGCGTGGCAGACTAATATTTACTCCCCTCCAACGGGAACCGTGCAAGGACTCTTGTGCTAATACCGCACTCAGAGAGGAGAAGATGAATGCAATTGCTGAATGGCGGAACCATACTGTCACTGGTACAGAAGAGCGAACCTGAATATTCTTGACACTCGCCATCGTTGAACACATGCATATGGGAATACCCCTGGTAGCTGGTAGAAGACGCAGCAGCTTGGACAAATTCGACGACATTTATTAAGTTATCCATTTTGCGAAGTTGAATCCTTTGTGAGCTTCGTTCAACCCGTAGCGAGGTCAAGACAAAGCTGATGCAAAAGCGAATCGTCTCTATAGGTTCAGAGGTCAAAGAAAGGTCGAGGTCTAGAGAACGACGCTAGCCTATTTGTGATTTAGCGTTGGTGCATCCCTACAGTCTTGGCGCCTGTGTCGCCGTTCCTTTGAAACTTCAAGACGCGCCGACAAGGAGCTCCATCTCCAACTCGCCCACCCCTTCACTGCACCAACCGCATCCGCTGGAGAGAGGCGCGCCTCATTACGGTGAAGCTACTGGTATCACCGGCTCTCTCTCACTTCTGCGCTCGCCTGCGCCTCGCCGCATCGCCATAATCACACCTCCTCCCGCCACCTGCGCCTGCGACCTCCGTCCTCATCGCGCGAAACCGCCGGGCGACCTTGCGGGGTGAAGCGTAGTTTGGCATATTGAGCCACGAGATTGGGCGTCCAGACGAGCGGCTATATAACGCGCGTGCCGTGTCTCGATCGCCGGAGGACTCTACTTCAGGGTTGATCACTCCAGAGCCTCTGCCACCATGGCTGACTACGACTATGATGTCGACGAGGAATACTATGAAGAAGAAGATCCCATAATCACCGCTGAGGACTGCTGGACCGTCATTACTTCGTTCTTCGATACCAAGGGTCTGGTTTCTCAGCAACTCGATTCCTACGATGAATTTACTCGCAACACCATTCAAGATATCGTTCGAGAGAATGGCAATGTGATCCTCGATCAGAACACCCCTTATAATCCCGATGATGGAGGCTCCCCTATACTCAAGCGCCGGTACCAGATTTCCTTTGGCCGTGTCTACCTGGCCCGTCCGAGCCACACCGAAGGCGACGGAACGACACAATCATTGTACCCTCACGAGGCACGTCTGCGGAATCTCACCTACTCTGGGGCCATGTTGGCCGATATCACTAGCAAAGTTAGCGTTGCCAGAGAGGCCCCAGTGGGTATGACGGATGGCGACGATGACGATGAGGAGATCGAAGGCATAGGAGGCGTTCGAACGGGAGTGAAGTGGGAGGTGGAAGATACTGGCGACATGGGAGACGCTGAGGCGAAGGTGTTCATTGGAAAGCTGCCAGTCATGCTCCGGTCCGAGTTGTGCTGGCTGAGAAACCAGACGGACGAAGCGCTTTTCGGACTCAACGAATGCCCCTACGATCAGGGCGGTTACTTCGTTATCAATGGGAGTGAGAAGGTTCTGATCGCCCAAGAGCGAAGCGCTGCGAATATCGTACAAGTGTTCCGAAAGAAGCAAGGACCTATCCCCTGGACCGCGGAGATCCGCAGTGCAGTTGAGAAGGGCACCCGCCTCATCTCCACCTTCAACATCAAATGGGCCGAGAATTCCCTGATACAGAAGCGAACGCCAGGACCGTTTTGCTATGCTATGCTGCCTTACATCAAGACGGATGTCCCCATGGCCATCGTTTTCCGCGCGCTCAACGTCATCTCAGATGAAGATATTCTTAATCATATTGTCTATGATAAGAACGACACGCAGATGCTGGAGCTGCTTAAGCCCAGCATCGAGGAAGGCTTGACGATCCAGGAACGTGAAATTGCTCTGGACTGGATTGCCAGACGTGGAAACAACACTGGCACGAGGGATGCTCGTCTCAAATTCGCGAAAGCCATCATGCAACGTGAATTCCTTCCTCACATCTCCCAGAGAGAGGGACAGGAGACCAAGAAGGCTTTCTTCTTTGGATACATGATTCATCGCCTCCTCCAGTGCGTCCTTGGCCGTAGAGATGAAGACGACCGAGATCATTTCGGAAAGAAGAGGCTGGATCTTGCTGGACCTTTGATTGCGAACTTGTTCCGGATTCTCTTCCTCAAGCTCACAAAAGATCTGTTCAAGTACCTCCAGAGATGTGTGGAGAACAACCAGGAGTTCAATATTCAGATGGGCGTGAAGGGTAGCATCATCACGAATGGTCTCAAGTACTCCCTAGCTACTGGAAACTGGGGCGATCAGAAAAAGGCCGCATCGGCCAAGGCGGGTGTTTCCCAGGTGCTCAACCGATACACTTATGCTTCGACGCTGTCGCATTTGCGTCGAACTAATACACCTGTCGGTCGAGATGGCAAGCTGGCGAAGCCGCGCCAGTTGCACAATACTCATTGGGGCTTGGTCTGCCCTGCAGAGACTCCCGAAGGGCAGGCTTGCGGTTTGGTCAAGAATCTGTCGCTGATGTGCTACGTCAGTGTCGGCAGCGAGAGTACACCCATCACAGATTTCATGAGCCAACGGAACATGGAACTTCTTGAAGAGTACGACCCTGTACAGAACCCGACGGCCACCAAGGTGTTCGTCAACGGCGTCTGGGTGGGCGTGCACTCGAACCCTTCTCAGCTGGTGAAGGTCGTGCAGGAGCTTCGACGGAATGGCACACTCTCATATGAGATGAGCTTGATTCGTGACATCCGTGATCGAGAGTTCAAGATCTTCACAGACGCAGGCCGTGTCATGAGACCGCTGTTCGTCGTGGAAACCGACTACGCCAAGCCGAACAGGGGAAGCTTGGTTCTTAACAAGGGCCATGTCCAAAAGCTATTGGAAGACCGTGACATTGATACCTCGGGCATGAACGACGAGGATACGAATGCAGTCAAGTTTGGTTGGAAGGGCCTCATCCACAACGGCGTGGTGGAATATTTGGATGCCGAGGAAGAAGAAACGGCCATGATAATCATGACCCCAGAGGATCTTGATGAACATCGAGAACTGATGCAAGGTATTCCACCAGCGGAAACGGGAGCACCGGACCGCCACAAGCGAATCAAACCGAAACCCAACCCATCCGTCAAGACTTATACTCACTGCGAAATCCACCCCAGCATGATACTTGGTATCTGCGCCAGTATCATTCCTTTCCCCGATCACAACCAGTCCCCTCGTAACACCTATCAGTCGGCAATGGGCAAGCAAGCCATGGGTGTCGCCCTGACAAACTATGCCTTGCGCATGGAAACGATGATGAATGTCCTGTATTACCCCCAGAAACCTCTTGCCACCACTCGGTCTATGGAGTACCTGAAGTTCCGTGAGCTACCTGCTGGTCAGAACGCTATCGTGGCAATTGCCTGTTATTCCGGGTATAACCAAGAAGATTCCGTCATTATGAACCAGAGTAGTATCGATCGAGGTCTTTTCCGAAGTCTCTTCTACAGAGCCTATACGGAGCAGGAAAAACGCATTGGTGTCAACATTCTGGAGCAGTTCGAGAAGCCGACCAGGGCAGATACTCTTCGCATGAAGGGAGGCACGTATGACAAGCTGGACGATGACGGTGTAGTCGCGCCCGGTGTGCGTGTTTCCGGAGAAGATATCATCATCGGGAAGACTGCACCTATCCCGCCAGATGCTCAGGAACTAGGACAGAAGACTGTCATGCACACCAAGCGTGACGTCTCGACCCCTCTGCGCGCAACTGAGAACGGAATTGTCGATCAGGTCTTGTTCACCACCAACACCGAAGGTCTCCGCTTTGTCAAGGTTCGCACACGGACGACCAAGATTCCTCAGATTGGTGATAAATTCGCATCGCGTCACGGACAGAAGGGTACCATAGGTATAACCTACCGTCAGGAGGATATGCCGTTCACAAGGGAAGGTCTCACGCCGGACCTTATCATCAACCCCCACGCTATTCCGTCCCGTATGACCATCGCCCATTTGGTCGAGTGTCTGTTATCTAAAGTCGGATCTCTCAAGGGTGCCGAGGGTGATGCCACGCCATTTACTGACGTCACGGTTGAGAGCGTTTCTAAGCTCTTGGTAGAACACGGGTATCAGCAACGTGGCTTTGAAGTCATGTACAATGGCCACACTGGAAAGAAGCTGCGTGCCCAAGTCTTCCTGGGTCCGACATATTACCAGCGTCTCCGCCACATGGTGGATGACAAGATTCACGCACGCGCACGAGGACCCTTGCAGATTCTTACTCGCCAACCTGTTGAAGGTCGTGCTCGAGATGGTGGTCTCCGCTTCGGAGAGATGGAACGCGATTGCATGATTGCACACGGTGCGGCCGCTTTCTTGAAAGAACGCCTGTTCGAGGTCTCCGACGCTTACAGAGTCCACGTCTGCGACATCTGTGGGTTGATGACACCCATCGCGTAAGTCTCCAGTCTTTTGAGCCCCTTTGTATCTTGCAGGGTGCTAACACTTTCACAGACAAATCAAGAAGAACCAATACGAATGCAGACAGTGCAACAACAAGACTCAGATATCACAGATCCAGCTGCCCTACGCCGCCAAGCTGCTTTTCCAGGAGTTGATGGCGATGAACATTGCTACTCGCATGTTCACGACGCGTACCGGTATCAGTGTCAGAGATTAAGAGAATTGCACCTTCATCGGCCCTGCGATTTTACGTCTATTCAGCTGCTTGTACAGCTTCAAGTTGCAAAACCTCGTCCGCACTTTGCATGGCCCTGGCGTTTTTCGGGGAAGGATATATTCATTGTTAGGACCTGTCTTCCAGTGCAGGCGGGCATATTCTGGAGCCGCGTTTCGGTTAACTACTTTATAAATTCTTTCCAATACATGTTTCACGATTAAGTATCATAGACTAACCACCTCCCTTCATCCAAATGAAGAGGCTAGTAGTGTGTAGCAAAAGTGAAAACCGAAAATATATCTCTTCTATTGAGCAAGACCTTGCAGATAGGGTGACTGAGGCATTCCCGTGATGAGATAGGCGCCTCCCGTCGTTGTGTCTCAACATCAATCATTTAACGGCTTCCCGTGTATCGTTCAAGAACCCCTGCCCTGATCGGTTTCAAAGCGCTCAAATGCGTCTTTCAGTACAAGGGCCTTTCCTCTACAACAAGAAGTATCCAAGCCGTATAGCAGAAGTCGTCGTTCTATCAGCCTTTCCCAGGCAGCCGTCAGACTTATAACCTTTGGCTCAAACCCATTGCCAGTGAAGCCACGGCGGATCTCGTCAACCGTCGTACAACACCAGTACTGAGTCAAGTATCGCACTCGCCGCTGACGCGAACCCCGGGGGAGGGTGCGTGTTTTATGGTTGTGTTGGGGGTGACGAGAGTGCATCTTCGCCGCCGGCTAGGGACTTGGATCAGGCGTCGTTCGTTTGGCGTGCTGGGAGAATGGACACATAGTCCTTCCATAAGAATTGAAGAAGGGATTAGATTCTCCGTGTCAATCACCTATACTATTTTGAATGTCTGCGCAATAGCCCCTGCACCATGGACTGTGAAACGCAGATTCAGATATCTAGATCGCCATGCGTCGCGAAGGGGAAGCAACCGATATGGACCAATGTGAATACTTCACTGCACCAATAGCGCCTGCAGTGCTTTGAAAGGGACACCATTGCGCCTAACAAGACCTCACGGGGGGAGCAGTTGATACCAAACACCTCCAGCCCTTTCCCCAACTCCCAATACCCGAAGCCGTTCTTAATACAATCAGTCTCGTCTCCGCCTCTCCTCGCGCCGCCCATCTCGTCTGTAACGGTCGCGACTACGATCGCGCTCGCGCCGATCCTCCTTGACATACCTATCGCGACTGCGGTCGCGGCGACGGTCATCACGATGCCGATCGGGACTTCGGCTCCGCTCTCGCGGACGGCGGTCTTCATATCTGCCATCTCTGTCTCGATCGCGTCTATCTCTTCTTGGACTCCGGCTTCGATCTCGTTTCCAACGATCATCATGATACGCTTCTCGCCTCTCGCGCCTCCGTGCATCATCTCTGCGGGGCTGGGGTTTCTCTTCGGGTCGATCCAAGATCTGTTCGGGTGCGGCGTCGCGGTCTATTATAAGTCTATCCACAACGGAGTCCGGGGCTATATCTCGTGTCCTGTCGTCACGATATTGTCGCTTCTTTTCGAGGTTGTCAATGCCTCCAAAGCCTCCTGCCGCACGTCTTCGCTTCTTATTTGCGGCGTCACGCCAATCGTCCGCGATTCGTGATACACTCTGGGAGAAGTCGACGTGAATCCGGTGGTCGTCAATCAGAACGTTGTCCATCTTCAAGTAGGCCTGCTCACACGATTTCTGGTCTGCATACTCAATGAAGGCGTACTGAAGACTGTCACCCGTCGTCTTGTCTCGTATAATCTCACAGCTCACAATCTTCCCGAACTGGGAGAATATGGTTTCGAGATCCTCATCAACGGTGACAGGGTTCAATTTGCAGACAAAAAGGACATTCTCTGGAGGTGCTACTTCGGCAAAGGGCAAATCCCCGACCATCTCCAAAGTGAGCGCTTGTGCTCGCGCCTCACGCTCCCTTCGTACTCGCTCGAGCGCTTCGGGGTCATTTTCCTCTTCGAGGGTCTCATCCCATGCGACACGAACTGTAGCAAGTTGGGCGTCAGAAGGTACAGGGCTCTGAGGTGGGGGCACGAGCCCTGGGGGATCTTCATATGGGTCGTCGAGCACTACGGTGTGCAGTATGCGGATGTCCTTCAAGGGTTGGCCTTTGTCGTCGATATAGGCGGTGTTGATCTTCTCCAAAGTATCGAAGCCTTCCACGACAGTCCCAAAAATTGCCGCTTTCCCATCCAGGAAATCAATATCTTGTCCCAAAGTAATGATAAACTGGCTCCCTGCATATCGCTCGTCTGGGTTGTCTGGGGCAGGTGCAGTGGCCATACTGACGGTACCCATTTCTTTGTGCTTTAGCTTCGGTCGAAATTCAGGCACGAATGTTTTCTTCGCTGGATCCCGAGGGTCCAAGACCCCCCAAACCGAACGACCGCCATCGCTTTCGTTGGACCAAGGACCAATAGGATCGCCAGTCTGGAAGGAGAAGTTGGGTTGGACACTATGCACTGGCGAGAAGTTGTAGTACTTGATCTTGCATAGCTTCAAAAAGCTGTGAATGCCGGGTTGTCAGTATCTGTTGTGCTCAGCTTGCTTCAATTGACAGCGGGTCTGGGCATGAGCTTGCGGGGAGGCGAGGAAACGGACTTTGGGGTTACGTACTTCTCGCAGCACTTCGGCGCATCGTCCACCAGCAAGTCAATGGTAATGTCGCCCAATGACGTCTCCAGGAGTACAGACATGGCCTGAAGCAGTTCGTACGGTAGTGGTCTGGTCGTGAAAGAGGCAAACCGTATCCAGCTCCGAGCATCAATCGCCGGAAAATCGATTTCCCGCACCGTCCTAGTTTAGTCAGCAAAGCTTAGTGTAACCCGTGTCGGATCACTCAGCGGCGCGGATCAGTCAGTGGCACACCCCACCAAGCTTGACCGAGCTTTTTGGCCGATAGCGCCACAACAACAAAATCAATTGAGCTAGAAATTGCAATATAGATTCTTCAGCTACTAGTACATTGACGTCTATCATGGCCTTGAGTATGGCACTTTGAACACGTTTGTGGTGCGCGTTGGCGTGCAGGATTCGCCTCCATCTGGGCCACCTCTTGATCAACAATATCTAACTCTGCGACAAGCTGCTGGCCTGCCTGCGCCTGTAGAGCTCCCCCACGGGCGATATACCTACAGCGTATATCCTGCTTGTGTCCTCGGCGTTGATTTGCAGCTCGTAGCGCATTAACTTCCTTCCAAAGGATAGCAGTTTCGGCTAGAGCCATCTGGCAGCCTTTAATAACTTGATTGACTGCCTGGCTTGTAGGGCTCTGTAAGTTACGCTAAAGAAGCTGCTTAACAAGGCGAGCCTGCTGCTCGAGCTGTGCGGTTGTATAAGGTGTCTCTGCCGTCCAGGGCTCTCCATGCAAGGTTGATAGAGGCGATAGAGTCTTATTGATGACCGTTAGCGACGATAGCACACGCTGGGGATCAGCTAGTACAAGCCCTGTAGCTTGAAATCCACTCCTAATCGTCTGCTCAGTAAATACTAATAGTCGTGCCTGTATATATAGCAATAGAAAATCAAGTTTATCAACGTAATAGACACCCTGCCGAGCTACCTCCTGTACACCTTGTCCGTAGGCTCGCTTGAGAGGAGAGAAGCAGCTAACGTCGAGTGGCTGTAGTAGGTGCGATGTGTGCGCAGGCATACAGAGTGTGACTATATTATTCTCTGTGCAGTAGGTGTCGAATTCTGGCGTGGTATAGCTGCTGTGGCCGTCGACGATAAGTAGTCGATGGGTACCAGCTACGCGCGTCCGTGTAGAGCTATCGAAGTGCTGTAGCCAGGCTAGACCAAGCTGATTAGTTGTCCAGCCATTGTCGCTAACTGCAAGCATCCAGTTGGCAGGTAGGTCTTGATACCAGCTAGCTAGGTGCATCTTGCCAGGGAAGATAATAAAGGGTAGAATCGACCATCCAGACGTGTTAATACACTCGATTAAGGTGACCCACTCGCGATTCCCTGGCTGTATTGTCGCTCGTCGGCCTATAGTATCAGAGCTAGTAACTACCTTCGACGTAGCTGCGACACCCATAGCGAAGCCTGTCTCATCAAAGTTGTAGATATCTAAGTCGACAATGCCATGCAATAGGCGCGTATCCTCTACACGCTTAAACCATGCGTTGATTGCTTCTAGATCCTCGCATCTAGCGCGCTGTAAATAGAATTGTTGATTCCACTTTGTCTGTAGCTCTAGCTAGCGGTTAATAAAACGGGATACCCCTTTCTGGCCGACTGACTGAGAAGGAGGGTTCTGGCCACGCGCAGCAAGTAGATAGTCTGCCATCTGACGTACGTCAATAATCTGAGGTGGAAATCCACGTTAATCAAGCTCTAGTATCCACTGTACTAGAGAATGCTCCTCTACTAGTTGTAGCTTTCGTTTCTAGGCGTTGGTTGAAGCTTGGGGGAGGACGCCCTTGATGCGTCGACGGAGGGTTGTTTCGGGGATATCATAGATCCTTGCAGCCTTTCGACGGCTTGATACCTGCTTAGATCGAATCGCCTGTATCGATAGAGCTAGTCTAGCTTCCTTCTGGAGCTGCTGGACGTGGTGTTGTTGAGGCATCGCATGTTTGGTGGAAGACGCGTCGGGATTCTGGTGGGGGTGCGCCACTGACTGATCCGCGCCGCTGAGTGATCCGACACGTTAACTAACCTCAGCGCAGAAGGATCGGGTTTCGAGAGAACTGCTTCATTGCCACCCTACCCGCTATATGTTCTAAAGCCCTCAGATACTCGTGAATCGTAGCGAATATGCTATTATGTTGGACCTGAAAATAAGGACTGTATGTCGAGAATCGTCGACTCATAAGCGTCTCCACTGCCTTTCCAATTGCCAACCATGGCCACACGAGCTCGACTTGCAATTGCTTGCTACGTATACGCGTACGGAAACCCTGTAGTTGAATGCGGTAGACCGTGATGCAACGAGATCCCTCCCCCGAACGGGGCGCGATGACATGAGGAAGTCGGTAAGGCTGCATTTAGGGCCGGTGTCTTGTGTACCTAACTCCCAATGAAATTCCGGTGCACAAACCTGCACACGCAACGATCCCAGTAGTGCGTTCAATATCACTTCGTTCATACTGAAGTGGAGCTGTGGATAAACTTGCTGGCGCATTCATGTGACGAAGCATGTATACAAGATGGTTGATTTCAAGCCCTCTCTTGCTTCTCCTCTTGAATTCAGCTCGTCTTCGAGATCGCAAACAACGGCCTTTCCATCCACAATCGTTCACGAGTTACACACTCACACCACCTGCAGGTGCAACCCCCACTATCGCCAAGTAATGCACCGCCAGTGCGTGCCGTCGTTCTAATAGCAGCATAACGCTTTCAAGGGTAATAATTTCCGCTAGGTCTAAAACGCTCCACTGAGTGTTGCTCTCATCCAGACGCCAAACGGTAATCATCTCTTCTATTGCAAGCCCAACGTCCTCAGTACGAAAGCCGTATCTGGGGAAGCTACTGCCACCAGATGGCGAATGGGATCGAGGCTTTTTCGATGAATGAAACGTTCAATCAGGGAAAGGAAGACGAGCAACCCCCCTTTTCGAGGCTCATGCAGACCTGTGGAGGTTGTTTGCTTCTCTTCACTCTTGGCGTGCGCCACGGAGCCTTCATTGGCCGGGACTGTCCAGACCGCTCATGATGTTACTCAGTACTACTTCCTCAGAATGTCATTCATAGGCACAAGGCTTTGTGTGGCTAGGAGACAAGACGTACTGGTATTTTGGTATCAAAGAATCGGACTATTCATCGGGGATAAATCCTGTCAAAACGGTCCGTTTCGACTGCAGCGCCTTGTACCATTCCTATGTTTCGTCTGTCTCGTTCCTTCTCTTCTGCGCATTTTGGAGCTCCAGGCCTGAAAGGGACGGGGGGTGCGTTTGGATGCCCACAAAGAATGTGTCATGCATGGCATGCCGCGTTGTTCCCTATGCAGCGCCCCATGTTCACTTGCAAATGGGGAAGGCTTAATCAAAACAGCTAGCGATGACAGGTCGCCCTTAGCTGCGGGTTGCGTGATGCAAACCTGGCTAAGCAGAGTGGCACATGCCTCGTCATTCTGAAGCAGCTCAAAGTCATGTTTCATCTCATGTGGCTTTTGGCTTCTGGTGTTTGTTCCTTTACCTTTCGTACAAACACTTCACTCCGTTGTTCTCGATGGCTAGTATTGCCTATTCTAATAGTCGTTCTTTCGACAGGCCCTGCGACGACGAAGGGGGAGCTTGTGGCCTCTGTCCAGTTCTCATGGCGATAGTTCTCATATAAGAAAACACGATGTTACCTAGAAACCTGGCATCCCATTACTGCTGACCGGTCTTCCTTGTACGGATGGAAGAAGGTGCATGCAGCGAGATGACCGCTCGGGATGTGACGGAAGTCCCGATTCCCCGATGTTTTGTGAGCAAACGGGACTGGCCAGGATTGCCGTCCGTGAGGGGTGGACCCAAGAACAGTTCTTCCCACTGTGCCTGATTATGTTTGCTTCTTGTGGATGCCTCACCACATTCCTGTGATTTTGCGGTGTGAGGCCAATCCGTGGTCTCATCCATGCGTATAGTTCTATCGATGCAAGAGAGAGTTGAAATCGCGCCAGCCTTCGGCCGTAGACTGATGCGGCGTATGGGATGTACATAGTTCCACTCGTACAGAACATGATACGGCAGCGCTCCTGGCTATACCGTTTGCGTATTCAGAATTGTCCGTCACTCTGTCACTCTTGTACCACACGATACGCCGGCGCAAGGTAGAGACTGCAGTGTTCCGCACGAGCAGGGGCATCGTAAATGTTCTAGCTCCAAGTCCCTGGTGGCAAACTACACTTCACAAAAGCTATCGATGAGTTCTTGAGGACCAGAGACGTCTCATTTGAACCACGTACTATTAGCATAGCAATCTTCACGCCGCCCGAAATATGTTGGAAGGACTCTCCATCTTGTCTCAGCATTAAGTTATCCTTGTCGCAGAGTTAAGCTCTGCCTGCCCACTCTGGGATCACGGTTTTTCATATAATTTCACCAAGTCAAACCCATCAGAGTGTATACGCGACACCGCTCTCTCGACGAGAGTAATAAGTGGTCCCAACTCTTGCACGCTCCCATTCGTGGGTCGACATCCGCGATCCTCGAGTTCACCTGCTGGGCTCATTCGGCAGTCAAGATACCAACGTACGGCTCTCCTCTTCCTGGACTGAACCCATGCTCACATCCAGCACAGGTTGTCCTCCTGTGAACGATGCAGTTGGATTGCCGTCGTTACGACCCCTACGTGTTTCCACAGTATTATTCACACGAACGGAATGCGGCGTTCAACCTGGCTCATGTGCCGAGGCCAGATCCGCGTACGTGTGCAATGAATACTTCCGGCCATGGTATGCGACCACGAGGAGGTCAACTAAAGGACGAGGAATTTCCAGAGATGGCGAACAACCCAAGGCGTCGCACTGCCGTAGCTGTGAGTGGAGGGTTCCGTCTTCAAATTCTGACTTAGCCGTGCGCACGCTGCCCGCTGCCCGCTGTCCGCTGTCCGCTGCCCGCTGCCCCGATCGAAAGCCTCGTCCTCTCCTCACCCACACCTTCGCTGACCTATATAGTGCGCTCGTTGCAGGAAACGGAAGATTCGATGTAGTGGTGACCCTGGAGATGGTAGTGGATGTCTTGCCTGCAAGCAAGCCGGAGTTGATGTCAGTCAATGTCAATTTCATAGGGTGAGCCATGAAGTTTGGAAACCTTTGACGTATTAATAGTCTGACTTTAACCGCAGGTTGGGTCAACCGACGCTTTAACGGGGCTTACTACGGCAGCCCTCGCAAACCTCCTGCCTCACACAAGCAACCAGAACAATGTAATTCCCCTTTACAGCCCTGGTGGAAGCCTTCTGTACCATCGTTCGTTACAAAGTGCTCAGTACACGCCTCAGGTCGACACAAAATCTGCAGTGTATACACAGGCCTGGACAGTTTCATGCCCGGAAGACTCTGCCCCAACAGAGACGTACAGCTTGGACCAAGCGTCGGGCTATCTGCAGAACCCAAATCTCATACTGGGCATGTATGGAGCAAATTATCAATGGAGCCAAGCCAACCAGAGGATGCCACTCAGTAGGCCTTCCGTATATTTGGAGGACCAGCACAACACTGCCTCTTACTCTCTTGGGAGTCTACCGGTTCTACAGACGTCCAATTTGCAGTCGGCCACCAATTCAGAGGCATTGTCTCCTCTCAATATGACATCTATACAATCTGCCCTTCCCCTCTCATTGCCGATGAGGCCACATCCCCAAGCCGCCGTTCCCCGGAGGCAACTCCCGGTCCCTCAACCATCGCCTGCTCGAAGGGCGCGAAACGCTGTGGATATCTTGCAAGATAAAAGGCTTCGTTCTGTACAAAGCATTCCTGGGGTTCCAGTGCATCCGTTCGCAAAACCAACACTCACTTGGAGCTCCGATTCTTCTAGTTCTGATATCCAATCTTCTTCTGAAGCGTCTTCGGCGGTTATAGCCGCCCACAACGTGACCACAGGAGCCATGAATAACCCCCTTGGATACAGTGGTATCAAAGCATCTACTTCCTTGAAGCAAGAGCCGGTCACCTCGAGTACCCAGCAGCAGCTTAGCTTCAGTACCTCGCCTCTCGTCGAGCCCATGCCTACAGTAGCGAGCGCAGCGACATACACCAACTTCCGCAACTACGCATTGCCGAGCTCTTCCTCTACAGATACGCTGGCCGCGTTAGCCCGCCCAAGCTCTCAGTCCAATATGTACAGTTTCAGCACCGACAGCTCGGCAAAGAGAACTGCACATAGAAGATCATCCAACGAAGGCGCTCTTATAAGTGGCCAACAATACACCCCTCTTCAACCGTCGCAGGGCCCGCAATCGGTAGAACGGAAGTCTCAGCCATCTCCAGTCCATCAGTCTTCTATGCCTACCTTAAACCGTAGTTTTTAATGTTTATTCTCATCAAGTATTTCATGGTTGGCCAACGAATGTCTAATGTATGGCCCGGTTGAACCAGCCACACCCAGCCGCAATTGCTCTTATGTATGGCGCTTTCTTTATACACGATTTTTGAGACCTGTTTCTAGTCTCGGGCTTCAAATAGTAGGCTTTTTTTTTATCCACGGACTACGACCTTGAAATAAGCTTATCTCTAAATAGGGGTACCTCTTCGATGTGTACGGGGTTAGGACAGCATGCCATAAGGATTGCTATCAAGGAGCCATAATATCATATGAGACTCGCATAGACCAATACAAGCAGCATCTGGCGGCTCTTTCGCATGACATGGGGTTGGCTGATTTGCTATTGCTCCTTTCTCCAGGATCCCTGTTCCGTATCCTTATGGCTTCGCAACTGGGGGGCTGCACACCCCCATTTATTTGAATTGACTCTATTTACTCCCAAAGATAATTCCTGTATACTGGGGTTTCAGAAGACTTGCTGGACATTCTCACAGCCCTCAAGGTATAATGTCCGAGTTTTCGAGCCAGAGTAGCCATGACACACATGCATGGTCTCTGCACACTCTTGAGCGATATCGGATCGACACTTGAGAACTCATCAGTTGGTCGTGATCAATTGAATAACCACACGATCTGTACAGGTTTCCGTTGTAATGTAACACGCCGCTCGACTCGTAAGAACCTGATGGGGCTGGGGTTGCGGGAAACATGTGCCTCCGTTCTACGACATGATTGAAAGCCAATCTCAATGCTGTTCCATCAGGACGCGTGCTTTCCCATCATTAAAACTGATTATATCCCAAATCAGTACTGTTGTTGAGAAGTGTCGTTCCATGCGGGGTTGACTAGGTCGACTGGGAGACCAAATTAAGCCATACGGCGTACGCTACTGCGGTCTTTGTACACAGTGAGTACCGAGCAGGAAGGCAGGCGCGCTCGAGCTCTGGAAAGGAATTTAGTTCGGGGAGAGCAATCTTGCATAAGCATGAGCTCACTGCTTCGAAAAGGCATCGGCGGCGCGTTGTCTCCTTGTTGCCACCGCTTTTTCGATTCTCCACGACACGGACACGTACGGCATAGCTGCGTACCATAGGGTACAAAATTCATGTAACAAATTTCCTACGTGGTTAGTGCCTTCCTTTCCTATCATCACATCCGCGCCTGCATAAACGAAACCGCATGTTTCACGCCGCAACCCTCCCACATTCACGACCTCATGTCCCTCTCCGTCCTCTTTCCCCTTCCCCCCTTTGTCCCCTGTCCTTGCCCCCATTGCGGGAGCATTCACCCCGGGGCCTGTTGGCCAGGGGAGAATATGGGGTGTCACTGTAGCACAAGACAGTCAGATGGTCACACGAGAGGGGCGGGATAAGAGCACGGTGGTATCCCGTCCCACTTTTGGATATGAGAGGTCTCCTTGTAACAAGATAAGATATCGATGTGTCGGAGTGAAAAGAGAAAGGTCAAGGGTGAAACCCAGAAGCAGATTCCCGTGGCCTACACTAAGACTAATGAAGTGAAGGTCATGCCATTATTTCATGCAATAGATGGCAGTTTTGTAGCTCGGGACTTTTAGATTCTGCCTAGGGGCGGATTCCCGTCGGTGTGTTATGCATGATGCACGATGTGTTGTGCCTTTTATCCTGGAGCTTGGGTCGGGAATCTTCCCCCGTGGCAGGATGCAGGTAAGAGTGAAGAGAGAAAGTTTCCTTCGAGTTCTCCTTGTGATGGCTTGGATAGAGAGGTATGTCATGAAAAACTGGATTGGCGTTCTAGCTATCCTAGAGTACTCAGTCCGGTGGGAGTACTGTATGCTTGGCTGAAGTGAGGATGGCGGTGCATCATATGCGTCATGTGGCGGTCTGATATGCGGGCTAACGCCTCTTTCTCGCAGCCGCACCTCTACCGTGTTCTATTGAACTGAACAACATGCTATCTCGCACAAGTGCAGAGCCGTTGAGTATAATACGCTTAGTAGCCCGTTGATAGAGTCTGCGTAATACGAGCTAGAAGCAACCCACTCTCGAAAGTTTTAATTTGTCCACCCGCGCAATGCGAACATGGCAGCTCTCTTTACATTCAGTAGACTAGGTAGATTAAGTAAACAGTCTGTACATACAGAGCCTGTGCTCAATGTTCATTTTGCAAAATATGGGGTGTTTGGCACGGAGAACTGTCATTTTCTTTTCTGGGATTTACAATTAGCGACGGCTCTAATAGGCATGTGCGATTGCATGTATTTGATGCAGGCTTAGACGAGGTGCTTCCTTCCCTGGGAGGAAGGTAACAAATCTTTGGATGTACAGTACCGCTGAATGAGAGCAAATCCTAGGAGGGGACACTGAGGAGGTATGTGGCGTCGTGTCGGAGGGATGTGATATGCTGACGTGGGGACACAGCGCCGTTATCCGCGTCCTCAAACCTTCTGGTAATGACTTGCAGTGACTGAGCAGGTGCATTGCCTTTTAGTGTTCCAAAGAAGTTGTCTCTAAGTATCTTCCAGTAGTGCGCGTTATGGAAAAGTCAATCTGGAGATTTGCATCTAGAAAAGGATATCAGGGATCTATATACCTGACTGCCACTCGAACACGTCCCTCACACCAAATACACACCGCTCGACTCTTCCTCATAAACCTCGAAATTGAGGAAATAGATGGACAATTACGATTAAAACATGGTTACCGTAACGATCTAAAACGCAAATGCATTCTGAAAGTCCCTCTTGCACCCATCACCATCGCACTTATCAACTTCTGCCATTGAGAGGCCAACCCATCAATGAACTGCATGCCAGAATCTATCCCTCTGAAACGCCTATGCTAGCGAGTGTATATGCAATGTCATGCACCAATCAATAACCAAGGTTGACCTGAACTCCCAACCCCGATGCAGTAACCAAAGGGTATACAAAGACATTTAACGAACCCGGAAACTACAAGCGCCCTTGGCTTTCCCCCTGAACCTCGTCTTCGCTTTCCAATCAAAGTAATGTTTGGTATACGCTTTACCGTCGCTCAACGTTTCCTTCCAGTCTCTCTCACAGGCGCCCATCAACACCTCCATACTCTGCAATCTGGACCTCATTGAGGTGACTTCTTGTCCTAACACTACTCCTCGCACTATCCGGTCTAACGGATTGTCTCATCAATGCACTCCTCCTAGGATCCGCCGGCGTCCTGGGCATATATTGCGCATTCGAGACGCGCTTAAACCCAGCCGCATGTCCATATCCGAACCCATAGTGTACCGGCCGCTTCCCCGCCGCAATACGTTCTCTCGATATCGGAAATGCGGTCGCAATCGCGGGCCCATACACTTGTTGCGGCCGCGAAATGGGGGCATAGTACTCCTTCTCCTTTTCGGACTTCGGATACAATACCGAAGAATCCGGCGTAACATGTCCCCAATCATCACCATAAACAGAACTAGACGCCGAGGCCGATGATGCAGCCGGCTCATCCATATATACGGACGAGAAAGAGGTCGTCGTAGAAAAATGCTTCACCATCGGCGGCCTGGGATGCTGCATCTTCTCCAGCTGGGGATCAATGATATTACTAGAAGCCGTATCTGCGTTCTGAACAGCGGCATCGACTTGGGACCTACGCTTCAGTGAAAGTATTCGTCCAGGGTGCTTAGGCGGCGGTACCCTCCGGCCTACGCCCAGCATCTCGTAGCACGCCTTGCCGATCCACAGCATCTGTTCGTGTTCTCGTAGGTAGCGCTCTCCGCCGAAAGATTTTTGGACAATGCTGCGTGCCATCATGCCAAGCTTGCGGCGCTGCTCCGTCTTTTCGTACATCCTCTTCGTAATGATTTCGACGTCACGGGCTGTTGGTTTGGGAGGCAGTATTGGTGCGGGATGATCGGGATCATCTTCGGCGTATTGTGCCCATTCGTCTAACATGGCGAGAAGATTGATTTGTGCGCGTGCGAGACTGTACGCATCGTTTGGAGCGACGACTTCGCTGTACCGCTTACCATCGTCGGGGTCCGTCAGGACTCGTAGCGAGGCACCGACATCAGTACAGACGACCGGCGCACCAGTCAGGGCGGCTTCACCCAGAGCGAGAGGCAGACCTTCTGAGACGGAAGAGTTGAGGAAGAGCCAGGTGTTTGCAAGCACCATAGCTGGGTCGGCAGTACCCTTTAGAGTGACACTCGGGCCCAGGCCCTTACACGCAAGAATCTCCTGGCATTCAGCCGAGTAGACGGGAGATTTGTTGAGCGCACCATAGATGTCGAGCTTGTAATCTTTGAAGCCCCATTCATTGGAGATAATATCCGCTGCCAGGAGCGCAGTTTTGATGTCCTTGGCAAACCAGACATGGGAAAGCATGGTGACGGTCGGAGTTTTGGTTTTAATCTCTGTTACAGGTGCGAACTTTTGCATGTCGGTGATACCGTTGACAATAGGATCGACCTTGCGGCGGAATCGGTTGCGATGTGTAAGTTGGCCTTTGGCACTGCCGATCTCTACTTCCCATCCTGGGTTGAAGAAGTCTTCCGATTATTAGTCATGGCAGTGAGGAACGGTTAGTGCGTGACATACCTGCACAGGGCAATATTTGGTCTGCATGATGCAGAATCAGACAGGAAGTTAGCTTCATCAAACCAAGAAGGGAGTTCCGAATGAAGGGTGGCAGAGTACACATCGCAGAAGACAAGTATAGGTTAGTCTCTCTCCAAGAGATAGCGTGGTCCCAAATCTGCAATGTACAATTACGCTTCAGCTTGCACACAATGCCATATGAAGCCGAAACACTGTGATGCGAAGCTTGGAACACAGTCGGGATCTTCTCGGGTATCGGGATCGAGAATATAAACAAATCTATAACGATTAGGTTCATGTCTCAGTGGTATTAGTGTGAAGCTTACATCTGAACCATAGTTCCAAGGCGGTATCAAGATGACCAAGGGTTGGTAGCTCAGTCCGGAACCACTCTGAAGGCGGCTGAGCATTTGGCATATCATCCGCAAGCCAGAGCTTCCTCCAGGTATCTTTGACTATATCACTAGACCAGACCTCCTTCCAGTGACGAGAATCCTGGAAGTATGTGTTGAGATTAACAAGAGCTCGTGTCGCTTGTTGGACATCGGCCAATGTCATATCCACGGCCCGCGCACCTCGCACCAGCGCCGTCAGTGTGGGGATGAAGTTCACCTTGATGTCGTTAATGGTGGCCTCTTTGACAAGATGATCGACTTCGCTGTCGAGTTTGTTGGTGAACATGCCATGCGACGGATGCAGGAAGTCCAGACCCCACAACGGGATAATCTTGAGCGACTCGACATTCTCTTCTGTCTGATGCTTGGGAAGACCAAAATCGTTGGCAGATTCCACTACCATGTGCCACTTAATAGTGCGCAGGTTGTTGATAAGGTCGCGTCGGCACGCCGAGACACCGCCACCCTCGTTCGGCCAAGTACCCGTATCCACAGCCACGACGTGAAGAGATCTGTCTGTATCCCGTCCGAGGGTTTTAGTCCGTGTGTAAATGACTGCGTCCCCTCCCTGGCCGAAGCTGAACAAGTCGCTCATGCGTACCGCGAGAGGCGTCCAAGCACTGATATCACTTGTAAGGTCTGAACTTGCCATGATGGCATCTGCGTGCAACGCGAGATAGTCTTCAGCTTTGAGCAGATTACCACGATCCCTGCGACGCCAGTACGGCCGCAACAATGCTTCCCTGCGGAGCAGCTCCTCGTCAACCCAGCGTACGACGACACCGTCGAGGTCTAAACGTTTCTTCCAAGCTTTCCAGAGTTGAGATCGAGCTCGGGAAGTCGAGATCTCTTGTCGCTTGATGTTTGTACGGAATAGGCGGCTGGTCAGACTGGAAGTTGCGGTCTTGAAAGCCAACAGAGGATTTTCGTCAGTGAAGTTGCACCGTGTGGGCTTTTTCAACACCCCCAGCCAATCGAAACGTATCATGTCTGGTGTATCTACGGTTTCGCCATTGAGTTTGGTGGTTATCGTTGGATGGAACTTGTGGTCATAGAGCCACGAGCACTCGTACACGTCTGCCCCTTCTACAAAAGTAGCTTCGTGTACACGGGGAGTAGGTATCCATCGCTCCGTCTTCTCAGCATGTCTGATGGGAGGTGCGCACCAGCTGACATTGGCCGACATATGTGGAAGCACGAACTCCGCTCGAAGCAGCTCATCGTCGTACTTGGCGTTCTTGCGATAATGGTACTTGAACCGCACCAAGTTTCCATCCTGGAGATAACTACCAGATTCGATATGTCCTTTGTGATTGTAGTGGACTTTCGCACCCTCCTGGTCTCCTTGAACGCAGTGACGGCTAAGAGGTATCCTAGTGCTCTGGACTTTAGTGATCTTGCTTATCCTTTGGGTCCGCTTGGTTGGATATTCATAAACAAACTTGTTGATGACTTGTGCATTCTTGTAGTCCTCACGTGTCACAATCCTCATGTCCTTGTCATAGGTGGCCACTCTTGTATGACCCCACGTGGGCTCCTGCTGTTGTACACCTTGGTAAAAGACGAGCTTGAACCCCGAGTCATCGGTTAGATGGATGAAAGCTGTCTCAGTCTCTCCGTAACTACGGATTACCAAACGATCCTTGTGCTGTGCGATGACACTGCCTTTAACAGTATTTGAGAGATCCGCTATATCCTTGCGTCCATGGTAAAGGAAGAAGGGGAGACTCACGGACATCAGCCAGCGGGAATAGATCCAAAGTCCGGTGAGTATAAAAGTGGCTGGTGCTTTTAGAAAACGAGGAGTGCTTCCAAGTGCACACCTCAATTCTCTCTGGTACTCCGTGTCGGCCATAGTCGCCAGCACAAAGAACTTGATCCAGGTACCGAGCGAGTGATACGCGTACGCAATGGGGACGCGGACATAACGTGTGACGTCGGTGACCACAGAGCTGGCTGAGCGGTTCAACACAGGATGGTGCGACTGTTGAATATCAGCAGTTTTCTGTCGGTACTCTTTTTCGATTCCATCGAGGCTTTCATATTGCTTGAAGAGGTTGTACTTGTTGACAAGAAGAAGAGCGCCCAGATCATAGCGAGCAATCCGTGATAGAATGGTGCATGCGTCTTCTGCTGGAACATTTTGATGAATCCATGACATCTCCGTGTTTGTATAGGGGCCTCGTGCACCGAGACACCTTCGAAGAAACAGTCGGCGTATATCCAGGGGAAGGTTATCCCACTGGGTTTCGCAATTGTAGCCCAGACAAAGGTACCTCAGTAGCTCTTTCCGACATTCTGCTTCAAAGGCCGCGACTTCAGTCCCCGAACTACCGGATGGCATTGAACGTTTGCTACACTCGGAGACTGCAAATGGTTCATTTCCAACCGGAGAGCACACCAATATAGACTCAGCAATAGCGGCTTGAAGGTCTGGAATTCCGAACATAGTCTTCGAACAAGCGTGTATCAAGGTCTCGGCGATGACCTGACAGTTGCTGGTTACATTCATCTGCGCGGTGGTTGCACCCTTCGAATCAGAAGCGACGAACAAAGTGAGTCGACCATCTGAGTACTCGGAAATGGCGCGAAGGTCGACATTTGGATCTACTACTGACTGTATGGGCACAATGAAGATTTTGATGAGACCATTTTGCCATGCCAAAACAATTCTTTGTACCAGGTATGGCATAGCAGGAAAAGCCTGCAAAGCCAGCCGAGAGAGTGACTCGTGCGTGCAAGAGAGCAGGTGAGCAGTAACTTGATCACCGGGGTTACCGAACGGCAGCACTCTGAAACGATCGTCTTTTGGGCCAGACCGTAACTTGTTGATGAATGCTTGAAGTTCGCTTTGACTGTACAGCTGATCTGGACCAGACCCATTATAAGAATGGTATTGCTCAGCGGTAGACCAATGTATCCGATATTGCGATGGGAGGCCTCGGATGTTGACCGAATCGGTAGATTTATAAGGGGCCTTCCGTCTTTTAAAGCGCGCAATTGTCTCGGAGATGTACATTCTGACGTCAAACGCTTCGGGTAATCCCAATTTCGCTGTTTTGAATGACAGCAGAGCTGCAGTCCAAGTAGACACAGCCAAGGCAATAACGTTGACATAGTGGAATTTTGGATGTGTCTGCTTCAAACTTATTCCAACAACCAGCCCAAAGATGACTGCTATCAACAGCGGCATAAGTGCGTGGGGCCCAGAAAATATCTTGTTGTACTGATAAAGCAGCAGACCGCTGTACGATGCAACGTAGGCAAGGAACATGATCGTCGCACTCGAAGAACCGTTAAAGATCCAGACCAGAGCGGCACTTAGAGAAAGCGCCCACACATGCACTCCAATGAATAGGAGCAATGTGTTCCAGTAGAGATGTCTTCGAAATTTCTGGTCATTGGCTTTTGCTTTTCGAATTTGTGGGATTGATTCGATAGAAACCGGAGAGGACTGCATAGATAATGTGTGCAAGTGTTGAGCCTTGTAATCGAGAAGTACAGCTCCGATAAGGTAATAGGCAAGACCAAAACCGACCGACAGTCGATATTGGTCGTTCTGGTCCTTCGAAAGCCCGACTAGAGTGACGCCATGAAGAATGTCCAGCCAGCGGTCCATGAGTGCGGTCAGGAAATATAGAATTCCGCAGCCAATCTCGTCTCCGGCGTTACGCCAATGAATGAAGCTATTGTGAAGCTTGATGCCCTTTTGTGACTGTTGCATGCTTTCTAACGCTACTTGCGTCTCCAGATTCCAGGTAGAACTATAGGGAATAGGTCGTTTGGTGTCTGTGAGCCGACTGTACCAGTCCAAGAGGAAGAGAGTAGAATCCCAACACTCGGCTAGCTGTCTTACGAGAACATCTTTGGTTGGTTTCTGCCAAAAGTGACGTTTTGTTTCCCGTTGCACTGCATCATATAACTCTTGCCTGCAGAGTGCGAGAATAGCTGGCTCGCTCAGGCCATTGAACAGATCGGTTTCACCTGCAGACATTGCGGAAGATGATGCAAGAGAGGCAGGTAAAGCTGTCGAGGCCCCTAGACCTTTGCTCAGGCGTTTTGCTAGTCGCTTCATCAGTGTTTCGGTAATGCCTGGGGAAGAGACGACGAGACTTACGGTACGATTGAGAAGATTCTATCTGAGCATGTCTTTTGACATACCATTCCTTGACATCTGCATCATTGAGTGTTTTGATGTTGTGATACCATGTAACCCATTTTGTGCCAACGTGCCTCATTCCTAAAATCAGGAAGATAACAAACAGATAGAGAACACAAGGGTAAATGATGATATCGTATCCTGGTTTCCAGATTGTTACAAGTGGGGAAATGATCAAGGTTGGAAGGATCGCGATGACTGTTTTGCGCCCATTGAGGAAGGCCGAACCAGGGACTTGATATGTTGAGAGAACGGCCAGTACGGACAGATATGCAGTCAGGCCGAACAGGTAGAAGACGAATATTGCACCTGACTGTACGTTGACGACCGCCCCGATGACGACAAATCCGATAATGCATGCAGCAGCCGTGAAAGCTAGACCTCCTATCAGTCGAGTGAGCACAAACATATTGGCCGCTGAGAAGGCCATTGAAATGAGGTAATAGGTGCCTCCGATTGATATCCATGTTCCAATCGCTCCTGACAGGAGGAGGGAGACCATCAAAGCTAACGTGGCGTATTTCAGCTCATTTGTGTTCATCAGGCCGCTAAGATAAAGACCGTGGCCCGTAAAATTGAGCATCAAGATATCTTCCAGAGTCAGCTCCGTCTAGATGTCAAAAGAATGACGACTTACCAACCAGCGCAGGTATTGCGAACACGCTGAGAAAAGTAAACCTGCGGTATCCAGGGAGTACCGAGGCTTTCTGGTTCGGATCAATGTCTGTCTGCGCTGCAGCATATGCAGAAGCGAATGAAGGCGCATTGAAGATCCACATAGGGGGCTGGTGATCCTTTTGATTGTAGTATTCACGGTGCCGCTTTGACAAAAGAACTCCAATATCACTTGGGGCGATGTCAAAATAGGCCTCACAACGAGATCCTAAGGCAAAAAGCTCTGCGAATGCTGCGCTTTGATCCGAATATTGGTTGAAAAGAGGGTTTCTGTCGGAGACCTCAATATAGACCTCTTCAAATCCGGCTTTTCGTGCTGCACAGAATATGCAGAACAGGACGAAATCGGAAACAGAATCGATCGTATCTCGACTGGTTAGCTTCTCGAGAGCTGAGATTATAGCGTCCAGCTTCTGGTGATCCCGATGCCATAAAAGCGTGCGGAAATAGTAGTCGATATGGCGGAATAACTCTAGAGCATCATGCTTCTCCAGGCACGGTAGCCGGCATAGACGATACCATTTGATCCGCGCGTTCACGAGTTGTTCGTCAGTGACAACTCCACTGAGATAGTCCATATTACAGAGCTTCTTCATCTGGCGATACGTCGGAATCTCGAGAAGGATCTCTTCACAGTGCGATCGAAGAGCCGTTAATAATGGACAGCCATCATTCCACTCGCTGTATTGAAGATGTTGCAGATACAAGAGAAGATCCGTCGGCGTTAACAAGTTTAGATCTTGCTCAAGTCGCTTGGGCAACCGCGGAAGTTGATCAGTATTGGCCTCGTATTCTGACAGCCCATATTCGATCAGGAAACACTGATACCGTGAGAAATTTGACTTGCTCAAATATGTGTGGAGCAACACGGGCGTAACATCTTGCACAGACTTGGAAATGTAGATGATAGTTGACTGCGTTCTCGCGTCAACTTCCCATACTGCCCAGAACTGAGCCCCCGAGGGAGTGTGGAACCCTGAATCAAGCCCAATGTACACCTGTAGGTGATATGGGTCGTCCTTCTCATTATTGGCTCTGCTTAGAACGTCGGCGAAGCCGGAAATCGCTTCACGAGACGAGGGTACGACGTCCAAAAGGCGGCTCTCGGAAGAGCTATAGAGGTTGAACACATGCGCCACTTGATGTAATTTCGTTGCAGGGAGCCGGGCCAAAAGGGCGAGGTTCCGCAGCCTTTGGAGTGACGTAAGCACGTGATCGAAGTCCTCCTCCGTTGCATTGAATCCGATAGGGAAGCAGCCAAAGGGACCATAGAATTTTCCGCCAAAGGAACATGACAGTGGGTTTGCCGCACGTTTATCCAGGCAATTGCTCCAATCTAGGGCCGCAGAGCTCGGTGATAGCTGTACGGGGGGTAGCAGGGCACCGTTTTCGTCGATCTCAGGGTAGTGGACAGTGAGTGTAGACGTGCTTGAGTTTTCGCTCTCCTCTGTTTCGGATTCTGAGCCATCCAACCCGGAAAGCGTGTTTCTTAGGAGTGGGAATATGCTTTGCAAAGGGAGGTAATCGTCGATAATACTAGAGAACTCAGGGGACAACTGACGGAGACCCAAGTCAGCAAATTGCCAGTAAAGATTATAAGACGTGGGCCCTTACAATTCGTGTTGTTCGGAACTTCTCATGTATAGCCATGACTTTGCGATTCTTCAACCATTGGAATGCAGCGAGAGGTTCTTCACAAGATCGCACTTGAAAAACGGCCGTGAGTGCACCGCGACGCGTCAGGAACGGCACTGCGCCATGGTAGCCGCACCACATATGAGCTCTCCGCGCCACTGCGTGTGATAGGTCCGCATCGTCTTCAACGGTGTCCCACATCATGACGATGAAAGGACGCATACAGGACTCTGATACAAAGGCCTTCGTAGTGTTTTTCATCTTGTCCATGTCGAAGAAATCTCTGCGCTCGCCATTAGACAACACAGTGCCATTCCTCACGACAACTCCTGCAAACTGTTTGAGACTGAACGTTCCGATGCCGTCCAGGAACTCCGGTGGGGCGATCTCCAGGAAGACATCTAGCCCATGAGCGGAGAATAGTTTCGCTAAGCCGTTGAGCATAGCTGTAGAAAGTCTCTCCCGCCAGCCAGCTACGAGGACTCCTGTAAAGTACCTTCTTTGGTCGGGTTTTCGAAGTGTTTGCCGGATAACTTTGGAGACAAGATACACAGCACGGAGCATATCGACATCGTTGTCCTTCGCCGTGAAGTTCAGGACTTGCCCAAGATCCAATCTGGCGATTATGTGGGGCCCTAGGGGGATATCCTCATTGCCCACCGCCTCGAGAACTCCCGGCTCGCAGTAATCCAACACTACAGCATCCCATTGCGACAATATTCGAGCCTCCTCTTCTAGCACTGGGTTGTTCAGGAACCCAAGATATACGCCGAAAGAGGATGGTTTTGGCGGAAGTGCTTGCTTCGGGCGAATTCGTGATGCGCTTTTAGAGAGGAGTTGTATGCGTTCTTGGACAGAGCGAGGCAACGACGTGGCGCTCACATCATTCTGTGGAAGACAGTGAGCTGGGTATATGCGGTGACCGAGGCTGCGATATCTTACTTGAAGTAACCTGCGAACGGATTTGAAGGACGCCCAAACAAAAGCGACGATGCCAACTACCCCACTGACGCCAATGATTGCTATCAATGCCCACTGCCACCATACTCTGGGCACAGCGCCTGCGTGAAATGCGTTGACACCCCAAATGTCGGCCATGGTGACACGGTCTCGCCGAACCCGAAGCAGTTGAGCTTCTGGAGGTAGCACACCTCAACCGAGGCGAACGCAAACCCAGAAGGTGGGCTCAGCAACGTGGGTATCGCTGTTATAGCGGCAGGATTAACCCCGTCTAAATGAACTATGACAACGCAAGAGGAGAATAGAGGGCAAACGGTTTCATGATGAATGACAACAAAGGTCCGTTGGCCAAAGGACGTCTCGGAACAAAAGCAGAGGAAGAACTTGGTACTATAAGGATAGCTCACGAGCTGTACAGGTTAGAAATGCCGAAACCTCTACGGTATAGCGCTAGTTCCGCGGTCCCCACACGGACTGATAAGTATAACCAAATCATGCGTGTAGTGCTGCGGATCTGCCATCTGCTTTGACAAATCGAAGGCCAGGGCGTCAAGACATGGTCCGCCGCTGGATGCCAAGGACAAGGAGAAGGCCTCGCAGTGCTTCGAGAAGGGTTTTCAGGCGGCCTTGGCCGTCCGTAAAGGAAGGGAGCAGCACTCATGGTGGGCGGTAGACAGAAGTTGAAGCCTTTTGGCCGGGCATTGGCATGCGGTGGACCAGGACGCACAATCCTAGAGTACGATGCGCCAATCTATCCCCGGCAGCGCCAGGGGGCTCGATATACAAATCAACGAGGTGTGGCGGCACGAAGACTGCGCAGAAACGAGGGTTGGGGTTGGTGGAGGATATGAAGAGCGAAGAAGTAACAACTTGACGTTGAGGAAGGGGAGGCTGAAATCGGCACAGGGGACCGGCGGCCGCGGCACCATGAGGCTCGTGCACCCGTTGCCGTTTTAACATGAGCAACTCCACGCCTTCTTTAGCCTAACCACCCCAGGGCCCCTACTCCACCACACACCACGTCTTTAATATCAGCCCCGGAAGACCTCATCAATCCCGGCGTCTGCTACAGATCGCTGTCCCGACGGTTTTGTTGCACCGCACGCCATCTGCAAATGAAGTCCGGTTTCGTGATTGATTCTCAATATGCCCGCTGTCCAGCTTGCGTGGCGACCATGGGACGCGTCGTCTGCAATATCTTCCAATGTACATGTCCGGCTGGAACTCATGGAATCCGCAATGGAACGTCGGCTCCAGCCTTGTCTCAACCACCTCTAGTTCGCTGACAGTACCCGGAAGCCGTGCCTGCAAGCTACTGCGTACTGCAGGCTCCCGAACCATAGAGCCGAAGTCACGTTCTTCGTCGACACTTCAAAGTATATGACATTGTGTGCACGTGGCAGGGGAGATTTTAGCCCAGTAGAGTCGTCCCGTTGAGGCCGAAACCTACCAGATCCTTGCTGGTTGTTATCTCCAAAAGCCGGAGAGCCTCCCACTGCGCATCGAAGGTCGCTTCTTGGGGTTGCAACATGCATTGCCAGTGACTGGTATACGCAACTGTCACACTGCCAGAGCCGCGTCATGCCTCAATTTTGAACCAGAAGAGACGTCTCCTTTTGGCTTCGATAGTCCGTGGAAGACAAGAATCAATAGTCAGTCGGATGTCGTATATGCTGCGTCTGGCCCAATAAGTTACCCCGATGGTCCAATAGTCTAGGTGGGAGTTCTGCCGAGGCCTTCTTTATTAAACCGATCTGGTTCCCCAAAAATTTGTAGTCTCACGTCTCCCCCACGACCAACTTCCCACAATGGCACCTTCGTTGTGGCAGTCGCTGCGAGCATGTGCTCTTACAGTGCTCCTCGTGCACTGCCAGAACGGTTCGGCCGACGGAGTTGCCGCCATTTCTGGCGCCAGCGTCTCCAGTACAATTCTCATTCTTTCGCGTGACTACACGTCGGCACAGAACAGCGCATTTTCCGGGTTGCAGGGCTACGGAATCCCCTACGAAGTCGTCACCGTCCCCCAGGAAGGCATTGCTAGTCTTCCTGTACTCAATTCTTCTACGACTCACGGAAACTACGGAGGCATCGTCGTTGTGAGCGAAGTGGGATATAATTACGGCGACCAGTACTATAGCGCTCTCACCAGGAGACAGTGGAATGACTTGTGGGACTACCAGACTCAATTCGGTGTGCGCATGGTTAGACTCGATGTATTCCCGACCACCGATTTCGGCGTCACCAGTAATGGTGGCAATCAAAACGATGAGCCTTTGATCTTCACAAACACCACTGGTTTTGCGACCGCGAACTTGAAGACGTATGTTATACCACTTCCTACTTCCTCCATCTCTGTGCCCGAACCTTGCAACTAATGAACGTCTGCAGAGGCGCCGCGGCGAACATTAGCATTGCCAGCATTTTCCACACCCCCGCAACGATAACGAACGCATCAATCGCTTGGGAGGTCGCCAAATTCGGCAGTGCAGGAACTGCTGCAGTCATCAATCAAATTGGCACTCGCCAGCAAATGGTGTGGTTCATGCCTTTTGCGCTTGACTGGGCCCCGTCTAGCAACATCGCTCAACATGCTTGGATCCACTGGATCACACGTGGTCTTTACGTCGGCTTCCGACGCATCTACTTCAGCACCCAGGTCGACGACATGTTCCTGGTGACGCCCATGTACCGACCTCAAGGGCAGTCTTACCGCTGCAAACCTGACGATCTCGACCTGCACGTGACATGGCAGGCTGACCTCAACAAGAGAATGCCTTCTGGCTCGGAATACTTTATCGAAATTGGCCACAATGGGAACGGCGATATAGAGGCGGCGACGGACACAGTTGCGGGAGAATCAACTTGCAGTCCAGCCACAGGCATCGACTATCCCGATCAGCCGGACGGTAATCCGGAGTACACGAAACCGCCGGGAACCGGCGCGGACATTTGGCCTGCAACACCGACCAAGTATACTTGGAGCCTGGAATGTGCAGAACTTGACGAGCTTCAAAATTGGTTTGCGGACGAAACAAACCGGGATAAGTTTGCCCATATTTCTCATACCTTGTATGTGCAGAACGCCAGAATGACGCTTCATATTTGCTAATCCTTCTCAGCTCCCATGCAGACCTTACGAACGCTACGTATTTGGATACCGCAAAGGAGATTGCGTTCAATCAGGCCTGGCTAAAGCAAGTGGGCCTCGATGCAGCGAAGCGGTTCAGCCCTAAGGGCATCATCCCCCCAGCAATCACTGGGCTGCACAATGCTGACGCTATCAAGGCCTGGATGGACAATGGAATCATCAACGTTGTGGGCGACAACACAAGGCCTGCGCTACTCAACAAACAGAACCGCTTCTGGCCTTTGAAGACTACGGTCGCAGGCAATGGATATGACGGACTCAACGTCATGCCTCGATGGGCGACGCTCATCTACTACAATTGCGACTTGCCCGCTTGCACTCTGCAGGAATGGATCGACACATCAGGCGGCAAGGGCACGTTTAACGACCTTCTGACTGATGCCAAAAACACCGCGATTAGGAATTTGATGGGCTTACATTGGGATCCGTAAGTGCAGGAAGCAACTTCTATTCTCAATATCTGACCCGTTCTCCAGTTACATGTTCCATCAAGCGAACATGAGAGTTAATGATGTGCCCACGGCCACCTTGAATGGGAAGAGGGGAAAGTGGTCTCTTCTCATGATCTGGACCGAGACGGTAGCTCAAGAAATGATGCGATTGTAGGTCTCCTCGTTCACCAGTTATTACTCCACTAACATCAACAGAACCACCTGGCCATTCAAGACTCTGAAGCAGGATGATCTTATGCAACAATTCCTCAACCGCCAAACACGTGACCAGTGCAGACCAAGCCTGACATGGCAGACGTCCGCCGACGGCAAGAGTATCGAAAGCGTCACCGTCTACACAGCCGGTGGAAACAAGTGCTCCACCACCATTCCTATCACTGTGCCGAGCGCTGTATCTTCCACGACCGGCGCGACGAAAGAGCAGTTAGGCAATGACCCGCTTACTCTGTGGGTCACCATGAGCGGCGCGTCACGGACGTACAAATTCTCGAAACCTATTCCTCTATAGGAGTCATAGGTGAACTTGTAGCGTCTGATGAAAGGGCACTCGAAGTCTTCTAATGGGGAGATGTACTCTTTTCTGGGTTAAAAGTTCTAGCGTTCGTTGTACATATCCGCATCATCCAACGTTTAGTGTGTACACTCCATTTTCATAGAATATCCCTGAGCTACAACTCGAAACTAAATCGTGTAACCTGCCACCCTATCTTGCTTCTAGACGCACATCATCGCTCGCCAACCAATACCATGCATGCAATTTGCAATGCTAACCAACTGTAAGACTCCCTCCAACTTGTTCTAGTGAATCCGTATACCGGAAATTACCACACCACCAAGGTTTTAATTCAGCATCTCGGGCGCTATTGCTGCATCTGTCTACCAATACTCCATCTGCGTACACCCTCAGCGCTCCAAGAGTCCAGCACTATTGATTCCAAGAGGATCCAAGAGGATGGTTTCGGACGGACCGATAGTCACCCGCGAAGGCGTCTTTCCCGTCCTTTGAAATACGAGCTCGAAATCCGTCTTCGGGTTCTGAGTCTAGAACGCGTCGTGCAGAGACAGACATCTTTACAGCCCAAGACCCAGAAAATATATACAGAAAGCTCGTATTCTGCGCAACAACGGCTCTCATCTCGTGACACCCCAGCGTGTTCCACGAGTACACACCCTTTTTTTCTCCCTCTCCCTCTTCCTTCAACATAATCCCCGTCTCATATCTAGGTCCAACCTTCTACCTCCTCAGCTCCTCTCACTGTCTAGCAAGTTCCAAAAATGGTTAGCGTGTACAGAGGTACAAGCACAACATGCAAGCAACCCCAGCAATGATCGCCGTCCCAACGGCCCCAGAGCGCCGCGGACCCTCGATCGCCGTATCCGTTTCCGTGAGCTTAATTTGACAGTGTGCAAAACAGACAACAAGGCTTGAGCTTTCAGCTCTGTCCGTCCAGCCGTGCTCTTCTCATCGGTATGTACGTACACGTATATGCGAACGATTCCGAGGTTTTCCAATATTTTCGTCTCTCATTCCCAACAAACATCAGGTCTGTGAACTAATCCGAATCACGCACGCATCACGCACGCATCGAGTACCGCCACACCCACACTAGTGTCAAGGATAAATACTCCGTATATGTACCCATGTACCCGACAGCACCACGTACGTAATATGGCAAATGGGGCGCAGCGACATTATGGCGGCTTTGCCAAATGCGCCCTAATATATCTTGTCCAACTGCACCTTTTGTGATGTGGCGGATCAGAATCCACATTGTCGCGAGATGGATGGTGCTTGTGTTCATGGCCTCAAACCTTTGACTTTCGTTCGATTATGGTCTTTGGCGTCAAACTTTGTTTTCTCGCAATACGAATACATACTAGACAAGGGACGAGAAAATCATAATCATAAAAGGTTATCCTGACTGAAACACGCCATCGTAGAGCACAGCCACACCCCAGCCCCTGTACCCCATCACCTAATCTATCTTCTCCATTTACCCGCTCCAAGCTCCCTCTTCACAGCCAACGCAATTGAAAAAAATTCCACGTAAACATAACACGATCTTGCGACTCGCGGCTACGCTTCCTTTTCCATCGTTTCCTTCGGAATCCTTGTCCCTTTCTGATCTGCATTCAGGAAGTGTTCCTGAAAAGTCAACGTGCTGAGCAATGATCGTGGCGCCGTAAACCCAGTGCTATTGCTTCATACTTCATAACCCCGGAGAGGGAGAAAAGGCCGTGATAAGCTACCGTGGGTTTAAAACTTCATATTTCATTATCCTGATCCGCAGTCTACTTTCCCCATTCCGTTGTCGTTCCGCCCTGTCATTCGCGACTGAATAAGGCCCCAAAAAGGTCACCCTCTTTCCATTCGAATACATATTTCTAGCGCCTCCCCATGGCGGGACATAAACCCAAGCAGCCCGCATGGTCTCTCCGCCGCAAGCTCCTGCTCATCGGTCTTCCACTCCTAGTTGTCATCGGCCTTGCTCTTGGTCTAGGATTGGGCCTCACGCTTGGCCGAGATAACAACGATGGAGATGGCAATGAACCGGAACCGACGTCTATACAAACCCCTCTCCCGCCACCGCCGACGAATCGCACAGCATGGAAGCCCGCCGTGAACTCGACATGGCAGATCATTCTTCAGGGCACGATCCAGTTACCTTCCGACGCCAAATCCGTGACGCCAGATGTATCCATTTTCGATATCGACTTGTTTAATACGCCCAAAGAGACGATCGATACCCTGCATCGGTTGGGAAAGAAGGTGATATGCTATTTCAGTGCCGGAACGTATGAGTCCGGGCGGCCGGATTCTGGACAGTTCCAGAGAGAGGATATAGGCAAGACGTTGAAGGATTGGCCGGATGAGAAGTGGTTGAAGTTGGGGAGTGAGGATGTGAGAAAGATAATGAAGGCAAGGATAGAGATGGCACACGAGAAGGGATGTGATGGGATTGATCCTGATAATGTGGATGGTTATGTCAGTGTTCTTCCTTGATGAATTCCATTTCTGGCCTTGGGCGATAGAGGTACGGAAGCTAACCAACCTACCAGCAAAACGACAATGGCCTTGACCTTACAAAAGAGGACTCGATATCGTTCCTCTCCTACCTATCGACCATTAGCACGCAAAACAACCTAACCATGGGTCTCAAGAACGCAGGAGACATCATCCCCGAGGTCCTCAATATCGTCGACTTCTCGGTCAACGAGCAATGCGTCCAATACGCCGAATGCAAGACGTTCAAGCCCTTTATTGATGCTGCGAAGCCTGTGTTGCACATCGAATATCCGGATGGGGCGGGCTCAGCGCTTGGAACAAACACTGTGCGGCACTATTGTGGGAACGACGGCGACGCAGAAGGGAGGGAACGGTTCAGCACGGTCCTGAAAAAGATGGATTTGGATGGTTGGGTTGAGTTTTGCGACCAGAAAGTGGAGGTGACTGCAACCTAGAAAGATCAAATCAACCTACTTTGATTGAGGAAGCTGACTTCGTTGCTGGGAGTCAATGGTTACCGCAAATAAATCGGGTACGCAGGATCTCGTCTGGAATGCCCATTTGACACGAGCACCACGAGCAGATGCGCCGAGACTCTACAGCCGGAAAATTTGAAGGGCCATCCCAGAGAGCTGGGGATCCGAAGGCCCTTCTGCCGATGTGATACTGCGGGGTGCTTATGCGGGGTGCATGCCTCTCTTCTCCAAGCATGCTTGGGAAGGCTTCGTCAGCGCAATTAAGCAGCGCGAAGAAAATTCTTGAGCTCAAGACCGGCGAACAAGCTCGGTAGACAGTGAATATGAGATGTCTTCTTTTTGCAAAGAGATTGAAGAGAGAGGCAGGGTCTAGAAAGGGCCCTGGGTCCAAATACTTGGCCAATGTCGATCACAGATCTGGACGGTGTAAGGATCTGCCATAGAATATGTCATTCTGCGTCTTCGGTCATGAAAATTTCGTTCTCGCTTCTGTCCTGCAGCCCAACTTCCGCGCGACCGTAGGGCAGCAATGTGGTATGTCTATGGTCACACAGGCTTCTCTTCTGCTCGCGCTTCATTGCGTGATTTTGGCCGGCTCTTGAAAACAACCGGTAAGCGAATCCGGGGAAGTCACTACCGGACTCCACTGTTGAGTTATATCGCCAAGAGTTAATGTGAAAAGCGCAATAGAGCGCAATAGAGCGTAATTCTGAGCTGGAATGGTCCATCACTCGGATTTGCAACGGAAGTAAAACAACCCGTTGCCCGCCGTATCGCCGCGACCGCGCTAAGGCAGCCAAAGATCTGTCAACGGTTAAATGCGGGTCGTCAGAGATCTGGTGTCTCTGCGATCAACTTCGTGGCCTGCCTCTAGGATCATCGTTTATGCTCCCAACGAGGCTGACCTCCTACCATCGGAGCAGAGCCGGGGTCGAAGCCGACAGGGAGTACGCGTCCTTAATACCCACAAGTTGATTCGAAGTGTACACACAATTTGAGAGAACTTTGCGCAATTCGAGAAGAGGGCAAACCGACCTGCCGACGAGATGGGTCGCAGTGACAGCGATTCGGCTCCCATGTCCAATGATCGAAACAGACGAGGTAAAATGGGAGGAAACGTCTAGAAGGGTATCCCGATATATTTTGTGGTTCAAATTGACAATGAACCCAGGTGCATTGGTGATCATGGGTGTAACCAACTAGGCCAACATGGTCGAGAAAAAGCATGAAAGACTGGCTTGCACCATTTACCCTATTCTCCGAACTGTCGAAGTTCTGGAGGATACGATGATCACGCCAGGTACGCAACTTCGCTCGTTGCTGCCTCGAGGATTGTTCCGTGCAGGAGTGGATACATTGGGCAGACCGGACCATCCTCTCGGAAACGCAGGACATGGAAGAAACTGGCGAAAGGTACCTGAACCTGGGAATCGCGATAGAACCAGAAGCAATTTCGGCGATGCATGCTTCTGCAGCAGTAGCACCGCATTGGAGCGTGTGACCAATGCTCGCAGCAATGCTGCCACGAGGCATTCGTATCAATCCCAGTAGGTCCTCGACAAAACCTTTCGTTGACATGATCGGAGCCCGATGTGGCGCGACCAAGAGCACTACGGTTTTCCACGTCCACATCAACACCTCCCTGTGTCTCCTCTGTTTGTGATCCCAGCTGCGCAGCTCCATTGGCCATAAACTTATCAAACCATCGGAAACCACACCTTGAAGATGATTATTCTTGAAAGAAGCGCTGTGGATGAAACACGGTCAGAGACCCACGGAGATTGGGCCCCTGTCACTGTCGCTATGACTTGAGCGTAACGTGCATATGCAATGCTCACGTTCCGCATCTATTGCATGAGGAACTCCTTCGCAGTTCGGTGTATTGTTAGACCACTGCAAGCTTCAGGAGGCCGGTTCACTGCGTAGCTAGTAATGTCGGCGACCACCAATACGACCGCACATATTGGCAATGCATATACCGATCAAGCACGCCATATTCGCCAACAGAACAATGGCCCATCTCACCACATGCTTCATCGTGAATAGGAGATAATACTGCGGGTTCGAGGTCCGACTGAAGCCAGGAGCTGCAGGGGCATGGTAGGCTTTCATCGGCCAGATTCCTGCTTGCCTGGAGGAGATAGAAGTCACACAAGGAGAACTAGACACTGGCATCTTGGCTCTCGTATCCTTGCGTTTACCAGAATTAGAAACTCCAAAGCTCATCCCGAGTTTGCCGTGCATTTAGGGGTCTCGATCTCTTGTCGTGGCTTTGTATTGCATGCAGTCCGTGACTGAATTGTCGTTGACAACGAAAGAAAGCCGACGGTGGATGCCACTCGAGTTACGCAAGAGCAGTTCTCATCCAATGTGATTGCGGCTGACGAACCAGAGACCCGAACGGTCGGGTGGGCAGTCAAGTTGCCCGGGGAGATGGCGACTCCGTCCCAGCAACGGGAAAACCTGTGCCGTCCTGGCAGAACAAGGCGGAAGGGGGCCGTCTTGAAACAAGAGAAGATCGTCCTGGTTGGAGGAAGGCCACTGCCGGAGCGGCAGTGGCAGGGAAGATCGTCAAACAAGTCCAGATTGCTTAGCACTAGTCCTTCGCGGATTGCTTGCTGTACGGTCGGCAGTGGACGCGACGCCGACAGTGGACGCGACGCCGACAGTGGACGCGACGCCGACAGTGAGAAGGTGCAGAGAGAATCCCCGGATTGAATTGTGGGGAGCATGAAGATGCCGTTTCCATCGTTTGAAGCCCCATGGAGAGGGAGAGTCTCTTGGTGCAGATGCAGAGAAATGAAGAGGTTGTTGAAATAAAGTGCACTAGCGCGCCACGCTAGGATTAGTGCAAGGTTAATGCAGGGGTAGGTGCAAGGATCCGATCTCATGGTACTAAAGCAGCAATGTCTTCTCCAGCCATCGACACACGAAGACTTGGCATGTCAGCCTCTTCATGTGTCGCGGGGCAGCTGGTAGGAGCGACGAAGATCTCTACTCGATGTGCGAGTCGTCGTGCTTGTTTGTCGATTGCGTTGTCGGTAGGGGAGGAGTGTGCACGCAGTTGTTCCGACGGGCGGCCGGTCCGTTTATTCGTAAAGTATAGTGTGGCCAGAAACGCAAGCCCCTCCCGTTCGTTGACCCGTATTAATGTGCGACAACCATTCGGCTTAGGCCAGCTTTTGATAGCGTATCGTAAGTCAGAGTGCGGTGGCTTCAGTGCGGCTCTCGAGCTCTACGATCATCGCAGATGCATATCTGCCCGTCATCCCGTTCAGCTGCGATTGACAGGAACATGACGTCTTCAATATTCAGTGATCATGAGTGGGCGAAGAGTTTGGGTACCGCAAAGCGCGCTCTCAGAAATAGTGGAGTACAGACACAGCTACCAGCAGTCAACAGGAGGTTCGGCCGGTGAGTCAATAAGAGTGCATAATACTGCATTGTCCGAGTCCGCCGCAACGGAAACACCAAGGGATGAACGCGCCTCTCAAATAGCTGCCCCATCAGCTGAGAAGCTTGTTCAGACTATCCATGAAGACACGGAAGTAAGAATCGATTCCCGTATAATCACGGGTCGTCGTGAGCCAGAAGCTCCGTCCGATAGCTAGGAGCTTCTGCAGCTCCTCCTCACTGTCAGAGGAGCTGAGCTGCGGTGTGCTGTGAAGCATAATGGCAAGTTTTCTGCGGTCATATGACTCTGTAGCCTGTGTGAGGGCCTCTGCATTTTTCGTCCAATCATCGTAACTGTCTTCGAAAATAATAGTGAGGTCAGCGGCTTGCGCGAAACTCGGGTCGTCGAAATATTGTGCCTCAGGTAGGGCACCCGGATTGTGGACTGTGAGACACCATCAGCCTCGGTGATTACAACTGCCGATGACAACTGCCCGGTTCTGGATCCTGTGAAAAGGAAATCGCATTATTATGAAGTTATGCAGGTGATATTGGGATGGATACCATATATCAGGATTCTCCGGCTTCGGGCCTTGTTGTAGGACACACCCAATACCGAAAAGGAAAGACTTCTCACCTACAAAGCCATCCTTTAGGCCGCGCCGATCGTGGACGGCGTGGGATACGGCCAGCAAATACGAGCTGTGTTCAGAAGTATACCGGGTGGGCGTCTCATCGAAGAAGATACCGCTCATAGCTATTGATGGATCACTTTGGCCCCATCCAGCATACAACGCAATCTCATCGAGTACCGATCCCAATGCCTTACTGCACCACGTGGTAGCCACATAACCGATAGTGCGGACGTTGTCCATCGCATTTAATGCTCGAATGGCTTGCGTGTAGTCCTCGTTCGGCAACGCGCCTTCACCCGGTCCGCTGTGCGGGTTGATGATTGCCGTAAACTGCACGCGTGGGTAGGAGGATGCCCTGCGGGTGATCAGCCGCGTGTGCAGGAACGGACCTCAGGGTGTTTGGGGGAAGGGCACCCATACATTTCGTGTAGTGGTTGCCAGGATCCCGCGAAAGGGTACACGTAAAGGGGGAGCATTACGGATACCTCCATGGCGAGTTCGATACTGGTTCATCTGGATATTAGCTGTCGTCAGCAGCAAAGTTTTGCGTGGGAGGCAGAAATACGGACAAACAAGTACAATATGACTCCTGTGGAAAGTCCAGAGTGGTCTCGCGGACGGAAGTGGAGCAAGCAGATTGGGCGGCAACGGATCAGACACAAAATCCGGGCTCCAGGGTCGCAAGTGGCAAAGAAGGGTCGAGAAACCGGAGGGAATGGTCAGCTTGTGCGTCCAGAAAAAGGAGAGGCTGTGGTGGTCGCGACATTGCATCCCATACGGGTGCGTAGTCCAGGGCGGATGCCATACATATTGAGCAGGGATTTTAAGCGATTAAGGAGTATATTCGAAAGTGCTAGACAGCAAAACCAGAACATCGTCCAAAATAAATCGGGACGAAAAGGCCGGGGCTCGCCAAGGGCGGGCCAGCATATACGATATGAACGGTACTAGGGAAAACTTGCATCAATTTTGTTCTGCCTAATTGGGGACAAGGCATGCAAGATTCCAAAGCTTCGCAACATATATAAGATATTTTCCACATGGACCCCTAAGTGGCAGCGAGTCAGTCACTTGATCTCTTGTCGCTCTTAGCATCACTTGCCATGGAGTATCTCACGAGCTCGAGCACTGTCTCGCCGTCCCCTTCAGAATCAACTTCGTCATTGTCATCGCCGTCCCCAGAAGCGATTAGCACACCCGACACACAGAGATCCCTTCTTTTCGATGATGATGTAGCAGCCGATCCTCTCGACATTGCCGGCAGCAATGCTCCATTCATTATGGTCGTCGGTGGGCTTGGCTACATCGGCTCGCACACTGTCCTGGAACTACTCAAGGAGAATTACAATGTCCTCATCATCGACGACCTGAGCAACTCTTATGAGAGCGTGCTTCATCGAATCAGGACTTTGGCCATCGAACATTTCAAAGCGCTGAACAAGCCGATGCCTGCCGTGCACTTTCGTCAACTCGACTACCGGAGCCACGGTATGAGATCGGTGTTGGAGGAATACTCATCCTATTCCGTTGTCAGCAAAGCAACAGGCCCGGCGCCGATGGAAGGCATTCAGAGGACAATGCCTGATCGTTTCCCGTATTCCGCACTTCATCGCACTGACTCTGGCATTGAGCTGGAAGCAGAAGTCGAACAAGTTGGCCTGGTCAATCGCACCTCTCGGATTTCCGGTGTCATCCACTTTGCTGCATACAAGAGTGTTGAGGAAAGTATCCGCATGCCGCTCAAGTATTACAGTAACAACGTGTGCGGCTTGGTGGATTTCCTTGGCCTTCTTGAAGAATTCAACATCAAGAATTTCGTCTTCTCCTCTTCTGCGACCGTATATGGGGAGAAGGCGAACTGCGGCATTCCGCTGCGTGAAGAGCTCTGCGTTCACCATCATGAAACGTTTTACGATCATGAGGGAAATGAGCAGCAAGCGCTGCCAGGAGCAATTGGCCTGACCTCTCCCTACGGGAGATCAAAGTTCATGTGCGAGTCCATTCTTGCCGATATTGCACGGTCAGATCCATCATGGTCCATCACGGCCCTGAGATACTTCAACCCTGTAAGACAAACCTCGCCCGGATCCGAGTGTGACTGTGGCTGACTTTGAGATTTAGGTCGGTTGCCATGAGTCTGGAATCCTCGGCGAAGATCCTCGACAGAAACCCAGCAATCTGATTCCAGTTGTCGCCACCGTACTTACGGGAGCCAGACCGGTATTGGACGTCTTTGGCACAGACTGGAATACACCAGATGGAACAGCTGTTCGAGATTTCATCCATGTTGTCGACCTGGCCAGGGGTCACATCGCTGCCTTAGCGGCCTCTACCGCGGGGCGGGTCAAGTCGGCCTTCCGGGCGTACAATCTGGGTAAGCGACCTTGTGAGAGACAGACGGTGTAACCAATCGCTGTCATGCCTCTGATCGCATGGCTGACTGGCTATAGGAACCGGGAGAGGCCACACGGTCCGAGAAGTCGTCAACAGTCTGGAAGCAACCGCGCAGAGAAAGATACCCGTCCGAGAAGCTGGTAGAAGGGACGGTGACGTGGGATTTTGTGTGGCTGAAGTACGGAGAGCCGAGGTGGAGCTGCAATGGAAGGCAGAGAAGACGCTGGCAGACTGTTCAAAAGACGTGTGGAACTTCACCAAAGCGCGTTGCAACCCTAGGGTCTCGGACGAGATGGTCTCTTGACACCGGGAACGGGAAGAGACATGCAAGTCTACCGTTGGTATGATTTGGTGTAGACTGACGATGTCCGTTGGGCGAGCGTTGATCCGTGGCATTGGTGTTTTGGCGTTTCGCGATCTTCTCGTCAGTGCCAGGTGAAAACTGCATCTTTCGCATGGTCTTTATACTATAGATCTGTTATCTCCTGCGTCATACCATATCTGTTCGAATGTAATCTAGGCTATCTATCACCGTCAGTAAGCCAATCAAGAGGGTGTGCTGTGTTCCGATATCAAGGTTGAGTGCGTCGTCGGGCCCACATTCGGCTGTTCGACAGTGAAGGCGTGTTGATGGCCGTGTCCAAGTGAGAAGGATGTGAGAGAGGGAGAAGCAGATTCTTATGGCGGCTGCCCTAGCTTGCTATGAGGATTGGATAGTCATGAGGGTGGTCGCGCGGAATGGTTACAACCAATGAACGTCCGCAATGATCTCGATGCCGCAATGCTGGGAAGAGGCTGGCTTGTCTCCACCTAGCCTTCGTGAGATCGGCCAAGTCGTGTAACTCTTAACTAGGTTAGAGATTGCTCTCCCATTGGAAGACAAGCCCAAAAGGCCATAAAGATCGAAATGAAACTAGTCTTGGGCGGACTTGGAGTATTGGGCACTACCAGATCCGGCGATCATGTGGCTAGGTTGAAGACGTCAACGTGATATGCCTAATAATTTGGGCCTACTGGAGTCTCCGATAGACCAGACAACCAGGCCACCTGCGAGAGCAGAGTATAAGACATGATAGACTAACTACCGCGAGGAATAGGAGGGCTCTGAGGGTCGTCAGGCGTGACAAGATCGGAGGGACCTGCATGTGATGTTCGCTTCCGAGGACCGTTGAGAGACATCGCATATCAGGAGCTCGCGTCCACCCGATGCAGCTTGATTGGGTTGTACAGTATTCCGATAATTGCATACCGGTCCACGGGAACTGATGGCGGCGGCGGTACAAAGCCAGAGCTGCGACCTGGGTTCCAGAAGAGCTGACCTCGGAGGTGCAATGCCTGGATGCATGTACAGCATGTGTTGCACCCCGGGACGGGATCGGGAGATTCTGCGGATATGCTACGCCCTCTTGACATGATCCGGAAAAGCGAAAAGAAAAAGCGGGCCAAAACGGCGCCAGCCTCGCTGATGGCGACGAACCATCCTAGGCTGGGGAAAACAAGATGGAATAATAAAGAGGGTGGAGCCCCTCACTTCCCGGGGCGATCTGGAACCTCGAGCTGGATCTGACGAGTGCCTGGGTGCGGTGTTTTGGCCCGGGAATCTTTGGAACCTGGAAGCGTCGCGATCCGTCATCCAGGTGACACCAGGTGCAACAAAGAGCAAGCGTACGACAGGAGACAAGTATGCATCGAGTATGGTGATGTTTGCGTTCACGACACCCGTGGACTCATCAGACTTCGGTTCTGGCCATCGCCCGATACGGTCTAGCGCTGCCGATCACCAGTCAAGGCACGTGATTCGTCCTTTTGCGTCGCGCGCATCCCGTCCTGTACTGTATCCACACCTCAGTCTTCATCCCACCCATCTTCGGACGAAACAAACGTTTCACGTCAAGGGAAATCGTTCTCAGAACCAGCGCGCATTGCGATTCACCCCATCCCGGCCCTCCTCATGGCCTCCCAGACGACTCCAACGGCCAACGGGCTCGTCTCGGCTGCTGTAGATCCCGCATTTTGGCCTCAGGATCTGTCCGACTCCAGCTCGTTGGCACTGCACTTCTCGCCCTCCGGGAGCTCCGCGACCCAGGAGAGCGTGAATGGAAGCACCCCTCCCGCTCAGACCCCAAAGTCCGACAGCCCTCAAAACGGCCAGACAGCCCAAGGCAATGGTGAGCAACCGACGCAGTCCGCTAGAACGGCGGTGGCGGTCGCCTGCGTCCCGTGCCGGACCCGCCACTTGAAATGCGACGGCGGCGTGCGCTGCTCCAGGTGTAGAGCCGATGGAGTCGAATGCACGTACATCAAGTCGCGAAGAGGTTGGAAAGGAAAGAGAAAACCCAAGCCTGGTGAAAGTAATGGAGTGTCGGCAGGATCGATTCCTGGTTCGTGCCCCCCTGACCCGGACCGCTTTCTGGGCAACTCGCGTTGTCATGTGGCATCTAATAATAATAATAATAATCCGTTTACAGGCCAAATCATGAACGGCAATGGCACCCTGTTGGTCAACCCTGTGAACACGACTCTGCCCAGTTCGACTGTATCTCTGCAGTCGCCAGAGTACAGCTTCGCAGACGCCTTGACCAAGGTCCCCGCCTATGGCCTACCTACCCTCAATGCCCCTGCCATCAGCCAGTACAGCCTGGATGGGACCTCACGCGCTGTTCAGAATGGCTCCAATGCTCCCCGCGATGCATTTTCAGCCTTCTTCTTCTTCTTCTACAGATCGCACCCTTTCGTTCTTCCGCGACCCCGGTTAATGCAAGTGTTCAAGGAACGAAGAGCGCCTCTGCTGGAGCTCGCCGTTCAGTACATTGGCTCCAGCTTTCTGCCAGCCGTGCCCACGAGCATGTACGAGGAGGCATTGGAGCGGTCCGTCATGAACCAGTCCTATTCCAAAGACGGCTTTTCGCTTCAGGCCCTTCTACTGTATTCCATCGGCCTACATGCGAACAACAAGGTCCCAAGAGCCGCCCAGGTATTCGCAATTGCACAGGGACTGACGATCGAGCTCGGTGTGCATCGACAGGAGTTTGCGCCATTGAACTCAGGCGGCGATAGAGTTCTCGAAGAGAGCTGGAGGCGAACTTGGTGGTCAATGTACGTCACCAATGGCATGATGGCTGCAGTCAATCCAGGTGTGCAATTCCGGTTAAAGGACGTCGCACTGGAGGTACCTTTGCCTTGCGAGGATGAGCGTTATTTCTCAGGGGTGAGTGCCTTTTCCTTCATACTGACCACCCAATCTTATATATCGTCTCTCACATGTCATCTGAACGCCCCACCCCTTCGGTTCCTTGCTTAGACGCCCAACCACAAACACTAACACCCCTCCAGCTCATCCCCTTCCCCCACACCATCGAAGAATACGACGATGACACCTTCTCCGGCGCCGAGCCCACCGTCTTCTCCTCCTTCACCTACCTCATCGACGCCATCCGCATTCTAGGCCGTGTTTTTGAAGTCGCCCGCCTAGACAGCACTTTCGAGTACCACGCCGTGGACGTCGTCGACACCAACCTCTCCACCTGGCGCGTCAACCTTCCCCCCTCCAAACTCAACATCATCTCCAACGACGGCACCGTCGACGAAGTCCTCTTCCAGGCCCACATGGTCAACAACGGCAGCACGATTATGCTCCATCGACCCCGCTCAAACCTGGGCTTTGGCGTGGTAGAAAACGTGAATATCTGCGTGCAGCCGGGACAGGTCCTGCTCCCGACGCAAACCCGCGAAATCCACACGGGCAAATGCCTCACCAGCGCCGAGAACATTGCCGCCCTGATCAAACTCCCCTGTCCCCTCATCCACCACACCCCCTTCTTCACGTGCGTCGTCGTCATGGCATCGGTCGTGCACCTGTCCTACTGGTCCTTCCTCGTCCCCGACGGCGAGGACGACGTCATCAAGCAGAGCATCCGTCTCGATGTCGGCACCTTACAGCAATATAGCTCGACCTGGCCGATTGCATCGGTGGTATTAGGGCAGGTGAGAGGTGTGGCGCATACGCTGTGGAATAGCAAGAAGGCGATGAGCATTCATTTATGGAGCAATTTGGCGCAGGACGATATTATCAGGAATGTTATTGAGGATGGTGGCCAGGAGCCGTTGGAGAACTATAACCAGTTGATTGCGCCGTAAGTTCCTTATGGATCCGAGTTTAGATGGCTGGGGCGAGTGCTAATTTGATGTGCAGGATGCTGAGATCCTGAAGCGACTCGGACTTGTGTTCCAGTTTGGGCCGCGGCGCTGCAAACGCTGTCCTGCAGAGATATCCGCGCTCTGCTCACTCTTTCGTTGCTCCGACTTCCACATCAGCGATATTTTCCGTCCAGCGCCCGCATCTGCTTCCACGCCATTATTTCGTTCAGGCTGCTCTTGACTTCGGATCGGTTCAACTCATGCGCATAACTAATGAACGCCCTGCAAGCATTTCGCAATTCGCAATGTCTTCAACAACAAACCTTTCATCAGTCTCCAACTTCATCTACGAATGAATGAACGAACGAACGAACGAACGAACGAACGAACGAACGAACGAACGAACGAACGAACGGCATCCAAAGCCTGTCTTTACATTGATCAAGCGAGCAAGTCAGCAACCAACCAAGCAAGCGTAAATTCTGTTACCATTTCCACATCTTCCTACATTTTCCTGGAATCTCTTCTCAGTAACGAAAACCACAATGTCATGATATCTGGTGTCCGGCAGAAGGGGGAATATATATAAAAATTGGGCTGGGGTGCGTGTTTTGTGGTACGGGTACAGCGGTGTCATGGGTGCAAAACGGTGGGGATGAAGATCTTGGATACCTCTCAACAAACCTTTTTTTTAATCGACTGAATCATGGCTACGCTTTCCTCAGCTACGGGGAAGAAAATCGAAAAAGAACGATCTTTCTCCTCGTCTGTTTGGACATGCTTTACGTTTCTTTTCTTTCTTGCTGCTTCTTATATGGGAGTAAAGGATGGATTGGATTGGGTAGAGGAGTCGGGATTTCTAGCAATTACCAGTATAACGACAACACGCAATGTCGAAATAATAAAGCTCGTCATCTTTCAAGCCATCGTGCAGCGATGAAAGCCGGGGATTTTCGATGGAGATATTGCATTGTCAAGGGAGCCGGTGCAGGGAACAGTATAACAGATGTCGCCCAATAAAGCTAAGCGAAGTAGGCTACAAAGACAAATTCATCTTCACGGCCTTATCATAATGCTCAAGCCCTCCTTGAGAGGACCTAGATACTAGTTAGAACCTTGTAAGGCGAAGCGTCAATTTGTTTGGCGTCGGTGTGGGTGGTAGCTGTCGGGTGTATGATGACGTCAAATGCGGCGTTCGCGGGGACACTCGATATCACAAAACACGAAAGCGTTACAAATGTTGCAGGGAGAGAGACATGTCCATAGCATCGTCTAGGTCGTATTTAGAGCACCGCCAGCTAATCCGGCTTGCCCTCTATAGACTGTATGGAATCCCCCCGTTCCAGACGCACAATCCTGCCTCGGGGCGCTTCCTCCCTACTCCCAATTACCCCGCAAGATAGTATTGTACCCTGACTCGTGCCATCGATCGCGCAAAAATCCAAGCAATTTCCGTAACTAGTTCGTATCCATCCACTCTTACACTCTCGCAGCTGGGTTACAACTGGAGTATGTTGTAGTAGGTGCTCATCATCTACAAGTCGGCATCGTCCTCGTCAGGCAGAGGCAACTGGGCCGCGTCGGCCATCTCCCTCTGGTACTGCTCGAGGACGGCCTGGTCGACCTGGACCTCGGGAGGTGCCAAAGCGGGGGCAGCGACGAACTCCTGGAGTACTTATTAGCTTGCTGTGCTCTCCATCGAAAGGAATGGGTTTACGTACCAGGGTCTGGTTACCGACAAGTTTCCGGGCGAGCCAGAGGAAAGGCTTCTCGAAGTTGTAGTTGGACTTGGCGGAGATATCGTAGTACTGGAGGTTCTTCTTGCGGTGGAAAGTGATGGACTTGGCCTTCACCTTACGCTCCTTGACGTCGACCTTGTTGCCGCACAGAACGATGGGAATGTTCTCGCACACACGGACGAGGTCGCCTAGCGTTGTTAGCAGGACAAATGTGAAGAGGTGGATCAATACATACGATGCCAGTTGGGAACGTTCTTGTATGTGATACGGGAAGTCACGTCGAACATGATGATACCGCAATGGCCGTTGATGTAGTATCCATCACGAAGACCGCCAAACTTCTCCTGACCGGCAGTGTCCCACACATCGAACTGGATAGGGCCCAGGTTCTGCGATTGTTAGCGCCAGCGAAAACGAAATCCGGAGGTGGGGTGTGCGTACGGTTGCGAATCCGAGGGGGTGAACTTCGACACCGAGCGTGGCAATGTACTTCTTCTCAAACTCGCCGGTCAAATGGCGCTTCACGAAGGTGGTCTAGGAGCTTCAAGTTAGCATCCGCCGCGCTGAAAAATGTGTGCGGCTGGCTGATGCAGGCCGAGCAAGCGGCGCGCATTCAGAGAGCGCCAGATAGGGCAACAGAGTAGCTTACCTTGCCGGTACCGCCATCACCGACAAGCACGAGCTTGAACGTGGGCACGTTCTGACCTGCTGCTTCGGCCATGGTCGTGTTGTGTTGTGGTGGGGTTACGTGTGTGGTGTGTGATGTGTATCTGCGCTAAGTATCTGCAATGACTGTACAGCGCCGTTAGCAAGCAGAAGAGTAAATCGGGCGAAGCCTTTGGTTGTGGGGTCGTACCAAAAAGTGGGTGGATGAGGGCAGAGAAAGGCGGCAACGTTGGGTTGGTGGTCGTGGGGCAAAAGAGGGTGATGTTTTTATGGGTCCCGGCGGTGAGGCTGGTTGCCAAGGAATCACGTGGGCAGGCACGGCACCTGGGCAGGCTGAAGCCCTGAAATCAGGCAGGAGAAACCCTTGGAACCTGGCAGGCACACAAGCACAATCGAGACAAAGGCGCACTCTCACTCTCAAACTTGATTGTCACAGCAAGAAAATAAAGCCCACTCCATTCTATGCGAGCCAAACGTTTAAATATGGAAGACGCCGACCCCTTTGAAAGCATCTGGTAACGCCGGGATATCATGCCTTTTTGCCATCCGTAAACCTGCTGCTCCATTCCATGCATGCCACGCAGCAAACGGCTGCTGTTCGATTACCAACTCAGACCCTGGTCTCCTACAATGGAAGCAAATGGCAACCCAGCAAGCCCCTGCCGCCCCAATTGCGCCTTGGTGTCAACTGCATTTGTACGGGTTGGGCTGGGCCGCCGGTGGGACTGGGTCGGAGGGCTTTGATAGTGATCGGGAGCTGTGAAGACTGTTAGCGGTGCCAGCCACCATGGCGCGCAGCAAAGGACAACTCACTCCTTCGTTCTGCGAAACGGCTTCTGCCACTCTGGAGAGGGTGTTATGGTTCGTCCAGTCCACCCAACCAAACTTGGTTATGGTATCGCCCACTTTCAGGCCCGCCGAGTCCGCAGGGCTGCCAGGCACCACGCTGTTCACCTTGGCAAAGGGGGACTCTAGAGCAGCAGCGGAGGTACTGTCGGGTGACGTCGCGGACGGGGCGGCGGCATTTTGCGCCTCTGCCGCTTGGACTCGGGCGTGATGTTCGTGAAGGCCAACTTCGATGCGCGACATGAGATCTTTGTAGTCGTTCTTCAAACGAATTATCCGTGCTCTGGTAGTCCGAACTGCGCCCAGCAAGTCAGTGGCGAACAAGCAGGAGCGGTGGGAGAGCCGTACTTTGCGCTACGTCGATATCACTCCGCGGGAAGCCGTCAAAGGTAGTCAGAGAAGTGGTCATCTTGACACCATGCTGGAGACGCCGTCAGCCCCAAAGTTCGAGCAGGCCAGTGTTCCTTTTGTGGTGTGTCGCACCGAATCAAGCACCTGTCCCAGTGCTTTGAGCTCCGCCTCGACTCGATCTTTCTCGGCCATGAGCTCTCTCAACGATAGCTGGTCCTTGGGGACGCCGTTGGAGTAGCCAGCGGAGGTCGGCCCCGAGGCGACCGTGGGTGCATGGATGTCGTCCATGTGTAATGGATTCCGGAGGCGCGATCTGAGACAGTGCAGTGGGGGAAGGAGAGGAGGTGAGAGCAGAGGAGAGCAGAGGAGAGCTGTGGAGAGCTGTGCGATGCAATCGACCTAACTGACTTATTTCCCTGCACACCGCGGGCGCGGGGTCCATCCATGATCTGCGAGTTACCTATGGCGGAGGAGGCGGACACCCCCGCTGACCAATAGGATGTCTAGGAGGGCCCCCCTCGCATTATGTCAGCAATCTGTGTACGACTCCACACGTGCACTGACGCTTTCACACGTCGCTGAACCTCACCCATCGCACCCATTGCGACGGTCAACGAGAATTGCCCATCCACACGCCCTTTCCGCAAGTCGAATCGGACGTCGCCCGAGCGACTCCGGTGCTGTATATCTCCGCAGCCACAATGGCGACACTCATCACGGAACCTTCCACGGCGGCCATGAGGGCACAAGTTAGAACCAGTACTCACCCGCAGCCTCCCACCCTCCCACGGTCCTCCTGGGCTTTTGTGATACTATCGGGCCACGCGTTCATCTTATCCAGCACTTTTGTCTGCCACCGCCAGCTTCCACCGTGCTCTCCGCGTGCCGTGTGTGTAGTCTGTAGGTCCGTTGTTGTCCCTCTCCTTTCCTGCGCCTTTCTGCAACCTTCTGCACCCTTCTGCACCTCTCGGGGGAACCTCTACCATCTGCGGCTTCCTCACACCCTTCCAAGGTTCCACGCCTTAACTCTCCAAAGCTTCCTGCCAGATTTTACGCACGCGGCGCTTCCCAGTCTGTCCTTTACCATACTCTCTGCCTTGTTTCGTACCTAGATACTGCTTCGTGCCCATGCGTCCCCGTCCTTCCTCCACCCGCCTTCATTGCGGCCCACAGTCATATTAATCTCCCATGCCGCTTCCATTCCCCTTTACTTGCAGCAGTACATAGTCTGCCTCACAGGAGCACTATACTCACACGCCGCACCATGGCTTCGGTGCTGTCACTCCCACCCCAGGGTCCCTTCAAGCGCTCCTTCAGCGACAACCATTCGTACCCATCGCTCAAGGGCGATACCATTGGCACTCTTCGAGCCATCACCTCTCGAAATGTCTCAGCGTGCTCGCTGTTCACCATCACTGCCATTGGCCCAGGGGAATGGCTAGCCGGCAGAGAGAACACGCCGCCTCCGTTAACCTCCCGCTCCGTCGAGATCCTCAACCTTGGTCACGACAAAGTACATCGAGGCCTTGACGTGAGATACATAGACCATGCAGGCCGATCATGCGGCACAGAGCCCCGGATAGTCCCGTGCACCCTTTCTTCAGCGAACGAAGGAGCACCACCTGTTCCCCGCCGTGTAACGAAAAGGAGAGAAGCGGTGCAATCATCGGATCCACAGATTGAAGCCGCATGTCCTCAACAATATCTAGACGACGAAAGTGACGACTCCAATGATACCGAGTTCTTCGATCTCGACGACACAACCCAGTTTCCCCCGCCCAACGATTGTGGTACCCAGGATCTGATCCTCGGGAACAGCCCTGCGCCAGGGTATCAGCTGCAGCCAGTGGGCGCACCTCCTTTCCGACGATGGATAAGCATACTGCGAAGGCGTCATCTACGCCGAGGAGACAGACCGCTTGTCGATCCATTGAAGGATGACTTCGGCGGACGGTCCCCGGATCAGTGTTCAACGACTTCGTTGCGAGCTGGTCGATCACATCCTACTTGCTCCGATTCCGCGTCCTCGTCTCTCGGCTTCGTTACCACGGTGAAGACGGCGTCCTTGACGCTATCGGGCGCAAGTATCACACGTTTAAGGACAAGAACCAGCACGCTATCGGAAGTACGCAGGTCGATAGACAGCAATGCTACGAATCCCGGCCCGACTCTAGATGAGGGTGCATGGCTGAGATCCCTCCAACGTCGCCGGATTGTTGAGGAAATAGTCTCTTCAGAAGAAGGCTACATTGCAGACTTGAAGATTCTGGTCAACGTGAGCATTGACTCCTTGCACCCAACGCTATCTTTACCCTCCTTCCGCCCATCAAAAGTGCACTCTCACCCTTCAAACTTGGCCCGCGCCATCACTCCTTTCCCTCTCATCCACCAACAAAAGGCTAATGATCATCTCTCTAGGAGTACTTTGCGCTTGCGAGCGTCATCCCTGCTATATCTACCCAAACGCGCACATGCATCCAGAAGAACATCAATCAGATACTGCAACTGCATCAGGATCTTCTTTCAGAGCTCCATCGCGTGGTACCTCATGCCGACTTCACACACAGTGTGTCACAACAGGAGGGGCATCCAGCTGCAAGGTCCAAGCACGTCCGCTTCCATAGTGTAGATCTGGTTCCGGGGAAGACGGCCGATAAGTCCACTCGTCGATTGAGACGGTCGTTGGAGCTTGGAGGCACCCGCAATACACGGCCGGAAGCGCTAACAACAGACCCCATCACTGCTGGAAATATTGCCAAAGTCTTCAATGCCCATGTGCGTGTGCGCCTCGTCGCAATGATGATGTTCTACTCTGACTCGATACGTAGATGAGACGCTTTTTCATATACGAGGAATACGGAGCACACTGGACCGCCTTGTCAAAAGATCTCGCTACGGCGTGCAAGGGCAGTCAAGGCTGGAGCGACTACGAGCGAGCCATCGAAGCAATTTCAAAACTGGTTACGTCTGACAACAACCGTGGTTCAGGTAGCCGGAAGGCGTTGGCTTTCTCCGATCTGCTCATCAAGGCATGTCCGGTCTGTGGGATATGATACGTTAGACTAACATCGAGTCAGCCCATCCAACGTGTCTGCAAGTATCCACTGTTGTTCAATGAGCTATGCCAAAAGACTCCTGTTTATGACGATCCCGAGGCGCATGCAGAATTGGAAAAGGCCGTCTTTCGTTTGCAAGAAACAATTCGAGAGGTGAATAAGGCAAAGGACGACCCGAAAGCAAGAAAGCTTCTAGAAATATCCTGGCAGTTGCAAGACCGATTGGACTTCCAAACCCAGGTAAACGCCGTTGGTCGAACTCGGAAGGCTTGTGCTGATGAATACAGACTCCTTCTCGAGTCCTCATCTACCATTCGCTCGGCCAGGTCCTCGTATGCGGGGTTCTGCACGTCGCATATCAAAGCTCGGAGCGAATCAAAGGTCAATACATGATTTGCATTCTATACAGATCTTGCATCCTGCTTGCCACAGCAAACCGTTCCGTTCCGCCATACAGTGTAGTCGCTGCCATTCCTCTCGCCAATGCTACTGTGGAGGAGTCAGACAACGGCAGAGGTATATCTGAATAAGGATGTCTGTTTGCTTTCAGAAGCTTACTGCAACAGGTCTCCAGTGTCATACCGCACCTTACACGTGGAAACTCGTTTTTGAACACGGCCACCGGCTCCATGAAGTCCTCTTGAGCGCCTGCTCCGCCGAGGAAGAAGAAGTGTGGAGGAGGAGATTGCAGGAGCGGATCGTTTGCGAGACACACGGTTTCGTTGAAGGGCAGACCACGGCACAGGATGTATCCTCGTTCCTGGCCCTTGGCATTAGCCCTATCGGACCGGTCTTTGGCCATGCGGACAGTTTGGTGAGGCGGCTGTCTGTTCATCGCTCCGTGACCCTTCGAGCGAAACCATGCACGACCCAAGTCATCATCAAAAATACTCAGGCACAGAAGATACCAGAGAATTCGACCTCTCTGGTGACGCGTTCGCAGTCATTTACTTCTACAACACATATACCTACGCTGACACCCAGGCGAGGCGAACGGGTTCGGCTCGAAGCGGCCCTTGAGGACGTTTGGACGAAAGATGTCTTGCCTTTTCCGGGCATGAGCAACCGAAGCGTTGAAGATCAGATTCGTGCTTCGGCAAACTCTGTGATGCGGAAGCTCAGCGTTGCGAGTATTGCAAGCAACTTCTCACGCCGTTCTCCTAGTGTATCCAGCATCAGAAATGTACATTCGGAAGAGTTTGGTCGCAATCGAGTGCACAGGAAGACCAAATCCGATACGCGGTCACGGACGACAGCGGATCAGCGAGCCGTGCCGGTGCATGTCGACTTCCCCAACTCGCCAACAATTGGTCTTCCTACAGACATGGAACTTCAGAGTCCGCGACCAACAGAACGTCGACGTTGGACGGCAGATCCGCCTGGTGGTCCTGAATGCGTCTCCCAGCATCCAGGTGAGACAGATGCACACAGAGATGTGATACATATGTTCGACGCACGGAGACCTACGACAGCATCTGGTGGGACAATGATGCATAAGGCGGAACGCAGGATTCCTCTACAGCAGAACGACAAACGAAAGAACACGGATCCACGAGGGATCCCGTCGGCGAAGAGTGCATGCAGCGACTTGCAACGGACGAAGTCTCTGAAGAACAAGGGTACCATATTCAAGTTCTGGATGTGATGTGTCCTGTCTAGGGGCGCGTGTTGGATTCATGAACCTCCCTTCTACGTGGTTTTATTTTCAAACTTGGAGAACGCCCCAGCATTGGTGGAGGAGTATTGAGCATTGAGCATTGCAACAGCATTCAAACATCACGATGGAGGTCATCTTAGGTCCGCATATGTTATGCCTCGAAGGCGCAGCTTTTACGGCAGGGATACGGTAATGGTAATGAGGGGTTTCCGGCTTCTTTTGTGATTCAGCGACACAACGACGGTGGTTTCTGCGCTTCTCGATGCAGTTGGGCAGTGAATTGAAGGGCGCGATAATGACGTCATCAGGCACGGATACGGGTGGGGAGATTGCGGTAGCACTTCCGCATTGGATAGTTAATGAATATAGTAATTAGTCGCACGATGGAAAAGGGTGGAGCATGTCCGTGTCGCCATGACCAGACTTGGGCCTAGTGAGGCTCTTGCATTCCAAGGTTCCCCGTTGGTGAGAGGGAGGAAAGAAGGAGAAACCTTGGCGATGACGTAGGGACTCCTCAGCAGGAGGTCTACGGTAAGCTACAAAAGCTCTTTCCACCCCCGACCCCGCCAAACCCCTCCAACAACATCTACGACACCTTTCAAAAGACACACTACATCAATAAACTCTCCTTTGCTACACCTTGCTCAAACACACTCCCTACACCAGCCAGAGCTACCTAAGAATCCAACGTCCTATAGCTATCATCATGACTCGTGGAAACGCACACCAGGTCAAGGTCCACTACAAGGGCAAGAGCGACGACTACCTCGTCTTTGTCGAGAGCGCTCAGATCGTCAAGGACTGGTTGAAGGACCGCAGCATACCGCTGGCGCAGGTCGTCTCGGGCTTCAAGATCTTTGTCACGCACAAGTGGGTTACCAATTCATCAAGAGCCCTTTCTCAATGTCGTCATCTTTGGAAGGAGGCTTATGCTGACGATTGATTAATAGACAAGGCAACCAGGGCAACTTCGACGGCGCAAGCGATGCGCAGCTCAACTCGGAGTTTGGCACGCACAGGGAGGAAGAGGTCATCACACAGATCCTGGAGAAGGGGGCGGTGATAGAGACCGAGGTACGAGGACCATTTCCATGCTTCCGACACTGGGGAACTCCCATGCTAACTGGAATCAACAGAATACTGAGCGTGCCGCTACGCGGAATCTCACGCAGGGATCCTTCGTCTCGCACAACTAGAAGCCGGCTGCGAGGCGCCGCGGGGGGACGAGCAGGCTACATCGACATCGACATGCATATGGTGGGCACAGCAGCTATCGATATCGAGATGACTTGATCGTCCGGCATACACAAGGGATCAGGCGATTGTGGCCGCACCGGGCTCAAAGAAGAGCTCAAGGAAGGCCTCATTGGCGATGAATGGTTCCTGGTTGGGTTTTCACAATATGGCTATGGACCTTCACTATGGCTGCTTTGATGATTATGACGTGGACACGATCTCTGTGGACTATGGGCGGGAGCATTGGGAATGAATTTCTACTTTGATAATGAACATGTTCAATGAGGCGCCTCGAGTATATCTAACTTATAGATCTGTGTCATGTTTGCAATTGACCGTGGAACGTTTGACCCTAGGTCGTGTTTGTAGACGTCAGTCGCGTGCCCAAAATAGTAGCTCGCAGCCACCACAGCCACCCCAGCCACACTTCCACTTATACTTCTGTACATGCAGTAGTAAGTAACGCTCACTCTCTTCCTCACCATCACCGCCTCGTTTCATCTCACGATCAAACAGGTGCTTCGCTAGGAAAATATCCGTAAAATGAAACAAAACGAAACGGCCCCACCAGCATGCTCCCAGCGTCTGTCATGTAGGGCCCGGCGGTTGCATGCGGCGCAGCATCCCAGGGATTGGGCCTCTAGATCTGAGCGACCGAACGCAGGAGAACGGGAGAACGGGAGAGCCGGAGAGCGTCAACCCTTTTTTGGGAGGCTGGGCCCGATGCAAGACTCAGGAGTGTGAGGGGGGAATGCTGCGTTTTTGGCTGCGGAGGGGGGTTTCGCAAGGCTGGTATATGCATGGCTGGGGAGGCAATCCGGTTTCTGAAAGAGTTCAGGGGGGGTTGATAAGTTGGACTCTGGGACAAACAACAACGAGAACGACGCAAACGCAGGCGCAGGCGCAGGCGCATGCTGGGCGTGCAGCACTGCGGACGAGGCGATTGTTATGCCTGTCTTGACTCCTGCCCCCTGATGGAGTTGGGGAAAGGCGACCGCAGCAGGCTGTGAGCGTTGTGAGCTCTTTGTGGGTGGCGCTCTCCAGTTCGTTATTGTGTAGTTAGGTGTTCGTTGTGCCTTCCTTTGCATGTTCCATTTCTCATCAGAGAATTTCTCCGTGTTCCCTTTCCCCTCCCTTCTTCGTTGTTGCATCTCTCCTTCGATTGCTCTCTGATCGATTCTCGCTTTTCCACCTCGAGCTTGGAACTCCCATTCTCCCCGAGAGGTCAGGAGCAACGCCAAAATTACCGTTTCGGGACATCCAGCGTTACATGCTCGTCTATCCTCGCTACCAGGGTGGCTTGTGAATGGCGTCACTGTGACCGTCACTTCATATCGCAGGGAGCCACAAGGAGTCCCTTCTCCGCGTCTCAATTGGTCCAAAAGGGCGGTGATACGAGGGCCGTCGACGTCGTCAAAGGAGCAAACGTTTGAGAAGTATCGTCCTGCCGAAGCCAGGATTGCTGCGTCCTCGTGCTCGTGCTCCTGCTCGTGCTGCGCAAGCTTCGGGCTACTTCGCCTTTTCTTCTCTCGCTACGGTTGCTGCTTCTCTCATATCGAAGGACGATTCCACTTCTCCTCGAGTCTTGTTCTCTCACCCAAAGTGAGAAGTAGAAGAAGAGGACGTGCGAGGGACTGGTTCCCCGCTCAACGCCATTCATTCTCCACAATAGCACCCACACCTCCTACTTCTCCACACTATGTCTCGACCGCAGATATCGACTAAGCGCCTACTGGCGTACCTAGCCGCTAGCTTGAGTGTACATGCTCAAGTTGCGCAAGCCCAGCAATGCTGTACGTCTATCCAATCTACTACCGCTGTCACCTTTTCTCCTCATCTCACTTCACTTCACCACACATCCCCACCGCTCATGTATATCCTCCGTAAAACTGATCACATCTTGTCGCGCAGACTATCCCAATGGCAGCAAAGCCCCTGACACGGAAAAGCCCTGCAGCTCCGCCGAAGGCTCCGCCTGTTGTCCCGATAAATGGCAGTGCCTCGACAACGGCCTCTGCCACTACCCGGCCGACAACCTCTACGGCCGATATAGCTGCACAGATCCGAAGTGGGAGTCGGATGGGTGCCCCAGCAACCTGTGTACTTACGGTATGTTGTGCTCTTGTCGCCGCTCATGACTAGCTACAGGAAAATGCTAACTCTTACCGCTCAGATATGAAAGCCGGCGGCGGCGAATCCATCACCCAGTGCCCCTCCCACAACAACGACTGGTGCTGCAACGCCGACGCCCAAAACGTAAACTGCTGCAAGGAGTCCCCAGTACCACGCCCCTTCTTCGTCCTCCAGGACGGCCGCGCCTATGCCACTGTGGGCTCCAACCAGGCCTCCGAAGTCCCCAACTTGGCCTCTGTCACAGGCATCGCCCTCAGTACGAGTGGAGGAGGAGACAATAACAAGCCCAGCCAGACTCCGGACCCATCTTCGAAAAGTGACGATAACTCCAAACCTTCAAATCCAGCAAGCTCCACGAAACCCACCCCAACCACTCCAGTAACCTCCGTACAAACATCCGTGACTTCGGGGCCGGCAGGCATCTCCACAATCGTCAGGACCACCACTCTAGATCCCGCAGAGCATGCAACTTCGTCCCCCTCCCCCACTTCCCCCAAAGATGGAAACTCCAAGTCCAAGGTCCCAATCATAGTGGGCTGCGCCGTAGGCATCCCGCTCGGGCTCGCCCTCATCGGCATCGTAGCATGGCTCCTGCGCAAACGCTCGAGGTTGAACAGGGAGCACAAAGCGCTCGAATCGCCGAATCCTTATTCCAACAACGAGACGTCCGGGTTCACGGGCGGCCACAAATTCACAGGCGCCGGTATTGGAGGAGCAGCTGGTGCAGCAGCCATGACGGAAAAGAACCGCCATTCCGCAGGACACTACTCCAACTCGACCACCCCCGCTGACCCAGGAGTCCCTGAGTTGATGGGCCAGACCGTCGGTCCCGGTCGCCCCGTCAGTGCGATCAATGGCAAGGCGGAATTGGATGGCGGGCCCGGGTTCGCAGCGGGAACGGCTCCCTATACGCCTGATTTGGTCGGGGTTGGGGGTGGGAATGCGAATACTGCTGCGGGTACACATGCTGGGGTTCCCACGGGGCGTACGCCGAATTCGAGCTGGGGGAGCGCCCCGCCAGGGTATTCGCCTGGTATGAATGGGGGTGCCTTCGCTGGATCGGGAGTGGGGGCCCATGGCAGTCAGCGTGGTGGTGGATATACTGGTGTGCCGGAGGGTGTGGCCGAAGCACCCGATACCTCTGTCCCTAGACGCGATGGGCAGACTGGAACAGGTGTAGGAGGAGGGGCAGGGAATGTTACCGAAGGAGGGAGGTATATACCATATCGACCACCCGTGGCTAATGGAGCGCAAGGCGCAGGAGGATCGGCGAATGTACCGGAAGGAGTGGCGGAGATGCCGAGTGTGCGGACGCCTCCAGAGTGAGCGGAGGAGGGGAGAGATGGAAAGGAGCGCTGAGTCTTGGAGGATTCGGGAGCGAATCGAAGCAGAGAAAAGACCTGAGAGGCATGATGATAATGGCTTTTCGGCGTGTACACTTATCAGGTTTCGTGGGCGGAGTTCGATGGTTCACTTCTTCTTGAAGCGGGGTGGGTCGGGCCATTCAGGTCTCTTCACCCCGAGGAAGAGACGGCCGCAATGGATGGAAGACGAATTCCCCATGGGAGTGAATGCGACGGCAACGGGACGAGACGGTGCTTTCCCCATTAATAACCCGGAAGGAGACGGGGATCCGCGACCTACCTTATACCAACCAGCTGTATGTGTATACTACTTCTACGAGGATTATGACCGCTTCTACGACCGATGGATTCCTTCTCCTTCGATTCTAGACGACATAAGCAATAATAATGTGTGTATACTTGTTCTCCCTTTTTCGACGATGGTCCTGTGGGGGTTTCCTAGTATCTATTACTCGTGAAAGGAATGACCTGAGGATAGCAGGCCACGCCGTTGTGCCAGGCTGGCCACAATCGGCATCTCCTGGTTAAGCCCCCTGATACTTACTTGTCGAGTTTACATGTGAAGATCTCCGCTCCCTCCTTCAGGCACCCACCCATTAAGGCCGCAGTGTGTGAATGAGAAACAAGAATATTTGGTATATGTAAGCATGATAATCCCTAAAGAAGAAGAAGAAAAAAAAGCAAAGAACAAGTAGTCAAAAGGGATGCCCCCCAAAAGGGGAATCAAAAGGGAACCAGCACTTCACAAGAACTAGCAACCATCACAATCTCCCTTCTCTCCCATCTTTTCCCATTTCTCTGGCAACCACCATTTTTTTTAGACCAGTCAAAAGTCCCCCGGTCACTCACTCCATTCACACCGTTCTCACGTCGTCCTCACATACGGGTACACACAGTCACTCCCCAATGAGAAGGAAAGGGTCAGAGCGGAACACCTCGGAATTCCACATTGAATGGAGGATTTGAGAGAAAGGCGGAGTTATGTAGAGAGAAAAGAGGGAAAGTCGAAAAGAAAAACCGACAGAGCAACGAATGCCCATGATCGGAAAGAGGGAGAACCGTATATAAAAGAGAACAGATTACCGGTATTGATAGAACGCTCCCCTCCCTGAAAACGCCAACAACCGGCCCGAGGTAGTAATATAAAAGAAGCGGGGAAGAAAACGCCCTCCCAGACCTAAATTCATGATCCTGATCTAGAGATCGGGAACTGTTTCGACGAGCAGATAGGAGAAAGTGTCCACAAACTCTGTCGAACAGCACCCGCAGACCCAACGCTAAGTGATAGAGAGAGGGGGGTGTGGGAAAGACCGAATGCCAGAGCGAGAGCTTTCTGGTGGCTCATGAGAGATCGGTCGTCTGCACCTCGTCAAAGTTGGCAAACGTATCGCCATTCAGAAAGCCCGGATCGTCCTCGACATGCATAAAACTATCGAAGTCGAAGTTGTCCAGCGGGCCGTCACCGAGATTGCTGAAATCGAAGTCGAGAGCGCTCTGGCCGGGGGTCAGTTGAGCCTGGTGTGCAGTAAGAGGGATGACACTTACATCATCGGGGAGGCCGGTGAATTGAGGACCGGGGTTGTTATCCATCGCTGGAGCCGGCTGAGGGGCCGCGGCGGGTTGAGGTTGGACGGGCTGGTTCTGTTGCTGTCCGTTTTGGCCAAAGGACTTGGGGTGCATTGGCGTGATGGGCGTTGACGGAGTCGGCGTCGGCGGAGGTTCTTCAGCGGACGCTGCCGGAGTTGCACCTGTATTCGCCCCTTTCGCTTTGGCGGGCTTCTACAATCAATATCAACGTTGCTCAGAATATAAAGGGGATCGCGCTGCGTTACCTTATTGTCCTTGGTTGGCTTCTTCTTGGGATTCGCCTTGGTGCTCTGAGAAGGAGTCGGGGGCGCCTGAGCGGGTTGTTGAGGAGACGGTTCCTGAGCCCGGGGCTGCTCCCCCGCTTGAGGAGCGGGCGGAGGAGGCATGTTGCCTCTCTGTTGCGGGTTGGCCATGGGTCCGCCCATGGGCTGCGGTTGGCCTGGCATCATCCCCTGCGGTGCTGGTCCTCGCCATGCACCATTCGGTTGCATAGCGCCATTGCGCATGATTTCCATTTGCTGAGGAGTGATCTGTGGTTGGCCGTTGAATCCGCCAGGATGGGAACTGGGAGGCCTCATCTGCATCTGGTTATAGCCCGGCGCGAATTGCGGAGGCATACCCGGTGGCATCTGGTTGACGTCGAAGTTCATAGGAACTGGAGAATTTCGTTGCGGTTGCATAGCTGCGTCGGGCATCGGCGAGCCTGGCAAGCCCTGTTGGTTCAGCTTCGGTGTCCCCCTCTTCATGTCCGTTGGGTTAGGTGAGGGACCCGGTCTGTTGCCCTGTGGCGACATAGCATTGGTGAAACCTTGACCGCCAACCGGGTTCTGTGCATGAGGTCCCATATTGTCCTGCTCTTGCCTGGCCATCAGCAATCGCTTCTTGTTTTGCTGCTCTAGAAGCATGAGTTGCATCTGATAGTCCTGAAGCGCATGATTACCCTGACTCTGACCCGGCTGCGTAGGCATTCCGGCTCGCGAAGGGTTCCCGGCGAACATGGGGTCGTGACCATCCAGACCTTGTTGGTTCATGGGAGAGCCTTGTACGCCAGCATTCATGGCCTGGGCGTGCACATGGTTATTCAGGGCTGATCTTGTTCGTTGGGCCAGGTTTTGGGAATATACCTCTATGGCTTTTGGCTGCACATTCTGACCCTGCGGCCCAAAATCATTGAATTGGTTTCCCACCATGCCCGCAGGGTTCATTCCTCCTACAAAGAGTATATCGTCAGCTTCTGGTACGGAATTGGGGGAGGTGGATCTTCAAGAGACAAGGAGGAAACTACGTACCTTCGATACGTGGCCGTTTGTTCGGGGACGGCGCATTGTCGGTGGAATTAGGGGATTGCGGGCGCTGCCCATTCATGTCCATGCCTGAGCCATCTCGGGACATCTGTGCAGACTGAAGCATGGCCTGCTTGTTCATGTTCATGTTGCCCATGGGAACCGCCCCATTCCTGCGAAAATGGTCAGTCTAATGTGAAGACAAGTGCGACTCCAAACATACGGGTTCCGGTTGCTCATCGCCGCACGCTTGAGCTGGTTCGGATCGACACCGTTGGGGATGCCGCGCATCATACTGGCGTATTGCGCCTGGTTCATCATGTTCATTCGCTGATTGCGCATGTCATTCTGTAACTGAGCTTGGTTCTATGGCCGTTAGCGGCGTTCGATTTCAACAAGATGCTGGTCCTACCCTAACGTGCTGACTATACTGGCCAGCTTTCTGATTCGCGGACATCCCGGGGCGCCTGGCACTGAAGATATCCCAGAACTGGCACCACCAGTCCATCAAGAACGAATTGTCCACGCATTGGCCGGTGGGCAAGACAGGTCGGGGTAGGTCGGCAGCCTCGTCACCGTCCATGGAGTCGACGCCATTGACATTCCTGCTTGCCGGGCTCTGTTTGGGCTTGGTCTGCAAGTTCATCTGAAGGTTATTGTCCAGCATGGCTTTGGCGGCCTGGATATGACCGTTCCGAATGTGATAGTCGTATATGTAGGTGTTGAGTTGGCCACGCGGGTCCTGTCGCGGGTCCTCCTTGGGACCAGGGCGCGCCATATGGGCCATCATGGGGGTACCATCAACTGGGCCTCCCGCGTTGGGGTTCATGCCGCCCATGACGGGCATCTGCGCGTTCTGCATCGGCGCGAGAGGATGTGCGGGTGGCACGACAGCGAACCGCGAGGTTGCGATGAAGTACGAGTGACGGGAGAAATGAGGGTCGCTGGAGCCTCTTCAGCGCTGTCGGTGGCAGGCTACAGCTGCATGAACAGGCCGTGGCGAGCGCAGGCTTCGGAGCGATCGGGGTGGAGGAGGGATGGGCGTGCCGTTTGCTGGATGGAGGGAGTGGCGAGCGCGGTAGAAAACGCGTGGCGAGTGGTGGTAGAGGAAAGGAGCGGAGGGGTGGAGGATGGAGGTGAGGCAGCAGCAGCGCAGTGATGGCGGTAGTGGTGAAAGATGGACGTGGGCGGCCTCGGGGGGCGGGTGCGCGAGGCACTAGTTCTAGCGACGGGAGGCGGAGAGTCGCTGCAGCGCAGGAGGTCAGTACACCTCACCGGGACAGAGCCTGGGGGGTGAGACAGGCGCGCAGGCGAGAGCAGAACACCGCGTCTCCGGCGCAGGCGATGAGAGTAAGGAAAAAAGTGCCGCAGCGAAGGACTGCGACAAGCAGAATCGCGTGCAGGCGTTGCACGGGAGGGGGAAGAGGATTGGGGGGTTGGAGGATGGCAGATGGGAGACCTTCAGGCTTCCAGAAGGGCTAAGGAGATCGCTGGGAGGGGGCATGGTAATCACGTGACAAGCGCGCCTATCGACGGCGCAACATTCTTCCACTTCCAAGGTTTGGCGCCATGAGCACAGGAAGCACGTTCGATACGCATCGCTTTGCGATGAATTGGCCCTCTACAAGGGGATACACAGTCGACATGCTCAGTCGACATGCTCAGAAGCCAAAGCCGCAACTCTGAGTGCTGACCTCAAGTCAGATGATCTCGGTGCCACGGCGAGGTGCCACACCTGGGCAGAGCTGCAGCTCGCCTCCTTCGCCGACCACAACCGTGCTCAAGGCCGCATTATTATCCTGTGCCTACACGAGCCGTATCGTATCAGTATCAACTAACAAGCTAACACAATCATAGCCACCCCATTCTTGCACACTCGTCCAGAGTTGGACTGCCACCTAACTCCCGTTGCACGCCTCGGCGCCGCTGTGTCCGATCTCGGACGGGTATCAACTTCCCCTATACTGATTCTCCAGACTGTTTCGCTCATTCGTCGTCGGGAGGCATCTCGTCGTCGATATAGCGGACCAACGAAACCCGCATCTCGGTCGTATCGTTCCCGCGGAGTACATCGCTGATGAAGTGCGCTTCTACCTGCATATGCACCTATGTCTCGTGTCAGCGTATCCATATCCATTGCTGCGTGCTTCTCTGTCCAGTACCATCTCCAATGAGCCGCGCAGAACGCCCACCAGTATGTTGGAAAACCATAGCTCGTCCTGGGCGCGACCATCGTCGGGGAGCTCCACGAAGTCGGCTAGGGGGTTCTCGTCAAATACGAGAGAGAACTGCTTGTTGTCGCTGGACCAGTTGGTGATGGACGGGGTGATGTTGAGGAACATTTTGAAGCCAACCTAGCATCTGAGCGTCAGCAGCCGCCTGCCCATGTCTCACATCATACCCACCTTCGATATCATGTCGGCGACCTCCCGGAAGTTTGAACAGGCCGGCGCATTTGACTTTGCCAGAAACTCCTCTATTAATCGTAGCCCGATGTTGTAGCCCATCCTGTCGAGCTGCTTGTTGACTTCCGCGTAGTCGTACTCATAGTCTTTACACAACTGGACGACAATGGTGCCATAGGTCAAAGTAACTAGCTCGGCACTGACTTTGTCCACGCGTGTTCTGGGAACAGTCAATCATCCATGATTGGAGAAGATCGGACATCTCGGATCGTGGACTTACTTCCATACTCTAAGAAGGGTCAGCACGGTATGCGGGGAACCGTTGATTAGAACGCTCACTCCTCACCCAGACGGGCTGCTTTAGTAGAGGCCATAGCAAAGCCGCAACAGGATTTGTGCGGGTACTACCCAAAGACGACGGTGATTCCAGGTGCAGCACTCCTCGCAAAAGGTGGGGACAAGGTCGTCAAGTTAATAAGTTGGGGATGAACCGTGGAGTGGAGGGAAGCTCAGGTTCACATACTTACACTAAGCCGGTATTGGTTTGGCGCTCATTGTTCTTGGCAGACGCGGGCCAGGGTCCGCCTCGATTCCAAAGTTTACTAGTACTGCAGCACATGTGCAGGTACATCACCACATCACAGCTTCTGTGCTCCGGCGACGCCTCTCTATTCTCGACAATCGAACTGGCCGTACAAGTTCGAACACGACAACACCACGTATCCATACGGCATCATGTCGGGAGAGAAGCGACCCGCCGCCAATTCGTTCGGCTCGGCCCAACTTGTCAAGCGCGCGAAGTCAGAGGCGGAGGGTGGAAGCTCAGCAGTTTCGGTGGTGAATAGAGCTGGCGAAAATGGTACTCTCATACAAGCTGTAAGTTTTCACCAAGTACCGATTGAAGCCAGACATCTAATCTCATATACAGCGAAGGGGAGGCCTTCAGGCACCGATCATGGAGCTTCAAGGTCAGTCCACGGATACGTGTTGCCATCCGCCAACTGACCGGCTTCAGGCCATACTGGAGAGGTATTTGCCGCAAGATTTGATCCTACTGGCCAATTCATAGCTTCTGGCTCGATGGATCGCTCCATCTGTACGTCGAACTTGCTCCCCACCGGTTACTACATCTGACAGAACAGTACTTTGGCGGTCGAGTGGCGCTTGCGAAAACTACGGAATCCTGACAGGCCACAAGCAAGCGATATTGGATCTCCACTGGTCGCGAGACTCCGAGGTGTTGTTCTCGGCCTCCGCTGATATGACCCTGGCGAGCTGGGACGTGGAAACGGGAGAGAGGATACGGAAACACCCGGGCCACGAGGAGGTGATCAATTGTATGGATGTAAGCAAGCGCGGCGAAGAAGTGCTTGTGAGCGGTTCAGACGACGGGTATATTGGGGTAGGTGACTGTTGAACATGCGCCTGGACTTGTTCTAACAACTTACAGCTATGGGACCCGAGGACGAAAGACGCTGTGAAATTCATCGAGACGCCCTTTCCTATCACCGCGGTGGCGCTCTCAGAAGCCGGAAATGAGCTTTTCACGGGAGGCATCGACAACGATATCAAGGTGTGGGACTTGCGCAAGGAAGCGGTGATCTATTCTCTACTTGGACACACTGATACGGTCACGTCATTACAGCTGTCCCCGGACAACATGACACTGCTGTCGAACGCGCACGACTCTACTGTTCGTACCTGGGATGTTCGGCCGTTTGCTCCGGCGGATCGACGAATTCGCACATATGACGGCGCTCCAACAGGACAAGACCGCAACCTTCTCAAGGCGAGCTGGGATCCGAAGGGACAGAAGATTGCTGCGGGAAGCGGCGATCAGACTGTAGCTATATGGGATGCTGGCAGCGGCAAGATGCTGAGCAAGCTACCTGGACATCGTGGCGCAGTGAATGATGTCCGGTTCTCTCCCGTCGATGAATCTCTATGTAAGTGGTTCCCTTCTCATTTCTTTCTTTGCCATTCCACCATCGTGCACAACATGCCTTTAGTTGCAAGTTTCTGCCTTTGATACCGGCAGCACCAGCAGCACCTATACCTATACCATGTCCTCGACGTGGGGGAAGATGATATTTGGGCTCGCGCTGACCTAACCTCCTTACAGTGCTGTCTGCATCCTCGGATCGTACCCTTATATTAGGAGAGCTGGGCAAGTGAAGCAAGGAAGTGTAAGTCTTGGCTAGAGAGCCGCGATTCAAAGCAGTTTCCAAAGGTGTGAAGCGACATCAGAGGGAGACAGAGAGGGAGAGAGTACCAGCTTCCCAATGAATGAAGCACCCCTGCCGCCACAGGCTGTGGTCCCAGGCGACGAAAGGTCAAACCGTCGAGGAAGCTGAGCTGAGATGTGCGTTATGGTCTCGCACTCTCTAGCACGGCTGATGAAGGCTGGGGTGTAATATATCTTCTGTCGTGCAACGGCGACGCAAGGCGAGTTGCGGAACAGCAAGAGGCAGAGAATTTGACATGGACAATCTCGAGCTTCATGCTCTTATGTAGTCCGTACAAACCGTGGCGAACTGTTGCCGTTGGCTTGTCGCAGGCGGGGGCAGTTGTAGCAGAGTGATTGGCGCAGCGCGTTCCCCAGGATCCTTGAGAGCCGCAGTGCCACCCACCACCCATCATCACAGCAACCTTCCAACGAGATCCTACCGCTGCCCATTATTATTTGCCCCAGATTCGTGTGCGACCAGTTCGAACTCGTGTGCACAGGTATTTTGGATGTGGCTGACAGCTGTCCCAGCAGGGGGTTCTCTGTTGCGGGGCCCTTTCAGGCGCGCCTGTGTTTCATCCCCCATGATGATACGCGCCCTGTAGCAGAGTTGACCCTGGCGGTCAATGCCCCCTTCTGTTCACGACGACCGGCCGACCTTGCAGCCCCTTAGTGTCACTGACGTCCTTCCATATTCCTTTTCTTCAATTGTATTCATTGGCAGCCGTGCTCCCAACCACCAGTTTCGTCCCTCTTTTCTTCCCTTCGTTCGTTTGGCCGCCAGCGGTGGACCGCCTCCATCTACAGTGCCTCTCCGACCAGAAGTACGATCGACAGCCTTATACAAGGTCTCCATTGGGGTCTACCTTTTCCTTTTCGAGCGCAGTTTCTTTCGTTGTCCTGGCCTTGACATGCATGGCTGGTTCGTGAGGTAGAATAATTTCCAGTCAACCTACCTCCACAGCTCTCGTTCCCGGCCGCCATCTGTAGACCACGCTGGCCGACTCCCCCAGGACCTCTATTTCCTAGTCATTCATTCGTCCAGACTTTTTCTTTTGAGAAGAAAATAATCCCAAGACCCCGAGTCTGGGTAGCATTCAACAAACCGTACTACATTAATATAAGGAGACGAGCACACCTGCAATCGGAAGAGTTGGACTGGATCCCCCAAAAGTTTTATACCCACCTGTTTATTTCGACTTTGTTCTTTACTTCGGACTTTTTTCCACACAAGTGCCAGGCACACATCCAACATGCCTTCTCTGTCCTACTTCCTAAGGACACCCCGACCAGACGAGCATCACGCACCACCTCTATCAACCGACTCTCCCGCTTCACAAGCATCTTCTCGCTTCGGCGCCCTTCACTCAAACGTTCGTTCCATCATCAATGGCTCCTCCATATACTCTGCCTCTCCTGTTCTCCCGGACACAACCACCTCCCCAAAGCCCTCCAAACAAAGAAGTCCATTTCTGGGCTTCCTACGCCGCTCACAGTACCCTCCCACTCCAATCATCGTAACCGACAACAACGATCCCCGCGTATCTCAAGACTCACGGTCTCCCCTCCGGCCACAGCACACCGCCGGTTCTTACATACGCGCAATTGCGCCATTCCAGAACAATCGAGACGTCCCTAACGTCCCTACACTCCCTGAGACCTCAGTGCCAGACCGCCATCCCGCGGATGTGCCTCTACCTCTCGAACCCAGCCATAGCCGAGGCTCCAGCCTCGACCCTGAGACCCAGCAATTACAGGACGAGGTTCACGGGCGGAGGCACCGCCGACGGCGTCATCATCATTCCAGCCATCGCCAACATGGGGAGCGGAGGAAGAGAAAACCGGAGCACAAGTATACGCACTGGGTTCGGCGTAAGAGGCAGGAGCAGCGAAATCTGTGCCTTGGGTTTGTAGGGACCAGAGCGGCGAGGAGCAAACTCTTCTCGTGCCTGATATCAGGCATCTTTCTGTTGACCGTACTGGCGGTTTGTACGTCTGCCCTATCCCACCACCGAATCATATCATCATGTACTGACAATATCCCCTTAGACCTCGCCCTTACCCTCACCCGGCCCCCCTCAGACCCCCTCGCCCAAGAGCTCCATATCCTCTTCATTATCCTTCTCCTCGCCATCACCATCTTCTTCGCCCACTCCCTCATCCGCCTCTTCATGCTCGCCATTCACCCGCCAGACGAATCCCTCACGCCCCGCATCCCCGACATGACCGGGCCCGAGGGCTTCAACCCCATCCGTCCCATTCGCGTGCACGTCGCTAGGGACGAGGAGTATGGTGAGGGCCAGGGACTCGGGCTAGCGGGGATGGGTGCAGAGGGAGTGGACGCGGAGAAGGAGCTGGGCCCACCACCACCACCCGCATATGGCCTTTGGAGGAGCAGTGTGAGGGTTGATCCCAATCTGCTGCATTGGCAGAGAGTCGAGGATGTGCCGCCTAGTCACCGACATTCACGACTTTCCCTGCACATGGCGAATGCACCTGCGGTTCCTGCTCAACCCGTCGAGGAAGAACAGTCTGGGCCCAGACCCCCGAGCTATGTCTCCGATGATGGGGTGTCGTATGTTGTTGAGGCAGCGCCGAGATCTACGGTTGCAGTCCCCGCGGCTACCCATCAGGATCCGGGGTTCAATGTGAGGAACTCCAGTACGGGCATCAGTGATATTCATCCGGCGTGGAGGCCGGGGTATGCGATGTCGGAGGTGCGCTTGTCCGCCTTCCCTGCACCGCTGAGGGTGTGAAGGCACTTGTGAGTCCGCTGAAGAGACAGGGGGATGCGACGACGCACGAAGGGATGACTGACGAAGGGTAATGGCGGATGGGTGCGCGAGGCGCCACTTGTATTTCTATCGTGCTTGTTCTGTCTTGCTGTTTTCTCTGTTTATCGTCGTTTGGCAAGGCGTTTTCTTTTGAGCGTGGTTGAATTGCATAGCGTCGGTTGCTTGCCTGTCAGTGTTCATCTACTAGTTGTTGTGTCGCCAAGGGATAATCCTGCGTCTTTTGTATTGAGTATCTAAGTCGAATCATTCCGGTCATCCTTTCTCATACGCCTCCATGATCCGGCGCCCTCGTTGCAACGCGATGTGTCCAGAAACCCCCTTAGCGGCGACCACCTGGTGGCACTTGTCAAGCGAGCTATGAGATGGTATTCACGGGTCTATTGAAGCCGTCCTGCCTGGCTCTGTTATCCAGCATTGGGCTTCGACTGTTTTATGTTTCCACAAGTGAGCACGCCATTTCTTCTGAAACGCTTATCGGAATCATGCATCCGGGGGCCCACCATACACTAAGGTATCATGTGGAAATTCGATGACGCGGAGTGAGCATAATACTTGGTGTACATTGTCTTGCTCCTGAACTTGCATTTCTAGTGTGGGAGTCATCAATACCTGGGTAACAGTGACCGAGATCATATTCGAAGGTATCATGATTCATGACTTTACATCGTCCTAACCCATTGTTCTCATTATCATAACCGGGAAGGCCGTCATCATCATCATGAAACCCAAGTCCCCAAGGTCACATTATGCCCTTCCTCTAACAAACGCCAAACCCAATGCGTTCATGAGATATCCGTTTTCCCGCGGCCAAAGAGACTAATGCAAAACACCACACCGCATGCAGAACCAAAGCAAAACGCAGAAAAAGCAAGACCCTAATTCACGTCCATGCCGTCATCTTCGACGTCCTCCTCGCCTTCCTCATCAACAGTGACCACTCCAGCACTGCCGAGACTGCGCTTCCTATTACCATTCAGGCCACCAAACGGGCCGCGAAGCGCTCCAAGCAGATCGAGCTCTTCGTCACCGATGATTCTAGCATCGATGTCAGGCTCTTGGCAAAGGTCGATCAAGCTGCTATGATCGAGAGACTTGAAGCCCTCTGTGCGGACGACACGGCCCCAGTTCTGCAGACAGAAGTTCGCAGCGCGACGCTTCAGCCACTCTTCATTCGCCGTAGTAGCACGCTGCCAGATGACTGCAGCATGCTCAATGTCCAGTTCACGGCTGAGCCGGTTGACGCAAAGGAGTCGGAGACGAGGCATATCGTATAAGTTTGCCATGACGAGCATGCCAGCAACGTCGTTGAGAGAAGGCCCGTTAGGCGGGTTGGGAGCGATGCTGTCTGTATACAAGTAAAATAGAAAAGCACGCACAGCGGAGTATGGCTCTGGAATGTGCATCTTCTTAGTGTGAAACTCGGACATTTGGGCAGACCACAGCCGAACGAAGTGTGGCCACCGCGCATGCAGGATCAGTTTGTGGACATGTATCGGACGAGAAACGATCATCTCAGTTCTGGCGTTCGGTTCGATTGAGGATGATGCGTCATAGTCTAGATCGTCAGGGTCGGCGGTGATGATGAAGTCTGCCCCGCTACCAGACTCAGGAGGATGATCAAATGTTGTCGAAAGGTCCGCGCCGATGCCTGTCAATGGTGAAGATATATTGGCATCGGAGGAGGGTATCTTGGTCCGAGACTGCGCTGCAAGCTCATTACCCAGAATGCCGTACTTTCTAAGATCAATGAGAAGTACGTCGCTGAGATATTCGCCGCCCGTGAAACCATGGCCATCGGCGGCAGGCTCCACGGGGCTTCCGAGGAGCCAAGCATGAGTGCCTTCGGCATTCATTGTGCAATAATGCCAGCGGAAATTCGGATCGAATAAATCCTTGCCGTCAGCAAGCTTCTGCCAACTCAGGGAATCAAGCTCCAGGCTGGACAGGCTAGTCTCACAGCTTAATTCTGCCGGGGTGACGAAGTCGAGCATGCAGCCAGATGAGAAGACGTGGAAATGCGTCCCCGATGCTTGCGAAGGCAGGTTCGGACTTGAGTGGAACTTGAGCGACGAGATGGACCCTGGGGCTGGATAAGCGGATCTGGACGATGCAGCAGCACTGGGGTAGGACTGAACGCTGGAGTTTGCTGAATAGCCTGTGCTTCCCGTCGGCTGTGGAGTGGTAGGGGTTCCGAGACCGCGATACCGTGACGATATCAACTGCCTATCACGGGTCCCATAGGTCATTGCGGTTTCAAAGCCTGGACTTCCGCGCAAGTCGAGCCACCAGATCTCATTATTCCGCTCCATCTCATCGTTCATACCGCCAAATATCCATATTTTCCCGTTCCAGATCCAGCTGGCATGATCGTAACGTGGGACAAACTTCCAACTGCGAGACCAGGTCCATGTTTTCAGATCCAGGAAGCATATGTCGTCCAAAACACTGTCGTGGCCCGTCTGACCACCGCTGATATATAATTTCTCATCATAAATCACAGCGGAATGTCTTGCCCGGCCCCTCGGTGGTGTACCATGCAGCTCGGGCTGTGTCCAGGTTGCAGTCTTCAAATCGAAGACAATCACGTCGTTGAGATGTTGGCGGTGTTCGTTCTCGCCGCCAAACACCAGGAGCTTGTCGCCTCGCCAGAAGTTTGCGGTATGACCTATGTAATATGAATCAGCCCACATTCAAGGCCGTGAAAGCAAAGGAATCCTTACCCATGCGCACCCCGGGTATATCGCCATAGTTGTCCACCAGATTCCACTTCTGGGTTGCTAAGTTGAGGCGGAGGACGTGGTTGTAGACTATATGGAACGTTAGACCTATAGTAAGATTAGGGCATACATGTAGACTCGCCTTCGTCAGTATACTGGTCAAAGCCTCCGAAGGCATATATCTGGTCATTGCCCACGTATGTGACCGACGCATTGACAAGGCAAGCCGGTTTCGCGCCCACTGTAGTAATGATCTTGGGCTTGTATCCGTCCGCTGGTTGCCTACGGGTACGCACGGGGCTCGAAGTCATCATGAAGGTTTGATTTGCCGTAGTGCTGGACGCCGGGGTGGAGTTTTGGGAGGAAGAGGGCGGGAGTTGGGTGGAAAGGTTAGACACAAACGGAGACGGTCCCTGAAAGGGCGGGTGAGCCATTGAAGCGACAAGCGAGCGTAAAGTTGTCAAAGGGAGTCATAAATGCTGTGAAAGTCCTCGCGTCCCTTGTCCGTGGACGACGTCAACGCTGGAGGTTGAGGTTGAAAGTGACTGGGAAGCTTAAAGCCTGGCAGACGTAGTGAGGGCGGTAAGAGGCATCCGCGGCAGAATCGGGGAGGCGGTGGCTGCGGTTCCAGGGAATTCGCCGTCGTTGGTCTTGGCATAGGTCACGTGTTTAGCCTCGGAGGCTTCGGCGCCCGGGCCCGCGTGCAGTCCGTCGTCGTCACCCCGTCAACCAGCCGAAGTAAACAATGACTATTTAATCATCCCTCTGCACCGTTGCCTCTTGCCCCTTCACTTTCCCCTCCTACTCTTCCTCTACTTCTCTCTGCTCCCCATCCCACCTCTTACTCTCTGCACCTTAGCATCCTCTCTACGTGTTCCAACACAATTGCATTCAAATCAATACTTCCAAAGCATCGATTACGGCCTGTCTACTACTAATAATTCATACCATAGCAGCAACACACAAAAACATACTGTAAGAAACAACTACTAGTCCATGTTCATAAGGTCTTGGCTGATGCAGTATTGGCAGAGAGTGAGCAGTCATGGCTAGCCCAGCAGTCTTGACTCCGGTCAAGAACCGCTCATCAATCTTCTCCACCCGTACCGCCGGCGGACGGATGCCCTTGACGCCCTCTCCTCGCACCCCACGAACACAGACTTCTGATCTGGCTGGCCCACAGGAGTCAATTCATGGCGGCAATCTCATGTCCCGCTTCCAGCGGTCCATTTCCAAGACCACCCGCGAGTCCCCCAAGTCCAACATCGCCCGTCAGCACACCCCCCGTCGGTTAGACCTTGGTGTATCCGAGTGGGCGTTGACGGGAACTGGGACTACAACCGCAAACAAGACACCTGCCAAAGCAAAGAAGGAAGGCGGCATCCGCGCACGACCTACCAAGACAAGGATTACGTACAAGGACGCCGACCGCTTCATTCCCAACCGCACAGCGAGTGAGGCCATCTGTAGCATTGGAGCATCGAAAATCGACCTAGACCAGAGGCCCAAATCTAGCTCGACACCTACTGAGGGCTCTTCCATTCTCGCCAACGCAGCTAGCGCTTTCAACATGGGCAACCGCGGCTCCGATGACGACGTCTCTCTGGCGCTTGAAGGCCTCAACCTCAACGACGAAGACGAGGTCCGTCCCCAAACCAAGAAGGCTCCAGAAACTGCGGCATACGAATCTTCGTTGGCGTCCGCGTGCGGCGTCAATCTGAATACTCGCATTCTGGCCTTCAAGCCTGCTCCCCCAGAGTCGTCAAAGCCCATTGATCTCCGGTCTCAATACAACCGCCCTTTGAAGCCGGCCGCCGGTGTCACTGCACAGAGCCGTCGCCGCATCCCGTCAGCACCTGAGCGGGTTCTGGACGCACCAGGGCTTGTTGACGATTACTATCTCAATCTATTGGATTGGTCATGCCAGAACCAAGTGGCCATTGGTCTGGAACGGTCCGTGTACGTCTGGTCCGCAGACTCAGGTTCGGTCGCATCTCTCCTCGAATGCCCACAGGACACCTACATCTCCTCCGTCAAGTGGTCCGGAGACGGAGCCTACGTCGGCGTAGGCCTCGGCACCGGTGAGGTTCAGATTTGGGACGTTGAGGAGGGCACCAAGCTTCGCAGCATGTACGGCCATGAGACTCGTGTCGGTGTGATGGGATGGAACAAGCACATCCTGTCTACGGGCGCTCGCTCAGGACTCGTCTTCAACCACGACGTCCGCGTCGCCAACCACAAAGTTGCCGAGCTTGTCTCACACACTGGCGAAGTCTGCGGTCTGGAGTGGCGCGCCGACGGTGCTCAGCTAGCGACTGGTGCGAACGACAACCTCGTTTCCATTTGGGACGCCCGCTCTCTCGCCGCCCCAAAGTTCACCAAGACCAACCATCGCGCCGCAGTCAAGGCTGTCGCTTGGTGCCCATGGCAGTCCAACCTCCTTGCGACTGGCGGTGGTTCAAACGATCGTCAAATCTACTTCTGGAACACAACCACCGGAGCTCGCATCAACCACATCCCCACCGACTCCCAGGTTACTAGCCTGCGCTGGAGCACGCACTACAAGGAAATCGTCAGCACTGGGGGCTTCCCAGACAACAGCCTCAGCATCTGGAGCTACCCCTCAGGCGTGAAGAATACGGAGATCCCGGCTCATGAGTCCCGTGTCTTGCACAGCTGCTTGAGCCCCGATGGTCAGATCCTCGCCACTGCGGCTGCCGATGAGTCTCTGAAGTTCTGGAAGATCTTCGAGAAGAAGCCCGGTCAGCAATCTCTTTCTGCAGCCGCCGCTGCGAATGCCAAGTCAAGCGTCGTCAAGCAGGTCTCAATCCGCTAAGCAGGCGACACTTAATCTATCAATATCAACGCGGCCAGTCTTCTGGCACGAGCGTGGACACGGTCATACCGGCTTGCGCAACGGAGCCATTCATATCCCGACTACGCGCAATGGTAAGCCGGTAAGTATTACATGTCTTAGAGTATGTGAAGCGATCCACAGGATCTCCACAAGACTCTCGGGAACACCAAGGATATTGCTCAACTCTTATCTGTCCTTTAGCGAGGCGTCTCGGAAGCATTTGTCGGTGTTGGTGGTTGCATGTCTTTCGAGCGTCCATTACATGGATATGAGTTCACGAATTGGGTTTTCGAAGCATTGTTCAAGGCATTGGGATTCTGTTTCAGGATATGTTTCATAGATGGACAAGCCAACGATAATGATACTCAACACTATACTCTTCAATTCTGGTTTGTGATCATGTGTGAGGTACACCGAGCATTAGCTTCAGTTTCCATACCTGACCTTCTTCCCGTTGACAACGTCGGAACGCTTCATGCTGATCTTGATACCCCTTTTAGCCGCATAGTCGCAAATATCATGGCTGGTTATGTGAGGGCAATCATCGAGGTTCAGAGAGCGCAGTTTGGGGAGTGTATCTATGAGCCGCTTGACCCCAGCGCCAGTGATCTTTGTCTTGGGGAAATTGATGGCGTATAGGTTGTTAAGGTCCCAGTTGAGGAGTTGGTCGATGTCTTCGTCTGTGACGGGGTGATTGCCGATTTCACTAGAAAGAGTGAGCATTTAGAGCGCTTGAGGAAGACCAAACAACTTACAGGTGCTGTAACGAGTTTGTCAGTACGCGTCGTGACTGGCCCAGAACACCATGCTCTGGAGAGAAAAGATCTGCGCCCTGCTCCTCGTCGATGGTGCATGAATCTAAGATCAAGGATACCAGGTTCGTGGCCTTCGGGGAGTCTGTTGTGACGACCTTCTCGCCGTGCGCGTTGATCTCATTATCCACAAAATGGTGTGCTCCAGTGGCCAAGGCAGCACCGTTCTTGTACAGATGCCAGCAAGACAAGCGGAGATGCGTCAAGAGAGGCAAATAAACCATCTCGGGCTCCTGGACCGATGGATCCCCAATGCTGCCAACACCTTTTATGTCCAAGTGCTTTAGGGTGTGGGGCAGCGCCGTCAGCGTGCCATAAGTTTCGAGTTTGAGGTGTGTCAAAGAACAGGCAGAGAGATCTCCGACCACAGGGATTAAGGTTTTCCCCAAGCGCAATACTTTCAGAACGGGTGTCCACATGAGAATGACCCGGTTTATATGGAAACGGGGAAGTGTTGTTCCTTTCACAGGTCGAAGCTCCAGAGTATGCAGTTTTTTCAACGGATTCCGTAGGTCCAGAGAAGTAGGTGTCGGGAGAAATGCGCGCACTTGATCGCACACCATATGTTCTAGCAGTGGGCAAGAGTTCAAAACCTGAGAGACGGTATCGAGAGTGATCTCAGTGTACAAAGCGATGCTCTTCAGCCTCGATGCCCGGGATGCAAGGTCAAGAATGGACTTGGACATGATGCTCCCAGAGATAAATGTCACGTCCGAGAGTTCTTTACAAAAGGCACCAATGTTGCCGAGCATGTCGTTATGACGAAAGCGGTAGACCACGAGACGTTGGACTTTGTTCTGGGAGTACCGCACTGCATTGCGCACGAAGAGGCGAGTGACTTCTTTTCGGGCTCCTGAGAGATCGATATCTAGCCACAAATCCGGCCATCCGGTCAAGAAGGTCTTCCACCCTTTACTGACGCGTAGGCAGTTGATCATGTTCTTGAAAGACAGGTAGCCGATGATCATCTTGGCAATCTCCGGTGGTAGCACAGTGAGCGGGTCGATTGATTTAGGAGGCGACAGTTGCCGCGTGAGCTTGTCATGTAGCTGCTGCAGGATCTGTACAAAGATCAGCTTCACAGGATATCGTGTGATATAATATATCGAGACTAACTCTGAGGTCCTTGCTATCCACAACATTCTTCATGCCGTACTTGTAAATCTCCAAAGCCTTTTCAGGCTTGTCGGTTTTCTGGAGAAGACTGCTTGTTCGCAGATACCCTTTGACGTTCTTCTTATCGAGCTTGATCATGGTCCGACCATCTTTCAGCGCCGCATTGAAGTCTCCGAGCTTCTCGTAGCTCGCGGCTCGTTCATCATATTGGCCCACTGATGGAGGAGTCGCCGCATTGATGCCTTCTGTGAATGAATCGACTGCCTTCTCATACTTCTTTTCCTTGTAGTAAGCGCGGCCAAGCTCTCGATACTCGTCAAAGGACATAGTTCGCGCCATGACAGACGTTCACGGTGGCGAGGAATTGTGCGGAATTATGCTCGTGTCCGGCGACATCAGACAGAGTCGGCCCATCGAACAAAAGGGAGTTGTGCTTAGGTTGAGGAACAGCAAAGACGCATAGTCGCGTAAGTCGCGCGACGTCGCGACCAACAAAACAGGTAATAATATAATGGTCCGTGCACCTGGCTGATGTACTGAATGATGGAGCCCTCGAACCTGCACCGTTTTTTTTTTTTTACTTCTGTCACTGCTCCTTGATCCCACATGTGTCTCATCTTCCTTTCCACGCGCTTCGTGTATTGAGCAGTGGTTATACAATCGAGGTCGAGGGAGAGAGGATGGGGGGGAAGGGAAGATGGAAAATTAAATGTGACCAATTTCAACCATACTGTTTTGGCCTAGGTTGCAATTGCAATTGGTTAGTGGGATGTTAATGATACCCTGTCCGATTGTACATGTACTTTTATACGGAGTATCTTTCTCCATCGTAATTCATGCGGTTTGAAGAGCACAAATAGCAGTCCACAAAGCCATAAGTATTATAGCGAAGTGCAATTCCATAATGTGCTGGTGGGCCGGTCGTGCGCAGATGAGCAGAAAGACGTTACGTCGCCCTAACATACTGTAGAAGGACTCAGGTATTAGGGTCTCACGAGTCGAAACGGCTCGAAGCGGTGCATTTCCCTCGCCGTTTCCATCATGGCCCAATGGTTTAGAGCTCAGCACGAAAAGAACACCGTCAACAAACAGAAACAATGATTAGCAGGTTATTGAAAATACATTTGCCTCTTCCATAACTCTCATGCCCGAAAAGTGTAGTGCCTGTAGCTTCACGCCCAAGTCCTTCCCGTGCCGCAAAGGACACATAAATCCGGTCCGCCGCTGTGGCTATGATATAATCTCATTTCATGAGTCAAGTTAAACCCTCCATCTCGAATCCATATGCGACCATGACAAGAATAAAATAAGCTGTACGAAGTGGCGAGTGAGAGTCCTCAATCAAGGCGATAGTCTTCTTATGAACCCCCATTCAGAAGATGCTCGATAGCGCCCTGCACATTGCCACCACTCCTCCGCAGCGCAGCCACATTCCTATCGAACTCGAAGAAGCCCATTTCGTTCAGCTGGCGCAGTTGCACCTCATACACCTCCTCCGGAGGCCTGTTGTCCTGCGGGGGAGGAGATCCGAAACCCCCTGCGCCGAAACCACCGGGTCCAAAGAGCACTGCAAAGGGATTCGGTGGCGGACTCGTCGTTCCAGTATTTCCGGCGCCAGTGTTCTGCGTCGAAGGGGGCATGCCAAATGGCGAACCTGCTGGCATCTGGCCGAACATGTTCATGGCGGAGCGCATGGCTTCAGGGTCTTGCATGAGCTGCCGCGTCATTTCTGCTATGGGATTTGGCTGCTGTTGGCCTCCTGTGCCTGTACCAGGTGTACCAAACAGGTAGCCGAATGGTTGGCCCTCTGTGCCTGTCGGTGCTCCACCACCTAGCAATGCTGCAAAGGGATTTTGCTGTGCGGTCGACCCCGTCGTGTTCTGCTGATCTGATGTTGTCGTTGTCGGGGCATTTCCATCTGTGTTCGTGGTAGGTTGCGGGGTTGTGTCCGTGACGCCTGGCGCCGTCATGCGCTCTCCGCCTCTGTTCATGGCTCGCTGCATTTGCATCTGCATACGCATCATTTGGGGATTGAACAGCATCCTTCGCATGTGAGGATCCCGGATCATGTTCTGCAACATGGGGTTATCTCGAATCTGTTCCACTGTCAGTGCGTGATAGGTTGGTGTTAGTGGGGAGTGGCTCACCATGGGTGAGTTCGAGATCATTTCGATGACAGCGGGGTTATTCATAGCTTCGTTAAATTGTGACGCGAACATCGGGTTCTCCATCAAGTCAAGCATTTGTTGCGCATCCGGCGGCGGTCCCATCTAGGCTATTCGTCAGTGCCTGTTTACTCTTGACGTGTCACAATATCAAGGAGGAATTGCTTACACCGCCGTCCGGTCCAAACATGTCCGCACCGGGAAGACCATGGAAGCCAGCATATCGCGCTCCAGTCAGCCCTGCAAGAGGATCCCTTCCTGTGCCCGTAGCAATGTTTGTGGGAACCTGGGGTGTCGCCGCAGCGCCTCCAGCGGTTGTGCTGCCAGACGCTTGAGCTGCTGGGTTCTGGCGTGCATTGCTCGCTGCTCCTTTTACGAGGTGGATGGTATTTCCGTCTTTGATCTTAGCAGAAGCGAGGGTATCGGGGTCCTTGAGCACACGGCCGGAGTATATCAAGCGTTGCCGCTCAACGGGTACGTCTGCGTATTCGGCTGTGGCGAGCTTCGCTTTAAGGTCGGCAACGGTGGAGCTGGCAGGCATGGTAACAACCAGCTTCTTGTCGGAGGCCGCCTTCACATTGAAGGTGAGTTGCACCTCCTCAGTGGAGGCGGAGTCGTCGGCCATCGGTTCGTCCGTGGCGTGGAGGTCGTCGGCGCGAGATGGCAAGAGGAATAATGAGATGCTTTGCGTGGAGGAGGATCGAGGAGATGGGATATCTCTTTACGGCCGGAAGTAACAAGCGTAGAGGCGGTGATAGAGAAGGGAAATGGTTTGCCCGCTGGCGTAGGTTGCTGCCGACCCTGAGTCGAAGCTCACAGAAGGGGGGCCCGGGCGTCCATCGTCACTTCTGTGGCGCTTCTGTGGCGCAGTGGTGTGGCTGTTGCTTTTGGCTGATTATGTGAGCAGAATGGGGGCAAGTGGGGGGAACCTTGGAACCTTGGAAGGGACCGCGGGCAAAACAGCAGAGCTTGAGATACCTCGGATCTGGGGTAAGTCGCATCTTATTATCCAACGATTCTGCCACAATGGACTCTTCTATCGCCCCGAACGTGCTCCCTCGCCTTTCACTCTATCTTGACTCGGGTTGAAGAAGGTTCAATCTGTCCTTTCATTTTTCAAGCATTTCGACAGAGGCCACTAGGTAGCTTCAATCTCAAGAACATGAAGGCCATACAGATCAGCGAATACGTCAAGGTATAACTTCTCCATCATACTGCTCCCTTACGGTCCACTAACAAATCACAGGGACCGGAGGACCTGAAGGTCATTGAGCTTCCCACTCCCACTCCCAAGCCCAATGAATACCTCATCGCCATCCATGCGTCCGCAACCAACTTCTTCGACCTCCTGCAGATCCGCGGCAAGTACCAGCATCAGCCTCCCCTGCCTTGGATTGCTGGGTCCGAATTCTCTGGGGTCGTTCTGAAGGCTCCAACCTCCCTACCTGGCGGCCAGCGCCCCAAGTACAAGGAAGGAGACAAGGTGTTTGGAGCTAGCCAAGGCGGATATGCAACTCACATTGCATGCACGGAGGAAAGGTTAAGGCCGGTGCCTGAGGGGTGGAGCTTCTTCGACGCTGCCGGACTCTTCGTCACTGCGCCTACGAGCTATGCCGGTCTTGTGGTGCGAGCAGGCATCAAGAAGGGTAAGTCGTCAATATTGATCTTCGCACCACCGGCGGGGAACGTGTTATGGGCGCGAGCTAATGTCTCCAGGTGACTGGGTTCTCATCCACGCGGCTGCCGGCGGCGTCGGGCTTGCGGCGGTCCAGATTGCGAAAGCATACGGCGCCACCGTGGTCGCAACGGCCGGGTCTCAGCGCAAGATGGAGGTCGCGAAATCCTTTGGAGCCGACCATACGATCGACTACCGAAAGCCTGACTGGCCTGAGCAGGTCAAAAAGCTCACTCCCAAGGGCCGTGGCGTGGACATTGTGTATGACCCCGTGGGCTTGATTGCTCAGTCGATGAAGTGCACAGCGTGGAATGGCCGGTTGCTGGTCATTGGCTTTGCAGCTGGCGATATTGAGAAGATGGCCACCAACCGCATTCTCCTCAAGAACGTGAGCGTTGTTGGGCTCCACTGGGGCATGTATGCCACGAACGAACCCGAGATGGTGGACGTAGTATGGGACGGCATTTTCAAGTTGATGAACGCGGGGCAGTATAGGGGAACTTGCTTCACGGATAAAGAGTATGTCGGACTGGAGAGTGTGCCGGCAGCATTAAAGGCGCTGGGAGGACGTGACAGCTGGGGTAAGGTGGTTGTTAAGGTTCCCCACGACGGACAGAGCAAGATATAGGTGGTACGGGGAATTCCATGTGGAACCGTAGCCATAAGTAAGGAGCGTGCTTCTAATGGAATACAAGTGTTGCTCCACCTTAGCCAATCTTTCTCCTTGACAGAAACCACGAGCTATACTTACAGGGCGTGCAAGTGTCCAACAGTCTTGGAAGAACTGCACTTATGAATCCCTCAGAAATTGCAGCGAAAAGCGGGATAGCTACATACTGTGTAGGTAGGTAGTTTTCCTACTAATCAGAGGTGAGGCGGTCCGGCGCCATCTGGAGCGTCTACGTATTCGCCAGTACGCTTGCGTAGTCATCGGACCCACTCCCAATGCTTCGACTCGGCCTTGCTTATCGATATCTGCCACCCTTCACCGCGCTCTCCAGCTGTGCCTACATGACTCCATTTCGGTCGTCAGAAATGATACTGGCCCAACATCTCAAAGACGGCGCAGGTGTTGTTGTTGCAGGTTCCAGTGGCGCGTGGCTGAGTGTGGAAGGCTCCGAAGTTGTGACTGCCTGATCCGCAGCTCGATCATCAACGCTGACCGGCTCATCACCTCCACTCTCTCCATCTTCCATCTCACTCACTTTCACCATCACACACTAGCGGTCGGGGTACCCGGTGAAGGCCCAGTGACTTTCGCTCACTTCCTACTGCGCTACTTAAACTTACCAGGTCCTTTGACTTCCCTCCCATCAACCCACCCCCAACCACCAACGGGCAACCTCCAACCGCCAATCTGCACTTCGCAACCAGCCCGCCCCCATCGCTTCCGCCATGGACGGCATTTTCAGATCTCATCTTCCCGAAAATCCAACTGCTCAGGACCTAGAAGAGCATATCATCTTGGTCGAATGTGAGATGGAAATGGTCGGTCCTCATGACCCGGATTACCCAGGATACCAGCGTCAACTCCAGCAACTTCGCGAAAGACTAGCTCTGATCCAGACTCGCACTTCATCGCCGTTCCCCCGCGTGAATCCCACCTCGTCATCCAGCCCTCTCTCTGCGTCGGGACCAGCGCAGCCGAATGGATGGCCCGGCTCAACGCCCTCAACAAGGGACAATAGCAATCCGTATTCCCAGTCAAGCAGGCCGGCGAATCATTTCTCTCCAGTTCGGTATGCATATGCTCAGGTACCTCAATCTCAGTGGTTCGCTAGTTCCAATCTCGCCAGGCAACCAGTTAGCCCCGGCGTGTTTTCATCTCAGTCTGCGGCCGTCCCCATTATCGATTTGACCGAAGATGATATGCCTACATTCTCCCCAATGGGCGGGTCGTTCAACGATCCTTTTGCAGAGCTGACACAAGCCTTCCCTGCTAATAGGTCGTTGAGTGATGGGAGATGGCAGTTTCCTGTTGAGGATGGCGGCCTATTTTCTCCTTTCAGCCAGCCATCGGGTCCATCTACAAACTTTGAGGCGAGGAACGGTCCATATATGGGTCTCGATGAGTTTAATCAATTCCTCGGTGGACCAAATGTACCCCCTATGCGTCCGGACAATCAAGTTACCATCCCTTCAACAACAAACATCGTGGACTTGACGGGATCTGACTATGACGATGATTACTCAGCCGTGGAGGATAATCCGGAACAGATCCAGGACATCATCAATAACATTCGACCCGACGTTGAGGTTCCAAAGGAATCGCGAGATAGGACTCCGCCCGAGATGTCTTGCACGCTGATGGAGCACCAGAAGCTCGCCTTGATGTGGCTCAAGAAGGCAGAAGAAGGCTTACACAAGGGCGGCATCTTGGCCGATGAAATGGGTCTCGGAAAAACCATTGAGGCTATTTCACTCATCGTAGCCAGACCTTCTAGAGATCCTATTCGCAAAACCACCCTCGTCATCGCACCAGTTGCTTTGATGCGCCAATGGGAGAAGGAGATTGAGCGGCATATTCGCCCAGAGCATAGGCTGAAGGTCCACGTATACCATGACAGAGGGAAGAACGTAGACTTCGCGAGGTTGCGAACGTTCGATGTTGTTCTTACAACATACGGTACGCTGGCCTCAGAATTCAAACAGCTTGAGTCGCAGCGCCAGGACTCAAGCACTCAAGGGTCGACAAGCCGAAAGCTAGCGCTTCTCGGACGGGAATGCCATTGGTACCGTGTCGTCCTTGATGAAGCCCAGTGGATCAAAAACAGGCAGACAAAGATGTCCAGAGCGGCTGACAGACTTAGAGCGGATTATCGTCTTTGCATGACGGGAACACCAATGATGAACTCCTTGGACGAGTTATATCCTCTCGTCCGCTTTCTTGGAATCAAGCCATACAACGTCTGGACCAGGTTCAGCCTGGAAATCAGCAAGCCTGCCAGGTAAGTATCCGAAGGACATCGCGTCTACCATTCGCTAATGTAAATGCAGGGACAGAAACAAGGAGACTCAGGCAAAGGCCATGAGGCGAGCCCAGGCGCTACTAAAATCCATGATGCTTCGCCGGCAGAAAACTACCATCATCGACGGGAAAGAGATATGCACTATACCACCAAAGGAAATACATCACCACGAAGTCCCCTTCAGCAGGGACGAACAAGAACTCTATCGGGCAATTGAGAATAGATCGCAGCTCGAATTCAACAGATACCTGCAAAGTGGCGCATCTGGGATCACTGTTTATGCGCAGATTCTTCTCCGGCTTCTGCGCCTTCGTCAGGCTTGTTGCCATCCGCATCTGATCAAAGATCTCGGAGCCCAGGTCGCTACTGCACGCATGTTGGAAAAAGACTTGCTCGATCGAGCTAGGGAGCTCTGGGACGATGCCATACAGCGCCTGATGAACGAGGACGGTTTCGTATGCCCTATTTGTCTCGATAATGTCCTCAACCCTACGATTCTCGTTCCGTGTGGGCACACTTGCTGCGGGGAGTGTTACCAGAAACTCACCGATCCTATGTATCAGGTGGACCGGAATAGAGATGGTGCCACAAAATGCCCATCTTGCAGAAGCCTTTCCAGCGCCGAGATGATCACAGACTATAAACATTTTTGTCGAGCATTCTGTCCTGAAAAGCTTCTCGCAGAAGATGCCCAATTGTCCGATTCTGATATGGATGATTCTGAAGACGATCTTGAGGACGAGGAAGATGAGGGCTCCGACCTAGATGGCTTCATTGTTCGCGACGACGTTGATGTTGAACAAGATGGCGATCAGCATGGGTTGCAGGCGCAGGCGGGGGCGTCCAATGGTACAATCAAGAAAGCCAAGGGAAAGAATCGCGCGAAGCCAAAGTTGACACTCGCACAACTCAAGAAGGAGTCGCAGAAGAGCGCTGCTGCAAAGAGGGCGTATCTCAGACGTCTTCGTAGGCATTACCAATCGTCCTCTAAAATCGACAAAACCTTGGAGCTTGTCGGTCAGATCCGCAACAACGATCCCACGGAGAAGATCCTCATATTCAGCCAATTCTCGTCGCTGCTTGACCTCGTCGAAGTGCCGCTCGAAGCGGCAGGCTATCAGTATCAACGTTACGATGGAAGCATGACTATGGACAATCGTGCCAAAGCCGTAAACGAATTCATGGACCACCCAAACCAGAATATCATGCTTATTTCCCTCAAGGCGGGTAACGCTGGACTGAACCTCAACAAGGCCTCTCAAGTGATCATCCTCGATCCCTTCTGGAACCCGTACATCGAAGACCAGGCAGTGGACCGCGCGCATCGCATGCCTCAGAATCGAATCGTCCACGTGCACCGTCTGCTGGTCCCACAGACCGTGGAAGATCGAATCATCGAACTGCAGGAGAAAAAGCGTGAAATGATAGACGCTGCGCTCGATGAGACTGAAGGTCGAAAGATGGGTGGGCTCGGAAGGAGTGAACTCATGTACCTGTTTGGTATGGGCCGCCGCCCGTTCTGAGGTGTTTGCGTGGTGCCAGTGGCGTTGCTGGTTGGAACTTTCAAGAGCTGGTTCATTATAGTCCAAATGCTAGGTGTTTGAAGATTTCGTGCGGAGGGATATGGCTGGCGTTAGGGAGAAGGCTGGGCCATGAGCATTCATGGCCGTCTGGTATTATCTGTATATTATGTATAGGCGTTAGAAGGCGGTGGCGTTGAGGGCGATACCCCGTCTCCTACTGTTCTCTTGTTCTGGGACGGCTCAAAGGGACCATATGCATACTTCGGTATTAGTTCACCTTCCTCAAGCAGAATAGACCAAGAGTCACTCAGTCCGAAGGGCCATTTTGCAGCTTAGATCGTTCCAAGTTCAAACCCTGCGTACCCTTATAATACAGACGTCCCTCATATCCTGCCATGCCATCCACAAGAAGCCTGCACGCAAGACTCCCTGCTCGGTCTCCAGTGTATGAAAATAACTTGCCCTTGAAAGTGCCTGACATGCGGCAGATATGCTGCAGAGCAACATCCGCAGCGAATATTCCAACGAGCCTTCCACACGCCCCATCTCTCCTGGATATATATCGTACACCGCATCCTCCTTTCCCAAGTATCCAAACAGCCCCCAAGCTCATCTCACAATGTCTCCCGCATCTAAGCACCGAACATTCCGCCCGCACCGCCCTGCCTCTGCTGCGCCTCGCCCTGCATCTTCTCGCTGACCTTGACGTTCACCTCGAAGAACTTTGCAACGCAGCGGTCCAGGCAGACGGACTCGCCCTTGTTGAGGTCCGGCTCGCGGTACGCGGTGTCGAGGCATTTCTTGGAGCAGGATGCTACCAGCCTAATTGAACCCCGTTAGAAATGGCTCGGAAGATGTGATTTGAGAATGCCCAGGGGCGAAGGGACCGGGGAGGGCAGAGGGAAATGGGACGAGAGGATCAATCGAGAGGGCATGGAGAAGCAAGAAAGGAGAGAAGAGAGGGGGCTAGGGGGATGCATACCGAGAGTACATATCCGACACCATGTCGATTTCAGCCTCTGCGGCGGCGATTTTCTGCTCCGAGGAGAGTTGCGGTTGGCGGCCGAAGAGGAATGACATATTTGCGGCTGTTGTTGTACAGTTGTATGGGTGATTGAAGGTTTCGATATAGGCCAAGGGATCGGAATCGTGCGATCCTAATGAACTCTTTGTAAGGTGGGGAGTAGGCCTGGGTGGTACGGTATGTTGGTTAGGATCGCGTGTGGTTGTGAGGGCTGATGATGAAGAAATTGGGAGCTTGGACCGCGTATGCCAAGGCCGGAGCACTGGTGGTAATATGTGCATGGATGACAGCGATATTAAATATTCAGGAATTATGATAGTACGGCTGATATTTGCGAAATGGTAGAAATGAAGGTGACAATGCATATTTGGAAGCCCTTTTCGAAGGGTACAGGTTTTGCGGGCACTGATTCTGTCTGCATCTCATATATGTTTACAGAACCACCGACGAGCAGTAGCGCTACGTATACTTTGCCAAAAATCCATTAACCAGCAGTGGTATTCTGGTGATATTGGTGTACGAATCGTTCCACAATTTGAAATGACCGCTCTGTCATTGCAAATTGACGAATAACCCACCATCAACCAACAATTGCGCGCCAGTCACATATCCGCTCAACTCCTCGCAGGCCAGAAACACTGCTGGTCCTGCCAAGTCGCCCGTCACTCCTATTCTCCCTAACGGAATCCTTCCCTCCATATACCTCCTCTTCTCCTCCTGCTCCAGATCCCTCTCATTCAGCTGTGTCCTGATCGTCCCCGGAAGCAGCGCGTTACATCGTATGTTATATTTCCCCAATGCACATGCGCATGACTGCATGAGAGACAGCACCCCAGATTTTGTAGGAGTGTAATGGGCCTGTTGGGAACCGCCGACTAACGCAGAGATACTCGATATACCAATTATAGACCCGCCTGGAGGAGATTGCGTTGACATCTGTACGGCGGCGGCGTGGACACCATTGAAAGCGCCTGTGAGATTTGTGGAAAGTGTCTGGTTCCAAAGATCTGGGGTTATACTATATCGAAGAGTCAGTCGAGTGATTAGGAGGGAGATGGAGACCGAGCTTACTCCAGAAACTCTCGAAACTCGCAGATGCCCGCATTACTGACGAAGACGTCTAGTCGTCCCCATTTCTCTGCCGCAGCCTTCACCAACTGCTTTCCAGTCTCCGGATTCCCTACATCGCCTGGGACCTCAAGGAGCCGCCTCTCCGCCTCCTCTCGGCCGCCTAGAAGCAGCGCCGCTTCGTCAAGAAGGGATTGAAACTGCTCGGTGGACTTCGAATCGCCGAAATGGTTCACAGCGACGTTGGCGCCATGGGATATGTAGCTGAGAGCAATAGCTCGTCCAATTCCCGTCACACCACCTGTGATAGCTGTAGATTTGCCCGGAAGCAGCTGGACGGCCGACATCGTATAATGTGGGTAGCTTTGCCGCAAGGCGCTCGAGAATAGTGAGTGTAACCCGTCATGTTGCACGCTGGGGGACGTAATAACTGGAGATTCATCTGAGCAGATGATTGACGTCTGATTCCCGCCGGGTGGCCCGGGTTAATGCCACCCGAAGGTCCGTGCGCGCTTCTCTCAGAGCTCAAGTCCGTAGGCCTCGCAACCCGTCTTCCACCAAACATCAACGTCGCTGATGCCATGTCTCTCCATCAGGGAAGCAACTACTTCTCTCCAGAGAAGCCAGTTACCATGTTCGCCCTTCGGACCCCCCATGTTGCAGACTGGCCAATCCGACCCAAACATGACTCTCCCTGCCCCGAACAATGCGAAGACACTTTGCGCGTAGAAACCCATCCTTTCCGCAATAGTGTCCACATCCTCTGGCGTTTGGTCGGGCTCAAACTCATTCAACCCCCCGGAGATCTTCATATATACGTCCGGCAAAGCAGCCAGTCGTGTTACCGCCGTTACCCAGCCCCCTCGTAGAGCCGAATCGCTCCCTTTTGAGAGATCTGGCTTACACAGGTGATTGAGGATGAACTTGACTCTTCCATTGCCTTCCCCCTCTTCTTTTCGTCTGATCATTTCCACCATATCAGCGGCGGCTTCGACTTGCCAGACCCCTGCTCTATGCGCATCCACTCCAATATCGAACGTCCAGCCCTTCCCTCTACGGCCCGATCGCAAGTGCAGAATATTCGTCACCCAGTCTTCGTTTTGCAGTAGATTCCTCAATGCGTCTTCCTCCTGGATGCCCTGAAGCAAATAGCGGAACCCTACCACCCTCTCCCATAACCTCGGCCCAGCAACTTGCTCCGCGATATCAAGATACAGCTTGAACAACAAAGGTGGGAGATGAAATGGTGCCCAGACCACACAGCCCAGCATCTTTTCACTGTCCCGCGGCTCGAATCCATCAGTCTCTGCATTGTCAGGGGCGCCCTCCACAATCCTCCTCAGAAACTTCATCTCTTCCAGCGGCTCGTGAGCCCACTGCTCCAGCAGCCGCCGAGCAGAAGTGTCCTTCCCCTCATCTCTCCAAATATCTCGCAGTTGAGCGAGACTCACTAGAGGCGTGGGCGTCGGCAGATATCGGTCTGTTTCTACGTAAATGAAAGCGCTGGGTACGATTGGAGATGCAGAGACGGCGGCATTGTAGTCGGATATCCCTTGCCGCTTTGCGAGTGCGTGCCCGGGAGTCATCCACGCATGGTTTGTGGGGGAAAGGGATGTGCTGGGCCAGAGGTGGATGTGTGTGTCTAAGAGCTTGGGAGGAGGCATGGTGATGGAAGTGGTTCGCGCGAGCTTGGTTGACGTTGTCGGCGTTGAAGTTTAACGGGTCCAGATGAAGGCAGTCAGCGAAGTTGTATGGAAGGCACGATTTCCACCGTCGACATTCATCCTTTCCCCAAGCTTTCCGTCTTATTGATCGGCTGTCGAACTTTTCGAGCCGAAGTTAAATAATGGTCCAGCGCTGTCCTGAAACATGATTGCAAAGCGGGGTTCCCGCATCAGCAACGCCATTCTTCGTATGCCCAACGCCCGATCCAACAACCATCGCCTCAGGCCTCATACCTCCCGACCAGAGAAGGACGGTGAGGTGAGTGCCTGTCACAAATGCAATTCGCGGAGAGGAGTCAGCATAAAGTCTGTGTCCTCGCAACCGTCTTGGTCCATCGAGTTACCGGATGTGAACTCCCTCACAGTTCCACTCTTCCCGCCCCTGGTCCTCCTTGTCCCCTCCCATGGCGGGAAATATCCGGAACTCAAACATCAACCAATTCTAATTTCCCACCCGGCATCCAGGTCCCAACCAGCACCATTGACGCGTCATCGCCGTGGTGGTGCGCGCTCTCAGCGGTGGAGAATCCTAACCCGCGCTCCCCCACAAAAGACCTCAACAAAAAACGGAAACTAAATAATCCCCCCTCATTATTATTCCCGACCGAGAATTCTCCTTCAGGTCGTCGAAACTTGAAGGACCCGTATTTGGAACTGCGGCTTCAAGGAGGCCTGAGCATATCACAGGTACCCTTGGGTAGTGGAGAAGATCTCCCTGGGACATCCCGAGGTCCATCATGTCACCACCCACCGGGTTTCCCTCCAAGAGTCCAAGATGCTCGAAAAAGTCCCCTGTCCTGATCTTCTCAGGATCTGTTTCCTGGCAAGCCTTAAGAGAAACCAAGTGGATACTCCAGGAAATACCTAGCACTTGGCAGAGGCCCGGTCCTTTGCGGCCCCTGGAGCCCACACGTGATCGGCCGTCAAAGTTCAGGAATGACGAGCGAAGGGATGCCGAGAGTGACCGTGCTTCGTTCCGAGCCGAGCCGAACCGCTAACCGCTTGCTTAGGGGTGAACCGTGCCCAAGTGAATGTCGTGGGCACGTGCGCTAAGGATTCTAAGCTGGTCCCTACCGATAGAGGGTGCAATCCCTTCGGTCCATTATTCATTGAGTCCTCTCCTAGTTATCCACTGACCGATAGTACTAAGGGTACCAAAGAGTTCATTCGACGTACGATCCAACATTTGGTCTCGGACGAAGCGGATCGACTGCTACATTGTGACCTTGGCCCAGTCTCTACTAAAGCTCTCCAAGGTCTTCCCGTTAGGCGCTTCTCATCGTTAGATTTCGCAACTCTGCAGAAATGGGTAGCTGCTTCTGCGAATGGGACCAGTTAAGATCGCATTAAGCTTGAGACTTCACTAAGATGTCGACGCAATCCTAATCGTTTCTTCTAATACCAGAAAGGCACAAAACAGTACACATGATGCGTCTCCTCGACATGTTCACCAGCCTCTCCAGCATCATCTCCGCTCGAATAGTCTCCGAGACGGAACGCCTAAGCTATATGCCGCGTATAGAAGGCATTGGCGCTCTCCCCATCGATGGACGATTTGCCTATGTAGTCAGTCTCAATTTCTAGGCGCTCTCTCCAAATAGTCATGCCGGCACAAGTTGAGCCTGATCGAAATATCTTGGTAGGGACCGACACAGCCTCTCGTGGCCGATTGATGTCCTCCATCAGCTTCGTCTTCAACAATTTCCGAGAAGAGTCGATTATCTATGTAATTGCATCCATCGGTTGGGCCCGGCAACAACTCGTGCGGGCCAATCCGTCCAGGCGATAAACATGATAGCGCAGAAGAACCGCGCATTGAGTCCCATCTCGATTTCGCTCTGCGCGGACAGGTCGCCGTGTTTTCTGTCCTCAAGGAAGAGGCACTGATGCACAGCGAGCGAGGGAGCGAAGCAAAGGCCCTGCCCTAAAAACACCTACGCCTTTTCGACGGACTTAAACTACCTCAAGAGTGGAGAGGGGGCATACGACGAAGATGGAAGCAGTGGAATCAACGTTCTCCCTGCTAGGAGAAACCAACTTTCCCATTCTTGTTTTTAAGAAAAGACAAGACATGACTGCTTGTACTTGTTGTAAGAGAGCGTACACTTTGAGCCCACATCGTGGAAAGTCAAACAAAGCACTTTCTCTTTCTCCCAACGAAAACTCAACTCTAGAGTATGCTGCATCGGCACTGTGGAAGAGCAGGATACACGGCATCACACTTCGCACTGCAGATCAGTAAGAGATATTGGCCGATCCACACCTATTCTGTCGGTGATATGTATCTAACAGCAGTCTAGGCTTCTTTAGACATGAGCACATAATGTGGGATGGACTGGACATTTCCAACTACCCGCGACACGCACCAAGTGGCGCTTGGTCGTGCTCCCTGGCTTAACGCAAAAGCTAAGATCCCCGCCCTCAACACCAAATAGATAGACGCACCTGTGCGCTGAGACAAATCCTAGTATCGGTGACGAGACAGCTGCAGCATCCAACAGCGTGTTTTTGAAAAAAAAAAATCTTTTTCTGGTGGGGAGTCCCGCAATGCAGATGTTAGACTCGTTAGGGACGTCGGCGACTAAACTCTTTTGCAGACGACTTGCATATTGTAGACCCAACAGCACGGTATCCAGTTATATGTGAGCATCCAACAGCCACAAGAATGCCACTTCCTGTGTTTTAACCAACATGGAGGCGACACCGAGAAAAAGTGGGATGTGCAGTGATGTCGTCAAACGCCGCTATCTTCATGTTGAGGTGACATGGATATGATCCAGAGCGATACGGGCTTGCTCCTTTGGCAATGTTCAAGCGAATCATCGCTTAGTGCGGGCGCGGGTTGGATTTAAGCTGATTGGTAGGGACTCTTATTTATTAACTGAACGCACTACATATGCATCTACAAGACCATGTTCCTATCAGCGGACTTGAATTCCTCGAGACCCAGACGTGGTTCGGAGGAAACACGGGTGTGGAGCTGTAGACCCCACAAGAGGAAATCAGAATAGAAAGAATAGAAAAGAACATCTCCGTCGACGTTGGTGTATCACCGCTCGTGCGGGAATGGCTCCACCCGTGCATATGTCAGTCTGCGCCGAGACTGACACATGGGGCGTCGGGGACGACACTTCCTCACGCTCCACTTTCCGGTTGCTGGGGTCCTGGGGAGGCAGCGGGAGATGAGAGGCACTGGCCCATCGTAGGGAATGGGGTGGAGATCGGTCCTGCCATGAGTAAGTATCAGTCTCTGGTGTCATTATGTATTGAATGACGGACAAAAGCAGGTGCAAAAAATATGTTGCGTAGTCTGTCATACATGGATTCTATCATGAACTCTCGTTACCCCTTGACTGGTCGGCTGCCTAAAGTCTTTATCAGGCCGGATATTCAACATTATATAGATTAGGTTGTTGGTCTATAGTTATTACACTTCTTGGAGTTACAGCCCTATAGATACTATGGCTCTTGAAAAAGCCTTTTTTCTCGTGAAATGAAAACAGCAGAGAAGCCTCTTATGCAATATGAATTCTACGCAACCTTGGAACGCTTTTAATGCACCTCAAAAGTCAACACCTTTAAATCAACCTTCTCTTCCACCTTCTCTTCCACCTTCTCTCCAGCCGCCTCTTCTTTGTCTGCGCATTCGTCAGCCGTTCTCTCTTCAACCGCCTTCTCGTCAACCACATTCCCTCCAACAGCCATTCTCCCCACTTTCTTTTCCTCGCATGTATTTTCCTCAACCTTCTCTCCTTCAACCACCTTCTCTTCTACCGTAGACTGTTTCAGAAGCTCATCCATTTTTTCTAGATCGGGAAGGACCCATATTCTCATCCATTCCGAGTCCAGGACCTGTGCTGCAGTTGGTCTCTCATCTGGCTTCCATGCAAGCATAGATCTGAGTAGGGTGAAGAGGGCGGATTTCTCGTCTTCGCCAATCTCAGTCTTATGAGTCTTTCTCAAATATTTCTGAACGGTGCAGTCGAACCGCTCTTCCCAAGCTTTTATGAAGTTGTATTCCACCTTGTCCCCATTCTCTTGCCACCATTGTGTTGCCGGGGTCCCCTCCGTCAACCATTCCGTCGGTAACGGTCCAAGAAACTTTAGACGCTCTCTAACCCACCAATCTCGGGGAACGGGCGGCCAGGTGCCGAACGGACCACACCCACCAAGAATCTCCCATATGGCGAGACTAAGCGCCCAGATATCAGCGGGAAATGACAGTGGCTCTTGAGGCAAGAAGTACACCTCAGGCGGAAGGAGGGAGTCTGGAGTATGGGATCCATACCGTGGAGTCAAATGGGGAAAGAACGATTCACCGAAGTCTGTGAGCAGGACTTGGGCCTTTGAAAGAGGCAAAAGGTCACTTCGCTCACCAAACCAAGTGGAATAAACGGCATGGGAGGGCACTCCTTTTGGTAGAGGCTGGCCATCTATTCGTTCCACAGTCGCTAGCTCCAGTTTTCCAAATTCCTCGTAGTACTGGGCTGGAGTGATGTGGTCTATGTTCTCTGGAGGCTGGAGCAATACATTCCCCAGATGTAAATCTAAACACTTAGCGTAACGCTACACACCCAGATACGAGCACTTACCCGCATGTACCATCCCGTTGCGATGCAGAAAATCCACAGCGACCACAAGTTGGGCAATGATCGCCCGACTCACTGATGGTTGGAAGCACCCCCAAGTCGAGGCCTCCTTGGACTCCTTCACACTGGTACTAGCCAGAGCCGTGACCAGACATCGATGCACACCGTTAGGCCCCTTCAGCGTGAAGTCGTCCAGTACGTACGGAACCAGTGAGGCTGCTCGACGTGGTTCATGTCCAGATCCCATTTCGTGCAGTTTTCGAAGAATGTCCGCTTCCTTGAGCTCCGGCTCGGCCACTCCGATTTTGATGGCGACATACGTGTTCTTAACATGGTCTCTCGCCAGCCATATTGTTGAGTAACCCCCGTAACCTAACTTGTCGATGATTGTGTATCTATCGTGAAGGTCGTCGCCAACGACGGCAGGATGATATCCTCCAGGGCGGTACCGATCCAACAACTCGATACTTTCTATGTATTTGTACTGAGGGAGCGAGAATTTTGCAATGGGTTCGCTTGTATTAGGGGAAGACATGGCGGTCGTTGGTAGGACTGAAGGGTCGGGAAAATGCTCGCGGATGATCTGAAAAGGGAGGTATGAAAGGAACGGTGGCTGAGACGTAAGTGTTCTTCTCACGAGCGATAACAAGTGATGGTTACTTGCAAAGCGGGGATTGGTCGGTGAAGCTTTCACGGTTTGTTCTTCCCGCAATTGCTCATTCAAGTTCTCAGGGCAGGTGCGTGACATGGATCACGTGCTTGCTTAGTCATACATAGTCGACCATCATCCGGCGTCCATTTACATCCGTGACACTTATTCCGAGAAAATCATAGGTGATTCTCACATCTCCCCTTTATATACAGAAGCTGGGCATGGTTCAACTTTTGGGAGAATCAAGATCAGTCCAGAATTTGGCCGCGCTGTTGTGAGCCTGGAAGACAGCACAATAGACTGCCCTGGCCGCGGTAGAATCGGGTTTGACCAGTTACACCGCTTTCTCATAACTCGCTAACAAATATTTGGGAAAGATTATCCCTGTAAAAACGTGGAGGAGCATCATGTGGATGTGACATGCATATCTCTTCCCCGAAAAACAAGCTTTCGGAAAGGCCCCGTGCCTACCGCATATTTCAGTGCAGGCAGAGATCAGTTGCAGCTCACAATCGTGGCTGAAAGTCCGGTGAACTGATCCTTCCAGACGCCCATTGTTTTCCTCGGGTTGAGGGCGATCACCGTGCCTCGATTGTTATCTATTTAGCGGTGTCGGCAAGACGATGCTTAGGAACCCATGGCTTCCCTACCACGGGGCCCTCGTATCTCACAACATTTTCGATATTCCAGCCACACACTTGAACACTGACCGGGGCAGATATTGGGTCAGTCAATTTTTGAGAAGGCGTCGATATGCGGAAAAGTCAACAGACTGGCGGTCAGTGGGGGAAACTCGAATAGTGTAGCCCTGACCCTCCGCCTTCTTATTACCAACTTGAAGCACCGCTTCCACACCGTTGCGTATGATAAAGGCCCTACCTCTGCTTGCTCAGTATATAATATCCATGTATTTTCAGCTTCTCGCAGTAATTCTCTCCATATCTTTCCTTTTCCAATCCATTAACTTCCCAGACTCTCAACAGACTTCAAATACACTACAAACTACCAACAATGTCAAATGGAGCCGGGGTGGCTATTTACTTCTATACGAAACTCCTCGATGAGTGCACTCCTGATAGGGTGGACGGCCTCGTTCGGCTGGCCCTGCAGGCAACACAAGTCCACTGCGCTGAACCCTGTGCCATATTGATCCGGTAAGCTAGAGACTATACTTCATGAGATCCCACGGAGAGCATACTAGGTCAACGCAGCTCTCTTCTTCACGTCACGACGTTCTACCATGGGCGCCGCATCACGGATCCGAAAGGGCCGCATCTCACGCTGTCTTTCAAGGACCAGCAGCAGATGCAAGACGGCACCTTTTGGACGGTCCACGCCTATGTCCAACCCGGCACCCATACTTTGGTTGACAGCACGATTGAAGGGCCGAAGCCGGATACCACTCCCAGGCCCAATGACCCTTCGAGGAGAAAGGTCGTTTGGCCGCATAATGAGGAGATGCAGATCTACACTTTCATCTCGTTCAGCGCGATGACTCCCAATGCTCCTAACTAGGGGAGAATTCCGGGTCGACGATGGGCACCTCGCTGTGGTAATGATGGGATTCGGAAACAATGGAGACGGTGACACGGGCTTTCTTTCGGGTGTTTAAGAGACAAAAAGGCGTCGGATAGACAGGGCTATTGCGATCAAGGCAAAGGGTAAGACCATTAATTCCCTGGATTCAATTACTATATCTCCTCAGCTCGTACTCTATTGTTACTTGTGACTGCCCACCTGGTTGACAGAATACGCGTGACGCGGGTATATCCAACTCGAAGATCTTGGTAGACTAAGAAACTAATTGGAACATGGCCTTTTCTATGGCTCTACTTTCACCTGTAGTACTAGGACATTAAGAAAGTAAAAGGAAAAGGGATCACTTCAGTCCAACAACTACCGCGTGCTTATTTTTTCTATCTACAGCAATAGAGTGTAATTAAGACACCTTACCAGACTTGTATTATTCTATCACTACAGCTAACCATGTGCAGTGGAGGTGTTCACTTTTACAGTCTGCTTAGGTATGAACAGCCAAGACGCAGTAGTTTCTCAAGCTAGAGCAGGTCTTTTGCTGTCACTAGTCGCGTTCGTGTGCGTTAGGGGGATTTCTGTCACGGGGATCCCAGCAAAGTTCCAGTCCGTAACGGAACGGAAGCGTAGGAAATTCAATGTGGTTCTTTCAATGTACAACCTGGACTATGGAACACTATGGGACTTTATAAGCTTGATTCGACTCTCAAGGATTTCTGTCATATTGTCTGTCAACAGTGATGAACGAAAGATATTCATCCCCTCAATAGACCGTAGAACTATAGATCACAACGTGCGACATGAAAAGAACTGCTGGACATGTACCATAATGAGATATTTACACCATTGTTCGAGAAACTTCTTAGGCGGTTCTAAGATCCTAATAACTGCACCTGTCTACATCAACTGCATAGCCTTCCTGATCGTGTGTCGATCGTGTCCATATGATCTTTCACGCAGGCGACCAATGTAAACGTCGAGGAATCTGGCATGTAGGCGTGGCAGGCGGTATGGGTGCCCTTTTTGGCCTGCTTGGAGTCTTTATAACAGAACGTTATGTGGTATCCTTTCGGATCAGGTCGGAATTGTCCTTGGATTGTGGTCGTGTTGTGCGACCCAGACCTAACGTTTGTGAGTGTGCTACTTCTTCCGTGACGGAGCAAGAGTAGCTGGCTCACCTAATGAGGAACTCTTTGTGCTCAATCAGTCAATGCAGACCGTCTTGGTAGCTTCAATAGGGTAAAGAAGTCAACCAGTGCGTCAGGATCCATGTCAGCCGGCAGGCAGTTGTAGACCGTCGAGTAAAAGAACACCTTGGTAGTGCGCTCGGAAGCCATGGCTTTGGTTGCTGCGTTCTTCGATGACAACTGAAGCGGTTGCATTTAGAATACCGGGGCTGCTGTAAGGATGAGGAAGACTATTTATAGGGATGTGAGAGAAATTTTATATAGCAAAAGGAGGGCCGTAGTCAAAGGCAATGAGGGTAATGCAGTGAGTCTTAACCATTGTGAAGGGGTGCAAATTGGCGGTTGCATGTCCGATGTTTGTTTCCCCATGAGATAAAGATAAGAGATATCGACTGAGGCGATGATATTCAGTCGTACTTATAGTACGCCTCCAAATGATCAATTGCCGCTTGAACCTATATACAATCACACGGTTTCTGCGCGTGAACGTGGGTTTGTCGGTCGGTTCCAGAACGCAAATTTTAGGATTGATACTGTGGAGGGTGGATGGGAAACGGTGCTGAGCCGGGTGACAGAAAACATGTTGCTATCCCTCGACAAATGAGAACGTCATAGCCCATGTAGAGTTTTGCAGAAAAAGCTACTGTGTATAGACAGCTGGGCACTCGATACATAGGAATTTACTCACATAAGCAGTGTGCAGCATGAAGGAAGTTTGACGACCCTTATGTCGCTACTCCGCAATAAGACTCTCATGAGCCAATGGTCTGATAATACCTCATGATTCCTCACCTGGAACGTCTAGTGAGGCATCTACCCCTTCGTTATAAACTAACACCGTCCGTCCCCGATAGCAAACCCACAGGGCACGCGTTCCACTCCCTCTGCTCCAGCCACGCCTAGCGCGACCCCGTCGGCAGCCCCTTCTTCGCCCCCATCAAACCCTCAATCAAAGCTAGCTCACTACTACTCCTCCTCGAGGGCAGGACTCTCGCCTAGCTACTAATACCTAGCAAAGTTAGGTAACCGCTCACGCTTGTGAAGAAAAGATGGTCTGAGCTCCTCAGCCTCCGAGCCCGCTCGCTCGCTCGCCGGCCCCATCCCATCATCCATGACCAGCGTCTGTGCGAAGAAGGGGAGAGGGGGGAAAAACGGGACCCAGCGGCTACGGGCCCTCAAAAAAGCACAGACAGGCGCAACGCACTGTGCACCCGCCCGCGGTGGACTGACTTTCCCAAGCTCCCCTCCCCTCATTCATGTAGGTACGGCGTTAAGTAGTTACAGCGTCCGCTGTCTGCCCGCTGCCTCAGACGCTTGCCGCGGCGGCGGCGGGGGGGGGGGAAGGGGGGAGGGGGACGAGGGAGTTAGACCCTCTTCCGGACGTTCCTACATACTGTGTTATTTCGAGTGAAGCCGATACTCGATGCCCTGCTTGCCGCGCGTTGGAAAGGGAAAAGAGGGAAACCTGGCCTCGTCCCAAGGGAACGGGAAATTGCTATCAGAAAACGAAACTGAACTGTGACCCGACCCGCACGCGATGCATGCATTATTGTTTCCGAATTAAGTTCCAACAAGGTTTGCGCTGCCCTCGAGCCTTCGAGCCTCCTTCGGGGAGGGGGACGAGGACGAGGGGAATATCAAGGAGGCGGAGGCTGAGCGATAATTCCAAAGAGCATCTGATAGATGATGATGATGATGATGATGATGATGATGCAAGCTCTACTGTGTACCCCGACCCAGGGTACACCTGCACTCTGCAAGACTATCTGGAATCTGGCCGGAGTTGCACCGAGCCCGCCGCCGGGCGGCTACCAGGCGCCCTGTTCTTGCGCGTTCGCGTCAACAAGATTTGAGAAAGGAAGGCGGGGATGGGCGAGGGGAAACCATGAAGGGGGCGTCGATATCCATGGGTCATCGATATCGGCCGGAAAGCTTGATGTGTTCGGGAAGAGGGGACAAGCAAGTTTATGCGCACGAGCTCCATGGAGGGGAAACGCTTGCAATAATAGATGACTTTTGTTAATGAACCTCAAATGCCTTGTTGTCAACTTTAGAACTACATGCCTTGCGAGGGGTTGTTCTTTTTAAACTCCCCATCTCGCTGATCCTTTCCCTAGAGTTCCAAAAGAAAAAAAAGAATCCAGAAAAAAACTTCCATATTTGAATGCGTGAAGATGAAATGCAAAGAATTTTTGCACGCGGAGCCCTGGATCTCCCGTGTAACCTGGAAAACGCCGTGTAACCCCGATAGCCAGACCCAAACCCAAAAAACCCCAGTGCCCTTTTTGGCCCCGCCAGCTCTTGACGGGGCCTTTTGGATGGATCGATAACCGTATGATGAGAAATACTGCGTGCCTGCCTGTTCGCTCGTCCCGCCAACTGTCATTAATTACTGCCGGTGCCTTGCCTGAGCCTCGCACGCACATGCGGCCCCTTGGATCATCGGTGGAGTCCCACGGGTCGAGGTTGCGGGTGCGATGGCCAAAAACAACAACTCGCTGGATTACAGAACCGCGCTCCTCGGCGCCTGCCAAGCGGAGCGCCCTAAAGTAGCCGGAAGTCACTGACCGAAACGGAATAAAGGCTCCAGGGGTCAGTCCTAGGATCCTTTTCCAGGTTCCCTCATCAAAATGATCAACTGACGGCCGGCGGGATGAGCGCGCCTCGCTCGCGGAGAATGGGTCCTTGCGGCTTTGGGGTCATGGGCGGCGTGATGGTCGCCATGCTGGGGATGGGGAGCATCCTGATGTTATCGTCGGCATCCGCACCTTCACGAGTGCCCCAGGTTGTCTGTCGGCGCAGAGCAAGTCAGCAACTTAGCAGGACTATCGAGGTGGACAGTGGAAAGTTCAAAGCAGGGCAGGGTGAGCCCGTCAGCAAGCGGGCTGACGCGGGGCTAACGTACCTCTGTGACGGTGATGCAGCCATAGAGCTTGATGAGATTGTGGAAGTACCCGAACAGGACCGACACGGGGACGAAGCGGACGTCGCCCGGGTTTCTTAACAAATGCGGGATAAGCTTGACTGTCTTTGAGAAGGCGCAATGACCGAGGAACAAGGCCCAAAGCAGCGAACGCTGCCAGGAAACATCTGCTGCGTCGGCGCGCGGCTTCTCATAGTAGCCAGCCTCGCACAGCGTCAGGTAGAAGAAGGCCAGGAGCAGGCAGTCGAAGGGGAAGGCCCATTGCGTGACGGTCGTCTGAAAGACGGCATAGAGGGACCAAGGATAGTTCCTGTTGGGGGTTGCGGAGAGGTTAGCGACGGGCCTGGTCGATGGAGGGGGGAAACAAGAGGGGGAACAAGAGGGGTGGGTGGTGGAGCTAGGGGTTGGGGGTTCACTACTGCCAGTCTGGTCCTGGCCTGGGCAATTGCAAGGTCCTTGGCGTCCGACGACATCCAAGTCCCCACAGGTCCACCACAGGTCCACCACAGGTCCACAGGTCCACGGGTTCCACCCACAGCAGGACACAGCCCCCAGATGCATCCCAAGGGACCTTGCCATGCTTTGTTGATAAAAGGGGAAACTTGGCCACTCACAACCACATATGCAGCTCGCTCAAGCTGGTCAGATTGCTCCTCCAGTTGCTGCGCACCCACCGCAGGCATTGCCGTAGGTACTTTGCGTCGTTCTCCAGCGTAGTCTCCACCTCGCACTCGCGGTGGTTCTGGATCTGGATCTTCCAGTCGTGGGAAAAGAGCCAGCGGGTGATGAAGTTGTCGTCGTCGGCATTCAGAAAGTGGTCGCTGCCCCAGGTTTCATGCGTGAAGCCGTACGTGAAATTCGGATCCTGCAGAATCTCGGATCGGTATGCGACAGCACGCCCGGACAGGCACGGCAGGCTCCCGTCGATCCAGTTGCACGCCGTGCAGTCAAAGTTCCTTCGGACCAGGTAGATGGCACCGAGAAACTCCCACACATTCGACCGGTCCATACGGCGAAGGCACTGGTTCGTGCCCACGCCACCCACCCTCGCATCCTCAAAGGGCGCCAGGATCCATCTCGTGAACTTCTCCGGCAGCCAGACATCGTCGTCTAGAAGCAGCGTAATCTTCGTCTTCACCTCCGGGATGGCTCGGGACAGCTGCCTGCGCTTGTTCGCCTGGCTGACAGACAAGACCTGGAGCCTCTTTGGGTGCCCAAGCTCTTCCACCATTTGATAGAGGCGCTTGACGCGAGCCTCCGGCGTCACCAGTAGGACCTCCTCGGGCTCGAGGCGATATGCGGTTTGTACCGTTTCCTTCAACTGTTGGATATTCTCGGCCACTGTGGGAATGATGACGGTCATGTCCTGGGATGTGATGGTAGGCTCCTCTGGCGGTTGGATAGGCTTGTACAGCCAGTTTGCTGCGAGATTGACCCATAGTCTGACATAGCGGAAGAGACTGGATGCACATGTTAGTCGCCCGGCAATAGAGGACCAACATTCTGCCTGCCATCGTGAGGTGGCGTCGTGGAATGCAGTGGGCGGTCGAGCATAGACAACGTACAACAGAGCTGTGAAAATCCAGAACCAACTCCAATTGGGAATCATCCAAAATGAAAACGGAAACATGGTACCGAGCAACGAACGTGACTGAGAAAGACGAACGGCAGGAAACGAGGACGACGACGATCACATCGATGAAGGGGAGAATCCGAGGGTTCCTCGGAGGGCAGGTGAGGGACTAGATATTTAAGCCACATGTTTGCGGGCCCGAGCGGCGAGGTGATGCTGCGCTCCCTGGCGCTGTTTAAACCTGCAGGAGATCCTTAGCAGACCTTGGGGTAGTGTTAGAGGATGGCTGGAAGCATGAGGTCGTTGCAAAATTCAGAGGGGAGCAGGGTAGGGCCCGCTCGTTCGGGGTTAGCACCTGCACCCATTCGAGAGCATGCTTGTGGGTTCCCGCACGCCGTTGAATACTCGCATATTTCGGGCCACCCTGGGCACAGTGCTTCAGGGATCGTCTTGCATCGCACATCCACATCGTCCACGGTCCACGGTCCACCAACCTCTGCGGCCGTTCCCAGCTCGCCGTGCGCACCCAGTCTAGCTCTGGCGGCATCTTTGCTCCATAGAGTTGTGCTAGGCGCTGCGAAAGGCCAACCCCGCTGCACGCCATCGCCACCATTGACATGCTCCGAGGCGCCCCATGGACCCATGGTAAGCCCATCACCCATCGCCCCTCGTCGTCAGTGAGCGTCTGCCGGGTCCCATTCGTCAATGATGTTCGCCCTTCCAAGCTCTGGTCCCTTGTGGTCCTTCTGGTCGTGTGTCCCACTGGCCATGGTCCTCGTTCAAGCGTTCAAGCGTGCCGCGCGTGCTCGAGGGAGGCTTGCTGGGGTTTTGGGGGGTCCCGCGTTCGCAATGCGGCTGATGATCCCAGGGCCACCATACTCCGTATCATCCCCGGCATACCTTGGCAAGTCGGCGCGTCAATCCCCATCTGAGATCAGGGCTCTAGGCCCCAATTGCGCGCTCGTCGGAGCGGGACATGCACTAGCCGCTGGAAGCGTGGGTTGTCCTCGCTCATGACGGCAAGCAGACCCGTGGATTTCGTCTGCGTGCAGGGCAGAGACAGTCGACATTCCGCTCAATAGATGTTCGGTCGCCTACTGCAGTGCCGTCGGCTAATACCACAATATAATAATAAGGTAGCCTTTCACTGCGCAATCTTAGACGCACGACAATAGCCTCTCCAATAGACGGCTCGCTCGCAGGGGAATATGCCCGAAACGCTGGCCAACGGGAAATTTTCGCAGTGCGAGACAGATCAGGTATATTGCGTGGACGCAGTGCACATGTCGCCGAACTTTCGAACCTTCGACACCGTGTCCATGCCGGCACCCGGGATAGCGACAGGTGGGTACATCTGTTTGAAAAGCATGTTAACGTATCTCTTTACTCGTACGCCTAGGCCGGGTTATCGCATCGTGGAAGCGAGCCGTCTGGTTGCTCCGGTAGCATGAGGTTATGCTTCGGACACATTGCCAGATGCAGTGGCAAGACGGGTCCCAAACTGCCCTCCTCCAGGTACGGGTACTGCTTCGAGATTGACAACACCCAATATGTCTGGGCCAACTGGAGCGGAAGGAATGTACCTTGCCTGGTATCGGCTGAAGCTGCATCTGCGGCATGCTAGTTACGATATGTACTGTGGTATTCAAGCTCTGCACGTACGGGGGTTTACCTGGCCTGCAGATCAAAGGCGTCGCGGATACGGGGAACTGCTTCCCCGTCCAATCCGGGGTGTGCTGAGGCCTGTATCGCGCATAATAAATGATGCCGTTATGGGAGACGCTGTGGGTGGGCCGCCGGAATGTCGATGAAAGTTGCTGCAACGCCGCTGCGTCCTTCGGCGTCCTCGCATGTACGTACTCACCTTAAGCTCCGCACTGTCTTTGAACGTTCGGGGGAGCATCGCAAAGGTTGCGCGTTCTTTCAGGCTCCATACCGCTCGCTGGGTGCACGGTGGAGAGGTGTGGTGCTGGCTCACATGTTTTGTCTCGTGGCAATTGCACCTGCCTGACCAATTCGTTACTTGATTGTAAACTTCCTGTTCCGGAACTTTACAACGTTGGCGTAATCTTTCGACCAAGGACAGCCCTGGACCGTTTGACCTCAACACCGCGCTCTCTGGTGATAGCCGTTCTGTGCACTAAAGGAATGACGACCGTGGTCCCTGAAGACGTGAGGTTCACGATCCGGGCCGTCCCTTGCGTCATGGCCCAAACACAGCTACTGACGGGCATAAGCTCCCGCATAAGGACCCAGAACCCGCTTCCCCGATCCTAGCACATCTGGAGAGTACATATGTAACCATTGTGCAACGAAACACGTTCCTCAGATCCCGCTTCATCGCGCCTAATTGTGCTACTTACCCCAGCCACAATGGGGGAGAGGCCGGATAGGGCCGCTGGACAAGTCGGCTTGGGCTGAGGCTCAAGAACCTCGCGGGCTCCATTCCCCTTGATGTTAGACAACATCGCTGTCGTCGCGATACGGGCGACACGCGTCCCAACTGTGTGGGATGATTCTAGTTCGACTTCTCTCCGGGAGATCCCCAGCGCACGACTTTGTGGTCATTAACCTGTCACTTCGCAGCGGCCCTTGGAACCGGAACCCCTGAACCTGGAGTGCAAGGTGGCAATCCGTCGAAACAACCTTGATGTCGGTACATCACGCGCCTTCGAAAGAAACCTTCAGTATCAGGCTGAGAGACGCAATGGCAACGTGTGGCATGACCGGAGATCTCTGACGTTGAGCCTCTCGCTATCTTGCAGTTCCCACAGCCAGGGAACAAGGGTCTCCAATATTAAGTCCGCTTCAATGACATCTGCCTCCAGGCCGTTTCAGGGCGTCCCTCTCCCTCGGTTTCGAGTGAAAATTTTTCAGACAGCTGTGGTACTAACCTTCCGCAAAGGTGTCTACGACGACATGGTCATCATTATCCGGGCATATTATGCCTCGGTGTGCACAGTGCAAAGAATGAACTCAGATACGACAAAAGGGACACGCGCCAAGTTGGCTAATTGGGAAGTACCATGCAGGTATTGAGAATAGGAAATGGGCGAAATGTCTCTGAAGCGAACATGTGGAATGGAGAGATGAAGAAGGAATATTGACTCGGTAACGCACCATTGGATTCGAGAAGTCGGCACCTGCTTACTCGGCCCGGTAGAGTTCGTCGCCAGTGCTGACCCACCTGAGAAACAGCTCCCCCTCACATGAGGACTTGCACACAACGAATTCAATCCTGGCGAGATGACCTGTCGGTGGCATGAATCGCTCACTGTCCTGCTGTGCCTGGTAGAATCAAGATCGGGCTGAGGGCTTTTGGCATGCTGCGAGGTGTGGACAAGCCGCGGCGCCACTATAATAGCACGGTGAGCTTTGAGATATCATCTTCACCATCATACGCGCTTGCGTCTGTCATAGCTTTCCTTTGAGCGACGGTCGTGACGACTTGCAGGAAGCGCAGCCTGCAGATTGAACGGCCTGAATGCCGTTTTCCAACGGGGCCAAGGATCTTATCATCCTGTTATGTCTGTTATATCACGGCGAAATCGCGCCGTTTGGTGCAACAGGATAAAACGAAATGGTGCGCACAAGTCCTCATTCGCGGAATAGCCAGCTCGAGCTGCGAAACGCGTGGAACGGCCATAGGTTCCTTCTTCAAGCCGATTTTCAAAAAGAGTTAATGAAGTATTGGAGAAAGGGCTAACTTGGAAATCAGGATGTCGGGCATCGACTCCCATGCGACTGCGGAGCTCGATTCTGGGATCTGGACTCCAGGAACCCACGGGAAGAACCAGAGCAAAACGAAAGCTGAATGTGCGAAGCAGAGACAAGAGAGGGCAAACACGGATGCGATGACAAACTGTCGATGTAGAAGGGAGGTATTTTCGCCGACTTGCCCGTCTGTTTTTCATGTTGGTGGGAAGGAGAGGCGGGAGAAAGAATCTCCCTGGCTACTGTCTCGCCGGCCCTCCCAAGCTTGATGACAAACGTACCGCCGCCCTAACCTCCTCTAGTTTGGCACGACTTTCGGTACACACCTTAGGAATACGACACGTTGGTCACTGGAGGTAACTCTTGGATTACACGCATAGCCTCGTCACTTCTGGACTTTGCCCAGGTGAGCAACAACGTGCATCGACATCACGATGCCAACTTTCTGTTCTGTCTGGCTCTTCTGCTACGGTCGGTCGACACAACGCAGCATCCTCTGACATCGCTCGCCACGGTATGCAACCGGACCTGCCAGGGCTGGACTTCTGGTTCCGATCTGCTGTGGCTGCTCCGGACATGCGGGTCGTCGGCCAGTCTTGGTGTTGTCATGATCAGCCATGTTGGTAGCGTCAAGCCCCCATGCTCTAGCACGGTGGGTGAATTAATGAGGAACACCTGGTCAGGGCCTCCCCCACACTAACCTTCGCGGCAACATACAAACCAACACGCCAAGGGACAAGGCCGCGGAACCGGCGGATCTTGTGGAAGTAGCATTTACCTGGTGTCACCTGTGTGGGCGGGCAACTTTGGAAAAGTCCCGAGCGACCACCGCAATGTACCGCCTTCGCAATCAAATTATTCCGCATGGCGAGCAGCCTATAGCCCTATTTCGATGCATGGAAAAATTCTTTCATGCTTTCAAGCTCGAGAAAGCCAGTCAAAGGAATAGTCCACGTGGAGCATGTGAAAGCGTTCGGCTTGGTCCCATTACGATATCGGTTCCAGGGATTGTGGCATGACGCTCCGGCCGTGACAGTCTGCAAATAGACACTACAACCCATGCCTGGTTTCAAAGTATACCTAACTTCAACAAGAGCACGGATACGATGCACATGCTCTGCGCGTTCGCTCCTATATTGGCCGAGTTAACGCTCCAGGAGAATATCGACGACATGGAAGAACTCGGCACAGTTATTCCCATGGTCATACAATACCCCACTAGGCCCTGGTCAAGCGATATCTCCATATGCTCTCCACAAGACGCTGGGTCGTATAATCGTTAGAGTTGGGAGCATTTTACGTCATGTCGTCTACCCTCGCCGTTCGTGGAAATGCAGTCAGCGGTAAGGGTGTCGTCGAACCGAAAGAAAGCAGGCATCAACTTGGTGACAATGATGTAGGACTATCCTCTCTGTCGGGAAGGCCGTCTGGGTGTTCCCCGAGTCGACTGATAATCCTCTTTTGTTGGGGAGCCATGCCGCATGCGCAGTTGCCATAGCCGACACTCTCATTTATTCGATAAGGCTCATTAGCTTCGCCAATGAAACCCGAACGGTCACCTTGGAAGCTGCAAGCCAAAAGCAAAGGGTTGTTGCCGAATTAAGCTTACTACATACGCTTGCATTGTTCGGTCAAGAATTGATTAAACGGAGCCGGAGCAGACAACCATGTCCGTCATTGTCAGCGGGCTGCCGCTACCGAAACAGCAATTGCTCAATGGTGAATCACTCCTATCAATAATACACGGCATTATCGCCAAAAGGTTCAAGCTGCTTTTCCGATGCAGGGAGAACACTGGATCGCGCAGCGCTCGGGAGGGGGTCCCAATCACTTTGGTCGATGACTGACCCCGTACTTCCAATCTGCTGGGTTCGCCAGGATTTGTTGGACACACCTAGAACGAGAGCCCACCGATCAGCCTGCACCATTTCATGCATGTCATAAGAGGCCCATGGAATCCGAGAGCTAGCGGTCCAGGGTAATTCCCCTCAGGCTTTCAAACCCACAGATTTACCCGCATGGAGCGTGAGTAGAATAAGATTCTGGGCCACACAGGGTGGGGGAACGCTACCAAGAATGGGGGGCAGGAACATGCATCGCGCACGCGATGCTTGTATCCTGCTGGTCTCCATGCCCGATTGAACCACCAGAAAGCGCAGGGATAGGGTAGACCTGGTGATTGGCTTCGCAGCGCCTCTCTCCCGGTTTAATGGACCTCAAAATGAAGGTTGCCCATGGCCTAATCACACCGTAGCCAATTGGGTTACGCTGAATAGGTAACTAAACCTACAGAGGAAACACGGGCGGGTGTTCAGTCGGATGTGAACAGAGGCAGTGGTCCCACATCTATGATCTGGGAGGGTTAGCCAAGCGATCGTTTCCGTCTCCTCCTGGCCAACTACGATTCCACCCTTGAATGACGACGTCGCCGAGTACTTTAGACTGTCAGCTTTACGTATTTACGTCAGCTCGAGATCGCGATCCTCTCCCGTGACCACAGGCGTCCGCCCATGCGCGACCAAGCGGAACATACGCGCGGTCAGACGCAACGGATCGGTCAAGGCAAGACAGAACATGGCTGGCTGGTACCTTGACAGAAGCGCCCATCGTGGTGTTGTTGAAGCAACCTTGAGAACCCCCACACATTCGGACAATTGAGACCGAGAATACCGCGTCCTCAGCATGACCGTATCTTACCAGTGTACGAAAGAAGCTGGTGGAGGCTGTGCCAATTGCGGGGAAGGGCCTGGTGGAGCATGGGAAGTTGCAGGTGATGTCTGGACTTTGTAGATTGAAGGCCAGCCCTTGTCTTCCTAACCGCAATGGGGGACGTACCAACATGGGAGCTGGCTAGCGCCCTTCCAAAAGATGCAACTCGTTTTCACTGTTCAGCAGGCTCATCCATCAACCATGATACTATTACAAGGATCACTCGTCAGCGATGTTTCTCCAGAATTCAATGACCTTCCACCGCATGATGCCGTCGGCGAATGGGGTACCATAGCCGGCACATTCCAAAGCCCTCCGCTATCAACATGGTGTTGGGGGGTGCAAATCGGTGTGCTCAGATATGAATGCATTCAAGAGGGCCGGGGGGGGGGTGGGACATTGAGTACCAGACTACCGGTATCTGGACGGCAATTCTGCACCTCACAATAATGTTTCTTGTTTGCGCAGGAGCTGTGCCACTTGCACACTCACATGGCGGGTTATATGATGGGCGCCAACGGTCTGTCACCGAATCATCTGACGTGGAAAGAGTGTGTCTACTTTGAGCGAAGCTCTGCGAGCGCTATAGTGCTCGATGACTTATAAGGGGTTGTGCAGGGGCATTGTTGCCAGAAGAGTCTCTTCGGCTTGAACTCTAGATCCACTTAAACTACAATGGTTCAAGTGAATACGAAACTCCTCCTCTTCTTCTGAGAAGATCACAGAAGTCTTTATTCAATACTGGAAGGATCCTTTATCGTCCCCACCTTGGTCTGTATCATTCCAGCCTCGAAGTCAGGGCGACTGCTATCATATTCTCCTAACCCATCATCAATCACATCTTCTATGTAGACGTGTCAAATACATAAACGTTCAACAGTATCTCACCATGTTTAGATGCAACCCGTATTCAGCTGGGAGAGTTGTGACAGAATGCCATATGCCATGCCGATTTTGAGGCAGAAGCCAGTCTGGGCTTATACCTTGGATCCAGGGCCTTGATCTATGTCCCAGGTAGAAGGAACACCGTTACCAAACTGATCGTGTATCGACTTCTTTTCTTCCAGAATCTCGGATTCTGAGTCTCACAGTCCTCCGTTGTTCTTGTCCAGAAGATTAAGGGACCATCGCCTGCGGGAGCTGATACCGATGAACCCGAGCTTTATACCGGGTACCTACATCTGATTTCGGCACATGACCACTCTCCTGCTGCACTGGAGATCATAGCAGCGGCCCGACCAAATGTATACCCGGAACCGACTTTTCGGGATGTCGCGTGTCCTTTAAGGAACATTTGGCATCCAACTGTCCTTTTCCACTACCAGATGGAACGGGACCATCGGCTCATGAACCCGAAAGGATAAGATAGAACCAGTAGCAAAACCTCTCTTTTTCTGTAAGCGTGTGCATGTTGAAACCCAAGACGATATCTGTATTTGCGGGATGCCATCCGTCCGCTTCACCCAACCGGATCAAGTTCCGACACGAATGTCCTCCTGCTACGATACTCTTTTAAAGGGAAACCTTTGGACTGCGATATCGAATTATTTTAAGGCCATATTTCGTTCTCTGAAGCCAGGCCGAAGATGGCGTGAGCCAAATACAGTGCTGTTCGGTTGGGCTCGTTCCCTCGGAGTGCGACTTTGAATTGCAAAATTAGGGATGTAACCTATGGCTAGGACAATACCTTAGATTCATATTACCCGCCCAAGAGGTGATCTTGGTGTCAGGAACGTTGTGTTTATGTGAACTGGAGGACATATGCATGATGTAGTGTTGAACTCTCCTTGGCTATGGTGCACGGACCAGGCATCCGGGAGAATTTCTCTCAAGTTGCCGAAGCTCCAACCTCCCAACTACACCCGGTGTACCCATCGACCCCATCGCGTGCCCTTCATTCTCCACCCGCCGCCATGTCTCTCGCTGCATCACGCGCCGTGCTGCGGCACTCGACGTTTGCTGTCCGCCGTGCGGGCATCCGCAATGCCTCCTCGACCTCCGAAGCCGCCGGCGCCGCGAAGGAAAAGGCCGCCCAGGCTCAATCGAAAGCATCCGAGGGTCTCAGCAAAGTCACTTCCTCTGCCGGATCTGCTCTGTCCAAGGCTGGGTCCGCTGCTTCAGGACTTTTGAACACGTTGGCGAGTGCAGGCGGACGGACAGGAAGACTGGTTGGCCGGATACAATGTTCGTATACCACCCGTTAGACCGTGGAAGGGGCAATTGGTGTCGAAGATGTCTCTGCGACGCCAATTGGCTAGCAGAGCATTAAAGCGCGGTCAATTGGATTGTTTGCGATAAGATCTGGATGCTAACCTTTGGATACAGCCATGATTCCTCCTACTATCTACTACTCGAAGGTCGCCCTTGAGATCAGCAAATTTGTCGTCAAGGAGCGAAAGATGAGCCCTCCGTAAGCCGTCTCCAGAAAGTACGCTGGATCCGACATGTGGGAAACTAACAACCTCAAAAGTGACGTCGCGACCTTCCAGAACTACTTCACCAAGACCTTCAACCAGCTCCGCTCAGGAACCCTATTCCAACAGGCCGAGAGCTCCAGCGCCCAGCCGACTACTGTGATCGATCGCGTGAGGAATATCTCCCGCGCACAGTGGGCGAGTGCCGGTGTCATCGCTGCTGAGGTCGTTGGTTTCTTCTCTGTTGGAGAGATGATTGGACGGTGGAAGATCGTTGGCTACAGGTCGTATGGTGATGCTCACCATTAGACGGTGGCTATTCAAAGGAGATATGGACGACGAAGATTGGAGATGGAATGATAGTTGGGCGAAATGCATACCAACGGGTGGTGTGCGTTGTTTGGCACCCAAGATAAGGGATATGGCGATTGGGTGCACTGAGGGAACGCCATACACTGTACTATTGCACACACTGTGATTTAGATTTCCTTGACCCCGATGCGACTATGATCATATAGGCAATGCATCAAGACTACAACTGTTGTACCCTTCATTTGGAACCTTTGGCTTGGCTGGATAAAATCTTGGCACGAGTTTCCTCGGTGTTACGTATTACCGAAACTCCGCGACCCACTCTTTTTTCTCGATACCTAAACTTTCGAGCTTGCAGTCGCTCTGCAGCTTGTTGAAATGTTGGCATCATTCCCATAACGCATAATGAACGTTTTCAAGTTGCTCTCTCGGACGTCCAAGGCGGCCCCGTCTGTGCCGACCGAAAAGTTACCGTCGTCGGGCGCCGCTGCAAACCCGCAATTATTTGGTCACGACCATTTCGACCGAGCGCCGGAGACCTCAGCGAAGAGTAGGAAGCGGAAACGGGGAAGAGAAGCTGGAGAAGATGGGCAAGATCTACCACCTGCTTTAGATTTCTTCAGCGGGTCATCGGAACAGAAGAAGCGGAAGAGAAAAAATAAGACCTCTCTGGAGCTTGCAGAAGGGCAGGGTGCAGAGGAGGCTACGAACGGACATGCTGTGCCGGAGCCTGTAATGGATGTTACGGAGCACGATGTCTATGATGAGGATGAATGCAAACGTATCCTGAGGTCCCATAAGCTAAAGCTCGTGGTACTGGAGGATTTCGCGGAACTGGAGGAAGAACCGCCGAAGCCAAAGAAGGAGAAAAAAGACAAGAAGAAATCGAAGAAGCGGAAACTTGAGGAGGAGCGCGAGCGGCAGAAGGCCAAGAAGAAGGGCAAAAAACAACTCTTTCCCCAGCCATTGGAGTCCTTTGCACAGCTAAGAACGAGATATGGGATCTTGAGAAAACTTGCGCAGAATATAGAAGAGCAGGGGTATAAGATGCCTACGGAGGTGCAACTTGGGACACTGCCGCTATTGCTGGGCTCCAAGAAGGAGGAGGAGGATCCAGTCGGACGATACATGAATGGCGATATTGATCTTCTCACTGTTGCCCCGACCGGAAGTGGAAAAACTATTGCCTTTCTGATACCGATCGTCAACGGACTCCTCACACAGCCCAAGTCTACACCCCATCCGAACTCTGGTCCTCGTGCAATCGTGCTTGCGCCCACACGGGAGTTGGCATCACAGATTGTCAATGAAGCGCGAAAACTGGCAAAAGGTACTGGAATCAAAAGCGCTCTCATGAAGAAGGGTATGGAGGTTGTAGAAAGATCAGTTGAAGAGGCACTGGAGGACGTGGGAGACGAATCTGAGGCATCCGATGAAGAGGCAGGCCAGGCGTCATTGTCGGAGGATAACGATGACGAGAACACCAAACAGGGACCGAAGAAGGCACGAAGAAGAGCTGAAGTTGTCAAAGCTGCCATACTCGTTGCCACCCCTCTTGCCTTGTTGAACGCTTTGAGGCGGAAGGATTCCACGATCGCCGACTTACCGAGCGTTGACCGCCTCATCTTAGACGAGGCGGACGTCCTCCTGGATCCCTTGTTCCGCGAGCAAACGTTGTCCATCTGGAATGCATGCATTAATCCTGCCCTTCGCGTTGGACTGTGGTCTGCGACGATGGGTTCGAACATCGAATCCCTGGTTGTGGAGACATTAAACTCGCGCTGGAATTCGTTGCCTTCAACTCCGTCTCTAGCATCTCGCCCACCTCTCGTTCGAGTAGTCGTCGGGCTCAAGGATACTGCGATTCCGAACATTTCGCATAAGCTAATCTACGCAGCCACGGAACAAGGCAAGCTTCTTGGGCTCCGGCAACTGTTGCATCCAACTGCATTACCATCTGATGGTTCTGCGCCCTCTCTTCGCCCTCCATTCCTAGTGTTCACCCAGACTATCCCGCGTGCCACTGCGTTGCATTCCGAGCTCTTGTATGATATACCTCCCGAGGCTGGTGGCTCTTCGAGGATTGCTGTCTTACACGCCAATTTGTCGTCTTCGGCGCGATCCAATATCATGACACGATTCCGCCGGGGCGAGATATGGGTCCTCATCACGACCGATCTACTAGCTCGGGGCGTCGACTTCCGAGGTTTGAACGGAGTCGTCAACTATGACGTGCCGAATTCCGCTGCAGCCTATGTTCACAGAGTAGGCAGGACAGGTCGTGCGGGCAGGGAAGGCGGTGTGGCGGTTACGTACTACACACAAGAGGACATTCCTTATATCAAGAACATTGCCAACGTCATCCGGGCATCTGAGAAGCTCCGTGGCGAGGACGAGGGCAAAGCCACCGTCCAACAGTGGCTCCTTGATGCGTTGCCTACGCCGACCAAGCGAGACAAGCAGCTGTTGAAGAGGAGGGGAGTTGAAGCGAGACGCACTGTCAAGGACCAGGACGGGAAGAATCGGGCGAGAATCAGCACCAAGAGCGGGTATGAGAGAAGGATCGAGAATAACTTGAGAGGCGCAAAGGCGAGCTCTAAGAAGGGCCCGAAGGAGGAACGAACGAGGCCGGAGAGGGCAGATAGCGAAAGCGAGTTTGAAGGCTTCGATGCTTGAGGAGTATGAGTTCCTGACGCCGGCTTGTTGGGTTTAATATGATCTTGTGGATACCCGCATGGGCTGGACTTCCCTACTATCAGCTTGCTGTGGACATTCTACCGTGTGACGAAAAAACCGTGGCTTCGTCGTAGAAAATATGTCGATTTTGATAACCTTTTCAAAAGGACAGCGTGCAGCTGACGTGCTTTAAGGTGCGTATAGTGGAACATACCCACTGGCGAAGTTGAATTAGGTATTTGGAGCTACATTTCTTCAGGCGTCGTGGTCGAGTGTTCTGTTATCAGCTAGACATGTCACTAGAAATTCCCAATTCATCTACCGCGCCAATATGCTCCGTCTGGAGTATAAACTTGCACCTTGCGTTTACTTGTCTGACCAAGTATATCTCGGGCTGGGCATCTCGCGCGATTCCGTAAAGGGCTAGACTCAAACATGGTCTGTGCTCCAAGGCTCATGCCCAGTCCCTTGAACCTCCAGAAGCTATAAGGCACTGAGAACGCGCCAACATCCTCCAAGTGCCATCCCTACCATCCACCATGATATCATTACCCCGGCGGAGTGCACAGCGATGGACTCCGTCTTTGCAGAGCAGAGGTTCTGGTGGACGTGGGCCTTCCCACTCGTTCTGTCGACACGCAAACATCCAACCATTCTGTTCGCGTAGTCCAACCCAAGCCCTACTCTCCAAACGGCTCCCATCACGCAGACAAGCGCCATCGCGCATGTTCCGCGCACCTGCACCATGCAGCAGGAAGCAGAGCGGGTGGGTTCTGTTCTCGGGTCCGCCGGCGCATATCCGACCTTTGGAATCCCGGTTTCCGACCAAAACCGTGGTTGCTCTGCTTATCATCGCCGGCGTCCTTTACTACTTACCTGATATGGTCGATGATGATTTTGCTAGCCCGGGGGTCATCGCTTTCAGAAGACGCTTACTAGCTGCGTTTGACGAGGATGAAGCCCCACTCCCACTGCACCAATTTGACTCGCTGGAGGAGGTTGCGGAATTTGATTCACTCCTGACCAAAATATTCGAGACGGACGTGCTACATCCTCGCGTCGGAGACGACTCTCTGGCATTCGAAAGTTTAGCTGGTGGATGGGAGATCAATGCGGAGGATTCGAAAGAGAACAACATCCCGGTTACCCATGGATGTCGGTGGAGAAGCAACCAGCCTTGTGTAAGTAGTAGGCTAGATTGTCCCATGCAAAGACTCGACACTGACTACATTCCAGGAGGACAGCCATGGTATGGGAGTAGTGCCGGGCCCAGGAGGCTCACCCTGGAACTTCTGGGGTGTCTATGACGGGCACGTTGGGCCGTACATGGCCCGGCAGCTCCAATGGCAGTTGATACCCAGCGTTTCCCGGTTGCTGGCTGCTCTGCCGTCTTCGAGTCCGTCGGTTGTTATTGAAGACACCATCAAGGAAGCCTTCACGCGGTTTGACGCCGCGTTCCTGGAGCGAGCCAAGCATCTTGCGAACTGGCATCCGGCGGCCTCGCCTGTGGCGATAGACGCTCTAGCCCCGGTGCTGTCAGGTTCATGTGCCCTCCTGTCCATGTACGATCCGGCGACGGCCAAGCTGCGGGTTGCGTGTGTCGGTGATTCCCGCGCTGTGCTTGGGCGGTGGGACCCGGCCACGGAAAGCTACAAGATGATTCCACTCTCGACGGACCAGACGGGGTTCAACGAAGCGGAGGTGGCGCGCATCAAGGCAGAGCATCCAGGAGAAGAGGACATCCTGGACCCCAGTACCGGACGATTGCTCGGCATGGCCGTGACGCGAGGTTTTGGCGATCACAGATGGAAATGGAGCAGCGATATGGTACGACAAGTGCAGTACAAGTTCTTCGGGCCGCCGCCACGGCCGCAGTCGAAGACGGCGCCGTACATGACGGCCGAGCCCGTGGTTGAAGAGTTCGACATTGTGAGCGTCGATGCAGACGCGGAAGCCGATGGGCCGGGAATCTCACGGGGAATCTCATCCCGCAGGAGCGATTTCATGATCATGGCTTCGGACGGGCTCTGGGACCGGATGAGCTCCGAGGATGCGGTACTGGTGGTTCAGCGATGGCTGGAGGCAAAGGAGCGCGGCAACGGATCCGTACACGACGACCCGCAGTACCCACTGGACAAGCTCTTGACCTTCGATCCGATGCAGCAAGACGCTGGGGTTGACTTCTCTGTGGAGGAAGGGAAGCCGGTGGACTGGAGGGCCAAGCCGGAGTACTTCAGCATCATGGACGAGAACGCGGCGGTCTGTCTGCTCAGGAACGCGCAAGGAGGCAGCCGAAGGGGACTGTTCTGGGGCGTGATGGAAGCCAGCAATGGGCCGACGAGTAGGGAGGCGTTCGACGATACGACGATCATGGTGGTGTTCTTCGACAAGCATGGTGAGAAGCAGGCAAAGGGGGCGAAGAAGGGGGATGGGGAAAAGAAGAGCTGGTTGCCGTGGTGAGCAGCGCAGACGAAGAGCGCACTGCTATTTGTTGAGACGTTGCTCACACGAGTTCATCTAGGGTGCACGCCATCCCGTACACACCGCTCTTCCCGCATTGAGGCTTGTGGAAGATGGGCGGAGACTCCGCCGGAGAGGGGGTAGGGAGGCGTGCACTGTGTATGCATAGGTGGACGAGGTTGGGACGTGCTCCTTGATGGGGCGGTCCATGAGACTTTGGATTATTGGATACAAAAGCACTGGGTATATAAGGCGGGTGCCTCCTGGTAGGTGAAGGTATCGGATATTTTAAAAATCCAGATATCCAGTGGTGACCGCTCTACCCCTATATCGGATATCCACACTTACAATCCGTGGGTTGGACCCTTTGACAGATTGGGTTAGCGCAGGAGCAGAAGATGCACGTGACGGCGCCAAGGCTCTCCAGGGCTGCAGGTACACCACCACCTGCTGCATCTCATGACATGGAGAGCGAGGCGGATGTAGTCTAGTCTCTATGCAAAAGAGCAAGTGGCATGCGAGCTTTTGAATGACAAGCGGTGCATGGAGGTGCAGAAAAGGAAAAAAGGGAAGAAAAAAGCGCAGGCGGGAGTGGACGGAAGTGGCGAGGATGGTGTGTCGAGGCAAAGGTGCCCAGGTGGAGTTCTCAGTTCTGGGTTCGCGCGGAGGCTGGGATGATGGCTCTGCAAAGCATGTCATGTTCAACCGCGATGCGGCCGCTTCAGAAAATGTCGCGGCACGGCCCCCTCCTTTCTGACCCCCTCACGCGAATCAAAGAGGGCCTTTGTTGTACACAGCACGGCAAACTGCTGCGCAGGAGGTAGAATAAAGGGAGGGACACAAAAAAAAAACATATGTCAGGGGGGACGGCATTCCGAGACCCTTTGTAGGAGTAGGAGGAGGGTGCAGCTTTGGTGTTGTACTGCAGGTGTGTACGGTGGATGCACGTGAGAAAGGAATGAGGCCAGCCGGACACTTGACACTAGCAAACCGTTGCCCGGCCTGCGGTTGTCCGCCCAGCAGCAAAGTAAAATAAAAAAAATAATAATTTCAAGCGTAAAAGATCGTTCAACCACAGAGACTACCTAGGTATATACTGCAGTATATACAGTATACTGTATACAGACGATCTGACTACGACGAAAAGAGCTAGCGTGCCAAGTCCTCCTCCATCGCTCGCCGGCGTTGCTCTGCTGAGTCCTTCAGAGCCCAGGAGGGAGCAGCCAGAAGCGACGCGATCGCAGCCAGCGCCGCCGCGCAATATGACCGACCCGGACAATCATGCACTGGCACACACCACGCCCCCAGCAAGGCCCGCCTGCCCAGCTGGCCACAATACTTCCCCCCCTTCACCACCCGCCTCCTCTCTCCTCCTCTCCTCCACCACCACTCCATCGCCGCATCGACTTCCATCATCACAACCATCCAAGACCTCATCGCCGCCGCGAACCCTGCGCACGCCCTCCCTCCGCCGCCAGCCCCCTTTGACCCTCGACGCTTGTCACCATCCATCCAGATCAAATCCTTTACCCGCCTCGACGAGCTGCTGCTGCTGCCGCCGCCGCCGCCGCCAGTAATGCCTCCACCACCCAAATCGAGGATCGTCATCCTCAAGCTGGCATCCGCCCAGCTCAGCAAATTCCCTCACACTCCTGCCTCATCAGCACAATCCTCGCCGCTACCCGCTGAGGACACGCCCGTCCCCCAGGTCAACGAGCCCACTCCTGCCGTCGACACGCCCGCCGAATCCACCGCCGCGACCCCCCTCCCTCCCAATGGCACAAGCACCCCCTCGAGCTCACTGGCACCGCCCGTCGCTGGCACAAAGCGGAAGGCCATGCCCGCTCCCAGGGGGACCAAGAGGGCAGCCCAGCTGGGCCCGGATGGACTTCCCAAGCCTCGCGGCAAGCCAGGTCCAAAGTCCAAGAAGCAGAGACTGTAAGTGTCCATCTTTCGTTGAAACGTAGCAAAGCACTTTTCACCGCACGTCTTGTCTTCATCGTCGTCTCGTCCGATTGCACCACTTCCCACTAAACCCCCTTTCTGCTCGCTTGCTCTCTCATCGACAAACCATGCTAATGTGTATCCAGCGGTGACATGATCAATGATCCCAACAACAAAGGACCTTTTGCTATCCCAGCACCCGTCAAGCTGGGCCCCAAGGCAAACCAAGGCGCCATCAACGCCGGCCTACGCGCCCTCGACCGTACCGGAAAGCCATGCAGAAAGTGGGAAAAGAAGGGCTTCTCCGTGCGCAGCTTCACCGGCGTCGTCTGGGACGTGCCGACCTGGCGAGCGCCCAAGAGTGCAGCCGTCTTCTCCGAGGATGTCAAGAGCGACTCCCCCAGCTCGAGCGATCCGAATGCAAAGGATGAGAGCAGTGCCGTCAGCGACAAGAGCGGCCTGCCAACCGGCTCCGCCACGCCCGTTGTCCCCGCCGCCAACGGCTTGGAGAGTTCTCCGGCTCCTGTTGCTGCTGCGTCATGAGCGCTGCGGCCTCGATACCAGTTAGTATCCTTTACTTCCTTCCACCCATGGACTGTTATATTCGTTTCCCTTATTATCATCAATGCAGCGCACAGCCTCGATGTATTCCGACGTGAACCGGGCTGGTCTTTCTCCGGATATTCTGTGGCTTCTGTGGCATCCTCGGCGTTCAAGGTCAAGGAGCATGTTTGTGTCTTCAAAAACGGTCATGTTTTTCTCGGCGGTATATGGGCTGTCTGAGCACTGCTGCTCGGTTCGGGCAAGCATCTGGATATGCATGTCGCCTGTGCTGCCAGGCGTCTTATGGATGGAAAGGAGAGTCACGGGCCCTATATGGTGTTTCCATCCACCACTGGTTCCAAGGTTGTCTTCGATGCGTGTATTCTACCCATGTTTAAGCCTCCTCTGCCAAGGAGGATAATGCAAATGTATTTTTGCAGAGGCCTTTTTTTTTATCCTGCCTATCGATAACTGTGAAATTGTAGCAATTCTCGTTTCTTGGGATTGTGGTTTGGGGAAATGGTTGATTTCACTCCGCATGTATGTGCATGTGCATGTCGTTATCATATGGGATGGTACCAAATGCGGGGAGGCAACCTTCGCCGCTCGGTAAGCTTGACAAGCCACTCCATAGATCCAAGGCCCGTGCTTCCTCGACCTCAACCACACATCTCCTTCCGCCCAAGAGCTTCCAACACCTTCCCTACTTCCTTTTGCGCTTTCCTGCTCCTTACAATGCATGTCTTGGTTCACTCGGCACCCGAAACCGTGTGCCAGATTCGCTGAACCGCCGATATTTTCTAACTTATCGTCCCCCTCCTATCGCCGACCGTCTCGCACGTCACCCACCACACTTGCCCACCGTAACGCCCCCGAGCTCCTGTTCACCACGAACTACCTACGTACCCCTCCAAACGGCTCTCTACAAACCCTCCAACGCCTGTGCATCGCCTCCGCCCCTGCGACTGTGAGGCGTCTTCCCACTCTATCCCCGGGATGATGCGCAGGTCCTCCTACGCCGAAGTGGCAGCGGGAAACAGCGGACAGCAGGCTCAGATCCCCCGGCCCCTACGCCCAGGTTCCTTCGCTCACCTCGTGAATAACCCCCCGCCTACCGGCCCGAACGACCCCTACCAAACCCGATACCTCTCCCGTTCAGCAGACCTTCCCGACGCCATGTCCTGGGGCACCCGCTACGGCGCGCACATGCAGAGGAAGAGCGAAGCTTCGACACCCGAATTCTTCGTCCCCTCCTACTTGACAGGCTCCAAGTATGCGGACAAGCTCGAGAGGCAGCACCAGGCGCGCATGGCCGCGCACCGCGAAGCCAGGGCCAACCAGCCCTCCCCCAGTGGCGGTCCATTAACGGCGAGCTCGAACGGTGTGAATCTCCATAGGACGCCGCCCACACATCGGGGAATCGCATACGAAATCGTCGAGCGGCTACCGCCGAGCGAGGAGGCGGTGGATTCCTGGCCGACGGCGTGGAATGAGCTGGATAAGCATGCGCAGATCGAGGTCGAGGAGGGGAAGCGCCAGGTCAAGCTGCTCGTGAACATCAAGTCCCAGGATGAAGCGGCGGCGATTAGGGCGGACCACTGTGCGCCGAAGAAATGCGGGATATACTATTTCGAGGTGACTGTAATGTCGAGGGTGAAGGACACGTAGGTGGCCCTGTTTGGCATCTTCTTGCCATGGTGGTGGAAAAGCTGACGGAATGAACAGGACCGTGGGGGTCGGATTCGCAGCTCCCAAAGTTTCCCTGCACAGGATGCCCGGGTGGGAGCCCGAGTCGTATGGCTACCATGGAGATGACGGGCACATCTTCAACCAGACCCAGACGGGAAGGGCGTACGGTCCGAAGTTCGGCTCCCAGGATACAGTAGGCTGCGGCATCAATTTCCAGACACGGCAGATATTCTTTACGAAGAATGGGTATTATTTAGGTGGGTTGAATCCCACGGAATTTCCGTGTGGAGCCATGTGCATTGCTGACCCCTTGATAGGCACGGCGTTCAAGGATGTCAATACGGAAAGACGGTTGCATCCGGTTATCGGCGTAAAGAAGCACGGCGAAATGCTCAAGGCAAATTTCGGGCAGGAGCCCTTCGTTTTCGACATCGACAAGATGGTTCAGGTACGCAACGTTTGGATTTCACATGAGAGGGCCGTTCACTGACCTCTGCTTCAGGACGAGAAATTCGACATTATGAACGACATTGATCGCAAGACGGCGACGCCAGATGCGGAAGATGTAGAGTCGGATCAGTTGGACGAGGCGTCGTTTATGAAAGACCTCATCGGCCAGTATCTATCGCACGATGGCTACGTGCAAACGGCCCGTGCCTTTGCAGAAGAAGTTTACGAAGATAGGAGAGCACTGGCAGGGACACAGGTTGCAGATACATATTCACCTCCGGTGGACGATCAGCATGCAATACGTAGACAAGGTCCGTCACCCCCCATTTTCCCGAGCATCATCTTGGGCGCCTTGGACTGACCCCATGCCTCCCACAGAAATCCGCTCAGCCATCCTCAACGGCGACATTGACCACGCCGTCAAACACACAAATGCCTACTACCCCTCCGTCCTCCGCGAGAACAAGGATGTCTACTTCAAGCTCCGCTGCCGCAAGTTCATCGAGATGATCCGTACAAGCTCCATCCTGGCGGCGAAGGCGCAAGCTGCAGAAGCCTCCGACACCAAGCCCTCGGCCGCATCGAACGGCCAGGAAGAATACGACTTCGAGATGGCCATGGAGCTCGATGACCAGTCTCCCCAGCAACCCCACACCCCGCACATCCAGCACCACTGGGAAGACATCGCCCCGGAGATCGACGCGCTGGACCTGGACCCCCAGGCCGCCGCGACGCGGAACCTGCAGCTGCAGCAGGAGATCATCGAGTACGGCCAGGAGATCAAGGAGGAGTTCGCGAACGATCCCCGGCGCGAGGTCGACCGGGTGCTGCAGGATACGTTTTCGCTCGTGGCGTGGGAGAAGCCGTGGGAGAGCGCGTTTGCGGCGCTGCTGGAGAGGCGCGGGAGGGCACCCGTGGCGGAGGAGTTGAATTCGGCGATTCTGGGTGAGTGGGTCCCTTTCCTTCTTGGCCCCTCTTCTTTTTTTTTATCGGGTTCTGGGGATGGAGATGCTAACGATGACTCAAGTCTCTCTAGGAAAGTCGCCCGCGGCGGGCGTGGAGCGGCTCGCGCAGCAGAGCGAGGCGCTCGTGGACCTGTTGACCGAGGACGGCGGGCCCGGCGCGTTTTTGCATGTCAGGCGGGATTTCTTGCAGCCGTGATGGGCGCGGGACCGGTGTTGAAGTGAGCTTTTACTAGGCGATCTGTTGGAGCACAATGTCCTGGCTTGGGGATTAGGGGCTTCGGGGCTTCGGGGCTTCCGGGTCGTCGTACCTACCTACACATTCCATCTGCATGGGATCATGGATCCTGGGTGGCTGTATCTGGGCACATCTGCATCTGCCGCTCTCGTCTCTTCCTCGTACGCGAGTAATTATGGCGTTTCGATGTTGGTGGACCTGGTGGACTTTGTGTGCATTTTCGTGGCTGGTGCTCTTCTTGATGGCTTCACAGCGTCCGTCGAATCGCGAGGAATAATTAGCAGCTTTTGCGATCCAGATCCTCCGTCCGCGTGCGCTGTCCCGCGACGCTTCATCTACAACGCAATGTCTCGAGCGAGCGCGTCGGACGTAGTCGAAATGGTAATCCACATTTTCAAACATGCATGCGTCGTGTTGATAGTGATACTCGTTTTTTCTTTTTGCTTTTTTAATATGAATTTCCTTTCTAGATCGACACTTGCATCGTCAAGATCGGTGTCTACCGTATATAGCCAGCCAGCTATCTAAGCCCCCAGAAACCCCGTCCGTAATTCCATTCTCGAGAAATGTTCGGTCTTCCCGGCCAGGATCTCCCTCCTCCCTTCTCGCTGTCAAATACGTCTGCCTCTCTAACGACGTCTGTAGGAAAAATAAATATTAAGATCAACTTGGTTCTCCAGCCGCAGATAGCCACACCGTGTAAAGAGGAAAGAAAAAGGATCCGGAATGTCCCACCAAAGACGCCCTTTGAAACGCCGAAAAGCGGAAAAAGCAAGAAAAACAAATCGATTCGCTTCGCAAGGAAAATTCGAACGGTCATGGTAAAGGGGATTGGATCCAGAAGGGGTGGGGCAGCCGGGGAAACTGGGTCATGGCCAGCAAGTTTCAAAGTTTCCATCGCCCAACAGTGTAGGAAAGGATGGGTGGCAGCGATGCGCTCGTGGGCCTTCCGTGTTGTCCATGCTCGCTCTTCGCATCCCACGTCGCGAATCCCGAATGCCGAATCCCAGGATAAGATTAAGCGGGACTCCGCAGTTCTTCATCGACGCCCGCTACAGTGAGACACTCGCCGCAGCCCTCTAGGGGCGTGTCTACGCCTCTCGTCCGCATACCCGCGGGCCCGGGAAGCAAGGTTGGGTCGATAGGAAGGGGGCGTAGCGAACGGCCTGGGTGGTCGCCTACATCTCCGTCCAGTGCACGTCCTCCATGTAATCCAGATCCTGGTACCGTCTCCTCTTCTTCTCGAGCCTTTTCTCCGCAGACGACGACGCGCTCTTCTTCTCGGCGCCGGATTTCCGCCGCAGGATCGACTTCATCCGCGTGGCGATGCGTTCGAGCGGCGCCGCCGTCGATGACGTAGGCTCCTGCTCTTCCTTGGTGCTGTCGGAGGGCGACTGGACGTCGAGCTTGTCCTCGTCTTCGGAGGAACGCGACCAGTATTCCCTTCGCGGCTCCTCCCTGATCCTCGGCACGGTAGGGTGCGATGCCAACGCGGTCCCCGACCCCTTCCACTCCACGTACTTCCCACCGGCGCCCCTGGGTACGGGGACCGGCCGCTCTCTCCTCTCCTTCTTCACCGGCGCCATCATGTCCCACTCGGGTTCCGGCGGACTGGATGGTGTCGTCGACACATTCGACACTGGAGAGAGCAACATCAACGCCGACCCGTCCCAGCCTGAGTTTGGATGGGGGGAGTAGGCGGGGGTGGAGGGAGCCGAGTCGATGAAGGTGCCGAAGGATTTGGCCGTCATGGGGGGTGACATGAGTGTTGGGGACATAGGGGTCATGGGCGGGGAGGCGGGAAGGCGAGAGGATGAGATGGGGACCGAGGATTTGCCCCGTCTACCTGCTACAGTGGTGCCAGAGGGATGCAGAGACATTGTCGATGCCGAGAGTTGGTAAGATGAGCGTTGGAGGCCAAGACTGGCTGGTGGATGAAGCGTCTCTATTGGGAACAGGTCGGACAGAGGCCTGGGGTTCAGTGATGTTGGAAGTCCAGAAGCGGTTTCGGTGGAAAATGTGTAAGACCAACGTGGAAGGACAGCAGCAAAGAGGAGGAAGGTAAGAAAGTCAAGAGTAATAAGCCGTAGCGGAAGAAGCCCAAACGCAAACTGCGCCCCAATCAACGACTTGCAAGGAAAAGAAAAGGCGAAAGCGAACAAGGCTGGGAGAGTGGTGCAAAAGAAGCCGTGTTACCAGACACTGGCATTGATGCCTGCAGGCGGCATGCCGTTATATGAGGAGCCTTCAGGGCTGTGTAAGCATTCCCAGCGACATTGTCGTCCGGGTGGTCCTCGCCTCCTACTGGTCTGGTGCACGCCTACGGCACAGGACGGTGAGTTGTGGTGGCGACGTGGTGCGGCACTGCTCGAATAGAGCAGTCAGAAGGAACTCTGAGCCGCGAGGGTCGCGTTTCAAACACCATGCCCACAGAGCTGGATTCTCTCGCGGAAGCTGTAATGGTTCAATCAAACGCGCGGGGGGATACATGGGGGGAGGAGTTCGAGGGCTGGGGGTGTTGTATACTAGCCCCTTCTGTAGGTCGCAGCGGCTAAAGCGATGAAAGCCATTGGTCGCTGCAAATAGCCCCCAGAGAGCTTGACGCTGTTCATCTAGTTGGAGCGGCTGCACCAAAGACAAATTCTCGCGCGAATTGAGGGACCTTTTGCCGTCGATCCAACAGTTCAGCTGAAAGTTCCGGCGACAATCAGCAAGGTCACTGAGGTGGAGGGTGGAATACGGCTGGGTCCAACTATTGGTCGCCCAGCCTAAGCGCGCATGTCCAATCATGAGGCGTAGCGAGCATCTCTGGAAGAGAACGGAGCGCCACCAGTGGTGGAAGAAGCAGAAGGCGTGGACAGCCACGAACCAAAGCTTTTCCCCATGAAAAGGCTTGTTCTGACGGGAAGGATTTGAGGTCATTGGAGACAGCAGCATTGGACGGAAGCCGTCCGAAGCCAAGGCCTAGCAGTTCGTTCTTCTCCATCATCAACAGTTCCCCAGCGGCCCAGCCTCCCGCCCTGGAGATAAGTTAGATGACCAAGGGAACCGGCCGATCATTCCAAGATACTTTTCCCTGTTCACCGATCGCCCCATTCGGTCAATGAAGAATCAGCCGATGTTTGCATTTCCGCTGTCAGAAGTAGGCGCGCTGGTCCCGCAGTCCTCGCCGCCTGCTGTGCAACGTTGGCTTTAGCGCCGAGCATGCATTGGCTCCACCGAAACAACAACAGCATGGCTGATCGAGCTCGAAGAGGGCAGGCCAAAAAACCTGCATGTCAGACGCCGTGAGGATTGAGAAGGACCAGCCCTGACTCCTGGTCCGATCACTTTGATGAGAGAAGAGGTGTGGAGAGCGAAAGCGACACGGACACACTTGTCACGTGAGTGGGACCGCAATGAAAGCAGAGACTGAAGTCTGCCGACAAAGGGACTGATGGTCGCGACTCGTATGGGTCGGAAGACTGGCACGTTTCAACGATGGATGCATGTATGAAATGAAAATCCTACATCGCTATAGCGGAATACCTAGGTAACCAGTTGCCAAGGCGCTAGACTAGTGTGTCTGCAACGGGAAAGGCCGAAGCAGTCAAAAGCAACCTCAACCCCGTGGACAGGATCGTGTGGACAACTTCAAAATACTTTCCATGTACCAATTGCCTGGGAAACAGAGGTACTTTGGCTGGAATTTACGCCAGAACTAATCATCACGCTGCCGTGCTTGACGGTTGACCAGGCCGACGGATGATGCGTCATGCATTCCTCGCGAGCTCGAGGCACCCATCCATCGGCTGGGCGCTGATTTCACTAGCCCAGTGACTATAGGTACAGTGCGCCTGCATTCCATCAACTCTTGCGCCCTTGATCTAGGAATCTGGCAGTTCAGATGTACGGGACTTCAGTTTGGTTCACATCAAGATCTTACGAGTTTGTTTGAAGAGGTGACGGAAAAGAGAGCCATGCTGGGCGTGCACACCTGTTCAGACTAGACTTCTACCACTCTTCCTAAGGGCGAGTTGAGGAGGTAGGCGGGAGGAGGTGCAATCTCCCATTCCACATACTCCTTGCACGAAATCATGATGAATAGTGTCATTACACCATCCGTACGCATTCCAGCAGGAGCTGGTGCGTAAACAGACACTGGGATCACATCTCCAGCATCTATATTAACTGCATGTCTCTGCTTCTCCTACCGGTTCCTCAGGGCACACTTTCGGTCTTCAACCGCCTTTACGTTCAACATGAGGGCCCAAACTCTTCTGTTGGCCGGTCTGCTCGGCACTGCGTCCGCCCTTACCATCATTCCCCGTGATCCCCAAGGGGACAATGGCGACCAAAGCGTCTCGCAGAAACCGGATGTATTTAAGCCCCTGACCAAGCGACCGCAATTCTTCTATCTCTTCACCGACGACGAGTACTTTGACCCCAACCACCCTGGCACTTGTCCTCCTCTGCCGCCACCTCCGCCTCCGCCTCCACCACCACCTCCTCCTCCTCCGCCTCCGCCTCCGCCGCCGCGTCGTCGCGACGTGACAGACCCCAGCCTTGAACCTGCCCAAAGCGGAGAGTTGGCGAAGAGACAGCTCCCACCGCCGCCTCCCTGCCTGGACAACTATGTGCTTCGCTTGCAATACGGAAAGGTTTACGCTGTCCCGTATAACAGGTATTATAGAGGAGAAGTGCCCACTATCTTCGTTGACGATGACACCAAAATGTATACGGTAGGTGAAACCCTCCCCCATGCTCCCATGTATTTGTATGGCGTATCAGCCTTCTAACGTCTTTCCAGGTCAGCCGTAACCCGCTCCAGTTCTACGTGGATTCAATCGATGGCTCGCTTCGCTATGCTAGGATCGGTTGGACACCGCCAAATGCCATCACCGTCGGCTTCCACCACCAGGGCAACAATCCTCTCAAGACTGTCACAAGCACTGCCTTCCTCACCTGGCCCAGCACTTACGGCACTTCGGTAGACCCCAACTGGTACTTCTGTTCCGAAGGCGGAACCGGCATTTACCAAGTCTACGCCAATTTCCGCAACTGGGCCGGTAACATCGGCCAAGGTATCTCCCTTGACTTGAACCAATGCGCCCAGCAGCCCCTCGCCGCTGTCAATGCCAATCCATGGGAGCAGCCAAAGAAGAAGGGCGGGAAGGGCGGAGGTCACTCCGAGGATGATGGTGACTATTAGACAAATTTGGAGCAACTTGTCCTTGTACACTGGGCGTTGGAAGCCTTCCACGCAGATGTCGTCATCCACTGATTGCCATAATCACCTTCCATTCACATCCGCATCTTTTCTATCATGTTCCCGTCATTTACAAACTACATTCAAATTGATAGTCACATCGTCTCGCTCAATCAAGCATGGTTTTGTTGAAGAAACGTCGCCTTGTCATTGACGGTCTGCACTCCGGCGCAACCAATACGTTCACGTCGATGTATCCTGCAACTATGGTTGCTGAGTTCGAGTGATTTCTTTTTTCTTTAACTATGCATCTCAACTTTGCCCTTGATTGTGCCCACTGCCGAAAGGGCCTACGTCATCTCAAGCTCACCTTCACCTTCACTTTCACTTTCACCGAACGGCAGAAATTTTCTCCGCGCCTTGTCTCCTTCGTTCTCACCTTCAAGTAACCAAACAACGGACACCCACAGTATTCTCGATTTCGGTTTACTTTTTCACGCTTTCAACCTGCAAATGATGGTGAGGCCATCGACGTACCATACGCGCGATCCCTCTTTTGCCGTCAGATTCTCGAGATCGGAGATCGTGACTGTTTCCGAAGAGATCTACAATGGTACGGTGGCGGACGTGACCCTCAATCTTTTTACGATATGGATCAAGGACGCGAAAGAGCACTATGAGCTGGCAAAGGAATATATTCGCGAGTTGGGTCTTGATCAGGTAAGTTGAGGCAAAGGCCCTCTCGCTCCGAAGAAAAGAACAATTCAGAGAGACGGAACTGATTGAATGGATAGGGTTACCCCATTAATCGCATCACAAACGATTACTTGCGACAGCTACTAGATGATTGTCTCAGTCTTCGCCCAAGGTAAGCTCCGCGGTTGGGCTTTTCATACGACGGCTTTCACTCAACAAACTTCACAACCATCAGTCCACCGCCATTCTCGGGGGAACTGAAGGTCCTCAATGGGAGGAATACTCCTCGTTCTTCGGGTGCGGCGTCCAGCCCACTGGCAGTCCGATCATCCTCACATGGGTCTTTTGGGGCTGAATCCAGACCATCTCCTCTGCGGGAGTTCCCACCAAATACGCCAGATCGTCCTGCTCCACTGAAAATCAGGTCTGCGAGCGGGAGGAGCGGTACCGAAACATCGATTGCCAAATCAACACTGTTGCGATCGGTTTCCAGCCCCATTTGCATCAGGCAGGCCGCTTATTCCTTGCAATCGAGAGTCCCCATGGAAGTGTTGGCGGCTACAGAAACATTGGAAGAGCTTGCAGCAGCCGAAGGAGCCGAGGGCGGTAAATCCCGGGTTGTCGACAAAAGTGAAGTGGTTACGCGATTTATTGATGAACTTCCAGAGAATCCACAGGAATTTGACTGGGTTAAGAAGCACGCGGCGAAGGAGCAGAGGTTCACTCTGTTTCCACCGCCTTCACTAGCTGACCGTCGTGCGGCGTTTCGAGCAGGTCAACAAAACCAGATTGCTGGGAACAAGATGCTGAATACGTCGATGAGTGGGGTCAATCGTCCACTCCCTCTGAGACATGCTATTTCGGAAGTGTGGAAACCTGCAAGGCTGGATCACAACTCGACAGAGCACAGTCGACGCCTGCATCATCCCTCTAGCACAGATACATTGTCCAGTGTGGCAGGCAATGCCTCGTCAATCACTGGAGAGACTGAACCTCCTGGCCACGGCAGGCTAGCTTCAGGTACAACTTCGAGGAGCAACCTCGATAAACCTCTCCCGCTACGCCGTTACAACACTGATGCCTCGTCTCCTCACCACCGCGCCCATCCTATGCGATCTGTCTCCCAGCCTGTTCCTCATGTAGACAGTGGTAGGAAGATTGAGGGATTGCAAGAGCTCACAAGACGCATTGGAGCGACTACTTTGAAAGCTCGCAATCTTGCCACAGCTCACAGCCCGTATCGCGCAACCTGGAGCGCTACCTCCAACGACTCAACCCGATCAAAAGGAAGCGCTGCGACATCGGCCACTCTGCGTCCCCCCCAAGAAGGAAACTCTGTGCATACTTCTGTCCCGAATAAGGAACAACAGGCCCGTCCAAAGATAACTGCGGAATACATGGCCAGTGCCCTAGAGCAGATCCGTGCGAGGGGTCGGAACCTGCCCACCATTTGTCCCAGCGATCTCAACGCGGCTGAAGTCCGCTGGAGGGAGGAGAATCAAGTATTGATATACAGTCTCTATGGGCGAACTAATGTGGTCTTCACGGACAAAGACAAGGAGTTTGTCGACTTTGTGGCCGCAGAATTGAAGCAGAATTTGGGAAGAGGTGAGGGGCTCGAGTGGATTGCAATGCTGTTTAGGAAGTTTGGTTGAACCTCTGGGTGATGGTGGTGTTTCCGGAATGGGGTAATGAGCGGACTGTTTGGGCCAACGGTAACGGGAAGAAAAGGGGATCGGACTTGCTATTCTGGCGTAATGATATTGGAATGAGGCTAAAGGTTTCTGGGCTTTTACAGAAGCATTGCTTTCTTCACTGAGGTTTCGGTTGAATGTCGATTGACCCAACATTGTGCAGGTCTAACTTTGTTCGTACAATGTGGACCCTTATTAGAGACAAGTTGATGTGGGTAATATACGTGCTACGGGTATTGTGCACCAATAGTATGAAAGCCCTCACATAGTCGTGGTGCATTGCAGTCTTACAATGCGAGCGTACGGATCAACATTTAAGCACCTAACACTTCCTGTTGAGAGTTCCACACCCACAACCAGAACCACAACCCGAACTGCAACCCGACTTACAACGCACAAGCACTTCAAGTCCGGCTTTCGTAGCTTTCGAGAACCCGGGACAACCAGCGAACTGCGAACGGCACAATGTCTTCCGAAGACGACGGCCCAACGCCAACCGATTTCGCTAGGATCAAGTCAATCCCCGATGAGAAGTTTATAGAGCTATTTGCTCGACACCAGGATCCTACGAACTCACTTCGGTTGCGCGCACATGGCCGCGTTCTGAAGCGCGCTCGGGGCGCCTTCAATCTCTGCGTGATCGTAGGCTTCGGAGATATCACTTGCGCAATTCGCGTTCCGGGCAATGGTACTCGCGCACTGTGGGATAGTTACAGCGCGTGGAAGCTTCGCAACCAAGTCCTAACACTGATGTATGTCCGCGCACGTACTTCCATCCCAGTGCCAAAGGTCATCACATGGGATGACACCCTGGACAACATCATTTCGGCGCCCTACACTGTCACGACAGTTGTTCCCGGAAAAGAAGCTTGGAAAGTGTGGTTCGAAGTTTTCGACTCACGGGGCGATCCAGTCATGGCTGCGGCTGACACTCCTTCCCCTGAGCTTGAACGCAAGCGTCAGAAGATTCTCCGTTCCCTTGCAAAATACGCGGCTCAGTTGTCACGGTTGACTGCTGACGAGATTGGATATATGTCCTGGGACAACGATCGCAATCGATCAGTTGTACGGATGGGTCCCCCAGCGACTCCTGTCACCACCAGTGAGCTCTTCTGGCGCATCGCCCAGCACAATGCAAAGAATAGCGGCCAGCGATCACGCCGATGCAATAAGTTCTATCCGCTCGGCCTCCGAATCTTCAAGGGCTATATCACGAATTCCGTACCTTTCGCGCGGTCAACAGATGTTCCCGGAGCCAGCAAAGAATCATTCGTTCTTAAGCATGAGGATCTTGACTTGCAGAATATCCTTGTGGATCGCAACGGAAACATCACGGGTATTATCGACTGGGACATGACTAGATTCCTCCCTCGTTGCATTGGCCCAGCTTCGATGCCGATGTTCCTTCAAGAGTTGGGTAATACGCCATATCTTAGCCCGCAAGCGAGGAAGTACTACCGTCACTGCTACTCTGAAAATATCGCACAGGAATTCGGGGTCGAAACGGGCCCGGGTGGCCGTTCGGTCGTGCGAGGTGATGGTAAATACGCGCGCAAGTCACACCTGTACGCCGTGGCGTATCAACTTCTGTACACCACTCCTGAATATACAGGAGACTTGCTGGATTTCGTCTTCGCCGTGATTGCAAAAATACCCTACTTCCGCGGGCCTGACTATATCAGGATTCTCAACGCTGTGGGCGAAGATCCGCATGGGGAGCTGGCGACCAGGTTGCGGAAGGCGGTGCAAGATATTCTTGCACCGTGAGTAAGGTATTCACCCTGGGGCGTGAAGAGATTGTGAATGCGGGGATTTGTCTGCTGGAAGGCGCCTATGCTGGCGCCCGCAGGATATACCTACTTTGTTTCCAGGTTCGATGACAGAGGCAACTGGTTAGTGTTGCGCCTGTATAGGTAATAGCACCTGAATATGCATATAATTACTCGAGCGCAATATACATAAATTATATCCGGAGATGTTTGACTACTGCACAAAAGTTGATGACCACTAGATTTCCACGCTCTCTAAGCTAGCGGTTTCACACCGTACACTTGTTCAACCCCTTGCTCAAAGGCGGTGGTCTACTGAGATGTGGGTGATTAGGGACCCGTCCACGCAGGTGAAGAAAAAGTGTCGCACCAACTTCTAGGACCACTGCCTTTTAGGACCTAGCTAGCAATATATATTTAAATAATAAAAGTAGATAACTCTAACTGCCCAGGAGTTCTCTTCAGTTATATAATACAAGTTCTAAAGAGCATTCTACCTTTGTTATATTATTGTAGTAGGGAATTAAGCTGACAAGACCTGTGCAGAAAGTGCGACACTTTTTCTGTCACCCAGGTGCCACCATACCCTTTCCCACTACCCCTGCCCCTGTACATGGTCTATTACATGCGGCAGTGCTATTTTATGTTTGGCATCGGCTCCAGTCATAGCTAATACCCTGCTGGACACCATACGGTCTGGTTTCACCCTCGTACTCCACAAGTTCGCTAATAACGGTGCCTTGGGCACCGCTTTTAGAGTTGAGATGAAGCTCCGTCCGGTATGTGATGGTACCATTGCCGCAATATGGCAGTTTCCACTGTACCCGTTCCATCGGCAGAGAAGGGAGGTTTGAACCATATTTCCCAGTTTGATATGGGCCTTTCACGGGGAGTTCATCGACAATCTAAATGTGATTATTGAAGTTAGTGCCCGACATCCTTTGCACTGCGATGATGAGGCACGCACCTTAGCACCATTAGTCAAGTACGTAAACTTCCAATTTGCTTCGACGCCCTCTTCCAAATCGTAAACAGCCAACATCCTGGTACCATTCTTGTGGAGCTGAAGTCTGTATTCCGCGGCGGGAGTCTTCTTACTGTCCGCGTACTCTGTGTAGACCAGAGTGGTTTCGCACCACGTGTTTGCTTCAGTGACGTCTCCACCGACAGTAGCTTGGATACCGGGGTATGCGAAATACCAGTAGTAAATCTCACTACCATCCATCGTATTTTCACCATACGTGGGCCGGGTCTTAAGTTCTGAGGTGGAACTCAAGTCCATGCAGCCGGGACCTTTCAGAGCGACGATGTCGAAACCCCACTGAAAGGGGAGGATACGCCGAGGAACATCTTGAGAAAAGGTTCTTCCACTAAGGAAGGTGACAAGAAGGAGCGTAGCTGCTCTCATTTATGAGGGTTGAAGTTGAGTCGTGACGAAGATGGGATCTGCGCGAGACTGTGTCTGTGGTGAGATGCACTAAGTCGTCGGACGGCTGCTTTAAAGCCATCTCATTTGGTTAGGAGTATGTTTGACACCAGTCTATTTAGCAGCCTGATGTTCATCACCCACATTGCAAATAAATGACGGCAGTGTCCCTCAGAGTGTTGACCAAAATGGTCTCAGATCTGAATGCGGGGCCGTGTAACAATATTAATTGCAGACCCAATACTAACAAGCGCTTGAGCGCATTTTTATAACTTCTATAATGCGCTAATATGCAGATAGTCCGGCTTAGGTAGAGTGTCTCAGTTCATAGGAGACAGACAACGCTTATTGGCGTACTATAATGAATTAGGTAAATATAGTAACCGATCTTACGGCTTGGCCACTTATTTCTGCTTTGGTTCTCTATCCTATCCATATATACGCCCTACATCGGTAATTACCTCTCAACTTGGACTAGAGATTTCATGCGGGGCGTACATTAGGCTGTGAGCTATCAGTCACGATCTCTCGCCCGAAACCCGATTATTTGGGGCATGTAACGGTACGACCACATTCGCGTAAGTGTTCAATGAAGTTGCCGAGCTCTGTTCATTAATTGGCGTCGTTGATAATTGGTAAAGTTTTTCCCGTAGGTCCAGGGCAATGCACGTTTATAATCAGGCTAGTCACGCTCCGCTCAATCACATATGCTGATTTTGCGGAATATAACCTGTTGGAAGATATCTAGACGACTGAAACATCGGGTTTGAGTTATAAATGCTTATTATTGGGCGCGGAAAGGGCGAAGTGCAATCCGATTGTCGGACACGATATACGACCTTAGCGCATAAAGGAATTCTTCATCGTCTCTCATTTACCTTAGCTCACCGCGTTCACGGTCATCACGTTTCTGCAAAGTCCATTCAAACACTTCCAACAGCTTTCGTCCCCCCTGAGCACAGACAAGTCACGTGATATATAGACTTCCGGGACCCATGGGATGAAGAACGTAATATTGCGAGACGAGGGATAGGAAATTTATAGGACTGCTCAGTAGATGAATTGTTCCTTTTAGTTCATTAGTTTGCTTCCGAACTAATCTCTGGTTGCAAGCTTGAGGTGGTTTAGCGTCACCTCGGTTCCCGTTTAGCGCGTGGGTTGAGGGTAGCAAACCCTCCCTCCTCCACTTCATCAAGTCTTGACGTTTCGCGTTCCAGATTTCCATAATGTAGCGAGAACCATAGCATAGGATACACCCTCCACCGAAGTTCGCCTAGTAGCTGAAACTGCGTTGTGTTCACCTGCGCACGCGAACCCAGGCGTGTTCCTGCATCGTAATGACGTAGGACAAGCGACGCCTCCAACCTAACAAACCATGGCCTCCTCCCCGACACGAGCCAAACCGCGTCGTCGTTTAAAAGAGATGTGCGGTGATGACTGGTGAGGCTGTAATCCCGTTGTTCCCCATTTTTCCATCAATTCGACATCTCTGCCTACCGAATTCACCATGGGCAGTGCTTCTGAACTTGCCATTCCCTTCGTGGGAGCCCTTCAGGCGGCTGTCTCTGTGCTCTTAACTATATTCTATGGAGTCCTTACTGCTCAATTTAATCTGCTTTCCGGCAAAGCCGCCAAAGAGGTCTCAGGTCTTTGCGTGCGCATGCTCCTCCCTGCATTACTCATCTACAAAGTCGGAAATGAGCTACAACAGGGAACTGCCCTTCGTTACGTGCCAATTCTAAGTAAGTAATAGATGTCTATCTACTTCTGTCAACTAATTGCGCTAAGTATGGGCGATTGGGTATAATCTCTTGTCCATCGCGATCGGATCCGTTGCTACGCGTTTCTTCAAGCTGCCCAGCTGGGCTACGCCGGCCATGGCATTCAATAACACAACGAGTCTGCCACTTCTCCTCATCCAATCGCTCGAAGCCACCGGTATCCTGGACTCCATACTTCGAGACGGTGATAGCGCATCTGATGCGGTGTCGAGGGCGCAATCATACTTTTTGATCAATTCCATGGTCAACAACTCCCTTACATTTGCGCTTGGGCCAAGGCTACTTCGTCCCGGGGACGAAGATGCCCCTGATCAGGAGGACGGCAATGAAGCCGGTGAGAGCGATAACGAGGGAGATGAGAATGAACAACAGGGACGGTCTCAGACCGATGGACATGACGATATCATTGATGAGCACTCGACCTTGTTACCACGTCACCATGTTCGTAAGGCTAATGGCGCTGGGTTGAACGCATGGAAAAAGGGAAAAGAACAATGGGAGCGCCTTCCGCCATGGGCTCACAGCTTCCTCGGTACCGCATACCAATTCGCAAATGGCCCACTCATTGGTGCAGCGATTGGAGCTTTCATCGGTCTCATTCCTCCCCTCCACAGGCTGTTCTTTAACAAGATCAACCAGGGCGGATACTTCAATGCCTGGCTGACTACCAGCATTAAGAATATCGGCGACCTCTTTGCCTCATTGCAAATCATCGTAGTTGGTGTGAAGCTGAGTCATAGTCTACGAAAAATGAAGAAAGGAGAAGAAAGCGGCGAGTTCTCATGGAAAGGCTTCCTGTTCATCACTTGCGTCAGGTTCATCATTTGGCCCGCGTAAGTGTTCCTTTCCTTCTTCTATCTGCGCATGAAGCCAAGCTCACATTCCCGTAGTATCAGCATTCCGGTCATCTACTTCGCGGCGACGAAGACTGGGCTTCTAAATGCAGATCCAATGCTCTGGTTCGCAATGATGCTCATGCCGACTGGCCCTCCAGCTATGATCTTGGTTGCCCTGTCTGAAGTCAACGGCAGTCCCGAAAGTCAGAAAATGGCTATCGCAAAGTTCCTTACTGTATGTAACTGCACCTAAGAGATGATCGGCGAACTAACACATTTTACAGGTGAGCTATGCAATCACGCCTCTGATTTCCTTCGCCGTCGTAGGAGCCCTGAAAGCGTGCGAAGCGGCGATATAGGCTGGCAAGGCTGCGCATCTGGACTGCGAAGGAGTGTCCAGCAAAACGGAAAGGGGGCTGCCGCTGGACAATGATTCCAGTGGCTACTGCGGTTCGCCTGGAATCGCTTTCACGGCAACCTTACAACCTACATTATTAAGAGAGGCATATAACGAGTGCGAAGTCGGCCATTCGTCTTTGAATCAAAGACTTGGGAGGGGGGATGAATACTGCCCCAAGGAACGTATGAAAAGAGGAAAGGAACTCAGTACACGATGTAGAGTCTCGACTCTCGAGCCATGAAGAAATAAGAACATCGTGGGGAGGAAATGACACTACTATTGGAGGTACAGTACTGGATCATGGTAAAAACCAGCAGCGTAACGCGTAGTACAGAAAACACCATTTTTCGATCCAAATCACATATCCACACCTCCTTCCACTGTCACCCCATTGATTTTTCCCGCCGTAAATTCGTCCACAACCTGCTCCATGGTTACCCACTCCACTCCTTCGAACCTATTGATCCACTCTATCAACCTCTCATGCAGTATCACGACCTGTGGCTTCCCGCTAACCTGCGGATGGATGCTGATCGGAAAAACGAAGCTGCCATCATCAGGACACTCTCTATATAAGAATTCGAACTGGTCTTTCCATAGGCGCTCGATGGTGCCTGTATCGACATAGCCGTGGGTGGAGGGTTGAGAAGGGGAGAGCTGGAAGGGCGGCCAGTCGTCTAGATGCCAATGCGCGGGGATTTCGACGATGCTGGAGAGACGGAGGGCAGTCATGGGATGCATCCAGGTGGAAGCCTGCTGAGAGGTGTGCGTGGGGTGGAGGGTGGTGAGGGCGGGGTTGGGAAGGTAGTAGGGCTGGGAGTCGTGGTGCATGAAGGAGTGGTCGTATTCCTAGAGCGTGACTGTCAATTCCTTCGCTTGACGATCAGGAAGGGCATATCCTTCGAGCTGGTGTACGGCTGAAACAAACCCCGAAAGGAAAGGAACGCAGAGAACTTACGATACCAAACTCCTCCAACAGTCCCACGGTCTCAATGCTAGTACTCCAAGCCGGTGCCGTCCATCCTCTCGGCCTTTTCCCCGTCACCCGTTCCACCACCTCAATACTCTTCTTCAACACATCTCTCTGCTGTTCCTCACTTAAGGTACTAACAAACTCATGTGTGTACCCGTGTAACCCGATCTCATGTCCAGCATCCACTATCTTCCTAATCTGATTCGGAAAAGATTCGATCGTGTGGGCGGGTGCAAACCATGTGGCTTTGATGTTGTTGTATCTGGAGAAGAGGGAGAGGAGGCGATCGATGCCGACGGTGGCGCCGAAGACGCCGCGGGAGATGTCTGTGGGGTTTGGAGGGGCGCCGGTGCGAGTGTTAAGCCTGGATTGGCGTTTATTAATGGTATTGAAAATACGCTAAAGATGATAGTATATCTAGGGTATACATAGCCCACGGGGTGTTCAAAAGAAATACGAAAAGACGCACCAGCCGCTTACGGCGTCAATGTCTACACCGTAGGTTACAAGGGCTCTTTTGGGCATTTTGTGGGCTCGTTCTTTGTAGTCTGGCGGGCTTTGTTTATAGAGGGGAGCATTTCTATAACATTGACTGTCTTCAACTTTCGGCTGACGCTAGTCCTGTGGTCTAGTTATATAGCTCATTTATGTGTACGCGGCGCACGGAGGTCCATGACCGGCAATGCCTTCCGTCAGTACTGTGGTATGCATCAGATCAGTCACTATTTAGAAGGTGGATGCGTGTTACATGCAGCAAGCGTCACTTGTAGCATTTAAAAGGCGGGGTATATGGACGATTCGATCCGCGGACGCTAAACCTCGGAAGTGAGAGGGGAGCGGCTACCCAGGTACAGGTGGAGATAAGCGGGTATATCTCTCTGGATGGAAGCGGTGCACATGCATATCAAATAACCGCCCTTATATCGTCTTAAAGAAATATAACACCTCAAGGTCAAAGTAGCCATGCTCATCGTTGAGTGCGAGGGTAGTCCCTATGAGGTACCCGGCTCCTTTCGTCTCGTCCCTTGAACACCCACTGTGAATCGTCCTCACCTTATCGCCGAAACTAACTACTCCCTCCAGATAGGCCACCAACACGGCACGGCGGCGCGCCTCCAAGTACACCGCAGCATCTCCTTCTACGCAGCTCTCTTCCAGAAGAATTGCCATCAGACCTGGCCGCAAGTCCTTCAGCACGCATCCAAATTCGAAGCCCGTTCAAGGGAAGCATGGCCTGCGTATCATGAAGAGATGCGCGGAATTGCCGATGGAGCAGGTGTAGGATTGCTCGATATCGTGGCGCTGAACGTGAGGACAGAGATTAATTTTGGGTTATTCAGTGATGGATGTACGAGTTTGGCTTGGGGAAGTGTGGATTGGAAAAGGGTCTGGTTGGGCCAGAATTGGGATGTAAGTATGCTTTCTACTTCTCCTCTCTTTCATCGATTTCTATCTTCATATCGCGTTATGAGAGTGCCTGGGGCCATTGCAACTGGTCAAAATCCTGGATTGGTCACTGACACATCTCACCAAAGTGGATGACGGCCCAAAAGGAAAACCTCATCATCACCAAAATCACGCAAGCGGGCAAACCCACAATTCAACAAGTCACCGAAGCGGGCATCATTGGCAAAATCGGCCTCAACTCCGTTGGCGTCGGCACGCTTCTCAACGCCATCCGGGTACACGGCGTTGACCTCACGCGTCTGCCTGTGCACTTTGGACTGCGCATGGCGCTGGAAAGTACTTCGGCATGGGAGGCGGTACAGAAGCTGGAAAGTATTGGTATGGCGTCTTCGGCACACATCTTAATTGCAGATGCGGAGACGGCCGTGGGGCTAGAATTCACAAAATCGACTTTTGCGAGATGCTTGCCAGATGAGCATGGGCGGATCGTGCACGCGAACCATTTGTTGTTGGAGCATCCTGGAGAGGTGGATACGATATGGTTGAAAGATTCGTTGACGAGAGTAAAGACTATGACGGAGATAAGTAGTGAGATTGTGAGCGAGAAGGAGCCAACTTGGGAAGAAATCAGTCAGTTGTTTGAGGATGAGACCAACTTGCCTACCGCGATATGTCGTGCGGAGACGGTTGAAAGTGGAAGCGGGACTCTGTTCAACATACTGATGGATTTGAAGAGTAAGACGGCTGTGGTGAGGTTGGGAAGGCCTGTGAATGCGGAGGAGACAGTGACACTGTCATTTTAGCTTATTCCAGTTGGGAAGAGACGGGCGGTGAAAAGAGAACACAATGTTCTGGTCGGATTAGAACTCCCATGCACAGCTCAATGTACTTCTCGGACTATTGTACACTGTAAACCTATGGGTGGGGCCCTGCCCGCGTTCTTGTGAGCCAGCCGACTCAAATCGAATATGGTCTCTAAGGCTGACAACGCCGGATAAGAACCGTTCCACTTTGCTTCGTGAATCTGAACTCGCCTAGTTTCGAGCCGTTCCCTCCATTCTCAAGTATGGGCTTGTAAAGCCACCCGGGTGACGGAAAAAGTAACAGACCTTGTAAGCTTAATTCCCTACCTACAACAACATAGCATAGCTAGGATGCTCTTTAGGACTTGTATGCTGTAGCTACAGACGATCCTGCGCAGTTGGAATTATCTACTTTTTTATTTGCATACGTATTGCTAGCTAAGACCTAGCCAAAATGCAGTAGTTCTAGAATGTGGAGGACCTTTTCTGTCACCTGCGTGAAAGCCCAAGCTTCGCGGACTTGGCTAGGACGCACGATGTGGTGGCATGCGCCTAGCTAGCTGAGATCGCCACGTCGATGACTGCGACAGCCATGTCTACCAGGGGTTCCATGGGTGAACAACCAATCTTGATAAGGAATGCTGCAAGAGTGTGTTACACGAAAGTGATGGCCCTCGGCTGTTGAATGCGGACCGCGATGGAGAAAAAGCAAAGAATTTTTCTCAGAGCTGGATATTACGACTGGGGCGACAAGATTGCATCTGCCGTTTACTGCTTGTGGAAACAAGTAAGCTTGCGGCGTTGTCCGCATGCCCGTCAGCCGGGCAGTGGCAGGCACTTGCTTGCGGCTTCATACCGTAACAGCAATTGATTAAAAACCGCACCCCCTTTGCAGAAGAGAGATCAATGCAAAAGGTATTACAAGGTCTGCATCTCGTTATCTCCCTCTCTTACTGCTTACAGCAAATAGAGTGATGTGTAACGTGTCTTTAGATACGAAACCAATCTGTAGGATAGTTGTCTTTCCTGGCTCAGATTGGCCATTCCAGTCAACCTCGTCCGATGTTAAGATCCATTTTGGATTCGAAGTCGAGTCCATACTCTCTATCCCAGTCGTTGTGACTTGTGTATGAAGGTAGGATCATGCTCTCGCTTGTGTTGCTAGGAGTTGCGGCGAATGTTGTGTAGTAACTGAGGCCGGGAGTATAAGCCTCGGGGCTGTACCAGTCTCCATTCTCCGAGGGCGGTGAGTTTTCAGATACACCGGGGTATATACGTAAAAACTGAAAGTACTCTCTTTTCACTGGTTCCAAACGTCTTCTATACTCCTCTTCACACCGGATCGCGTCTGGCCATCGCTCAGCGATCGCCGAGAAAAATGTCGAAAAAGCGTCCATCCATGTCTCCACCTCATGAAGTGAATATTTAGCGGAAATTTCGGATTTGCAGCGCGAAAGGGCTTGCAGAAACACAAGGGCGGCTTTGTGGCAATGATGGACTGGGTGGAAGACGTATTTGATGTTACCCTTTTCGGCATTGCATTGCCTCAGGTATCCCTCTGCCACACGAACAGAGCTTTCGAAAGCCGTTAAGCAGTTTGCCGTGGTAGGGAAAGGTAGCCTCTTCGACGGTTTATAGAGCATCATGTGAACATAGGGTAGCGTAATGTCGGCGTAGAGCAACATTTCCTTCCATGTTGCTGCTAATTCCTCATAACGATTTGCGCGAGCCGATTGCTGAACTTCGTCGTACCATTCTTCGATGGATCTGTCAATCTTTTCCATCCATTCGTCCAATGCGCTGCATCCATGTGGAAGAGGTGCGTCCTGCTCTAGAACTGACACGATCTCGACTTCGATTTGCCGGAAAAGCCAGATCCGCTTCGACGTGAATTTTGAAGGGAGTCCATTGAGATTGATCCCCTCCTCAGTGATTGATACGTCATCAACTTCAACCGGAAAAGCAACTTCATAGTTCCGTATAGGCAGGTGGACCGGTTGTGAGTAGATTGAACAGACAGCGACCTCCATTTCCCATGCAACCCAAAATAGTCTCCTTCTCATGTCTCGTTGATACTCGGAGAGGCATGCATCATCTGGCAACTCCTGGTGCAAGCCGAGATCGATGACGGCTTGACTTATCAAGCCGGTTAAGAGCCACACGTCGCAAATAGCTGGGTTGAGGAAAATGTACTGCGTCAAAAGTAGTATCGCCTGAAGCCCGCTGATGTCATTCGTCGCAACTTGGGGCATCCATTGTAACGCGCACTGAACGAGGGAGTAAGCATGCATGTTCGCTCTCTTTTGGTTGGCTCTTGCAGCAGTTGACAGCGAGATGGCTAAGATCAACGAAACGATGTAACGGTCCCGTGGACTTCCACGGGATGGATTGACTCCATGTTCTGGCTTGGTGCCTTGACGATAGACGGCATTGAATGCGGCTCTGATTTCGGTCCGATGGTAGATGGGATATTGGGTGATGATACGGTGCCAATAGTTCCTGAGCAGTCCATCGGCCTGTCGAAAGTCGAATCCATCCAAACCCATAGCAGAAGGTTGTGGGTTCAGAATGGATCTGGGATGGTCCGCGTTCAAATCAGTAGCTCCAACGGGGCCTCTCTTGCAAGGCAGTTGCGTTCCCATCACGACACAGCTGAGAAGGGGTCGCGGTTGGGTGATCCCGAGGAAGGAAGGAGTGATGTCTTCCATTACATCTGCGAATACCCCTGGGCCCCTCTCGCCTTGGGTTCTCATGCCATTGAATGGCGCTGGAGAAGCAAGGGTAGATGGGGTTGGAACACTTCGGGTTGTTGAATCAGTGGTAGACTGGAGTTCTCTGATACGATCTTCAAGATAGTCGGCCAATGAACGAGGCGCCTCACGCTGGGTGGAAGAATCAAAGCCCACGCATTTCACGCCGGCCGACTCACAACGCCCACAGGCCGGAATCTTGCTGTCGCACTGGGAGCTGTTAGTAGTGTGGGAGGTACCTGGGTTTGCGCGAGAACCCTACAGATAGCTTTCGCTTGCGACATCTAGCGCATGCGAGCACCCTACGGCGGACCCTGCGGTTCTGCATCATGAAGGAACTCGATCGAGTGCTGGTAAGCTTCGTTGAGTGTTGTTCGCATGTCGATGGCAGAAACAAAGGCTGAGACGTCTGGGCAGCTGGGATGGCGAGGGCGGGGGGGTCAAGGTGGAAAGAGGCCTGGCAATAGTTGAGGGATGGTGAGCTGTGATTTGGGGCTGCTGATGGGCAAGCGAAGGGTGTGGTTACACATGGATGTGGCATGGGTCTGCCACTAGTGAATACTAGTACCTCGCACATCCTAAACGGGCCCTAGCGGCGGCTGGCGCGAGTCCGCCTGCCGTCCCGTCTCCGCACCCGTCCTCCCACCATCTTTGGAAATCAACCTCGCACCTTGCCGTGATATCTAACGGCCGTCTTTCTACGTCGCCCTTGCTTGAGGGCGAGCAACTGCTCCCGAAAGATCTGCTGGGGCCATGCGAGAGGCATGGCCACCACCCCTGACACGTCATCAAGCGATCTGGACCTGGATTCGCTGATTCAGAGTCTCCCAGCATGTCGCCGATGTCGAGACTGCCGCCGAGGTTGTGACACTCTTCTCCCAAGTTGCAGGCAATGCACAAAGGCCAACGCTGAATGCGTCTTCTATGATCATGGGAGAAAAGAATTCCTACCCAGGAGGTGGGTGAATTCCATGCGGAGGCTTCCGCCACCCAGAAACTGACATTCTCAAAACATATAGTTACATAGCCAAGCTTGTTGAAGACGTGCAGAGACTTTCTGCGATACCAAAACCCCCCAATACCGCCATAACGCCTGCAACAGTTGCATCATCAGCAACCGCGGAAGGGCCTTCAATCAGTGCCGACGACCACCATCTCCAGAGACACCATTTTGCCTACGCTGGTGGCAGTTACAGATACCTTGGCGCCAACAGTTGCCTGGTCACATCTCCCAGATTGCAACGAACGCAAGTCTCTGTTCCAGTCATCCCCCAAAGTGAGGAATGGGAACTAGTTGTAGAATCAAGCACCAAAGTGGAAGATCTAGTCCAGACTTACCTTGATGTAGTTCAGCCCCTCTACCCCGTTCTCGACGATGGATTGCGATTCTTGATAACTCCTGCTCACGATGATATGAGCAGTGCTGAGCTGTTCGCTTTGAACATGGTCTGTTCAATAGCTTGCTATGTGATGCCCGATTCCAAGCGGAGAAACGATCCCAGATGGCAGTGGCAAGACTCCGGAAAGCTGGATTTCCACCATTTCGCTTCTGAGAAGTACCGTCATCTAGCCCAAAGGTTCTTCGCTCAAGCTATGGAACATTTAGAAGCGTCAACCACCGAGAGGAATATCGTCACCTTGAGATCCGTCTTGTTACTAGCCATTAACAGCCTCTTCGAGCCGAAGAGCGGCAACCTGGGTCAGCAGATCGCGCTTGCATCCCGCTTGGCCCTAAGTCTGGAAAGCCAGCTCAAGGCGCTCGACCCGCAAGATCGGTCCTCTGCGGATATCAGAGTGCTCCACAATATGCACCTTACGATTTTTAGCATCGAAAATGATGTGGCTACCACGCTGGACCGGCCTGCATATTTTCCTGAGCCAGTAAGGACTTCAATACCCTGCCACAGCAAGACCTGACAACGTGTAGGAATCCGAGTTGGCTTTTGACATAAACAAACCTTCCGAGTATCTTTGCTCATTATACCGCGTGCAACACCGTTTTCGCAAAGGCGATCGCTCTGTCCTGACCCTGCTGCCCAGTTTTGACACGTGTGGCAGGCTCAATCAGCATCCTTGGTTACGCATGATTCTCTACCAAACGCACCTCCTCAAGGATCCTGTCTGGCAGTGTGCCTACTATGTTTTGGAAGCAGTTGTCAGCCAAGGCTGTTTTCACATCTCCCTGACGCCACACTGGGTCTACCGTGCTGGATGCGTACTACTCGAAAATATCAACGAAGTCTATGTTGAGAACCTGATGCAGCTTTACTCGAATGCGCTTGTTATATTGGAACTGTCCCGCGTCAAATGGCCTAACACAAGTCTCCTAAAGGACTCCTTAGAGGATCTCTTGAACATCATGAAGGCCAAAACCTACTGGGGACACAAACAGCAAAAGCATTACGATCTGACACTGTAAAAGTTGGTGCCAATATGGGTCTGTGTAATTTGCATGCGCAAATTTCCAATATACCCAACGGATCAGTCTTCACTCGGCCGAACCTGCTATATCCCGGTGAAGCCCTTGCGGGCTATTGCCCTTATCAAACCGCGGATTTGGACCTTCGTGGAATTGGACACTTTCCCCCTTGTTGAATTCAATGACCTAATTGATTGGAGATCCGCTAGGACTATGTGTTCCTCAACGTCGCCTTCTGGTATCGCATCATCGCAGTCTTTGTCCCACATCATGGTGCAAACTGCTCAGTGCGACAGGGTCTCTGTTCGCGACCACAGTTCAACAACGACTATCTCCCTTGGGCCGTGGCATGCTAGACTCTTCTGCCACCTCTCATTGCGAACTTCATCCATTGACGGAGTCTGCAACCCGATAGCGTGGTCGCATCCCGTCATCCCAATGTAAGGCGATTGACACAAACCGGTCCCTTCGCCTGCTTTTATACATCGGTGTCGTCGACAGTCCGAGTGCCCGCTTGAGAAGAACACTGGGACCGCTTTAGAATCGGGCACGCCAATAAACCCCCCAATGAAGTTATCCTACGCATGGCTCGCGCAACAATCATCAATTTCGAGCACCCTGCGGAAATACTTCGAATGCTGTCACCCTCACATTTCTATATGCTTTGATCCAGCTCATTGTCAAGACGGCTTGCGAATTAGGTATTTCATTTGTTCGCTTGACCCTATTGGACACTTCCATGCAAAATGAGATAGATGGTGTTCCTCTCTGCCTACATATGCACCTCCTTCAAGGGCTCCACCGAGTTGGCAAACGCGACTGGACATGGACCACAAGATCCATTCCCCTATCCACCCGGCCCGCCGGGCATGGCACTGTTCTCAATCTCCTCCTCCATCCATTCTTCCTCGGAGCTGTGACCGCTTCTGCTAGGGCCTTGTTGCCGGACTGTTCTCCCTCGTGCGCGGAGCGAGTGTGCTGCCGAATCCTGGGCTTGGGTTTTCAACCCTCTCCTTGGCTCTTGTTCGACAATGTCTCATGCCGATTGAGCCATTCCTTCACCGGAATGCATCCTAGAAAAAAGATATGTCGTAATTCGTTAAACCCCACTTCCCTCTTTCTCTTTATTGCACCTCATAAATCTCCATCGCACGCTGCAAATCCCTCAGCTCGTTCCTTCCTCCATATGCCTCTTCCAGCATCCTGTTCCTCTCCTTGTCGTCTCTCGCCGTCCCCGCCGTCCTTCTTACGCCCTCCTCTTCCATCCCAAGGCTCATCATTTCGAACGCACGCTCCATGTCCTCGAGGCTGTTTCGGGCGCCATAGGCTTCCAGAAGTTGGCGGTTTCGCTCTTCCAGGAGACGTTGCTGAGTGAGGTACGCCTGGCGATTATGGTGCTCCAGTGCATTGGCAATGGCGAAACCGATGTGCGCGCTTGCGTCGGGAAGGGTGACGGTGCGGTCTTGCGAAGGACGAGGTGCAAAGAGGGTGGAAGGGAGGGAGGCGAGCGTCAAGGCGAGGACGGCCATGGTGGGAAGGTACCTGGGGTGATGTGAGTTGAAAGTCCCCCGGCCAGTACAGAGGGGCGACCTACCACTTAGCTACGCGGCCGACCTTGGGGGCAGAGTTTGGGAGAGTGGGAAGTTTAGGTTTATAGTGGAACTGGGGGACTGTGGCGCGGGCTCGGAGGGTGGTTGAGAAGGGGCGGGTCCAGATGTGGTGTGGTGGGCGAAGAGGCATGGTATGTGTAGTCGAACGGGTTGGAATGTAGATATCGATGGATTGAGCCGTACTTGGTGTGGTGACACGAGGGGCTTCGAGGGATATACACGCTTTGGCTAGCTTTCACGTATATATTCCAAGATGGTGATATATGGCAGTGTGTAACAGTCGTATTCCTTTTACAACGGGCGGATAGAATAACGTTAATAAGCTGTATCAACAATTCCCTCTAGCAGATGTCGAACCCTCTTTGACAAGAGGCACCCAGCAGGAATATATGCCCTCATGCCCAGCTTTCCCCACAGCACTTAGGTCACCCCACAAGCCACACGACCCTGCCCAGCAGGGCGGCACGCATCATCACCAGCATCATCAATCAAGGGGATCATCTCCGCGTCGTCCGGGGCGCGGACTCAAAGCAAGCGGACCTGAAGCCAAACACAACGCACGCACAGTTATACAAACCCTTCCCCCGGGACACCGATCACCCCACCTATCACAACACCGGACGGCATCGACTCCCCTTCGCGATCCCAGAGTCCAAGCCCTCTGCGTTCCGAACCATTCTCTCACGCAGTCTCACCAACAACCGTCGGCCGACGGGCACCCCAGCAGAGGCAGCAAAAACGCGCCCCAAAGCCGTCATTGCTGCTCAGCCTGCCCTTCTCGGCCGCGCAGATAGTCGCGGCTAACGGGCTCATGTTTCTGAACCTGGCGGCGCCGTCGGGGCAGTGGATGAGCGGCGGCTATGCCTGGGGAGATGGTTAAGCGGCGGGAGGGCCCGCGCTATGGAGTCAGGGATTTTTTTTGTTTGAACCTTGGGGGTCCGGCACAAAGACTGTGAGAGGGAACCTTGGAACTCCGAGAGGATGGGGGAAGCCGTGGGCGTGAGCGTGGTGTGAGAGGGAATTGCCGTCGAATTGCCGAGGTGGTGGGGTGGTCCGCCGGATGCGAGGTGAGCTCCAGCCCTCGATGTCAGAAATGGTCAGGTGGATGGGTTGGGAAGAAATGGACACCGTGGAAGATTGACAGATGAGATCATTGTGGGTGAGTTTGGGGATGAGATGCTCGTCATTGTCCAAGAGAATGTTGTTGGCATTACGCTAGGTAACGTTTATTCACCATCACGTGACCATTTCGACGGATGTGCCATCCCCCCTCGGAGGTCAGGTGCGGTAGTGTTGGAGAGAAGTTGCCGGTTAGAGGTGGATGTGAACAATTCGTTTATGCTTCTGAATACTTGCTGGCATTTGGCATATGTGCGCACTTGTTGATATATTCGCATAAAAGGGGGTGAAGACCCTCGATCTTCCCCTCTATGCCCACCTCCAAATCTCTATATTTCGAAATAAAATATACACCGAGGAAGAAATCCCCTAACGGGAGGGTATCATCCGACTTCCACCAACCTAAACATTGAAGAAAATAATCAAATGCTGGACAATGCAGCAGCGAGCGCAACCAGAAGATATATACGACCACAACTTCCTATCGCGCTCGCGCCTGAAGCAGGCTTCTTGTCCCCTTCTCCAGCCTCAAGTGTGGCATCGCTCTCCGCATTTCGTGAAACCTGCAATTGAGCACTCGCATCGAACTTCTCTGGCCTTGGTGGTGCGTCCAAGTCGCTCGCCTGTGAGATGTAGAGCTTGCTTGGAACTTCATTCTCCACGTACAAGTAAGAAGCCTGAAAGAATGGCATTCCCAGAAGAATGAAGTTCTTAAACTTGTCATCCTTGTAGTGGAACACATCGTCGTTCCCCGTCTCCTCCCGCACCTCGCAGCGGCTGGGGCCGGAGAGAAGATAATCTGGAATGTGAATAGGATATGTCGAGTTTGGCCCGATGGGTTCGATGTAGAGATCGGAGCAGGACCACTTGCTGGGCAAGCCGATCCCCGGCCAGTAGAATGCAAGGGACGCCGTCGTGTTCTGCCACTCTTGTCGTCCTTTGCTGCGCGCACGGACGGAGATAGCATAGGAGCCTAGGTCTAGGAAGTCCTGCCAGTCAGACACTTCAGCCTGCGCATCGTGCAAAGGGATCCATGATGTCGAGTTGACTCTGCTTGCATCGTAGTAGCCGTTGAGTGTAAGAGAGCCGCTCCATCTGTCTTTGACGCCGGTGTTCAGACCGAAGGGGAGAGTGGAGATGTTCGTTCCCGGAGAGCTGGAAGAAGACGATCGGGTGGTGAGGTTGGATCCGAATCCCAAGACAAGGCTCGATGTGCCCTTATCTACCATGGAAGTACTATCTGGGCCATTGGTGCCGTCTATGATCTCACGCTGCTTGTTTACGTCCCAAGAAATGGTCGCGCTCCGGTTGAATTCGAGTCTGAACAGCTTGCCTGCGTCATTAGGATCTTCAATCGATCTTGTGTTGACGCCCCAGGGGATATTCTCGTCTATCGATGGTCCCGTAATGGTGAAAGAGTAGGCCTCAAGCGTCGGGTTTGATTGTGCGCTATTGAGAACTCTTCCTGTAGGTTGCGGCACTTCATAGAATTGACTCCGTACGGAACTGACAAATAGCAGCGAAATGAACGAGTGTTTCGCCAACATTGTGATGAGTGGCTACGTATACCTAGTGTATACTGAGGAAATAATTGAAGGAGCGTGCAGAGACAAGGGAGGGGAAAAAGAAAAAGAAAAGGTTTATGAAGACAACGATGATCAAGTTGGGGACCTGAGATCCATTATGGGCTTCTGTCTTCATATTCTGTTACTTAGGTACCTGGGCTTCGGACATGGAGGCAACTATGGGAATCAAAAGCCGCCTTGGGATTATACGCGACCAGTCACACGGGTGAGGCTAATGCAAATACAGTATTCACGAACGTTCAATGGACTCACCCTCGAATAAGAGTGGTGGCAGAGATGGGGTGTATGGGTTGAGAATGCTGTGCCTCCTCCTGGCGCGTAAAGGGGGCCTTGGCAGGAACTGTAGATGAAAGCCACAATTACATAAGCGAAGCTATTTCTCAGCCACGAGTTGTGGCGAGAAGCTTCGGAGGGTCCGGCACTGCATCACATTTCTTGAACCTACACAGTACGGTGGCCAGCTTCATTCACCCTATCCTCTACACAACCGCCATGGACGGCCCCGTAGTTACATTCAAGAAGCGCGCCCCGAAGGGCGTGGCACGCAAAGCAATCCCCCCGCCGCGTTCCGACTCCGACTCATCTTCCGGCTCAGAATCAGATGGCGACGGTCGTGTCGTCAAGAGGCGGAAGATCCGTGGCACCGATCTCACAGCATCGACAGCAGACAAGCAGAAGAAGAACACATTTGAAGGAACCACCAAATACGAGGCCGACCGCTCTGCGACGATAGAAGCCAGTAGTGATGCTACGAAGCAGTCGAACTGGTACGAGGAGAAGCAGGACGAATCCTTGAACTCGAAAAACCTGCTTGGGACCACGCGATCTTTGAAAGCGCAATCATTTATTGAGAAGAATCCCGACGCGCCTACTCGTCAGGTGGGACCCGTAAAGGCACCTACCAATATCCGAACAATAACAGTAACCGACTATGCGCCCGACGTATGCAAGGATTACAAACAGACGGGCTTCTGCGGCTTCGGCGACAATTGCAAGTTCTTGCACGCGCGAGAAGACTATGCGGCAGGTTGGAAGCTGGACAAGGAGTGGGAGATGTCGACGAAAGGCAAGAAGCCCGGCGGCACCGTTGTCGCCTCAGCGAACCGGACTGCAGACGAGAAGGACAAGGCCAACGAGGCGGACATTGCGTTACTGGAGAAGATACCTTTTGCATGCGTAATATGCAAAGGGCCATACAAATCGCCGATGGTGACGAAATGCGGGCACTACTTCTGCGAATCATGCGCAATCAAGCGGTACAAGAAAGATCCAACGTGTGCAGCTTGCGGAGAGAAGCTCAATGGCAACTTCAAGGTTGCGAAGAACCTACAGAAACTTCTTGAGAGGAAGAAGCAATACGAGGATAAGAAGAAGGCTGAGGCTGCGGCTGAGGCTGAGGCTGCAGAGGATTGAGCTGGGAACATGTCTATAATGCCATTCAGGATATAGCAGGGACGACTTATCATGAGATATGAATTAATGATTATCAAGATGCTGATACCATGACTGTCCAAGTTCGTCTCCGGGACATGGTCGTCAATTGGACGGGCATGGATGCCGACAGTCCAGATGCGATGTGCAACCTAGATCATAGGGCTGCAGCACCTCGTAGGTGGCGTTTCTGTCCACGGTACACCGTATTACTTGGCTGCAAGTGGAGAAGACGGGGCGTATCTACTTGGATTGGAAGAACAGCAGTTTGGTTTGCCCTCCACCGCCTTCACCAGTTTATCCGCTGCAAGCACGCGTGTGATGCGCCCCAGGGTCCAGACTCCAGAGTGAACGTTGGGGGAGAACCGTTTTGCGACGACCCCGCTGTGTGGAGTCGTGATGATAGCTGCTCTGCTTACTCATCCATGGATGGATCCCACCTATCCCACCTGGCACCGGCGACTCATCCGATGGAGCTAGAAGAGTCAGGACTCCAGGACGAAGATTATCTGGGCAACGTCTTCCCTCCCAACCCTCCTTAGCCACCAGTTTCTGGTCCGCATGAGTCCTCCACAGCCCTCGACCAGGTGCGTGTGCGCGGCGATTCCAGCGTTCGTCTGCCTGCCGAACCTCTTCCTGCGTCCGGGTGACCTCTCGCTCCGCCAATAGCCCCCGCCATTCCGGATGCGTCATCCTCCAGCGCAGAGGTACACTACGGTACACTCACCACCACGGCAGTCCTTCACCGCGTGGCCTAGCTGCGAATTCAATTCCTCCAGGAACGTCGCCTTGTTGATCGCCCAACAAACACCGCCGCAACCAGGCTGCCTCGGCCCTGCGCCCACGTGAAACCCCCCGCCATCTAATCTCCGGCCGCGATTCGCCGCCTGCAACCAGCGCAACCCGTGACATTGTCATCCGTCCCAGAACAGGTACCCTCGCAGTAAATGCTCCTGCAGTCCGGCCGCAGTCTGGCGGAGGCTCCAGACCTATCGCCCCAGCAATTGGAGGCCCTGGCCCGCAGCATCGACGAGAAGAAGCAGCGCCTAGAAGACGACATCCGCGAATACATAAGGCTCAAGCAGGACGAGCTGCGCAACTATGAGCGAGAGGTATTGCTCTCTCGGAACCAATTCTCCTGCGTTATAATCACTGACCCGTCCAGCTTGTGAAGCAGTATCGCTCAATGGAGAGCTCTTCCTCGTCAACAGACACCAATCACACTCACGTCACCGCCTCCGATACCAGCTCCCCCTCGGATCTGAGCTCGCTCCCGACTACCGTCGAGTTGGACAGCACGGAGAAAGCACAACTCAACAAGGAAGAGGAAACCAAGCGTACAAAGCACACACGTGTCCATAAACGGGAAAAGGAACTCTGTGGCCTAGTGACCCCACTGTACCTCCCGCTATTAGAGGCGCAACCGCAAGCAGCAAAAAAGCGGAAAGAGAAGAAGAAGCCAAAGGAGGAAAAGAGCGAGGCTCTTGAGAAAGGCGCGGCGGGTTTGGAAAAGGGGTCCCCTTCGCAGGAACCAAGCCCCACAACAGAGCCCCGTAAAGCGAAAGCTCAGCGGGGTGATGAGAAAACTGAACAGCCAGAGAGTAGTGGCGCGGGGCAGGAGAATATGGCTGCGGCATCGAGAACAGACGCGGACAAGAAGTCCAAACGCTCAGGGGTGCGAAAATCGTCACTCAGGCATAACACCTCCAAATCCCGGCGGAAAAGAGTGAGTCTTATTATCGATGACCAGATTGTACGCCCGGCAGACAACATCACTGAAAGTCGATCCACGTCTCCCGGTGAGAGCGCTTCCAATACCTCCGCATCCACTCCTATCAATGAAGACAACATCGATCCATTGCTTCGGGACGCTCATGTTTCCCCTCCTCATCGAGAGCCAGTACACCACAGTCTGCCGTTCCCGATCCAACTTCCGAGCACATCCCCCACAGAGCACACCGGTCACACGTTGACTTCACCGCCGCGAGCGCCCGAATATCTTCCCCCGCAGACTGCTGGTCGTACGTATTTGGACCCATCACCCCCAGGTCCGGAGCACGACCATATAATAAGCCATTCTCCTTCAGCGCCCATATATGCGGACAGGGTGGAACGCATTGAACAAGAAGAGGAAGACGACCTCGTAGGTGGTGATCTGGACAGCCAAGATTTCGACACGTACGTCGGCGGCCTCTCTGGCTCAGGGGTGGACAATGTCAATCAATCTGGCAGTTATGGATACCCATCGTCTCTCGGCGCCAGCTATCTCGAGAGTTACATGAAGAGTCGCCCACTCAGCGTGCGCATTGCTGCGGCGGAGAAAGCGGAGCTAGCAGAACATGAAAAGAGAGCCCTCTTACAGGATGACGTCAACGAAGAGAAGGATTTCCGACCCAAATCCCCTGCGAGAAGGGATGATATCGACGAGGATATGGATGTAATTGGCAGTATGGAGGGATTTTAAGGTGGATATCACAATCTATTTGACGGGCTTATCCTCATCGGCGTATGGGGTCTACATGCCTCCTTGTCGAGGCGCAATAGCAAGGTCGTTTGGAAGGGCTCGCGATGTGGGGCGATAGTATATGGTCGACGATTCCTCGGGATCTATCAAATCCCGTGGTCGAGATGCTCCTGTTATCCTGAGAGGCACCTATAGTCTTCCGGGCTTCGGCCTTATTATGTGCATGCACAGCGAATCGTACGGACGTATATAGAGATCTATATGCAGAACAACCTCGCGAGAGGCATGATGGGTTAATCTTGCTCAGAATCACGCATCCTCGCTTCCTCGTTCGCCGCCATCTCTGCCATGGGCACCTCCGCCCCAGCTACCTGGTCTTTCCCAGCAAGCTCTTTCTTCCCAGCCGGCTGGTCCTCCGGCCACCCCTTCCATTCCTCTCCACTCTGGCTAGGATCCATCTTCGTCTCAATCTTTTTGATCACCCTCGCAGGATTCCCCGCCACGACCGTGAACGGAGGCACATCTTTCGTAACCACACTTCCCGCACCCACCACACTGCCCCTCCCGATCGTGACACCAGGCAAGATGGACGCATTCCCACCAATCCAGCAATCCTCCCCGACGTGGATCTCCTTGCCCATCTCCGGGCCCTTCAAGCCATTCCTCACCACGGGGTCCAACGGATGCGTTGCAGCGAAAAATGATACATTAGGCCCCACAAGGGTGCCTGACCCGATCGTCGTGAGACACGTGTCCAGGAAGATGGAGTTGAAATTCACAAACACGTTTTTGCCGAAGCGCACGTTGAAGCCGTAGTCCATGTTCACGGGCGCGAGCACGTACGGCTCATCGTCAAACAGCTTTTCATCTTCTTCCGGGGTGGCGGCCACGGGCGGGAGCGGGGTCTCGTCTTGGAGTACGCTGTGGGAGAGGGTTGATATATGAGCTTTGGGCAATGGATCAAGGATAGCCGCGCTGCGCGGGAGTGAAGGGAAGGCCTTACTCCCGGAAGAGTTTGACGCGGTCGCGGCGCGTGAGCAGGCCTGTTGCGTTGTTGAAGCGCATGCAGGCGTCGCGGCAGCGGGCGCGGGCGGCATTGAGCTCGGGGGTGTTGGCGTAGTAGAGCTCACCTACGAGCATCTTTTGTTTGTTGGTGGACATGGTCATGGTGGTGGGAAAGGGAGTGGGAGTGAGAGTGGGATATGCAGGATCAGATAACGCCGCTGGGAAGGAAATGTCTAATGACCAGGAATGAAGAATCCAAACAATCTACAAGAATATCGAACATGATGACTCCAGATCTAAAGATGGTCGTTGAAGTAGGTCCGCACGTGGCATGATCACACTAGGTATCAATGCATCAAGCCTCACGCTAACCCCGCGCTCATCTTAAACCATGCCTCATACGGCTAGGTTCCCGCATTATTGTTTTGCCGACGTTGACCTCATCGGGTCGGATTGTTTCGAGAACAAGGCTCTCTCTTGCTATTGTTCCATTCTTCACCGTGCGCCCTTTGGTCGCCTTTTCGAGTTTTTATATATTACTTCACGCATACTGACCATTTTCTGTCTTTTACTGACCTGTAGTCTTCTTCCAACAGCATTTTCACGGCTCCCAGTCCCCCCCAGCCCTTTCCTCTCGTCGGACACATCCTTCTTCGAAGCCAACATGAATGGTCACGCTCGCCGTCACAATCCACTTGAAGAAGATCCCGACTTTCCAACCAGAGACAGTACCTTTACTGTCTTGCCCCCCAGGAAGTATCCCATCCCAATAGCCTTCTACCCCAATGGCGACCGTTCCCTCTCCGGCATGGCCCTACGCGCCTTCTCGCTCGGCCTTTTCCTCGCTCTCGGGCTCGTCCTAACCCTTCTCCTCGCCCTGTTCCATAGCCCGCTCTGGCGACCCCCTTTCTTTGTCTCCACCCTCTGCCTCTTCCACTTCCTCGAATTCTACATCACGGCAGAGTACAACACACCCAGCGCATACGTTTCCTCCTTCCTTTTGACGAACGGGAGCCGCTACCGACAGGCGCACACGTTCGCCTTCGTCGAGACCCTTATAACTTCCTATTTCTTTCCCGGGTGGCAGGCGCGTGTGAACCCGCCATCAGTCATCGCCTTGGGCATGTTCATGATCGTCGTAGGCCAGACGGTGCGTAGCTTCGCCATGGCACAGGCAGGCACAAACTTCAACCACCAGGTGCAATCCGAAAAGAACGAAGGGCATGAGCTCGTGACGCGCGGCTTGTACGCTTATTTCCGGCATCCGTCGTATTTCGGGTTCTTCTGGTGGGGGCTGGGGACGCAAGTGGTGCTGGGGAATGTGCTTAGTTTGGTGGGGTATGCGGGGGTGTTGTGGTACTTTTTCAAGACGAGGATTGAACGTATGCGCTTCCCCCCTTCTTTTCACCTGCAGTCTGGGCGGCGGATGAGAAAACTGACTGTCTTGCAGATGAGGAGAAACATCTCGTTGAATTCTTTGGGAAGGACTACGAGGAGTATAGGGCAAAGACCAAGGTCTGGATCCCTTTTATTTGAGATATATAGCATCTTCACGGTGTTGGGGGCGGTGCGTTCCCTTCTTATCTTCCATAAATCTGGACTACAAAGCGGCACGGCTCCACCGTTATTATGGCGTACAAGAATCAGGAATTTATGTTCAGGAACTCGTTGGTTCCGTATCAGCTATAGCATGCGGTGGCAAAAATTTCAACGCAGACTACGACCTCTGATGTCCATCTCGCTTCTTCCATGTCACTTCCATCAATTTCCTGGTGTCTTCTCTACATCTCTTCCGTCCCAATCATACTTGTTCGTCAGTTGCCCATTCTACTCCTTTCAGTGTCTCTTGGTCATTCACACTTTTAGTGACAGCCTTCTTGTTTTCTTCGGCAATCCAGGTCCCTGGGTTTGACTGCTGTCTATTGCCTTCTAAATCCCCAGCCGTACCATGTTCAATACGTTCTAGAGCTACAAGAGTTACATCCCGAGACAGTATGCCATTCTACCTCAGAGCGCCTTTGCGCGCTTACCCAGTGAAAACCCGACCACACTAATCCTGAGATAGTCCTCGTCTTCCTCGATACGCTTTCTGACATCGCTCTGAGCCAACTCTTCCACATCCCACGCTGCCCATACGAACCGATTATGTACGAAAGCAGCTTCCTCTGATGCGGCCCAAACTGCAAATGCGCCCCCAAGATCAGCTGTACGTGTGTTATTCGCTGATTGCCCACACGGCTCAATGGAAGCTTACCTTTATCAAAGGGCACCATGTCTTCCGTTATCCCCAACGCTTTGTAGCCGTCGGCATAGACAGTTCCAGGGTGCATGGTCACGACCTGCAACTGGTCGCGTGGGATCTGTCTTGCAAGAAGCTGCACGAAAAGTGTCCCTGCCGACTTGCTGAGGATGTAGGGCGCCAGATTCGAGATGAAAGGATGGTGCTGTTCATGGTTGGCAGCAGTGCTGACGTTGACAAGGTACTATAGGGAATTCACCGTTAGCGGACCCAGCGCAACGAGCATCGGCGCATACCTTCTTCTTGTCCAGGTTCTGCTTGAGGAACCGTTCAGTGAGGAGCATCGGGCCCTTGACATTCGTTTCCATATGCGTCCACACCTCATCCATCCCCAGCTCCATCAAGGGGGTGCCGTCGGGAAATTTGGCCGCGTTCAAGACCATGACATCGACTTTCAATCCTTTCGATCCGAGGTCATCAAAAACCGAATCGATATCGGCTTTCTTCGTCACATCCGCCTGGTATGTCAACACCTGGCTCGGGCTGCCTGCTGCATGCGCACTGCTAGTGAGCTCTGCGGCAGCGGCCTGCAAAACGTCCAGGCGTCTCCCAGCTATAACGACATGGGAAGCGGAGGCAAGCACAAAATTCTGCGCGATGGCTTTGCCGACGCCAGTGCCGCCTCCGGTGATCAGGACTACTCGGCCAAACTGGCTAAGCTCTGGTCTTGTAGGTGATATGGCTGGGTAGGCGGTGTTGTGGACTGTGGACGTGAAGTCCGTGGTGTTCAACTCCGTAAAAGTAGCGGTCAAATCCATATTTGCTCTATGTACCGATGGGGGACAATTTATTGGTGAAATCGAAAGTGGCAAAGAAGTTGTGGTAGGAAGTGACTGATATGATCGTTTTGGAGACTGAACATGATCCTACGACTGGATTTATAGATGCTCACGGATCTCGTAGCCGCTCAGAACGCCAGGATGCATTGCTTCGACTGGGTTGGATTCATCTGCTATGCGGACGCTAGTCGTTTTTGGTTAGTGCCCGCAGCAAAGGGTGAACGAAGGCTGACAAATTGCCCAATAGGGTATCCCAGCGTAAGCATCACCACAGCTTTCAGTCTTCCATTATACCACCAGCCCACGACCTTGTCACCAGACTCCATGCCCGCCACTGATACAGGTAGATCTTGCATTCAATGCAACAGTGCGAAGCGCAAGTGCGACAGGACAACACCAGCGTGCCGCCTTTGCCGAAGGAAGAAGATGATATGCGAGTATCCACCTCGGAAGGCTTCCAACTTTGTACCACTCTTGACAGCTGAAGAAGACACTCCTCTTCCCGACTCTGAACTGCTCGACCTCCAGTTATCGAGCAATTACCCTTTAGAGGCTGGAACTCTGCCGGACCTCGTGCTGGGTATTACCGACGTGACGCATGCATCTCTGGTGACCGACCCCCGTCCAGCTTGGTTCACCGCACCCGAGGCCTTTATGGTCGACCACAGTCCTGTACCGTTGCCGCCGAACTTCAATGTTTCCGACCTCAAAGCGTTCGTCAAGCTAATCGACAGCTGGATGAGGGATTGGGTCACCACCAGCAGCAATACGTTCATTCATGCACGGTTGTACGAAGATTATTTCCCTTCCTGTCTTCAGATGGCGTTCACGACGTTCTCTGCGTACATCAACAGAACTACGGCGACCACGGACATGGTGCTACGGGCCGTGAATGACCAAGCAACTGCTCTGGTATCCGAGGCCGATGGATGCAACGCGTCAAGCAATGTGTTGAAGAGCCTTGCTGTCGTCCAGGCGTTGCTCGCATACCAGATGATTGGTCTGTTCGATGGCGACATACGTGCGCGCCATCTAGCAGAGGTGCGCGCACCAGTACTAGCAACGATAGTAGACCGCACCCTAGAGAATGCAAGCGCAACGCTGGTAGAGCAAGTGTCGACGAACGAGTTGTCCTTTGCCATCCTGGCGTCCGGTTATCCCGACGAGAGGTTGTGGCGGTCTTGGATCATCTCCGAGAGTCTCAGGAGAACATGGCTTGTTGCTCATGGTCTTAGTGCGGCTTATGATGGTCTGAAACAAGGTTGGGTGCCGTGCAATGGTAATGTAATGCTCACGGCTCGAGAGGGTCTGTGGTCGGCAGGTTCGGCGTCGCTCTGGGCGGAGATGTGCAGCCGTCGAGATGTGTGCTTCACTGGACGTCTCGCGGGGGAGTCTCTGTTTGAAGCTCACCCAGGAGAAGTCGATGAATTCGCGAAGGCAATATTAGAGGTTAGATCCGGCAAGGAGCGATTCATGCGGTGGAATTTGGGCCTTTTGTACTCATAATATTTGCCTACAATGTCTCTACCATCTAGTTGATACCGCGTTTCTCACGCTCTCAAATGGGGTTGATCGGGTATTCTCTCACTTGCGAAGTCACCTTCTCACTCCCAGCCTTGATATCTACTCCAAAAATCTTAGACAAAACCACAAACCGCTGCCCAAACCATCCTATGTGAGACTGCGGCGTTTTTCCCGCCCACTTGCTATGGGCACATAATTACGTTTTTGAATCGATTACTGCCTTGCAGGCGAGCGCCACCATCCCGTATATGCAGAAGGCTTGATCAGCTCTATACGAAGCCCTTGATCTAGCCCACGAACTAGACCGATTTAGGGCAGATCAAGGGCCGAATACCTATAAATCTGGGCGTACTCGTTCAGCGCTTAAGAGAGTGCAGGGTGGCTATAAAGGTAGCCGCAAGGCCCCGCCCAGGCGATGAGGTACGACACGATATTTCTCCACATTCAGCCTGGTTTATTCCGGATTGACCGCCGCCCAGAGTGGAATCTACTCCCGATATTAACTGGCAAACAGCCATTGCCTGACCGGGTCGGCACCAGCAGGCGTCTTTAACTGGCCTGATCGCTCTTCTCACCGAACAGTCCATTCAAGGGTTTTGCCGCACTAGGGAAATGGCTTCGGAAGAGGATATTCGCAAAACTTTACAAAAGCTCACCAGTGATGAGCTCATCGAATTTGCGACCTACAAAATGGAAGGAATCCTCGATTCTATGTTGGAACCCTTCCAGTACGGCACGCTCAAGGCCAGCAGCAACTCCAGACACATCCGCCTTCTCGAACTGCTTCCAGGTTCATTCACCCAGGAAATTCGTTGCCGGATTCGCGTCGCTTCTCTTGAGCTGAACCTCAACCAGTACGAAGCCCTATCTTACGTCTGGGGAGAGGGGTCTTCGCCAGAGCGGCTGATCGTAGTGGAAGATGGCCACGGACGCGAACGTAAACTTGTGGTGAAGGAAAATTTGTTCTGGGCGCTCAAGCGCCTAAGGCTAAGTTCGGCAGCCAGAGTCCTTTGGGTGGATGCGGTCTGCATCAATCAGAAAGACGAGCTGGAGAAAAATGTGCAGGTTGGAATGATGCGAACTATCTACGAGGGAGCACGCAAAACCCTCATCTGGCTCGGTCGTGAGTCTGACACCAGCGATGCCGCTCTTTCGCTCGTCCCTAAGCTTGTGCGCGATGCCAAAGTCGATCCAAACAACGTGCAAAATTTTTGGGCGCTACGCCGGAACAGAAGCAGCTATTGTATCACTTATTTGAGGTTCTAGACAGGCCCTGGTTCTATCGGGTCTGGATCGTACAGGAGCTAGCGGTCTCTCGGCATACAGTGGTGCTCTGCGGGCATGCAGCGTTGGAATAGGAATCGTTATTTTCGGCCTTTGAATACACCGTGAGAGCTGGAGGCTTTGGGTTTTGGTTGGGCTCAGATGGACTAAATCAACTCTGGAGTCTGAACGATCAACGTAACCGTTATCAAGAGCGCCAAAGCACCGACGTCATGCGAGTCCTCATCGAAAACCGCAAAGGTCTTGCTACTAAGCAAGTCGACTACATTTTCGCATTTCATGGATTCTTTGAGAAGGGCACATTTGGCCATACCCTCACCCGCCCGAGGTACGAAGTCACCTGCAAACAGCTTTACACTGAAGTGGCAATTGAGCTTCTCAAAGAGCGCCGAAACCTTGGTATTTTCAGCATCATCCGTACACACGAAACATGTCCTGAGCGGCAAGTCCATGACCTTCCAACATGGGCACCCGACTGGAGCGGAGGCGATCGAGAACCTTTGCTGTGGAGGAATATAAATACGCACTTTGGGCCCGAGTTCAGAGTCGCCTACCCAGCTTCCGGAAATACATGTTATTGCCCCGTCGTTGAGGAGGGGAGGAAGCTCCATATTAGGGGCTGGATAATTGACGGAGTGAAAGCCACCGGCATGGTAAGAGAACCGACGGCTGATAGATTACTGATAGGCGACATGGATAAAATGACCGATTACAACCTAAAGGATCAGAGGACACTGCGTAGCTGGGAGGCTGTTTCCGGCCTGTTTGAATGGCGCTCAACATATCCGACGGGTGAGAAACTTTGGGATGTATACTGCCAAACACTTCTCTGTGGCTGTCTGTATGGCCATGACTTCGATAATATTACCGCCTTATTTTCTCGTTGGCAGAAGGATATGCGTCCCTTTCGGATATTACGCTTATTTGGACTGGACCACTTGTGGTTCTTGTTGGCAATTCAGCGGCTTATCGACATTTCCTGGCTCCTTGTTGATGTCTTCCGCCTCAGATTCCAACGCAAATATCTGCAACTTAGTACATCCGACGTCTTGTTTGACAGGTTATCGAAAAGCACTATAGGTCGGCGCATGATACGGTCGGACAACAGCTTGATTGGCATAGCTCCGCCCCTCACACAACCTGCGGATGTGATTGCGCTCTGCGAAGGTGGGAGATTACCTCTAATTCTTCGGCCTAGAGGTAGTGATTTCGAAGTCATAGGCGATTGTTATGTTCATGGCCTCACGGACGGGAAACTCTGGAACATGCTCGAAGGGACGTGCGAAGCGAATGGCCCATTATGGGAAACATATAAAGGGAAATGCGAAAACCTTACATTTTCGCTCGTGTAAAGAGTTTAAACTTACATTCAATGCGCGATGGGATTGGTTACCCCAGATTGTACTGATCACATAGTGGTAGGAAAGATACCGCTTTAGTCTGTCACTGGCTACATATAGCTAGGTCTCTTGCTAGCAGGTAGATTATCAATTCAATCTCACATGATCCATCGTCTGCCTGGTTCAACAATAGTGTCACAGACAGCTGCCCATGTGGGGTTCCTCTATGGTTCGTCCTGACGAGGAGTCCGCTGGTGGGCCTCAAGTCACTCTACATCCTTGAGAAGCTAAAGAATCTTAAGTTTATATTTGTAGATCTCTATAATACGGGGGGAACTTTACCTTTAGACTGACGAAGTTATAGCAACCGATCAGAAAGTGAGAAATATATTCCTGTGTTAAATCTAACGCTAAGTGAGAGTTCCACAAACATCTATGAGGTGAGTTCTCAAGTAGGGCACTCTTAAATAATAAGACCCATCGGTTTTCAAACAATGACCACTCTAATCAAGCCCCAACACCCAGACAATAGCCACTAAAATAACGCCGTTCCAGAAACAAAGTGTGTGGTGAGAGGCTCCCTTTCAGAGACTGCGCTGGGCGCTTAGTCCTTCGCCATGAGGGTACGCAGGATCGCCTGTGCCTCCTCGCAGTCATCGTCATCGTAGAACTTCAAGCCATGAGAGTACATGAAGTTCGCTGAGTTGCCGTAGTGCTCTTCAATCCAGTTGAGCGACTTCACATCAAAATGGTAGTCCGCCATATGGCCCTCGAAATCGTCCTCAGGGTCATAGTCCTCCTCGTCGTCTTCTCCACTCAGGTTATGCAGATGGTCCTCTTCAGATGCTACATCCATCTCGTCCTCGTCCATTAACGCACGCAGAATAGCCCTGCCCTCCTCGCGATCTTCATCCTTGAAAATCTTCAGCGCATGCCGGAGAAGGAAGTGGTATTCACCTTTATAGTTCTTCTTAAGCCACTCTTTCTCTTCGGCTGTATACTCTGCAGTTCGCTGCCCTGGATTAGAGGTCGGCTCTGTCTTCCTCCTCTTTGCTTCCCCCTGGGTCTTCTCGGATGCCTGATTGGCCTCTTCGTTCTCGCTGTTGCCGACACCGTGTGTCCGTTTGAATTCCAACCAACGTCTCCACTCGTCCTAGGGCCACCGCACATTTATCATATACATGGCACCCTGCTGGAATGCCGAGGGCCCTAATGACGGCCCAACAGGCGGGCCACTAAGCTTGGGTTGGAAAAACCGGGACTTGCGATCGAAATAAGTGACATTCTCGCCCGAGTTGTTCCTAATCCTCTGGGACGTAACGTCGTAGTCTGTGGTGAATTCGTCGGGCATCCTTATGATGTTGCAGACTGAAGTGGGGCAGTGGATGACGTCTTTGAGAATGAGCTTGGTGTGTGCGTTGGGGCCGCGTGCGGAGGGGGATTTCTTAACGGGAAGGGCGACCGTGCCGACGCCAGAGACCTCCATGTCTTCGGTATTGTTGTACATGGAGCCAGCCCGGGACGGAAAGGGTGTGTAGGAGGTGAACCAGCCACGATCGTTGCACAAACTGCAGACAGAGAAACGATGTTAGCCCGAGAACATGTGAAGACAGTGAAGATGTCAAGCGTACTGTGCGTTGCTGATGTTAGACCAGACCCAGTCTGGAGAGAGAGATTTGGATGATGAAGCGGAGGACATATTCGTTGTTGAATAGTATTAACGGTGTACACTCTGAACAATGGTGGAATGAAGTCGGGGTACAAAGGATGGGTTCAGCAGCGTAATGAGGGGCTTTATTAGTTACGCCATGGGGGTTTGCTGTTGCGCCTGGCCATGGAGCGCTGTTCCAGATGGTTTGCTAGCGCTCTTTTGAGGTTAGGGAGGTTTCCCACCAGCTTCACCCCTGTTCGGAGACGCGATGCCCACGCGCCTTTTTCGTCGCGGTAGCACGTGCTCATGAACATGAACTTAAATCTTGAAGTCGCTCTATCCTGCTCTTTATATTATTAAACAGCATCGCCATAGCACTTTCCGAAGTCAAACATATGAAGTGGTATCAATGGAGGCGCAGGGGAAGTTGAGCACACTGAGCTCACGTGACGTCTGTGTGGGATAATCGACGATTGCCCAGGTGGACGAACATACTCCAAAGAATGTCTAGGTTGTTTCACTACTGACAGTATATTGAGTATAATGATCTCGAATCTCGACGTCTCCGGGCTAATGGTTCAATTACAGCAATAACGGGCAGTTGTAGCTATAGGAAGTGACCATAATTTCTAGCAGGTCACATTGGCGAGAAATTAATACCTGGGACACGCCTCCTAGCCTCCCACACTCTCCCTTCATCAACCATCTCCTTCCAATACTTGTTCCACCCTGTTCACCACCCTGTCCAACAAACTGGCCAACTCCTCCGCCACAAACTGAGGTCCATCCTTTTGAATGAAGTGGCCACATCCAAGAGCTATAATGGGCCCAATCGCCCTATCCTCATCCGTAATCTTTACGAGTCCCTCGTTATATCTCGTCCACGTCGGATTTAAATACGCCATCACAAGTTGCTGTGGTGTATGAAGCGGCCCATCAGCACACTGCTGCGCGAATGTAAGCCAGTCATGTCCTGCGACCGTAAGATATGGGCCGGGTGGGTCTGGCAGCGTCGGCGGGAGGCGACTGTTACTGCTAGGGCTGGAAAGGGTCCCAGAACCTAATTGTCCGGAGCTACCTCGACGATGACTGCTGGGGCTGGGAAGGATCCCGGAACCTAACTGAACGGAGCTTCCTCGATGGCTGCTGATCATGGGAAGAGTCCCGGATTGCCCCGAGCTACCTCTCGAGAGGGCTCCCGATGAGATGGCTCCCGAAGACATACTCGACACGCTTCTAATGCGGTCCTGCTGCATTAGACTCGGGCTTAGGTGGGCCATCTCTTCATTGTGTTGGTGGTACAGCGCTTCCTTGGTGTACCCGACGAGTTTAGGCCCATCGGCAAGGGGTAGAAGTTCTCGTAGGTTTCTTCTGCTCAGCCCTTCCCAAGTGGGAAGGTCGGGATGGAAAGTCTTGCGGTGCTCTTCTCTCGTTTTTCGCACATCGTCCATGCTGACTCCGGCGGGTAGACTATTTGGATCGAAACCAGGCACATCTGGGTCTGGCCAGAGAGATACAAAGTCGGAATTTGCCATGATTGAGTCGAGGAATAGGAGCCCGGATACAGTGCCAGGGTGGTGCTGGGCAAAGAGACGCGCGAGCGCGCAACCCAGACTGTTGCCGACGAAGATTAGGGCTGGGAGCGCTGAGGTTGTGGGTTGGAGGGATGCGTCAACGCATTCGTGTTTCTTTTTGTCCCATAGCTGAAGGACGAGTTCATGGAGAGCGTCAATGGCGGAGATTGCATCGTGCCCGTGGCATGGGGGTTCTGGATCATCCGGATCGCGGTTAGAGTCGCCCTGACCGTAGCGGTCGTACGTGAGGAGGGCCGGATAGGGGAGCTGGAGGGAGGTCCGTTTACACAGGAAGTGCGTGATGGCGGAGGTCCAGGACGAGCGGGCTAGGCCAAGGCCATTGAGAAAAACGACGAATGTTTGTGCGAAGGGATTAGGGTGCGTCGGGGTGGAGATGGACGATGGTGCATAATAGGTGTAGGCGAGGCTGGCGGTGGGTTTCGAGGGGAGAGTGATGGTCGACGTCTCAGGCTTGGGGAAGGGAAGATCCACGGGAGAGATCGGAAGAGCCATTGTCGATGGTGGTTGCACCAGGGTCAAGTATTGAAGAAAGGAAAGAGGGTGAGGTTTCCTTTATTGATGCTCCGGGCTGGTGACGATGCTCGGTCGATGGATCCCGTAGTTGGATCCCTCGCGGGTTTTGTGCGCCTGTTCTTAGTCGGAAGAGTTGATATAGCTGCCAACTATCTCTCCATTTTCATGCATGTCCGATACTATCTCTGTTGAATCCCTGAAGATCTCGTGTCCTTGAACAGCTTGCGAAGTTCAACCACATGCTTTATATACCAGAGAGGCGGTTATCGACTTACCAATCTAAAGTCAGCACAGCGCAATTGCATAACCTCTTTATCTCATTGCTCTCAACGGGCTCTCTCTTCTCTGTTGATATATACCGGACCATATATCAGCATATGATGTTGATGATGCCAAGTAAGCTACTGGAAGCCACTAATAAGTCGAGTTCCCCAGATAGAGACGGCGCGAAGTGCCAACGGTTGGGGTCAGGTTTCGGGCGGAGCCGTAACCAGCTCATTCATTATTGAACTTCGCGTCGGCGGTGATTCCTAACAAGGTGAGATGAAAGGATCCAGGTAGAAGAGACGGACTCATGTTGGAGCCCAGCGCCAAATAATACGCTACAGGGCGCTATGGATCTGGCTTGTGCTCCTACCCCTCTGTGGCTGGCTTGTCAACGACGTCATCGCAGGAGATTTTTTACACCTCGTGCACAGAGTAGCTATCAGGTGAATTGTTAGCAGGGGGAAGATTTTGCATTCTAGGACGGTCGAATATCCTAACTCCATCTCGCAGATGAAATGTGCGACGTTGTTCGTATGAAGGTCAGGTGGGATGCCAAGCCAGGTACAGCCCTCAACCCGGTCAGTGAATGGCAAGTTGGGCAGCGGGAAATGTGGATCAGCACATGAAAGGGCCAACGCAACACACGACAGGGTCCACGGCATCAAGCAAGTGGCAGCCTTCTCCGGGCTATAATTTGGATCCCTTCCTCTCGACTCTCGAGCTCGCCCCTACACAACTCCAACCGCCGCCGACTTCTTGCGTTGTTACCCAGACAGAGCCCCCGACCTCACCTCCGCCGTGCTTCTTCCCGCACAATCTCTATTGTACGAGCATCGTTGGAAAGACAGCCTTCTCCGGCCATTTATTCGTATAAAACGCTAGTCTTTGTCCCTAAGAATCCTTTCTCCTCTGGCTGTCAACCCCTCTCCAAGACATCCAACCGCACAATCTACCATAGCTACCGTAGCTACCCTGGTAGTTCCCCGACAATCATGACGCACAATTACGTCGACCAGTCCGTCCAAACAGACATCGCTGGCCTCACAAAACACCCTTCGCCGAACCCGCCTCTCCTCTGTGGTATATCCACTACCACTCCGCCCGAAGACATGCCGAACGAGAAAGTCCATCCCAACGACGCGGCAGACGCCTCGTCCCTGCTCCTCCGCCGCAAACAGCACCCGACGTCGCGTCCCGCCCGCATACAGCTTCCGCCAAACGTTTGCGACGACGAAGTACCTATCTCTCCTCCGCCGACCGAGACCGTCTTGTCGCCGCTTCCACTCGCGAACCGCCTCCATGCTGGCCATACACCCATAATACCTGCTTCTCTGTCCCCCTTGCAGAACGAGCTTCTGGAAGAGAAGAGTAGGGAAAGGACGCCAGATGTTGATGAGCCATTAAGTGGCCCTCTCTCGTTACCCTTGCTACCCGGCGATGGATCCGACGACCGCATAGAGCTCAAGGTACTGGACGCAGAGTTGGAAAAGATCGCAAAGGCGCAAGAGCAGAACCCTGTCTCAAGTCCCATTTCTGAAGGGGCGCAGCCGGAAGACCAGAAACCGCCAACCGAATCGCGAAGGAGATCGTCAACAGACGAGGTTGAGGTGGTTGATGGAGTCATCCTGAAGAAGCCAAGGATGAATTTCGGTGCGCCTCTTGGTCAGGCGGCACCCATGAGTCCGGTGTGAGGCATACCGGAACGTGAAGCATTTGTTCTGCAGCGGAAGTTTGGCATTTGCATTTCGATTAGCGATGGAGTTCCGGTCAAGATGGTCAGGCAGGTTTCCTGTTGGTTATTGCATGTTGGAATGATGATGAACGATACCCCCGATGCAATGCAACACCAGCATAACATCGCAGTGAAGAGGAGGCTTAAATCTCTCAGGGGAGAATGCAATCAGATGTTCAGGTCCTGTAGGCACTCCGCAAAGCATGTACATTCTCACGAGGACACGCCCGAACGCTCGCAATGATACAAATTCACCCCAAACCATTACCTGTTTAGGTTTAGATCAATCGGTGGTTGTACCAACCACAACTCCACCTGGGCAAGAACATTCCAAGGGGTTTAAGAAAACGAGGTCACCGTAACTTCCGACAATTATGTATGCCACCAATTGGGTGGTGGTGCACTTGGAAGACATAAAGCTCCTTTTGGAGTGCGACAGGAAGGCGAAGCTACTTGATCTTGAACCCTGGAAGGAGGAGAACTACCTTTCTCCGAGACCACAGATTCAGCAACAGCGGCGCAGTGAATTCTCAACAGGTCTATATCAAAGGGAGGGGACTGAATCCAACTATTTAGTTGAACGCATCTCACCAATCAAAACTTCCCCGAGATTAAATTCACCCTCCCTTGCCCCCCGCCGAATTTGCCTGTTTGGGTTTAGGCGCGCTTGGTGCTTGTATAGAGGAAGTCAACCTCCTAGCTCCAAACTTCCCCTCCCGCTTTATATCCCTACCTCTGATATCCTTGACCGTCGGCGGTTTAATGCCGTCTTCTTTTTGATCCGTAGCTTCAGAATGAGCCCTCCCTTTATTGCTTTCCGCGACTGTACATCTCCTGTCCTTTCATGTAAATTTTCCATCTTCCTAGGTTTTCTAATCCGCCGTTCACGCGTGCTATCCACGCACGCAGGTGACACAAAAGGTGTCGTGCCGACTTCAAAAAGCACTGCCTCTTACCTAGATCTTGGCTAGAAATGCGTAAGTAAATTCCAAAAGTGTACACCTCTAACTACACAGGAGTTATCTGCAGTCACAGGATACAATTGCCTCTACTCTGTTATTGCGGGTAGGCAATTGAGCTTACGAGATTCGTTAGGACATCGCGACACTTCCTTCTGTCACTCGGGTGCCACGTTATCTGCCTACACTACTTAATCTATGGACATGTAGGATTGTCCTCTAAGGTAGCAATATTATTGGCAGAATCGCAGCTCTCCCGATCTCATAAACACTTTCCGAACATGGATTACCCGCGGAAGCATCCCAGAAACGTTCATTGAAAGCCTGGATGCTTAACTTGACCCCGTCCCTGCATCGAACCGTCCTTGGCTCTATATTTAGTCCCTCTGATTCGAAATACCCCTCAAAAATATGCATATAGCCATTCTGCCCCTGAGGATGTTGCACTTGGCACAATACAAACCGCGCGAGTCGAGTTGTTCATGACCGCTTCGGCAGATGCTATATGTAATGGGTCGGGGAGGGCTAGGTATCCCAGTAATAACCTGTGGCAACTCTCTCGAGACTTATAGTTCCGTTTTGCCTCTCGGTATCGTCAAAGCAAGGCTGATTTTTCTGTTGGAAGAAGCTTCCCCAACCCCTCCACCATGGGTCTCTTCACCCAAAGTCTCCTTTTCCTCCTCGCAGTGTTCTTCTTCTCTTCTCCTGTCTCGGGCCAGGATCAATATGACTACATTGTCGTCGGGAGCGGTCCCGGAGGCGGTCCATTGGCCTCCAACCTCGCCAGGGCGAACTATTCCGTTCTCCTCATTGAAGCGGGAGACCAGAGCACTCAGGGCAGCTCCGGACAGTACCCTCCCCAAATCACATGGGACTTTTTTGTCAAGCACTATGCGGATGAGAAGAGGAATATGATGAACAATAAGCTGGTCTGGAAGACCACGCAGGGACGGTACTGTATGTGGCAGATTTTCGTTACTGGAGAACCTCTCTGGAGCTTTGTGCTGATGGCATATGTACTGTAGGGGTTGGCCCAGGCAGCTCCACGCCTCCCAGCGGCAGCAAATTCTTGGGAGTGTACTACCCACGAGGAAGCACCGTCGGGGGAAGTAGCATGATCAACGCCATGTGCACCTGGTTGCCCGCCGATTCGGACTGGAACTACATCGCAAATATTACTGGCGACTCCTCGTGGAGGTACATGGCTATCTATTCGAGACTTCCAACCCAAGGTAGCTAACATGGTATGTAGTGCCGACAAGATGCGCAAGCTCTTTGAACGCATCGAGAAAAACAACTACGTTCCTCGGGGCACCCCCGGCCACGGCTTCGATGGCTACTTTCAAACCAACATGAACAAGCCGGCCTCGATCGGACAGCCCGTCCTAGGCATCATTCAAGCCATTGCCGCCAACTTCAGCGTTGCCACCGACGCTTCGTCCATCACCAAAATGATGGGTTCGGACGCGAACTTCCTCGATCCAAAGCGCGACTTCATGAACGGAATCTGGGGCCTTCCTACCCACACAAAGGCGAACGGCGAGCGCTACAGCTCTCGGGACTACATCCAGGAAACTATCAGGGGGAAGTTTCCACTGACTCTCAGCATGAACAGCCTCGCTACCCGTGTCCTCTTCTCCCCCGAAAAGTCTTGCGGTGGCCAGCCACGAGCCACAGGCATCGAGTACCTCCAAGGGAAATCCCTCTACAAAGCCGACGCCCGCTGGTCCGCCTCCAACAAAGGAGTAGTGAAAACCGCAATCGCGAGGAAAGAAGTCATCCTCTCAGGCGGAACGTTCAACACCCCGCAACTACTCATGCTCTCTGGCATCGGCCCGGCCTCGCAGCTGCAGAAATTCAACATCTCGGTGCTGGTCGACTCCCCCGGCGTAGGCAACAACATGCAAGATAACCAAGAAATGCCCATCATCGGCCAGGTGTCGGGTCAAACGAGCGGCGGCTTCTCCCAACCCATCATCATGATGACCACCCCGCATACGCCTGACCGCGAGCGGGACATGTTTATTATGCAAGGTTCGTTCGCCTTCCGAGGCTTCTGGCCGAGCAACCAGACCAATGCAGCACTCCCCCAAGACGGTCCCGGAACGTACGGGATTTCCATGGTGAAAGGCAAGCCCCAGAATCGCGCTGGCTACGTCCGACTAGCTAGCGCAGATCCAACAGACATGCCCGACATCAACTTCATGTTGTATGAACAAGGCAAGGAGACGGACATGGGCGCCATGAAATCGACCATCGCGTGGGCGCGCAAAATGTACGCTTCGGCCAAGGGAATCACGGTTACGGCGAAAGAGCCTCCGTGTCCACAAGGGCCCGATGCGAATGGCGGGTGTGGAGCGGCGGACGAGGAATGGATTACTGGGCAGACGTTTGGACACCATCCTACGAGTACGGCGGCAATCGGTGGGGACGGGGACAAGATGGCGGTGTTGGATGCGAGATTTAGGGTAAGGGGCGTGAAGGGGCTGAGGGTGGTGGATGCGAGTGTATATCCGAGGATTCCGGGTGTGTTTCCGGTGGTGAGCACGTTCATGGTGAGCGAGAAGGCGAGTGACACTATTAAGGAGGATGCGGGGAAGGATGTCTGTGCTGCTTAGGGAGAAGGGGTCGTGGATTAGCTGGGAGGAGGGGACAATGAAGGAGGATTAGTTCTATGGATTAGGAAATAGGATCGATCTGGTGTGGACCACATTTACCCATTAAGCAAAGGACGTTATCTGTTCGTATCATCATACCCCATAAATCATAATCTCATGGCCGCTTTCTCAAAACCTCGTCAATGGCCAAGAGTCATCGATCGCATCCGTTTCCACGGCCTAATTTCCCCCAATAACCCTCCCATAGTTTCCTGGAAACAACCCCTTGGCTCCCGCATAAACCCCCCAAAACCAATCCCCATTGATATCCTCCACCTCCCTAATCTCCGCATTCCGCGGAAACCCTAACTCATCCTCCACACCCTCGGCCGGGAAGTATGACCACAGCGCCAAAACGCGCAGGCCGATACCGCCATCGGGTGGGAAGCGCAGGGTGGATGGGGACGAAGACAAGGGATTGCTGGAGTGAGGAGTACGATACCGGTGAATACTCCCATCGGTGTCGCGCCAGCTCCATTTCCGATTGTCCCTCTCCCTTTCCCTGTCTCTCTCTTGGGCTCCCGCCGCTGCGGCAGAAGCAGGGCCCTCCTCCCCCTCATCCCTCAACGCCCAACCCCCGACCAGCTCCCTAACGACCACCCTCCTCTGCCCGCCGTCTCGATCTTCAAATCCCACTACCACCATTCTATGGCCCCTGAGGCATCTCCGCCACCCACTCATGCCATCTTCCTTGCTGATACGACCGGAGACGACAAGTTTGTGGTAGCAAGACGCGCAGATGTCGTAATCCCCATTGTTGCATCTAAGACAGTGATATCGGGTATGGCTAGGAGGGATCGGGTAATTGCATTTGTTGCATAGGGTTGTGAAAGTCAAGGGCTTGAAGGTCGAGCGGGCGAGCGTTATGAGGCCGGGACCTAGGATTAGGGAGGCGGATGCAGGAGTCGGCGAGGGGGGTGGAGTTGTTGCTGTAGAAGCGGGTGTATCTTGAGTAGGGGGAGCGAGACCTGGGGAGCGAGCAGGGCCGCTATGGGAATTCGTCGTTGAGTCCGTTGCATCCAAAGTAGTAGGTTTCGGGGAAGGGGTTTGCGGTTGATGCGCCATGGGGAGGAGAGGATGTGTGCAGTGCCGGCCTTGGTTGACGCATGAGTTGCAGAAGCCCCAGGCACCTTCGTTGCAGATATCGCATTTCCAGTAGCAGCCGTTTGCGAAGGCCTTGCACGTTTCGCAGAAGACGCCTTCTTCGAGGCGGTTGTTGGGGTCATCTTCAGACATGAAGGTGTGTGGAGGTGAAGTAGACTCGCTCAGGGGCGTCGATGGCCCTCGATAGCGACGACCGATGAGGATGTGGGGGTGCTCGTGGTTTGGAGGGTATCCGCCTGGCGGTGCTTGTCTTTCGTAGCGCGGCCAGGCGGCCCATCCGAAGCCGTACCAGTGCTTGCAGCCTTTGCCTGCGCGGTAGCAGCTTAGACAGAGGTTGTAAGCTCCGTTGTCGCAGCGGGAGCAGTTGTAATGAAGCTGGTATTCAATGTGTTCCTTGCCACAGCGGTTACATGATATGACAGGCTCAGGATATCGAGTGGGAGGAACGATCAGCGCAGGTCGATCAACAGGAGGTGATTCCACAGGCGCCGAATCCGTAGCAGAGAGAGTAAATGTGGCAGGAGAATGCATCGGAGGTGTGCTTGGCCGTCTCGAACTCCTCACATTTGTCGGATCCGTAGTACGGCGCACTGTCGGTGGATGGTTGGTACTCGCTGGAGCGGTGCTCTCCGTGGCTGTACCTACAGGAGATGACGTGAGTGGAGAGCTGGACTGATTCCCCTGGGTTATGTTGAAGGCCGTTCTTCTAGGCGAATTTGGATTCGATGAGGTGTGACCTCTTGCTCTGTTTTGAAACTGCAGTCGGTCGTCCAGCGTACTTCTTTGCTGGTTGTCTGACTGGCGCCTTCGTGAAGGGCGAATTTCTGATGTCGATGGTCGCTCGTCCAGATCACTGGTAGAACTCCCAGCTTGCATGTTGGAGCTGAGAGCTAACGCTGCAGGCCGTTCTGCTCTCCGAGATGATCTGTGGCTCCCCTGGCTGGAAGATCTCCTATGATGCCCTCGAGCACTGGTGTTGTTCGCAGCATCGATAAGCGCAGGCCGGGATACTGGTGGTCTGGAGGACGTTTGTCCCGCAGGAGTCGAAGCGCCACTCTCGGATCGCCCTTGAGTCCTCCTTCGAGGCCGTTCATCTTCCCGCAAAGACGGAGTCCGTACATCCTGAGGCGTTGCAGTTCCGGAAGTGGGCACATCTATCCTCCCCTCCCTTGCCAATCTCTCCCTCCTCTCCCTCCGCTCCCTCTGCCTCTGCGCCTGTCTCGTCCTATAGGCCTGTGCAATCCGCTCCGATATCTCATCCTCCTGCGCCACATCGATATTGTCCAAATCAATTCCATCCAGCAGCCCCTCTTCCATAATCTGCCTCATGATTTCTTCCTCGATCTCTTGGCTGTCCAACTCTGACGCGCTGAGCAAGGACCTCAAGCTCGACTGATGCTCTACATGCCTCGGGGGCACTACTTCTCTCGCCTCCCGATGTGCGCTCCTAGATCTTTGGTCCTCCCTGTCTCCTCGACTTCTTTCTGTCCGACTTCTACTGCCGTCACGGCTCCGCTCTCTTCTTCTCCTCTCCCGCTGCCCTGGTGGCTCCAATCTCTCACTCCCCGCATCCTCACCCCCAATGCCAATCTCCCTGAGACTCAACGCCTGTACCCGTTCCAACATCCTCCTCTCCTCCTCCTCCATTTCCGCATCCCCATCATCCCTTCTCCTCAACTTTGGTAGGACATTATCTCCAGGTCTATATTTCTCCCTATCCTGTTTCTTCTCTTCCTCACTCTTCCCTTTCCCGGGGTTCGCCTTCAAAAACACCTCCAACAGGGTTGTGACGCTCGCATTTCGTTGCGTCTTTTGGACTGTAGCGCGACACGACGGACAGGTGTAGGGGTGCAGGGAGGTGGCGGTCGAGGCTTGGAATGCGAACCATTCCTTCAGGCAGGCGCCGCAGAAGGTATGCAGGCAGTCGAGGAGGGTGAGCGGTTGGTAGAGGAGATCGGTGCAGATCTGTAGGCGTGGTATATTAGTACTCCGGCATGGAGGCTGGAGGAAGGGTGGGGAAGGCGGACGGGTAGTTACATGAGCGTGCGAGAAGGAAAAAGGGACGGAAGATGCCCATCCCATATAGCGCACATGTCTACATGAGAACACTTGCGCGTGGCATTCTGGTCCGTCGAGTCGTTGAGTCGCAAGCCGCAAGTAGCCAGTACACGCGCTCTCCGTAGTCTCCCCGCCGCAACGCCGAAGTTGACACGAAGATACAACTTACCGAACACGTTAGTTCCTTCTCCAGATCCGCAAGGCCCGATTTCTCGTCCTCGGCCATGGCAATGTCGTTTTATCTCGCCACCAGCATGAACTGGCGGCGCGGTTGTGCGAGTCGAGGTGCCAGCGCAGCTGTTGAGATGCTTGCTCAGCTCCAAGTCCTTATGTGTGCAGGGTGCTTAGCGAATCAGAGGATGAGGTCAGAAGAGCTGCATATTACTGAGCAGCAACACACCAGACGAGGAATGTTTCTAAGATGACATGAAGGGAGGATGGTTACTAAATCCAGTGCGAATACATCTTTAAATTCAGGTATATAATGAACGATATATCAAAACAGCTCGCTCGTGCTATGTGGCGCCAAATCCAATACATGAAACCATACAGCTTTTGCCTCTAGACCATGAGATACGCCAAACATACAAGAGGACCAGACCAAGAGAGGAATTACTCCGAATCAGTCACGCAGCCGTGACTTGCGTCCTTGACGAAGCGAGCATACTTGAACAGCGTGCCCTTCTGGTACCTGAGCGGAGGTGCAGTCCACTTCTCTCTCCTCCTCGCCAGCTCCTCGTCGCTGACGTCGAAGTTGAGCTGCTGCTTCTCAGCATCAATGGTGATCACGTCACCGTCCTGGACGAGACCGATGGGACCGCCCTCCTGGGCCTCGGGCACGATGTGGCCGATCAAGAAGCCGTGGCTACCTCCGCTGAAACGACCGTCCGTGAGGAGAGCGACATCCTTGCCGAGACCGGCTCCCATAATGGCGGAGCTGGGCTTGAGCATCTCAGGCATGCCTGGTCCACCCTTGGGACCTTCGTAGCGGATGATAACCACCGTCTTCTCGCCCTTCTTGATCTCGCCCTTCTCAAGGGCAGTAATGAAATCATCTTCAGCGTCGTAGACCTTGGCCTTGCCAGTGAAGACAGTTCCCTCCTTGCCAGTAATCTTGCCAACGCAGCCGCCAGGGGCCAGGTTTCCGCGGAGGATCTGGATATGGCCAGTAGGCTTGATGGGGTCGCTTAAGGGACGGATAATCTTCTGCTCAGCAGGGAAGTCCTTCACGTGCTCCAAGTTCTCCTTCATCGTCTTTCCGGTAACGGTGATGCCGCTGCCATCAATGATGCCCTCCTTGAGCAGGAACTTCAAGAGTGCGGGGGTTCCACCAATGTCGAAGATATCCGCCATGACGTACTTGCCAGAGGGTTTGAGATCTGCCAGAAGAGGAATGTGGTCGCTGACTTTCTGGAAATCGTCGATCGTGAGTTTGATGCCGACGGAGTCCGCAATGGCGATCAGATGGAGGACGGCGTTGGTGGATCCGCCGGTGATGCTGACGACGCGCATGGCGTTCTCAAGAGCCTGCCGGGTGATGATATCCTTGGGCCGGATATCCTCCTTCAACAGGTTCTTGATGGCTCCACCAGCTGCCAAACACTCCAAGACCTTCGCGTTCGAGTTGGCAGGGTTCGAAGACGAGCCGGGCAGAGTCATGCCCATGGTCTCAATGGCCGTGGCCATGGTATTGGCGGTGTACATGCCGCCGCACGCTCCCTGGCCATTGCAGGCGTGCCTGATGATATCGAAGCGCTCCTCTTCGTTGATCTCTCCGGTAATGAATTGGCCATAGGCCTGGAAAGCAGAGACGATATCGATGGTCTGGTTGTTGAGCGTCTTTGCGCATCCAGGCTGGATGGTACCTCCGTAGACCATGATGGAGGGGCGGTTCACGCGGCCCATGGCCATGATGACACCAGGCATGTTCTTGTCGCAGCCGGGGATGGAGATGTTCGCATCATACCACTGTCCACCCATAACCGTCTCGATCGAATCCGCAATGATCTCGCGCGACTGGAGCGAGTATCGCATGCCGTTGGTACCCATGGAGATACCATCGCTAACGCCGATGGTGTTGAACTGCATGGGGATCAAGCCGGACCTCCGCACGCCCTCTGCAACCTTGTTGTTCAGGTCCATCAAATGCATGTTGCAAGGGTTGCCCGAGTACCAGACTGACGAAATGCCGATCTGGGCCTTGTCCATGTCCGCCTCGTCCATGCCCGTGGCGTACAGCATTGCCTGGGAGGCTCCCTGGGACTTGGGCTGGGTGATAGTCCGGCTGACGTAGTTCAATTCATCGTCGGACCTCTTCGCGAATCGAGCTGCGGAGCTCGACAGAGCTCGCCTGTGCTGGAGTTAGACTTGCTGCAGAGGTTCCAGGAAGGCAATTGACTGACGATTGGAGGCATGAGCGGCGAGCTGCGCACTTTGAACGCCCAACGGCGGCTCCGAGGCGTGAGAGAGACATGTTGTGGCGGCTGGGGGATTGTGAGTCTTCGGCCTGAGTATATTTATGAAATAATAACGCCGTCCTCGGACCTCTGCAGCCATGGCCCGCCGAATGCCGGTCGGTCGATTGCTTGGCGCGGGGTTGACCAATCAGCGGTGCCAGGTTTCACGTTCCCTGACTACGACTCTTGCACTACATCTCTATCACCTCCACGAAACACCGATGGTGTTCACGGCAGGTCGATTCGGAGTCAGCATGATATCCAATTTGCTGTGGCTTACGGTGTGGCCACGCAATAGGCCCAAACATGCCTTCACAGCGGCAGCTTCACCACTCACTGTTGGCACTGACACAGGTACTGTGTACGGAGGCCCCTGAGTGAACCCAGACACCTTCCAGTCATTGGGGTGCCTGAGCATTCCCCTTCTTTGAGTTACTCGCCAGAAGAACGTCACAGCCAACCAGAATGGAAACTTCTATAGTGACTCCGCCTTCCTCTATCTTCTCCTCAACTGTGCGCATGTCTCCTTTCCGAAGTCACGCAAGCCCCTCTTCTCTTCAGCTCCATTTCCTGTCTTATATAAACTCCATCTTTGGGCCGCAGACAGTCCCACTCTCGTATATCCGTCACCCTCGTTTACAATGCATCCTTTTCATTATTTCCTGCTTCTTGCCAGCACTCTCTCTTCTGCTATCGCGGAGGTTCATAGCGGCTTTTGCTATGGCTCGCACTGGGACTCCAACACCCCAAAGACCTACGGCGATTTCAAGCGCGCCTTCGAGACTGCGAAAGCGATCAGAGGAGCGGGCGTGACCTTCAACAGCGCTCGCCTCTTCTCCTCGTTGCAGTGGGGATCCAACGAGCCCTCGTCGGCCTTCAAAGCCGCCATCGACACCGGCACAACCCTGCTCTTGGGCATCTGGATCGGGGCAGAGAACACCCCTAAAGAGCTGGCCGCCCTTGACCAAGCGTTTACAGACTACGGGAAGGATCTTGCGAATCTCGTGGTTGGTGTTGCGGTCGGCAGCGAGGACATCTTTCGAGGCTCAGGGCAATGCAAAGACAACAACAGTGGCAAGCCTTGTGCGAATTCGGCCTCTCCCGACGACGTGAAACGCAACATCACGCTTGTGCGGAAACACATATCGGAGGCTTCGTATGCCAGCTTGCTGGAGGGCAAACCCGTGGGACACGTCGACATTGGCGCCTACACGCTGAACGAAGACGTCGACTTCGTCGGCTTCACAGCCTACCCGTACTGGAACAAAGACAACATAGACAACGCGCTCGGGAGTTTCCAGGGCACGCTGGACTTGGTGGAAAACAAGGCCAACGGGAAGCCGGCCTGGATCGCAGAGACCGGATGGCCGCTCACCGGCCCTGCAGACCGAGCCGACGCCAACCTCAACAACATGCAGACCTACTGGCGCGAGGTGGGCTGCTCTCTGTTTGGAAAGCACAACGTGTGGTGGTTCGAGCTGGAGCGCGACACCTCCCACGAAGTGGGCTACGACTGGGGAGTCATCGACGTGAACACGCGCCAACCACGCATCGACTTCCACTGTCCTGGTGCCGCTGACAATGGTGAGCCCGCCCCTAGTACCTTTGTTACTTTGCCCAGCGCCAGCAAAAGCAGGGCGCCTGGGTCGTCCCCCTCCAGTAGCCCGACAAGCAGCCCCGTTACGCCGAAGACTAGCCCTCCCACCCCCACCGCTACACCGATAGCTGACCCTGCCAGTGCGACGACGAAGGCGACGCTTGTAGTAACACAGATGGAATGCGTCACTATAGCGGTGATAAGGCAGGGCCAGACAGTGACCGTGGCAACCAACACGTACACATCTATCCAGGCTTGCCCTTCGCTTCCCGCAGTGACCGTAGCCGGACGACAGGATCAGTCCTCCGCAGCAGTCCACCCACCATCCTCTTCACAGCCACCGCTCCCACACCCTCCTTCATCTGTCCCTCCTCTCCCCTCCGCCCTGCCAACAGACTCAGCCCGACTACTACCAACGCCTCCCCCCTCGTCTTCCCTCGCACCTGCACCGTTCCAGCCCCCTCACTCAGCTTCCCCCAACTCACCCCCTCTACCTCCTTCTACTTCCGCAAGCGCAATCCCCTTCGTAGCCCCGAGCCCCACGGGAGACACCACCCTCCCCGGACTGCAGGGCCTACGGAGGCCACGACCAGGAGAGGGATTCAAGGAGTCGGAAGAAGCGTTCAAGGCACCGGCGAGGGCGGGCGAGTAGACGGGCGTGGACGAGGAAACGGATAGACTTTATTTGTAATATACCCTATTGCCTGATTTCTCGTTTCGCGGTGGTGTGTCCGGCGCGTGGTTGAACGGAACGGAGCAGATGGTAGTGTCGAGATGGACGTGTCTGGTCGACCATTGGCCGATGAGGCAATGGAACGATACATGGAGGGGAAGAGGTGCATCAAGCATATCCACCATACATACCTATCGTCTCGATTCTCCTACCACAGATCTCGTTTTGGACCGAGCGTGCGCACTTCCATCGTCTTCCCATATGCAAAGCTTGAACAATGACTACACTCTCCGTTCCCCACCAAGCAAACCAAGAAAAAAAAAGAAAAGAAGAAGGTAAACACTGTTCTCTGCGATACAAGTGAAGCGCGCGAGAGGTTCAAGAAAGCGCAAAAAGATAGTCCGACAGGGGATCGAACCCAGGACCTTTCGCGTGTGAAGCGAACGTCATACCACTAGACCATCGGACTTTGTTGTGATTGATGGAAGAAGTTCCGAGTTTATCCATTATGTAGCAACAATACTCATCCTTTGCGCACATCTTGAAGGGTGGGGTTGGGAAAGTTGGGAAACCGGTGTCGTCTTTCGTGCAGTTCATGATACTCTGCTCCCGAAAAACCCAGAGTCGGTCCGAAACCATGTCCAGAACTACCATAGTGTATCCATTTTATTAGTCTGCACCACTGTTACTTCTTATATAACTGCGTTTTCGCATTTCCCCTTCGCCCCCTCCATCAAATCGTCCTGGCAGCGTCCATGCGACGCCGCCTCGGCCCCTTCAAGCCCCTCCACTCCATAACATCCACTCCGATGGCCGCATGCTCCGAGCAACGCCGCTCGGTCGACGGGTGCCCATCGTACCAGCTGGGCTCGCCGAAGAGCGCGTCCAAGCCATACGACGTCCCGACGGTCGCGACGCTTCGGTCCGCCAACGTGGATTGCTGGACATCAGAATACGAGTGGTCCTTCTTCCTGTGTCGGACACCCAGCGTCAGCCAGCGGATCCCTCGGCCAAACGCCTTGACGATATCCCACGGGTTCGCCGCGATCAGGAGAGCGCGGGCAGGGCCGCAGGCATAGACGTGCGGGTGGTCCTCCGTGGTGCCTTCCAGCAGGCATTTCCCACCCAAGTTGTACGGTTGCCAGTCGAATGCGAAGACGTGGAGGATCGCGAACGCGGCCATCTCCGCGCACACCAACACCGAGGGGAGCCCGACGTGCAAATCTGGACCTCTGATCCACTTCTTCTTCGGCTTCATGGGGCCGTCCTTGGCCGTCAATATGTCGAGGATGCAGCCCTGCCAGAAGCAGAAGAAGAGGACCAACTTGATGCTCGTGAACTTGATGCCGGGACGGTGCACTGCGATGTCCTCCTTGAGCTGGATGTAGAATTGGATCAGGCAGTACATGGCGACAGTGACCGATGTGGCCTCGAAGCCTATGACCCAGACGTATGCGAAACGAGGGTCCTTGGAGCTGTGGCAATATCGTCCGTAGTACTGCGCAACGGCGGCTATCAGGGTGAAGACAGGGCGTACAATGCAGTACTGGAATACAGCGACCCATATGATCTGCTATAGGTCAGCGAAGGTCAGCGTCAAGGTACGAGGTGCCATTCGTTGAACCATGTTAGCCCGCTCCGTGGTCTTCTCATTATGCCCTTGTCCTGTCCTCCCGTCAATCTCTGCATCCAGCATATCGGCGGGACCCAGTTCTTCGGCTTGCTATCGCGGAAGTACTCCTTCTGCTCGTGCAGGGTCGGGGCGACGTAGTGACAGAGGAGCGAGAAGAAGCTTGCAATGGCAACGGGCTCGTAGCAGTCTCGGACGAGCTCGAAGTATATGGCGTCATGGTAGGCGAGGTAGGAGAAGAAGGAAACGATGGCGTAGATGGGTACCATGAACAGGATCCGCATGATGCTAACGATTCGGGATCAGCATGTTTCAGCCCGCCAATGCGCGGTACATACTACTTCTGCTCCTGCGTCTTGAGGAAATGGGATGCATGGCGCCAGATGAGATAGAGGGAGAAGCCCGATGCCATAGCCGAGAAAGAGGCGCACAGGATGAGTCCAACATCGTGGAAGGTAAGGGGATACTCTCGCCAGAGATGTATGTTGCTCACCATGGGGACATCAGTATAGGAGTACGGCACAGGTCATGAGTAGAATGTCTACGCACCGCCTTCTCTTGTTTCGTTTGCGGTCTCACAAACGGATTTGCGCCCAAACTCCAGCGGGAATATCTCATCGAAGGGCCATGCCTTGAACAATGACCTCGCCTCCATCTCGGCGTCACGCTCGATTCGAGATGAAATACATTGGGGCGTGATTGGTTGGTTCTAGGTGACGGCCTTGGTGCAATGGGCGGTGAAGCGGTATTTCTTATGGCAGGACGGAAGTGTTGCAATGTTCCCCGATTAATATGTCTACATTGAGTGGGCGAGGTGAGAACAAAAAAGAGAAGGGAGGGAGAGCGGACGGGATGCCAGGGTGCGCCTTCCTCCATGCACCAGCAGCCAATCCTTGAACACCCATCCCATCACCTGCAAGTGATAGAGCTCACTTCACGTGCATCAAGAAGGGTGACGGAAGGATTATTACAAGAAGAGAATCCACGCAGCAGGGTGCCGACTCATACATAATACATTGCAGCCGCCAGAAACCATCGAGGATTGAGGCGGATGAACAGACCACGCAGTCGTCCACTACATGTAAACACTTGCCGCTCCAGAAACACTACACACTATGACCGCTTGCTATTGCTAAGGCGCGGTCGAACCTCTTTCTCTAATTTGACCAGGCATGACCTGTTCGAGAACGACCACTAAACGCCTGCTGCTCCGCGAAAAAAAAAAGAAAAGAAAAGAAAAAAAGAAAAAAAGATTCATTGACAAGGAATGAAACAGAGAAAAGAAAGCCCTGTAAATCCCATCCTGGGTTGAGAGAAGATTCCATACACATTATCATAACGCCCGCCCGCATCCCCATTTGACCCCTTGAAACTCCTTGAACAAGCATCTATTTAGCCCAGAGAACCAGTCTCCGCCGAGACTGAGGATCTCTTATACGCCTTTCTATCGGCGTGTTTTCCCGCGGAGGTGTCAACACCGGTGGACCTCCCCGCTAGAGCTTCCAGACGGGAAGACGCAGCACTTCGTCTGAAGATAGTCGAGAAATCACTATGCGGTCCAACCCAAGCCGTTGGAAGGCACGTTCGCGGCTGCGCACAGACGCTTCGTCGTGTCCTTGAGGTTGGAGATTTTGTAATGCTTCTCGGCCCACCAATTTTCGAACTCGTTCAAGTCATGGGATTGCAAACCACCATCGGAGCGAATGCCGGCCAAGACTCCATCCACCTGCCGAGCTGCGTGACGGAGACGCGGAATTGAGACGGTGCGGATATGGGAAAGCTCGGCAGTATACTTGGCGTTTTGGGGATCCTGGGGCGTTGAGAAGGATCGTTCGCGAGAACGCTCGCGTCCCGGGAGAGTGGCGCACAAGCCCTCGGATGGGGTCAGGCAAGCCGGAGAGAAGGCAGCTGTGGTTTGAGACAACACCGACGAGGGGGGCGAGGGCGACCGCGACGACCTCACGGAGAAAGCTGCAGTGGAAGAAGCGCTTGACTCGGAACGGAGACTGGGTCGGGGGAGACGATCGAAGCTGGAGAAGCTGGACACACTGTCCTCGAGGTGGAGTACGAGCTCATCATCGGGGGTCTCGGATCCAGAACTGATGTCTCCGCTCAGTGATTCCAATCTTTCAAAGTCTGGGCTGGGTGTTAGCGGGACGGCTTCGGGGAGGTTGAGGAACGAAGCAGGGGGGCCTACCAGTCGAAACAGCAGCGCCCGCGCGTTGCAACTTGATGAGCGCACTTCGCAGCTCTTCGGGAAGGCGATTCCAAAGAGCGGGATCGGGGGTCCACTGAGGAATGAAGGTGGCCTTGTAGCGAAACGTTTCTCCAGCCGTCTCCTGAGGCAGGGGAGTACGCGGAGACTCGAGACCGGGGGGCAGTGGGGTGGAGACGAAGCTTCTGCGCATGGAAAGGGTGCGCGAACGACTGGGATAGTGTGCGATTGGGTGATGGACCGGCCTCATGGAAGGGGAAATCGGAGTAGCCATGATGACGTGATGATGGGGGACTGTTGGGGATGCCGTGTGAGCGGCGGGTATGGAGATGTGGAGGACGACGAGCCTCGGGCGCGGAGAGAGAAAATGGGGCCAGGAACAAGACGATTGGGATTGAAGGAGCGAAAAGAAGATGGAATAGTTTTATGAAAAGCAATCACAAATGGGGATGGGAGTGAACGTCGGAAGTCGGAGAGAGTGAAATGCGGGGGGAGGGGGGCATATGGGGAAATAAGCTTATATGCGAAAAGTACATACCTGTTGGTACCAACCAGGGGGCGTTGGTTTGTTAAAGAGGAACACGACTGTGCTCCCCAGTGGGGGGACTTCCTGTTGCGGTGGAGGGAAGGAAAGGAGCGCGGAGCGCAGAGGTTGAGCTGTGTGTCGAGGGAGGAAGCACCAATGGCCTGCACAGCTACCACGCCCGAATGACGACAGTCCGCGGAACGGAATTGGGGGTGGAAGAAAGGGAGGGCGAATAACGTAATGACGCAAGGCCGAGGGCAATTGTTGCAAACAGGGAGAGTGTGAGAACTCAGAAGTGGTGGCGACGAGGGAGCGAGAGAGGAGGAGGTTGAAGAGAGAGGCGGAAACAACAATGAAACAAAGTGCAAGCAGGGATCACCTCTGGGTGTGCCTGTCTGCTAGAAGACCATAGCGCAGCGGATGGTGGTGGCCGTTCAACGTTGTGGACTTGGACTCGAAGGCTGGAGGGCGAGAGGCCATCAATGATATATATATGTATGTATTGTGTAGAAGACGACGTCTGGCGGCAGCTGCAGAAGGTCACAGAAGAGGTTCGAGGAACTTAGCCAAAACAAGTAGTCGCGAATAGTCGCGAATAGTCGCTCGATGGAGGGGGGAGGGGCCCGGGCCCGGGCTGTGTTGTCGCTTTGTATTTTTTAATCAATCGAAGAAAACGCACACACGCACACACGCACACACACACACGCGAACCGCCAACACCCGCCGCAGCCCATAGATGCGCCAGCTCGTGGCCCCATCCTGCCATGCAAAGTCCATGCCAGCTCCGCTCCCTCCCGCGGTCCGAATCGACCGATGGAAGCGCTGGGCCGGCCCACCTGGGCTGTCGAACGGTCCACGGCTCTTGGGATCGAAAAGGGACGACAGGGACGAGAGGGACGAGAACGGATGACGTATTACGTACCCATGCCGTCAGCGAGCGCCTTGGGTCCTTGGGGTCCTTGGGTCCTTTGGGTTTCAACCTTCTTTGACAGTTGCACCCGTGCCACCTGGGCACCCCCCTTTGAAAAATCTTTTAACTTAAATAATAATAATATAATCATGGCATGGGGACATGGAACAGAGGAACCCAAAGCAGACGTCCATGCAGTAGTTTGAGGCATGTACTTACTGGCTGTATGTGCACTGTATAGTCAAAAATCATGTGAGCAAAGCAGACGGGACCACTCCAGGGCTGACCAGAAGTGATACAAAACCACTGGGGTTGCCCTGTCGATCCTGCGTGGAGATAGGTAGCCTTCACACTTCTTGGTACTCTACAACTCCGTTTCCATGGGTTTCTTTTCACGCTTCCTGGAAACTTCTTGCCTTTCTCTCCAGAACTGCATACACTGTGTACTCGTGTCGATAACTGTGAATCCCCGTGCCAACCTGCACACCCACCTGGCACGCCTGGACACTGTGACACTTTGACACCTGGACACCTGGGCACCTGGGGCTGCCCAGATGCCCGATAAATCATAAATCGCGCCACGCCTGCCAAAAAGCCAGCACACCCCGCCCAAAAAAAGCCCAACGCGGCCACCAGGTGCAGGCCCATCACAGTCTGGACTAGTCCGCTGGTCAAGAAATATCCCTCTCTCTGGGCATCAGACCACCGCCCCAGCTTGTAACTGGCTCCCTCTTACAACATCCCTATACTCCCACGGATATCACTTCCAACGCCATACAGCCCATGATGCAATGCCGCCCCCACTACCGCAGTACAGTACTCTGTATACATACCGTGAAAAGCTACTCCAACCTGGTTATCCCGTCAGCCATCAATATCGTCACCGTGCAAAGCGCGGCTACGGCAATTACCTTTGGATCAAATGGAGCCCCGAGTCGGTGGTCACTATCCCACTGATCTCGCCAGGCTGCAATCCAAATGCTGCTACCTCAAACTCCTTCTGCATATCTCCTCGCCCAAAGTATCCCCTGTTCATGCACGTCAGCCGTCTTCCCGCACTCTGAGCCCATGGGTCGCCTACAAGTCTCCGCCCTTCCGAGCACTGCTGCAATCCGACTCAGTAGTCGCCAGCTCCGCCAACGTCTTTTGTCCACTCTTGATCTGCTCCTCATACCCCTCCAGAATCTCCTTCGCCTGTTCTCGGCTCCGTGTGATCCGCGCCTCCCGCCAGCTCGCCGGGCGGCGGCTCTCGTTATGCTTCACCAGCAGATGCGCTGCTCGGATCTTGCCCTCGCTGGCGCTGGGACGGTTCACAGTCGAGATCCCCCTCGTGCTGCTGTGGTATTGGCCCATGTACTTCTTCAGCTGTTCATTGTCGGTCCCTGCTGGCGGCTCCCACCGCGAGTCCTTCGTCGCCGCGTGGAAATAATACGGCAGGTTCTTGCTGTTCGATATCCGCACCTCCCACCCCTCGGGCAGTCCCGTCGCTGTTGTCGATGATGCCTGCACAACCGTGAGTCAACCCGCTCATGACTGACTGCAATGCGCCGTCCTGCCCCAGGTCCCGAGGTGCTGGGACTTACCATGCTATCGCGCTACCCTGAGGATGAGAAATCGTGTGACTACGTGCTCGGGTGAGAAGAAGAGAGTCAGGAGAGCTGCCTACGGCCTTTATGTCGCGTGGAAAGAGTCGATCAATGGTGCTCACAAACAGGGCGCTGGGGGCCGAGAGCTTGAAGCTGCGGGGCCGGTCGTTGTCCCGCACAACAAAGCGACCATTTATTACCCGCGAGCCCAAATTCAAAACGAGGCCAATGATTTGCCTTCCTCGTGATGACTCAGATGTAACAAATGACTAGAGCGGCAGCCGCCCTGGAGTGGCGCAAGTGACCCAGTGACCGCCCTCACCGACGACCGTGCCTTGACCTCAACCTACTTCTCTTTGCGCCTCACTCAAAAGCTGCTCACTTGTTCGCAGATATCTCCTGGCCACTCTCGACTACCCGACCCAACCTCTCTTCTTCCTATCAGCCGCTTGAGCTTTGCCCGCCTCGAGACCCCCAGCCAGAACGAATCCACGCTTGCAACCCCCTCCCAATCTCAACGCACATCCACCACACAATGGACTCCCCTGCAAGTCAGCAAGAGGATCAGCCCAAGGGTGATGACAGCAAGAAGATTCTCTTCCGCTTCTGCTCTGAATGGTGAGCGCACTTTCCGCCATCCTCTCGACTCCGGCTAACACACGTTTCTCCAGCTCCAACCTGCTGTTCCCCCGCGAAGACAAAGCCAACAACAGGCTCCTGTTCGCCTGCCGAAGCTGCCGGTTCTCAGAAGTCGCGTCCTCCTCCTGCGTCATGCGCCACGACGTCGCTTCCTCTGTAGGAGACACAGCCGGTATCACCCAGGACGTCGCTCAGGATCCTACGGTTGGTCTCACTCGCTCTCTCTCCCGCACCACCCTCTCCGACGACTATGACTATCTCCCGCCCCTGTGCACCATGTGCGGCCAGGACATCGTCTGCGTCGAGTGCGGTGAAGGGTCCGCACCCGGCATCGCGCTCGAGGCAACCGATCCCGAGGTGCAACCTGCAACGGGCGCGGGCGATAGCAAACCCGCTCCCAAGAAATGAGCACTCTTCTTGCAGGGGCCTATGTCGCTTGTTCTGCTCCTCTCTGGGCATGCTGGCTGACTGTCCCTTTCGCATCTAGTTGCCCCGCATTCACAAGCCGTGCCCGTCCTGCGGCGAGAATGAAGCCGTCTTCTTCCAGTCTCAGCAGCGTACTGCGGAAACGGGAATGGTGAGCACCGTCCAATGTCCACGCCTAGGGACGTGATCTGATCCAACACGCCAGAAACTCTACTACGTATGCACCCATTGCGGTAATGTCTGGCAGTAGTCCGCTTGGTGCGGCCCGGTGCGGCCTCGAACGGGGAGACATAGGAACTGCTTGGTCATTTAGAGCCTGCATGGGTCGGAGTCGATGTTTTTCAGTATTTGGTGCAAAAACCGGTGTCTTGGAACCTTGGAATGGTATTGATACCCTGGAAATAATGTACAAATGGGTTATACAACAAATACAAAAATGATTTTCCGCAACGTCTTGTCCCTGAAACTCCTGCCCTATGCAATGTCCGAAGATCGCTGCTGCCATGCTGCTGCTCTACACGTGCATCGGGGCCAACGACAGGATCTTGGACCACTGCTTCTTCTTCAACTCGGCCGCCACCACGCCGCTGACCCTGGTGCCAATGGGCTCCCCAGCCTTGTTGATCAAGACGCACGCGTTGTCGTCGAACTTGACCACGCTGCCGTCCGGCCGCTGCCACTTCTTCGCCGTGCGCACCACCACCGCATGCCGGATGTCGCCTCGCCGGACCTTGTTCGCCGCGCTGACAGACACGCTGTTCCCCGTCTCGGGCCCGAAGTTGCGCTGCTTCTGGACGACGACGACGATGCGATCGCCTGGTTTCTGGCCGTCAGCTTCTCATTCTCATTCTCTTCTTTCCTTCTCCCTTCAGTTGCGCGGGGACCAGAATATTGCGTACCGACTTTCGCGGGGCGCTTCGACCGCAACACGTTGATGCACTCGACGATGGCGGCGCCCGAGTTGTCGATGCAATTGATGAGCGACTAGAAGGTTGTGCGTGAGCGGGTTGCGGCGAGCAGGGTGCGCGGCGCGCCTTCGTACCTTCAGCTGGATCATCGTTGCTTGTCTGTCTCCCTCCGGATGCTCAAGCCCTCCTGGCGCGGACCGGTCTGTGTGGGTGCGAAGGCGCGGCGGTAGATGTGGATATAACTCCTTTGGCTGTCGTCTTCGTCGTTGGACGTCAAGTTGGGGTTTTGCTGGGCCGCCAATCAGATCGCTCCTCGGTTGCGGACCTCCGCGATGTTCAACCCAAACCCTGCCCTGGCCTGGACAAGTTTCCCCTGCGGTTAGAACTACAAAACTGCACCACAGTCTGAGTTACACTGATAACTAATCTACGCATAACCTTTATCTAGCTCTATATAGATGCAATCTTAGACAGCATTTTCTGTAACCGCTTCGCCTTGAGACCTGCTTGTGATCGATCGTCGTTAGATCACATGACTCGTTCACGGATGATACTTATTCCATCCCCGCGTCCAGATGTCACTCCTATAAGCCTCCCGTTCCGCCTCACCTACGAGACAGACTCAATTTTCTGTACACTAGCAAAATCCACGCCTATCCTCGGCCACTCCCTTAGTACCGTTACATTTTTAGCGCTCTCTTTATTACGTAGTTAAGTTACCTGTCTCTCCCTTTACTTTCTTATTTTATCATCTTCTTTCTTCTTTCTTTAGTTTCTCAGCTTGCTTACTAGCAACGTAGAAGCGCCATACACTTTGAATACCCGTTGGAGTAGTCCTTCACTCCTTACCCCTAGATCAGACGTGGATAGAAGCAGTAGGGGATTCTCTACCGGTCAAGCTCAGCTTCTTACATGCATCTCGCGCGCGCTTACCCTCTAATTGGACGATCATGGTGATGGATCTCCCGAGCAGATGTTCAATTCAATATGTGTAAATTGTCGTCTGAAACTCGGCGTCCGCCACTCCTAATGATAGAACAACAGTACAGGTGGTATTGGCGGCACCGCGAGGCTCTACAGTTTTGCGACACACAGAAACCCGTTGCCTTATTGGAAATAAACTGTAAGTCGAAGTGGCGCTTCGATAATGGTCCAAAATAGGGATCAATACCAAAGCGGCCCCCACCTGGCTCATAGGGACCGAACGTAGGGACCGAACGGCTGTTTCCGCTACCATCTTAGACACCTAGCCGCCTATCTCTTCAGTCTCTTCAGTAAGTATAAGACAGGATCTCTCGTTCGATGTGCCCGAACCTTCTTCCACCAGCAGCTGTTGTTCTCTTCTCTTCCACTACCTTCTTTCCTTGATCACATTCGCTCCCTCGTGTCGTTCCTTACAATGAGTTATACCCAAAGCCCGGCGCTTGAGCGCGGTACCTATGCCAGTAGCCACCAGAGCTCAGATAGTGGCCATGAAAAACCTCAATCCCACAAAGACAGCATGCACCGATATAACAACGTCAACGAAGACCATGAACACAAGGATCACTACCTGGACCCCGAAGACGGAAAACTCAGACCTCTCCGAGTGCAGCTCGCCCCAAGCAGCAAACCGTCAGAGCAGGACGATCGGTTGAAGACCTGGTATAGGCCGGAGGAGGTCAACCCGTTCAAGGCCTTCTGGAGAGCAGTGCGCAGGGCTCCAAGAGAGATCATGGCATGGACGTATCATGATCAGGCGAACAAAGGGAGCGGTATGTGACGCCCTACGCGTATCGAAGTCACACTTCCTTGATGTCCACTCTTCCTTGCAGTTGCTGATCAAGATCCTTTCGATATAGGTACCGGCGGGACACTATCGCTCTACTGCAAATATCCCATCGCTGCTTTGGGTCTCACCTTGACGGTATGTACATATCTGCAGTTCGTGCTTTTGGCTTAGCTGGGACGCATTGCTAAGTCACCATCAAGGCGGCTCTCGGAGTAATCGAGGGAGACGTGCTGCTCGGAGGCAGATATGCTCCTGTCAGATACGAGTACTTTTGCTATCCCAAGCTCGCTCGGAATGAGCGAGAGGGCAATCCTGTAAGTCGAATCGTCGATCCCCCCCGTTCCAACACCTCTTGGACTGGTGTCGGGCTCATCCCGCACCGTGATTCTGCATGGGCTATTGAGCTGACTCGCAAGACTCCACAAGGGACTCCCACCAAAACCGAGACTCCCACCGAAACGGAGACTCCCACCGAAACGGTGATCAATCATCGGACCACCCGTGCAGACCGAGAAGAGAAGATTGATGGTGTCTTTGGACGACACATCCGGCCAAGAAAGCTCTGTGTTATCGACGACGACCCTCAAAACCCGAAAGGATACCGTTGCGTGGATGTAGATTACTGGGACAGCCGACGTCCGGAGTGGATCAGCGGTGGGTATGTCTTCGTGTCCTACACGCGTGGTCAATTCCAAACCAACGAGGGGCCCTCTGGTACGGGAGCCTACGTCCAGGGTCCGCGGAATATGTATGACCCCCCCGATCTCAAGGATTTAGTGGCCATCGGGAAGGCAGCTGCCAGAGGCGCTAATCTGCAGGCATTTTGGATCGATAAGATCTGTCTACCCGATAATACAGCGGAATTCGATTCCCACAGAATTTGCGACATCGCGCGTGGAGCGGACAGAATGGTTATTGCAGTCAAGGACAAAAGTCGGGCTCGACTTCGTGGAGCTAGAGCAGCCAGTTTGGACGCACTCCTGAGGGACTGGGCTTCTCGCCTTTGGACTCTGCCAGAGCTACTCCTAGCGCCCACAAAACACGACTTGGCTGTTTACCGGGTCCGCACCACCGATGGATCTTCGACGGCTACTCTGGTAGACGCGATACCCAAACGGAACATGGCGGAACGCGCCTACGCGGAGCACAAACTTCTCGTGAGGCAACTCGTGGATCATTTCGAATCCACGCTTCACCTTACGCAAACGGAGCTGCTCACTATCGGCCTTGAATGTCTCCTGACTCGGGAGTTTAACATGCATTGGAAAGCCGACCCCATATACGCGTTGATGACACTAGCCCGAAGACGGCCAATCCCAAATAAGGACAAGACGCTATTCGAAGCTTTCGCTCACCTATCCCTCCTAAACGACTCCAACATGCTACTGGAGCGCTTGATTTGCATTCAGCCAGCCGTCCGAGGCACGGATTGGTCCGACTTTCGCGACTTCTGGGGCGCCAAACTTTGGGACATCGCCCCCACCGTCCAGGTTGCCGCCATCACTGAAGGCGACTCCGTCCTCATCGACGGTGCTTTCGGTGCATCTATTGAATGGGAAGCATTGAACCCGGTTGGTTTTGTCAAACGCCGCACAATGTGGCGCAAGTTGGGCAATGTTCTCATCAGACTCGCCCCAGTATGGTTGATGGTAGCCTCTGGTATCCTCTCCATCACTGCGCGGCCGGAGACTATTCCCATCGTGAGCGACAGTTCCTACAGCAACTACTATGGTACCAAGTACTACAATACTAGGTATGTTAAGCGCCTTAAACCCATCGCTGCGCTGGGCATAATCCTCTTCGTCATTGCTATCGCAATGGTCTTCTCTCTGCCCGCCTGGGTCCGCGACACATACAGAGGCAAGTTCTGGAGCACACAGGCCCACCTGATCGGATTAGAGGGCGTGGCCGACCTGGAATCGCTAGAACGCAAGCTCTTTGGTCTCTGTGATGGACGGCTCAAATGGGCCGCAAACGCCAGCACGCAGTCGCGACACCGCAAGAAGACGAAGGGCGACTTCATTTCCGACGAGTGCGAGGCCAAGGAGCCGGTCCTCGACGACCTTCCAAAGGCGGATCCGAACGCGAAATTGGATCCGGATCGTCTGTTTACGTTGGTCGACACGTACTCGATGACGGCCATGGTGTTCCGCGCTGTGCATCCGCCCTCGGTGGCTTTGGTTTGCGGTCAAGAAGGCGGGATGCGCAGGGCATTGCTGTGTTCGTATGATTACAAGACGCAGACTTTCCACCGCGAGACGGTGGTGCGGATGCCGACCAAGGTCCTGGATAGGATGGACAGGGTGAACAAGTTTCGGTTCTCGATGAAGCCCATGCCACTGTCCTGGAAGTGAGGATGGGGACGGCAGCGACGAAAGGGCTGGAGTAGCGTCCAAAGTGCCAGTTGCGTCTTGGAACTTGGGAAGTCGTGGTTTATCGTCACTGAACGGTGCAGGTAGGATGGGGTTATGGGGCTTTGGCTTTGGCTTTGCGTCTTCCTCAATGTTATTTCTCGTTGGAGTTTGTAATTTACGGTTGAAGTAATTTTAATGAAAGACGTGCTCTAGCCTATTGACATATCCCTTGAGAAATACGTACTACCGCAGTCTAATAATTTAGATCTGTTTGTTGTGTAGAGAAGCAGCCTTGCGCTGCTTGTTGTTTTGGCACGGACCTTCATCAGCCAACCCGGAAAGTGGCACTCCTCGGGTGGCGGTGCACTCCCCTGCTCCCCTGCACTCTGCTGCACTCCCCTGCACCTGCCCGACCAACACCAACCCCGACTGTACTCCGTACGCCGCAGCGCGAACCAGGGTTAAGGCAAGCCCTATTTCCAGCCTTGAGTCTCACGCTCTCCTGCGTCGCTAGAAGGCGTTTCCCTTTTACCTGCCAGCCGCTTGTTTGCGCGGTGCCGCTCCTTTGCGTTCTTCCCTCTCCTATTGTCCTTATTGTCGTCCGGCGCGCTCGATTGTCCTGGGTTTTGCGACTTTCCTCCCGTCCTATCCTCCATGATCTTGTGAACGACGTCACCCCCAACCTCCCCTTTTTTGCGCCGCAAACGCAACGAACGCTCTACGTTTCCCACGACGAGAACTGCTCGACCTCGGGTTTCGCTGCTACGCCTTTTATCAGCCAATTCCGCAAATATGCCTGCGAAAACGCAGGAGCCACGGGGCGGGTTGACGCTCGAGCAACTGGCCCAGTACGACGATGTCATCACTGACGCTCTGGTCGACAAGGTGAGAGGAAATGCGAGCCCCAGTCGCATCAGCAGCTGCTTCTAGACTGTGAGCCAACGCTTCTAACGCTTGCGCGACTGCAGGTTCACTTCTGGACGACCATCCGCAAGAATAAAGGAACGCGTTTCGCAGGCTCGCGAGGCCTCCACGAGGACGACATCTCCGAGATCATTCGCAAGACGGTCATCATCAACAAGGATCCGGCCCATGCAGTCAAGCAGCTGCTCCAATTGCCCGGCTTCAACAAGTACGTGGGCGGTCTCAAGACCGAGAAAGAGAAGGACCAGTTCACGCGCCATCTGCTGCGATACGTGAAGATCTACCTGCCCGACTGTCCATTCGAGGTGACGACAACGAACCGATACACGATTACCGAGCACGAGGCTTCCGTGACAGCGCGGAGGGAGATCAAGCCGCGGGAGGAGATCAAATACCTCACAGGCGTGCAGGTCGCAATGACGGAGGAGCAGGAGAAGACGCTGGAGCTAGCGCGCAAGGACTTCAGCCTGGTCATTTCTAGCAGGAAGAAGACGCGCTCGTTGTTCCTGGGCCCGGCCAGGTTCGCGAACCACGACTGCGATGCAAACGCCCGGCTGTCTACCAAGGGATACGATGGCATGCAGATTGTTGCGGTGAAGCCCATTGACGTGGGGGAAGAGATCACGGTGTCTTACGGGGAGGACTATTTCGGCGATGATAATGAGGAGTGTCTTTGCCAGACATGCGAAAATAGGCAGGTGAATGGGTGGGCGCCGTTCAAGCCGATTGAAGAATCCGACGATGAGGAGGATGACGAGGATCGCGAGAAAACCGCAGTAGCGACTTCCGATACCACAGAAACGGCGAAGAATTCCGCCCGTCCGAATCCCCGAAAGCGGAAGGCCGACTTTGCGAACGAATCTCATACGGAGGACATGTCTCGATCATCCACACCAGTGTCCAAGAAGGTGAAGATGGAACACGAAAGCCCCGGCTCCGCATCCCGACCATCCAGTCCAGCTACCGAATCCCCGAAATCTCAACGCTCTTGGACTCTGCGGGAGACTACCTTGAAGAAGATGTGCAGCATCTCATCGCTGCTCAACGATGTGCCCATTACCACCACGGAAAATCTCGCTACAGGTTCGCAAACAGCACCAAACCTCGACCGTCGTCAATGTCGTGGGCACCTTGCTGTCGTGCTCAACGAAACAGACTCTTCAAGAGGCATTTCACCTGATACTTCAACCACAACTGCAGACTCTCCCCAGTCCTACATTTCTACAGACGCAACTTCCGTCGACGGCGACACTACCCCTCCAGAGTTCGACACTAAAAGCACAGTCGTTGTAAAACCGAGCTATGGCATCGCAACCATAAAAACGGAAGAAACCACCATCACAGCCGCTATCCCCACCATCATGAGCGAGGCCGCCGACGACGCAGCCTCAGACGCCCTGTCCGAATTCAGCGAACTCCCATCCGACCTCGAACTTGACGACACCAAGCGCACAATCGTCAAGCGGAAGCGCCCCAAAGCGCCCCTCACAATGCGCACAACGCGTTCTCGTGCGTCCCTCAATCCGGACCTGTTCAACCGCCTCGGCACCCCCATCAACGCGACCGATTTCCTTCTCACCCCCTTCGACCCCACCAAGATGGTCGAAAATCCAAGGAAGCCCGGTGACTACCTTGACTCCCCCGCGCTCCTGTCCGTCAAATACAGCAAATGGGTGCAGTGCCAGACGTGCGATGTGTTGTTCGTGCAGCGCGACGGGCTCCTGCAGACGCGGAAGGATTGCCCCCGGTGTGAGAGGCATAGCATGTTGTACGGGTACGCGTGGCCGAAGACGGACAAGGAGGGGAAGGGGGACAAGGAGGAGCGGATCCTGGATCCGCGGACCGTGCATCGGTTCGTGAGGCCTGAGGAGGAGAGGGAAATCAAGAAGAATGAAGTCCGCGAGATTGTGATGAGGAGTGTGGAGGAGAGGAGGAGTGGGAGTCGGGGCGTGTCTGGGTTGAGTACGCCGGGGACGGAGGAGGGGACGCCGAGGGCGGAGAGGAGGAAGAAGGTGTCCGTGAAGGAGGGGAAGAAGAAGGCGCCTGCGAAGGAGAAGGAGGAGGTTGTTGAGAAGAAGAGTGTTGGAGGGAAGAGGAAGAGGGCGAGGGAGCCCGAAAGCGAGGACTCTGATATGGAGGTGGTGACTACCACTCTCTCTGGACGGAAGATCAAGCGCGTGAGGAGGACGATGTGAGGCGTCGCATCACTTCGTCCATGATTATGGTCGCTTTTCTATTCCCCATTGACAGAGACGGCAGAAGCGTTATCCTTGGGAGCAGGTATGGCTTCTTCTTACACCTGTCGGAGTTTTCTGGAAGTATCTTCGTTTTTGGCGTCTGATTTGCATGCATACCCGGCGGGTTTGGCGGTTATCCTAGCGGTCTTTCTATGGTATGCATTATTGAGCTTTCTGTGTTTCTTCTTTCTTCCTCTTCTTTTTCTAAGGAGCCTACTTGGACGGATGTACGATACATGTTGACATTAGTGTATGGTGATGCTGGGAATGCATGGAATGACAAGATGTTTTCACGTTGGGCCTTTGCAAATGCTTTGGTTGGTGATGTGCGTCTCTGGGGATATCTACGCATTACATATTTAAGTGGGGAAGAGGTAAGTGCTCTGATCCTGCAGGTATCATTCATAACTGACTGCTCCAGGTGCAAGGCGTGTACTTCGACTCATTCATCTCAGCCAGATGTGCTTGTCGCGAGGTGCAGTATACGGATCTCACGTCTCACCCAGCCATTCCGGTTCCTCGCCAGTTGACGCTTCAAATCCAGGGAGCAGCCTCCGACTTCCACCTTCGCACACTCTCCCACCACTTCTGCTCATGTTTGCGTTTGCCTCGACCACAGCCCCAGAACGTGTCGGCACACGCCCAACGGGGTTTGTCGTCCTCTGTTGGGTCGTACAACGATCGAGGCATCCAACGATTTGCTCGGCAAGCAAACTCAAGAACACGCGTGCACATCCGGACATACAAACTCGATAGCGTCGCAGAGGAGACGGCGCTCGATGAGATGTCTGCTCCATCTTCTTCCTTTCTCCTGTTCCATCTTTTTGTTCACCCTCGGGTTCGGTGAGTTCCTGATCTTTGTTGTATGATGAGGATGGCTGGCAAAAGAGTCTTGTAATCATTTTACGCTCTTCGTTCGTCTCATCTACCTTCCTAACAACATCTCCACTCACTTCCACCCCCTCCACCCTCGCTTCCTCGGCAGCCTTTTCCCTTCCAAACACCGTCTTCGCGAAACACTATATAATGGGCAACAGCCTCTCGACCCCGCCGCACCCCCCTCTCATTGCAATCTCCGGCCCGCACTCCCAAGTCTACGTCCCCGCAAACGCCGCCTTCGCCTTATTAAATTCAGATTTCTCGTCCGGCCCAGACGACTTCTCCAAGTACTACAGACCGTGCAGAGCAGGGAAAAGGGGTAAGAGGAAGAAATCATCAAGGAGACCCGAGTACGACTTTCCCATCTACGTGCCCGTGCCAGGGAATCGGAAGCCGAGATATAAGTGGCAGGAGAAGCAAGAAAAGAGGAGACGAGGCTGGGGAGGAGGAAAGAGTTACGGGCGCGGGTACTCGGGTGGTGGGCGAGGAAGAGACTGGGAGGGAGACACGGAGACGACGACAACGGGGACGACGACGACCGGTGAAGGTTCGACCATCTCGGATCCGTCGTTTGATAGGATACCGCGCAGGAGGAGGCACAATAGTAGATTCCCCGTCCGAAGGCATTCGAGAGCGAGGCCTGTATTTCACAGAAGAGGCGGTGGAAGGCTGGGGAGGAGCCGTAGCCGTTCGGTGCTCAGTGATACGGACGTCATGGCTTATGACGAGTTGAGGCAGGCTGGAAGGCCTGTTGGAGTCATGGGCAGGGCCCCAGGTATGGATATGGGCATGGGAGCGTACGGTGCGGGAGGGATGCAGCGGCCGTGGACTGCGCCGGCGGCGCATCCGGCGATGGGAGGGATGGGCATAGATGGTGGTATGGACGGAATGGGAGCTGGAGCTGTCCGTCCGTATGGCATACCACCAACCGCAGGCTATCCAGGCGCAATGCCAGGAGCACCAGCAAATCCGTACGCCTACGGTTACACCCCTCAACACCCCGTCGGACCCGCGGGAGCAACGGGACTGGGAGGCGCCATTCCACTCGCTCATCACGCGCAACCACCCGCTCAATATGCAGCCAAACGCGAACCCACGCCCCGCGGCATGGCTCGCGTAGGCCATGGGCCTTACGCCCCGAATGCAGACCGCGACCGTAACCCAGACCGTGGCCGCGACCGCAACAAAGCCAGACCGCATACCGACCACTCCTCCAAACCCTACTCATCCCTCACCTCCATCGACGCCTGCATCTGCACGCACAACTGCACTTGCCGCAAAGGCCACCGCGTCGTCTACTACGAAGACCGCGACGATGGGTCCGGGCCTCTGAGGGGCGAAATCAGATATGTACTGAGAGATGATATTGGGAAGGATTGCGGGGATCATACTGGGTGCTATACCAAGGAAGGGAGGAAGAAGGGGCCGGTGGGGATGGAGGAGCGATTGGGGGAGGTGAGGAAGGAGATGAAGGAGGGTTTGAGGGAGATTAGGGAGGCGGTTGCTGGGGGTGGGATGAAGAGGAAGAGTGGAGGAGGACGTGGCAGCAAAGAGCGATATGGGGGAGAAGACCAATACGCATCTGGCGTCGCGAATGGCTATCCCGACCCCATGGCACAACGTCGTTTCCCAATCGATCCGACGATGATGGAGCACTTCGCCCCCGGCGCTCGCACCGCACATCTGCCGCCCGGATACCCCATGCCAATGCCCATGGGAGGCATGGACGGCACATACGACCGCCCTCCCGCAGACCTCCACATGCACAGCGGAATGATGTCGCCCGATCCAGCAGCAATGAACATGAGCATGTATCCGCTCGGCGGCGGCAGACGACCGCGAGACCCCATGATGCCTCCCGATTTCCCGCCGCCGATGGATCGACGAAGACCGCCTCCGGTGCGTTCGCGCGGTCCACCACCTCTTTATATGCCGCCGTTCGGATATCGAGGTCCTCCTCCTGGGATGGGAGGAATGGGCATGGGAATGGGTATGCCTCCGCGAGGTGGGCCTGGAGGACCTGGAGGTGGAGGGGGTAGAAGACCTCCTCGTCCCGGCGGACCAGGATTCGGTGGCAGACGCCCAGGACGACCCGGGTTCCCTTCTGATGAGAATATGGATGGAAGTATTGGACTGGGCTTGGGTGGTGGTAGCGGCGGCTTCGGAGATCTCGGTATGGGTAGTGGAATGGGGGATGACGATGATTGGGAGGATATGCCAGATGGTATGTATTCCACCCTATCTATGCACTTCTGAGGTTCTGATGACGCAAGCATAGATCTACTACATGGCCTGGAGCGCGAAGGGTCACCTTCTCCACCAAGGGGAGGACGATCCCCTAGTCCGCCGGGCAGAGGTAGAGGCAGACCCCGAGGAGGGCGAGCATCGCCTCCAACTCGGGGTAGAGGAGGTGCAGGTACCAGGGGAAGACAAGCACATGTTGAGGATGGCTCGGAAGAGTGAATAGGGGGCTGAGGGAGCAGATATACGAACGTTTTTGGAATTTCTATTTTCTTCGTCGTTTCGTTCTTAAACCCCTGCTGGGTAGCTGATACTATGATCAGGCCGGTGAGTTGTACTTCGCACGTACAACTCAGCGACATCGTTGTAGATAGTGGATTGAGCCCGATGTGGGTGTAGGACTGAGCGAGGCTGTTCCTACCATGTCACTGGCATACTACACACAGTCAAATGTTGCATCACGGCACCACGTGTACCCCAACGATTTTGAAAGCTCATATATATCTGCTCTAGACCACGCCCCTCCCCTCTGGTCTGTACTGTCTGCATCGACATCAACCCCGTCTCAGTCATTACACAGAGAGTCAGTTGCAGGTCGTAAAGCGTTTGTTTGGCATTCCACAAACACAAACACCTGTCCTCCTCAACGCCATTAAAGTTCGATATACTCAACGATAGGCAAAGAAAAGAATAATGAAGAGTAGAAAGAGTAAAAGTAAAGGCAAGAAAAAGTGCAGCATTGCAAAGTCAGGCTCCTCGTCACTCCAGAACGCACGTTCGCTTCGTCGTTCAACTCGCCACATCATCATCATCTCCACATACGCAAGAAAAGTCGGTACTCGTAGATTGGGATCTGTACAGCGCGATGGAGACCTCAAAACGGGACGGAGAAGGTGAGGCGCATCGTCAATGGGGCCCGTGAAGTGGATGCATCGGGATCATAGGTTCTCCAGAAGGCGAATACGGGGGCTTAGAAAATCATGGACCGAACCTGGTCGCGGCGGTTCGACTCTCCGACTTCTCGCCTTCGAGGCACCACGCCGGCTTTGTGGCGCTGATCCTTTTCAACGGGGGGAGGAGCATCTGACCGATGCCGTGAGTGGCCTTTGGCTGGACTTGACGGCATGGGAGGAGCATCGGATTGGGTGCGGGAGTGGTGTCCCTTTACAGGGCTGGAGGGGACGGATTTGCTCTGGTAACCTTGATGCGAGCGAGGACGGTCACCCTGTTGGTTCTCCTTCAGTGCCTTCGCCTGTGCCAGCTGCGGAGCGGCTTGGGACCGCGCCTTCTCGCGACGTTCCTTCTGGAGCACCATCTCCGTCCAGGCTTTTCCGTTGGCGACATCCTTGCCCACAATCTCAGATAGGACAGTCATCCATTCTTCTTTCTGGGTGGTGGTGTCGGCGTAGAAATCAATAACCTCGCCGTTGGCGAAGCGGATACGGAAACCCTCCTCGACAAACATGTAGCCTTCCTCCTCCTCTGCGAAAGCGGACTTCCGCCTTCCTCCGTTCTTGGTCGAAGAGGGTTGCTGGAGAGCAGTCTTGTCATCAATCAGTTTAGTTGCTTTCGCAAGGTTGATAGTCGCACGAGGCTGGCGAGTAGTCTCATGGTACGCTGTTAGCTTCGGTCCATCAAGACGGAAGAACCGACGGCGCCAGTACTGTGTACAACTGTTAGTCAACCCCATAGTTTCATAGTGGCCCATGGACTTACAGGACAATCCCCGCCTTGCTGGCTTAGGTGGCCTTCGAACTGCTTTGACTTGACTTGCTCGGCCTCCCTGAGTTCCCGGACGCAGGCGTTCATGCTCTTGGGCATATCCTCATCCTTGGCGTTCTTTGGCTTGGGTACGTAGAGGAGCTGGAGTGCCAGCTTGCCGACGCGATACGGTGGACGTCGAACCACACCCCCTCGCTTGCTCTTGACACTGCTCCCGGCAGTATCATCGACCGCCCATTCGTTGAAGCAGGGAATATCCACATTGAGTGGCCGTCCATACGCTTCGTTTTCGTGATTCTTGAGACAGACGTATGCACGCGCAAACGATCCATCAGAGCCCACCAGGTTGTGCAGGAGGTCCCACGCAGTCGCTTGCTGCTTTCGCTTGGCCTGGGCTTCCTGCTGTTGCTGTAAAGCGAGGCGCTCAGCCTCCTCTTGCTGTCTCCTTTCCTGTTCCTTCCGCTTCTTGGGGGAAGACAGAAGGTTACGGAAAGCAGAGTGAGATTTTTTGTGGTTGACAGCTTTCACAGGTGCAGCAGTAACCTGAGGTTGAGGTGGAGGCTCAAGCTTAGTCTGGAGCGTGAGCTGAAACTCGAGATCATCAAGAACAACGAGCTCAAACTCTTGACCAATTGGGGCACTGTGTCCAAGCTCCAGCCAAGACGTAGTCACACAGTGTAACCCATTATCAAGGGTGAGTTGGAAGTAAGTACGCTCAGCTGCCGGGGGGATTAGCATCAGTTGGTTCTGACTTAGGGAGACACGTACTCTTAGGCAAGGGGAGATCTAGGTCCTTCACACCTACAACCTTGACAAACAATCTACCCCTCTCAGTTCCATCTTCGAATTCCTCACCGTTCTGCTCCTCGACAGAGTCAAGCCCACCAGCTACGGCAGACTCCTGACCAGGGAGGGGGGGAACAGGTCCTGCAGCAGCAGCACGTCTCGCACCAGATGCGGTCCTAATGCTTCGCCGCCTCACCTTACCATTCCAGGGCTCCGTTGTCCAGGCGGGTTTTCGCTCAGCACTGGACTTTCGGGAGTCCTCTGCTTTCGATTTATCGGCCTCAGCGGGTTTTTCGTCACTGAACTGGCGGCTGCTGGCAACGACAACTTTTGTGTTTTGTCGCATCAGGTATCCTTTCTGCTCACGGACATAACCGTTAGTGGGACTGTACGTATACACGAAACCTTCACCGGACATGAAGCGGCAACCGTCGGACTGGGCAACCGAGGTTGTCGGGAATTGAGCATATGAGGGTAAAGGAAAAAGGTTCTCTACCTTCTGTGCTTCGATGATGTGATCAAACTCTTTGTCCAGGCCGAAGCTAAGATCATTCGAGTCGTCACCGATAGGAATGTCCAACATGAGATTTTCCTTGTTGGAGGTGGAGTGGCCAGACTGAAGGTCTAGGTCCGCAACGTGACCGACTTCAATGCTCAGCGACTGACGTTTGGGACTCCTCTCGGGTACAGGAGGCGGGTGTTGCCCGCTGACCTGCCGACGAGTAGCAGCCATGTCCACATCCTCAGGAATAAGAGACGGGCGGGTCTTGAGTTTGCCGCCGGCTCCTTTGATGGTCGCAAATTCTTCTGGGACGACGGGAGAGTCTCGCTCCTCGGGCTGAACAGGTTCAGGGGTCTCAATAGGATGGCGAATGACTGAGTCAGGAGTGCTTGGTTCATCGGCCTCTGGGTCCTCAGTCGATTCCGGGGTTTCAGGTCGGCGAAGAAATTCTCGCATAGCCCCGATCTTGGGTGCGGTGTCGAGAGGACTAGGAGCGGTTTCGAAGGACGACTTGAGAGGATCAAGGGTCAAATCCATGTCATCTCCTTTGAGAGAGGCAAATAGCTCATCCCTACGAGCCTCCTGTTCCGCAGCTGGAGGTGAAGACTGTAGCCCGGTAGGTGTGGGTGGGCCGGATGTATCGATCGTGCTCTGGGACGTGGGCTGCTCGTCAGGTTGAGAAGAGTAATGGCTGGCATCATCATCTTCTTCGACATCTGTCTTGATCTCATGACGAATCACAGAACCTTCACGGTAATGCTCCTCCAGTTGAGAGACTTCCGTATACATCTCGGTGGTCTCCGCCATTGAGTATGCATCGAGAACGCTATCAGCATCCGACTCGGGAATAGCGGGGTTCTCCCGTGGGAGCTCGTCGAAGTTTGAAGAGGCCTCACGGGACGGAATAGGAACATCTGGGTCCAGATCGGCCAGGTCACCATAGCTCCTCTCTGGACTGGATGCGGCATCGTAGTTATAGCTGTCGTATTCTTCAAAATTGCGGCTTTTGACCTTGCGGAGGATGGACTCTCGGGAAATCCGGGGTACCTTGGGACCATCCGCAGTAGTGTCAGAGTCACCTGTCTCTTCCATTTCTGCGGTTTGGCTCCGATCTCCGAGTTCCGAATCGTCATGCTTCTCATGCCTTTCTTGTGTTGGTGTATCGGTATCGCGATCGTCATCGAAGTTCATCAGGCGGAGCCTATCCTCTAGAGTCATTGATCCCTCGCGCATATTCAAAAGATCGGACTTGGAAAAGCCAGCCGCTTGGGGTGGCTGTGGGAGTGACCGGCGTGCCCCACTCGCACGTTCTGCAGCGGCCGCGAGACCGACGCTGGAATCGCGACGACGGCTCTCGTCAACACCTTGCATACCGGGGAGAGGGGGCAGCGGGCGGGAATCGCCATCTGAAGCTATGGAGCCGTTGCGGTTCGAAAAGCTGTTGCCGTTGGGGCGTGTGTTTGGCATGGGGCTGCTATCGCGACCATCGAAAACATCGTCGTACGTATCAGTCAAAGACGTATTGGCGACATCGGGACTCATGTGGCGCCAATCCTCCGGGAGGACGACAGGTGTCTTCTCGGTATCCTCCAGCGAGGCGTCAAAACTATCGTCTTGGTCGAAACTCAGGTCTTCATCTTGTTGCGAATCGTAGCTGCCCTCGCGAGAGCCCGAAGCGACTGAGGAGGGGTCTGGAGTCACCATCTCGTACTCGTTGATGATGGGGGGTGCCGCATCGAAAGTCACGCTCTTTGCATGGCGACGCAGAGGCCGAGGAGTCTGACGACCCATCTCATCCTCGTCCGAGAAAACGCTGGAATCTGGGTTGTACTCCGAGTACCTGAAGCGTCCCGGACTGGCTAATGAAGACTTGGTGGGCGATGTGCGCCCTTCTGGAGGGGGTGTCTTGTCCTTGTTTGGAGACGTGAAAGAAGATTGTGTAGGCAGCTTCGCAGGAGACGTCTTAGTTGGGCTCAAGGTGGGAATTTTGGTAAGGCTTTCCCCACGGCGGTGGCCACGTATCTCTTCGTTTTGTTTACGCAGACCGCCTAGACCATTTCCGCCGAAGGCATTACCCTGGATCTGGGAACTCAAAGGGCGGCCGGCGGCCAATGGTCTATCGAGGGGTTGAACGGCAGCCGGGTCATATTCGTTCTTCTGCTCACGAGCAAACATGTTGCTGTTCTTGACGCGGGACGCTTTCTTGAGGTTCTCAATAGAGGAGCGCTTGGGCGAGAGTGTCGAAGGTGAACTGTCGCGCTCGAACTCATTCTCCGACCCAAAGCGAGCCTTGGGAGAGGTGGTCTGCTCCTTCCAAAACAACCGGGGGCTCTTGTCGAACGGAGATGAACCAAAAGGGGAGGTTTCCTTGGTGAACATCATCTTCTAGTGCCATGTCAGCGGGTGCTTGGAATGTGCATCTCACATCGTCATGGGGGTTTTACCTTGGTACTCTGATTGAAGCTAGGAGAGTTGCGCCTAATTTCGCCTGTGCCAATCTCTGAGAGCGGCCGCCCGAAAGTGTTGCCCTTTGTTGGCGACCCGTTGGGCGTCTTGTTGATGCGCAAAGGCGATACCTGGACGCGCGACACTGTTAGCACAATGCGATTGTGTCAAGCCACTGCTTGCACCTACTGGCTCGTTCCTCGACATGGTTGTTACTGATACAGGTTGCCTGTATGCGCCGGCGAGGAATGTTGTCAAAGAATGCGCGCGCTCCCTCCGGGGCCCAGCGCAGTGGATATCAATGCACCAAGAGTCAAAACGGGCGTGCTGAAGAGAACGACGAAATGAAGCGCATGCGCTGCTGACAGCAAGAAGAAGATGAGAGGAGAAGAAGATAGACGAAGATGATGTGCGATGGGAGATTGATAGCCTGGTGGGTGTGGATCGGGTGCTGGAGTCAACACAGACCGGGATGCGGTGTTGTCACGTGTTTGTTTCGCGCGTCGTCCAGGGCAACCACCTCAATCCAAACCGTATTCGGCTAGCACTGCAGATCTGGGCTGAGATCGCACCCGAGCTGTGGCGCATGAAAAAGTCTCCCGTGTCGCGAAACAACTCCAGACTTTGCGGACGACTGACCGTTCACCCTTCATAGCACCGCATCCGCCATGGCGAACTGATATCCTGTCACTCAATCAGAACCCATTAGCACCCCAATACCTCCGCAATGTTGCGTCAGGCCACTCGGGCCTGCCCCTTGTGCGAGGTTCGCTCGCTCCTGCGCCCTACCGTCAACCCCATTTCCCAGCAGACTCGATTTTACGCACAGTTGCAGCGGGAACGAACAGCGCGCCATGTCCCTACGGGCTCAGCAAGATCCCGTTCGGGGCCACGGCCGTCCGCCGGATTGAGGGGTGACAAGCCACGGCCGTCACGCATGGTCCTGTCCGACAATGTCGCCCGACCCGCTCCGAGGAAGAAACCAGAGCCGTTCTCCCACTTGAACAGGACGCGAGCCCCGCCAATGCTCGAGCGGCGGCGAGAAGAGGCATCGGACCAAGACAGGCGCTCATCGAACAGACATACGGGGAGCAGAGAAAGGAAGAATCGTTCGGAACCATACCATGCCCTGAAGATGCAGAAGACTCTGCATGAAGTCCCTTATGGATCTCGCGCCGCCATCAAACGGAAGATAGAGCAGATCGATAGCTTCGATGTATTGCCCTTGGCGGACATGGTCAAAGAGGCCATCAAGGATGCATTGCCAGGGCTGGAGTACCGCAACCCTACGCCGGCCCAGGCCATTGCTATTCCGTCCATTCTTGGTCAGGATGCTAAAAAGCGGACGCGGAACCCCTCTGAGAAGACTGGACTACAGTCGTTCCTCTTGGCAGCGGAAACTGGCTCCGGGAAGACCCTCGCATATCTTCTGCCCACCGTGGATGCGATCAAGCGCGAAGAGGCGGCCGATGCGGAGCAACAAGCGCGTGAAGAAGCAGAGGCGGCTGCTAGGAGAGAAGCCGAGAAGAGGGACGATATATTTGCGTTGGAGCCACCGCCGTTAAACAAGGCGACTGACCCGGCTCGTCCTCGCGCTATCATTCTGGTCCCTTCTGCTGAACTTGTTGCGCAAGTCGGCGCCGTAGCGAAATCCCTGTCTCACACCGTGAAATTTCGGGCGGCGCCCATCTCAGCGAAGAACACTGCGACCGTAATTCGTAGTCGACTCTTCAACGAAAATGGCGTGGACATCATTATCAGCACACCTCCTCTGCTGGCCAGCATTGCTGAAAGCAATCCCAACATCCTTAGCCGTGTCACGCACCTCATAGTGGATGAGGCAGACTCCCTTTTCGATCGCTCCTTCAAACCGACCACGACGGAAATTCTGGACCGGGCGACCCCTTCGCTGAAGAAGCTCATTCTGTGTTCTGCTACCATCCCGCGATATCTCGACAAGTACCTGGCAGCCCGATATCCAGACATGAAGCGACTGGTTACGCCCCATCTCCACGCAATCCCCCGCCGTGTCCAGCTTGGTGTTGTGGACGTGAACAAAGACCCATATCGTGGCAACAAGAAGCTGGCATGCGCGGATACGATCTGGCAGATTGGCAAAGCGAGCGGAGATTATGACCCTGTCGAGGGTAAGGAGCCCGTGCAAACGAAACGCATTCTGGTTTTCGTGAACGAGAGGGAGGACACGGACGAGGTGGCCCAATACCTCGTAAAGAAGGGCATTGATGCCGTCGCTTTCCACCGCGACACGGATCCTGGACGGCAAGCCAAGGCTCTGGCAAGCTTCACTGGGACCGCGAAAGAGGATGCGAAGAAGCCGGAAACCCCCTCGTCGAATACCAGCGAGAGTCGCAGACTCCCCAACACCAAGGTCATTGTAACGACGGATCTTGGGTCGCGAGGCATCGATACAGTGGCCGTGAGGCATGTAATTCTCTACGATGTGCCCCATACCACTATCGATTTCATTCATCGCCTTGGCCGAACCGGTCGCATGGGCCGGCGCGGTCGGGGCATCGTCCTCGTTGGCGCTGGCGACCGAGCAGACGTTGTGAAGGAGGTTAAAGATGCTATGTACCGAGGCGAGGCGTTGATCTAGACTTTGTCCATTTTGTATATTCTTGTGTAGGTATGTGTATGATATCCAGGGTAGGTAAAGGCTGCATATCGCATCGTACGGCGTTGGCTATGGTATCTTTATCTATCCTCTCTTTCTCAAGTCTTCCCTCGCCCGAGGATTTCCTGCATGCCCGATCTTGTGGGCACTCAAACTTTTATCCCGCATATTAGACATCCAGTCTCCGATCACCATGAGGCTGACACTTTGTGGATGGTTGTGGCTGGGGTGTTACTGAGGCGGGAGAGAGTGAACATATTCTGCAACTCCGCGAAGTCTTCTGCAGCGCCGGCTTGCAAGTCTGTCGTTGCATAGATTGATGGAGTAACATTGCGACGCATTGGATAGCTGTAAAGTTGGCCGCACTTCTTCGACAGGACCTCCGTTGCGCAGGTGGCGGTCACTTGTTCCATCAAACTCCAGAGAAAGATGAAGGAGCATCGAGACTGGCCAAGGATTCCACGACATCTAGTCTAATCTGCGGCATTAGATTGTCCAGATGGCGCCCGCAGAAGGGCCGTTCCGCCTCGGTGACATTCCCATGCATTTACGGTAGGCCAATCGTCCCTGCTCGGCGCTCCTTCGTCGTTCGTTTCTCCAAGTCTCCACATGGCCCCCTCGTATTCGCGATGCCGCCCGGAAAGAGAAAACAGAATGCTGCGCGCGATTTAGGTCGCGTGCTAGACGTGATTTACGCCCGATAATCGCTCGACTATATAAATGACGTTCTCTGCTCTTGCCATTTGCGACTTTGCAACCTCCTTTTCACTCTGTACGTCAACGGATCTTACCCTAGGACTATGGCCCTACCCTTGAGGCGTTGGGATATCCTCGGCCCTCATCTCCAGACTCCTCGGATCCCCTTATCAGGTCATATCCGTCTCGAAGATGTGTACAGTACTTGATAACACAGGCCATTATAACTGCCCTGGAGGGGCACATAATACACAGTAGGGCTTACGAGAGCCTTGCTACCTCTTACGACTTACGAGATCTCCGACAACGCACCGAGTGCCCATGGTGAATGGCAGGTGTCCCTGAAGGAGAAGATGGCTATTATTAAACCCTGGGTCTCAGTGGCACCAGCTTCGATTGGCTGTTCCCCGCGGACACGAGTCGGACGATGGGCAAACGTTGCTTGGCAACCGTCGGATCCCGTTCTCAAATCCCGCCTCTCAACGGTCCAGACGGCTTCCTTTCGTTTTCTCAGTCTCCTCTTTTGTTCGCTTTTTCAGATTCTTCCATATAGTTGTTTAGCGGTCTATTCTGCAGAATCCTACATCGTTTCTTGTCCTTGAATTTTACGGACTCAGTTCTGTTTTCCCGGAACCTAATAGGCAGCCTGAGCCAACGCCGCCATGCCGAAGCGTTCCCACGGCTGTTTCGAGTGCAGGAAACGCAAAGTCCGCTGTGACGAGACAAAACCCGAATGCAATATCTGCCTTCGACGAGGCACAAAGTGTCCCGGCTATCGCCCAGCGCACGCCTTCGTCGTCCACACATTTGACCAGAACAGGGAGAGGATAGACATCAAAGAGGACGAGGACCGCTATAGATATGCGAACCAGACACAGTCCTCCGATAACACCGCTGTTGTGCCCGTGAGGTCCTCCGAATCCACATCCGTCGAGGGCCCCGTGCCGCGGCCTGTCAATCAGGCTGCAATAGATCGAGTCCAGTTCCTGAGCAGCTTCTTAAGCCTCTATCTCCCGAGCTGGAAAGGCGAGATCCTGACCCCTCCGTCGGCCATGATGTTCTACCTCCCCACCGTGCCTGCGTCGAGGCAGGTCTTCTCCGCTGCTCTTGACGCCGTGTCCATGGCTCAACTTGCCGTGGACAACAAAAACTACCCCCTGATATATCGCACCAGATCCATGTACGGGACGGCTCTGAGCCAGCTGATGAGGGCTATCAGCCACCCGGAAAACTCGCTAACAGACGAGACACTGTTGGCGACCTATTTGCTTGGCCTGTACGAGGTGCGCCAGCGATGTCCGAATGGTAGCTGTGGTGCGTATTCTGACGAGTCCAGGTATTCGTCGGCGTCACCGGCGGTCATGGATTCTACTACCACGTGCAAGGCCTTCTTCATCTGCTCCGGTTGAGAGGGCCTTCCGGTATCAAGACACCACTGGCCTTGGACATATTCCATGGTGTCCGTTACAACTGGGTACTTGCTGGCTCTGCCCACGACGCGTGAGTCGTCACTGACAGGCCCGAACAGTTATCCGTTGGGTATCGATTCCGCAGAGCCTCAATCCTAGACACGCCAGAATGGCTCGCCGTGACGGCCAAATCCGCACAGACGGACCCGTACGTAGCGTTGATAGACATCGCCATCGGGATCCCCCGGATCCTCGAACGAACCGACAAGCTCACCAAATCCGGCGCCTCCGCCGAGGAATTCGACAAGCTCATCTACGACTCCCAGCAGCTCGCCGACCGGGCCTTCGCGTGGCTGGCCAAGTTCGAGAGCAACGGCCCGCTGTACACCCAGGTGCCGATCGACCAGATGGACGGCTTCCTCACGTACTTCAACGACCACACGTACGACCCCGTGTACCACTTCAAGACGTTCGCCATCTTCACCACCCTGATCAATTACTGGATGGCCATGTCGATCCTGCGGTCCAACACGTTCGGCCTCGTGCGCCGCTTCCGCCAACTGGAGCCCAAGCAACTCCTCATGTGGGACCGCGAGCTGTCTGGGTACGCAGACAGTATCTGCCGGGCGGTTCCCTACGGCGTTCGGCGGTCCGCAGGGTATTGCGGCCGGTTTGGGACGCTGACGCCGCTGGTTGTCGCGAGGAAGTACTACGAGGCGAAGAAGGCCACCAAGGAGATGGCTTGGTGCGACAAGGTGGTCATTGGAGCACGCGTTCCTGGATTATACACGCCGCCTAGTCCGAAAGGGGATGGGAAGGCCGGTGCGGCTCAAGGGGAGAAGAGCGCTGCTGTTGACGTTGTGAAGACCTAGGGCGTGCCTGCGGACGTGGCTGGATGCATGTAGCCGACGAGGTTGGAGTTGGGCAATCTATGGGGATGTCGATCGACGGGACGATGGGTATACGAGTCATGCAAGGAGACCCCGCCCTCACGACCTGATTTGGGATTCCCGTCTCGACTTTGGTTACCCCGCGACACGTGCAAATCTACTCTCGCGATTCGACCAAGACCTGTCAGTTTCGGTGAGAGGGAGTGATCGGGGGTTTCTTTACGTCGGACGTTGGTGCGTCGTGCATGAGGCTTCCTGGACAAGTGGTGCTTTTGTGCTTGGACCTCCCTCTCCGCCATGGAGGCGGAGGACGTTTCCTCTGAGGCTCCGAGTTCTGGAAATTTCCGTCGCCGAAGAAGGTCTCTTCAGACGGACAAAATATGTCGGGGGCTACTTCTGTAAAGAGTGGAGACTGTCGATCTTTAATGATGGCCTACAGCACAGTACCAGGCTTGGAACCATGGTTATGCTGCGTGTCTCACGCATAATCACGCTCCTTCAGGAATGCATGGGCCGGGGCGAAGTTGGAACTTGGAAGCAGGAATCGGGTGCAACCAACATCTGACTATCATCTTTGAGATCGATGTCGCCGATAGAAACCAAGTTGACCGTTGTCCCTGGATTCTGGTGTCCAAGTCACAGTACCCACATAGCCCGAATGGGGTAGAGTATACCTCGGCCCCAGCACAGTACTGGCGGAGATTGCTGGTTGCAGCTTGCAACAACAATATAAAGGTGATTTCAAATCAAGGAAAAGGCCTTTCTGTACAAAAGACTAACCCTACCTTTACCAAGACTTCTCGCGACATCCTCCGTCGTCCCCCTGAGCCCCACGCATCACCCTCCTCCGACACAACACAACCGAACCATGTCCGGACAACAGACACACCAATGGATACTGGCCAATCCGCCAAAGGCCAACCCCATCCTCTCCGGCGACAACGCCACCTTCAAGCTCGAACAGAAGACCCTCCCCGCCCTCGGCTCGAACCAAGTCCTCGTCAAAGTCCTGTACCTCTCCAACGACCCAGCGCAGAGAGGCTGGATACAAGATGGAGTGGATCCGAAACGTCTCTACACCGAGCCCGTTGTGAAGGGCGACGTCATGCGCGCATTCGGCGTCTGCGAGGTCGTCGAATCCACAGCAGACAGCATCAAGAAGGGACAGCTGGTGCTCGGCACAACGGGGTGGACCGAGTACGCGGTGCTCAATGCCAACGAGTGCCGGCCTGTGCAGCCGGACGAGAAGGCCGGTATCCGACCCACACACTTCATTGGTGCTCTGGGAGGAACCGGCCTGACCGCATACTACGGCTTGGTGGACGTTGCAGGCGCGAAGTCTGAGGACACCGTCGTTGTATCTGGCGCGGCAGGCGCCACGGGCAGCATGGTGGTCCAGATCGCGAAGCACCTCGTGGGGTGCAAGAAGGTGATTGGCATTGCCGGCGGGGAGAAGAAGTGCAGGTGGGTGGAGAGCCTGGGCGCCGATGTGTGCATCGACTACAAGGCGGCCGACTTCGAGGAGAGGCTGAAGGCCGCGACGGAGGGCTTCGTCGAGGTCTACTTCGACAATGTGGGCGGCGAGATCCTGGATCTGATGCTCACGCGCATGAAGCGGTATGGGCGCGTTGCGGCGTGTGGTGCCATCTCGTCGTACAATGCTCCCGGCGAGGTGGGGATCAAGAACTGGTTCGAGGTCATCACCAAGTAAGGCCCCCTTTTGCTGTTAGTCATCGTGGTATCTCGTCATTGACTTCTGCATAGTCGCATCAACATCAAGGGCTTCATCGTGACCGATGCCATTGTTGCGGGCAAGACGGGAGAGATGATCGGCAAGCTGATCGAGGGCGTGAAGGAGGGCAAGATCCAGCTTGGACCGGAGGTGGAGACGGTTGTACCGACGAAGTTTGAGGATGTGCCCAAGACGTGGATGATGTTGTTCGAGGGGGGGAACCAGGGCAAGCTGGTGACGGAGATCAAGCAGTAAGCGAGTAAAATCGAGATATGTTGGAATGATACCTGCATATAAGCAAAGGTGAAGTGAATTGGCGCATCATAGCGTATGTAGTCGAGGGCGTGCAAGAGGACTGTGATCTGACATCTGAAGCCATATCAAACACCTGCGCACAGACCAGTTACTACTACCCCGCCATCCACCTGCATGGGCGTTCCTGCCCAGGCTGCCCCTCCTTCCCAACTCGGTCAACAGTCTTGGCGCCCAAACATGCCCATATGTATCACCAACAGCAGTCATCAGCCTTCCTCTGCCCTCATCCTTCCAAGGCTCTCGTCGTCCTGTCCTCGTGCTCTTCCCCTCACTCTGCCGCATATTGTGCCGAATATACAAACCTCACCATAGCAACCAACCCCTCTTGTGCTTATCGGATTGATTGCCTCCCAGATTGCGCGCGTGCGGACCATGCTGCGGCTTGGCGATTCCCCGTCTGACACGTGCAGCCTCGCGCCATTTCAAGGTTTCTTGCAGCATCCCGTGCCCATGTCGATTCTCTGCTAGCCTAGAGTCCTATATAGACTATCTCCAGCTTTCAGTTTCCTTAGAGACGGCGGAAACAAAAGTCACCGCCACCGCCTCCCTCAGCGCCCTCGTACCACCGGTCCAATATGCGCTGCTATGGCACAGGTGCTGGGCGTCATTTATCCGGTGCTTCATGACCAGTTTACCCGCCGCAGTCCAAAAGGCTGCCACGGTGGATCCCACCATGCAAACTTACCGTCGCTATGGCCAAGTCCCGTGGCAGAGTGGCAGGAGTGGGAAGAGAAAATTAACAGGTACCCCACGCCAATGACGCTGCCACCTGCTGCCACCACTGCCACCACACTGTCCTGCGGCAAAGAAGTTTCCGTTCTCCCCTCTAGAAGACGCGGATAGGCAAAAAGCCGCATTTGCCCGTGCCAGGAACAATTGCCCATTGCGGCATGCCAGACGCCTACCACTGTCCCCGCGGGTAGCCTTCATGGCAGTTGTCTGTCCCATGTACCTACATGGCCCCTCGTACTGATGCAGATGCGTTGGAAAGTTACCCAGTTTCACGGTAACTGCTACTGACCTCAAGCTGTAACCCAGCATGCCGGGCACAAGTTGATACAATGTAGAGCCACGAGGTGAATACGAAAGGTGATGGAAAGGCAAGGCCGAGGGGATCCCGCCTGGCGTCAAACCGGAGCAAAGGTTGAAGACGCAGGGTCGTTTATATTTCAACAACAAGACCAATCTGCATGGAGACTGGCTCAGACGGGCTTCGCGTTGTCAGTTGATGCCCTCGGGGGATCTGATGCCCCAAGATCTGTGGGACCCTGGCTAAAAGGGTATCTGTATTAATATCCCACGGCTCCCCTCTGCTTCCTTCCCAACATCCCACATTCCCCCTCCATTCTGCCTGCTCCTCTTCTTCTTCTTTTTCTTCCTCCTTCTCCTCCCAGATACCCCACCTCCACGAACCCGAATCCACCACAGCAGCAATGGCGTCTCCCCTTCTCACCCTGAACGATGGCCACAAGATGCCCCAGGTCGGTTTCGGCCTGTGGAAGGTCGCCAACGAGGTCTGCGCCGACGTTGTCTACAATGCCATCAAGACTGGCTACAGGCTGTTTGACGGAGCTTGCGGTATGTACCTGACTTCCTTCCGGGAGCACATTGGGATATGAGAGATCGCCATTTACGCCAAAGCTATTGCCCAGACCGCGCCTGCTGCTCTTCTGCTCCGAGTCCGCAAAGCTGCTGGGAGCCGTTGGCTAAAATGCTGTGCATTCTGCCCTTGTGTGGTCGAAAAAGAATGCCGATGAGGTCATCGGTTGCCGGCCCACCTTTCCGCATTTGATCCATCTCCTTCGCGTCCAAGCCGACCCCTGTCGAATTTCTCCTCCATCTTCCATCCATGTATACACACTGACGGACAACCACCACAGATTATGGCAACGAAGTCGAAGCCGGCCAGGGCGTGGCCCGCGCCATCAAGGAGGGCCTCGTCAAGCGCGAGGACCTCTTCATCGTCAGCAAGCTGTGGAACTCGTTCCACGACGAGGAGCAGGTCGAGCCGATCCTGAAGAAGCAGCTCGCGGACTGGGGGCTGGACTACTTCGACCTGTACATTGTGCACTTCCCCGTCGCCCTCAAATACGTCGCGCCCGAGACGCGGTACCCGCCGGGCTGGTTCGTCGACGACGCGGGGACCCAGGTCGAATACGGCAAGAGCTCGCTGCAGGAGACGTGGAAGGCGATGGAGGCGGTGCGCTCCAAGGGCCTGACGCGCAGCATCGGCGTGTCCAACTACACGGGCGCCCTGCTGCTCGACCTGTTCCGGTACGCGTCCGTCAAGCCGGCGACGCTGCAGATCGAACACCACCCGTACCTGGTGCAGCCCAAGCTGCTCGAGCTGGCCAAGGACAACGGCATCGTGGTGACGGGCTACTCGTCGTTCGGCCCGCAGTCGTTCGTCGACGGCGACATGGCCATGGCCAAGGACATCCCGCTGCTCTTCGACCACGACGTGCCCACCAAGATTGCGCAGAAGCACGGCAAGACGACCGCGCAGGTGCTGCTGAGGTGGGCGACGCAGCGCGGCCTGGCCGTCATCCCCAAGTCGACGACGCAGGAGCGCCTGGAGGAGAACCTGGCCGTCACCAGCTTCGACCTCACCGAGGACGAGATCAACCAGATCTCGAGCCTGGACAAGAACCTGCGGTTCAACGCTCCTCTCAACGTATGTGGCTTTCTTCCATTCCCGCATCTGCTCGATATTGGGATTGTGGCTAATGGTAGTTTCTTCTAGTGGGGCATCCCGATCCCTCTCTTCTCCTAGATTGCTTGCTGGAGAATAGACGACGATGACGATGACGATGACGGATCACCCGGCACAGGCATTGGGTATTCGGCAAACGGACGGTCTGCAGGAAGAGGGGCCCTGGGGTCTCGGGAGAAGAGGCGCGCAGGAAGACGGCTGGACGGCCGGCGTAATGGCACTGCAACGACAACGACCATGCAGGTACATACAGTACATATGAAATAGGATAATGACGCTTCAATTTTCCACGTCGAGTAGTCAAAAAGACTGGCTACTCGCTTCTCAGTACTGCAGTTCTATCTAAATTATGGCTCGATTGCTGTTACCGCCGTGCAGCGTTCCGAGTTCCGACCACCGGTTCCGAAGTTCCGACGTGCGAGTTTATTAAATTAGGAAAGGATGGAGATCCCTTGGATCACAATCACAGAGTACAATCCGGTAAGCGCCCTTCATCATTCTCTCGTGAAAATGGAGAGCACAGAATACAGCAGGGGCACAGCGGCACTCGTGCCCCGAATCCAATCCAGTCCTTTCCAACGCTAGAATCCCATTCACACCATGGACGTCCTGGATCCCGCAGCTTCACTGTCCTTACCACCACCTGAACCGCCGTCGCTGTGGGCTTGCAGCCAGGCCACACTCAAGCGCGCTTGACGGTGAAGTCAGTAGTTGCAATACCTTCGATCTTCACCGGGAGGTTGATGATGGTCCTTGTTCCCTCCTTGTCGTCTGTTGCACATGGCGTCAGTATGCGCTTGAATGGCACGAATACGCCAACGGGATACTTACCTGGATCCCAGCACTTCTCGCGCACGAGCAGACGACCCGGGATGTCCTGGTCCCAGTCCAGCAAGTCGGGGACAGTCTCCCCACTCCTCCCACCACTTCCCGTTCCTCCGCTCGCTGTGTCCTCGCCCTCGCCCTCGCCTGCAGAGTCGCTCCGATCCCGCCAAAACGCAAACTCCTTGAACTCCCTATCATTATTCAGGTACCTAACATACGTCCTCACCCATCGCGTCCCACAGCTCTCACAGTCGCCCTTCCGGTCCTCTTCCCCATCCGCACAGGAACCCTTCTGCTCGGGCGTGAAGAACTTGGCGCCGTGGCCGCCGCATCGATCTCTGTCGAAGCCCTTTATCTCGCCGCAATGCATGCACATCTGCCGCATGGCGCTGACCCACTCGTTGCGGCCCGTGTTCTCCTCGGTGCGGACGATTTTGACGAGGCTCCCCACGTGCCACGCACAGAAGCGGGAGGGGACGGCTACGACTGCCTGCTCGTTGCCGGGACAGGGCAAGGCAGGCGCGGACCTGGAGTTTGAAACCGACCGTGGGAGCGGGGTTGGGAGGATGCAATAAGGGCTGCTGCTGCTGCTGAACATGGCCGGGGGGTAGGTCGATTTGCAGCGGATGCAGCGGATGCGTTGCGGGATGTCGTTTGGGGACTGCGGGGGAAGCGAGAGATGGGTGCGGATGTTGAAGCGGGCGCAACGACTAAGGACAGCATCTCTGCCCTTGAGTGGCTGTATGCCGGGGTTCTTTGCTGAGGGGAAACCGTGGGAGGCGGTGCGGGAAAGATAGCGAGGAAGGGGAAGAACGGCGCGGAGGCGGCTGTGGGTGAGGTTGAGTGCGAGGATGGCGTCGGGCGGAAGGTGGTCGGCTACATCGAGGAGGAGCTCGGTGGGAAGGTCTAGGAGTGGACCGCGTGTAGTCGAGCCCTCTTGGGCTGTCGGGGTGTCTGGTGGTGTGGGCGGAGCCACGTTTGTGTTTGTGGGGGATCGCCGAGGTTTTGGACTCCTTGTGATTTCGAGAGGTGGTGCGGACAGTTTCATTTTCTTGTGGGAGTCGGACGTGCTGCAGCTGGGTGGTGGGAATGGACGAGTGTTGTTACCCTTGGGCAGTATGCCGGCACGATTGTGCTCTTTGCCTCTTCCTTCGCTTTGTCTGCCAGCACTTTGTTCTTGAAGAGCAGTTTCTTTATCGACGCGTGCACCTTTTGCGTTTGTCGTATTTCGACGCCCATTCGTTGATCTCCTCATACTGTGTTGCTGCTGCTGATGTGCGAGGATGAGATCCGTGGTTGGCCCGGGGTGATAAGAAAGCAGACTCTATAAGGTTCTGAATCGGTGGAGTCATGAAAATGTGTAGCAGTCAGGAAAGGAGGAGGTTAGAGAAAGTGGGTTATATCAAGGGCAGTGACCGCTGTTCGTCATGGAGAAAGACGCACTGACGAGCACCGGTGCTTGACTACGCCCCAAGGAGCCCACGGGGGGGAATCGTGACCCAGTCGCCCGGTATGACAGGGCAAACATGTCAGAAATGAAATGGCCATGGTGCCCAGGCGGTGGAGCTGGGCAGTCGTAGAATAGATATGGGAAAAACCCTGGATGAAGTTTGGTGTTGCACCGGGCCGGGGGGAGACTGTGATGTCAGTCCAAACGGATCACCAAACAAACAACGCAGCCGCCAGGCATGGCTACGAATGATGCCGGTTTCAGGCCTTGTCTCAGCAGATTGAGCGACCAGGAGTGAAAGCAAGTGGATCTTGCTTCATGGACGCGTGCCGGGCGGTGGGTAACGGTGATGCGGCGATGCGCTGCGGCGTGTACGGTGCACTGTGCAGGTGTGCCTGCGGTTGGTTGCCGCGTGATGGTGGAAGTTGGAAAGGGGGAGGACGACGGGATTGCAGGAACACAAACCGTTGACGAGGGCAGAGGGCAGAGGGCAGGGGGATGGGAGAGAGATGACGAATTGATGCAGGTACAGATGGACGGAAGAAATGGTGATGTATATGGAATCTATAGGGGATATAGTGGAGGTGGTACTTGTGCCTTGATTTTTTGTCTACGCTGTCTGCAATCCAAGGATAGTAGGATAGAGGTCGGTCGGGCGTCCACGGTAGGGGTAAGGTACAGGGTCATCCTATACAGCAAGGCGTTGCAGCATGTCAGGATACCGCATGACGAGACGCTCTGTGTGCATAGAGTAACACGGGCGAGGGGCGAGTGACCCAGCTGTACGATGTGAGCTTGGAGTCAAATGCGCGAGGGAGCTGATGCGTGAGAGATATAAAGGCGGCAGCAACAAATGCCCCAACACAGCCTATTATTCCACCTGCAGGAACTTTAGAACTGTAGTGACGTGCATTTGCAGCTGGCGACGTCTGATGGTGGAGGAATGATTGCAGTCCGTGTCAGCACGTGCAGCCGTGTTGTTATTAGTCGTTCGCAGCGGCGCCGTCCAAGTGTCGTGTCCATCCCTCCTCGTAAGCGCTCCAACCGCAGCGTGTGGCGTCGTCGGTCGTCCGAGTCCCCCCCACACACACACAGGCCGTGGACTGTACAGTACAGTAGACTACTACTTGGGGCTGGAGGTCCGCAGGTCCCCATCTGGCAGGAAAGCCGACACGATGGGTGGTCTCGCTGCACCTCCATGTGCGATGATGCCAACTTTGAACTGCAGCCACGAGAGCTTCCCAAGGGCTCACCCAACTGCAAACTGCAGGTGCCAAAAATTTGAAAAACCAGTTCGCTGTCTCTGCGTCGTGGTGATTGGGGCCGTCTGGGCGGACCCCGCACAGGGAAGGGAAGGCCTTGGGTCGAGGTGGGCAGCGCAGGCGGTGATCACATTCACATTGGCAAAGTGGTGGTGAGCCGTCACCCGTGAGCTGCATGGCGATGCCGGAGAGGGCGAGGCAAGCGAGGTGTGTGTGCCACGAATCCACGATGGACCATGGAGGGATGGTGGAAGGTGATTGTAAAGTGGGGGCCCACGATGTCTATACGAGGCAGGAGAGAGTCGAAACTGTCGAAGAAGAACCCGCAACCATTCTTTTTTGGGAACGGGGTGGGAAGCTAGGAGGTTGAGCATTCGGCCCGGCGAGCAGCAATTTGAGAGGCTTCCTCAGTACTAAGTACATAGGGAGTACAGTGATGGATGGATGAGGGGATTATTCTCGGAGATGGGAGCACGGGCAGCAAAAGTAGATGACGCCCATCTATGTACCCACCAGAGGGATAGAGTTGCCTTTTATATATATATACATATATATACGACAGGTCCATGACAGTGATAAGTAGATGCAAAGCAGCAACAAAGAAAGTTGTCCCCCCCCGTCCCGTCCCGTCTTCTTAGTGCCCAGCATGTGGCTGTCGAACCACATGAACGTGCTATGTACCACCCCTCCCGCAGGTGTTGAACCTCTTATTATTTTACTTAATTATTCCTCCCTCAGTCACCCGTCCGTCTGCCCGGCGCGGCCTCTGAGCCTCTCTGGTTATCTGACGATGCGGAGTGTGGATTCGGCATCTCTACCTAGGTACAGTACAGTGTAGCTCTTCTCGAACGGGCCGACTCGCACTATTTTCGAGAATGAAGCCGTTGGAAGGCCTCCATTCACTCCATCAACAAACATCGTTCACCAATCACCCCTTGCACCACCATGGATATGGAGGTTATAATTGCGTGCAGCGACGAGCTCCGTGGACTGGTGGATTGTGGTCCTGGGTGGACCGTGTGCCGTGGACCGTGGACCGTGGACCGTGGACCGTGGCTCGTGGCCCGTGTATGGCGGAGATTGCCTAGGTAGGATGAGGAGGGTCCTTGAGAGCCTTGAGAGCCTTGAGAGCCTTGAGAGCCTTGAGGGTCTGTTCACCCTCTCGGCCTGGGCTAGCGTAAATAATATTTGGGGACTTCATTGGGCTCTCCCAGTCCCGGCTCTCCCTCTCTCCCTCTCCCCTTTCCACCCGTGGACCACCCGGCCGATTTCATCCCGCACCACCTCCGTACCCTCCAACCCTCCTCCCTCTCCTCCCTCTCCTCCCTCTCCTCAACTCCACACCGTCTGCCTCGAACTGCGCACTCGGTCAAAATCCACCTTTGCCCTGCGCCTGCACGGTATCCCTCGTCGCTCCTTTGCCTCCTCCCTCCTTCCCTCTAGGGGCTCCCATCTTCTCGGTAAGCGGCACCCGTCCGTCCTATCACCATCTCCCTCTTCCCCTCTAGGAAACCGGCCTGACAAAATTCTTTTCTCCCCCGTCCAACCTGCGCAACAACGCCCCCTCCCCATATTCCCCCACGACCGTCGCTGTCCGCTTCATCATCTATCCTCATCTTATCCCCCCATTCCGCCTCCATTTTTTCCCACGTCGTTAGCTGGGCCAATTCTCACCCTGCCAACAGTCGCCAAATCCGTGCCGCCGTGCGCATCCTCTCCAACCACCTCCCTCGATCGCCATCCCCCCCCAAATCATTCTCGACCGCCAACAACCCTCCATCTCCCCCCTCGAAATGGCCTATTACAATGACCCCCAATGGCAAGCCCCCGGCCGCCAGCCTTCATGGGAGCAGCCTCAACCTCCCTCGCGATCCGGTATGCCGAAACAAACACAACTCTACCCTCGGGAATCGCCAATAACAGATCTTGCAGGCGCGAGCTCCACCGTCAACACCAGGGACGAGCCCATGGCTTTTGTTTCTCAGTTTGAAGGTACGTAGTGCCTGCCACTGCACGCACGGCCAACGCGGTCGCGGTCACCGTCACCCCTGGGGAGAATGGCGTGCATCCCGCGACTCGTGCGTCTGCATGACATGGGAACGAAGCTGATGGCAAGACTACAGAAATCGACCGCGCATACGAGAACATGGCCAAGAGCGGAAAAGGTTTTGGTTACCCCATGATGGGTCCTCGCCGTGAGTCTATGCCCATGATGGGTCCACGTCCTTACCTCGAGTATGGTGCGGGACATGCATCCCCTTTCGCCCTCTACCACCTTTCTGACCCTCCCCCAGATCCCCGCATGGGCCCCCAGCGTCACCACTCCCTCACCGAGTACGACGGCATGCGATCCCACTCGGCCTCCAACGTCCAGGGCTACTACCAGAACCAGCGCTACATGCCCCGTCCCAACGACGCCGACCAGATGGCCCAGGCCAAGCGCCGCATGGCCGCCCAGCGCGAGCGTGAGCTGCGCAACTACCACCAGGAGCAACAGTATCACAGAAGTAAGGATTCGGAATCTGGGCAACAATAGAAGAAGGGTGGTGGTTAACTAGGGTAATGCAGATATTTCTGGTTCCAAGTCCGACCGCTCCATGAGTCCGAACACGATGAGTGAAGAGGAACGTCGGGAGCTCATTGCTCGCCAGCATCGTGCTCTCTATGGCGATCAGTCGGCTCTGTACAGTAGCAACAATCCCACCTCGAGCCAGGACGTTCGAGTCAACTCCTCTGCCGCCGGCCGTGGCTCCTCCCCGCTGGCCTATGACCCCTTCGGCATGCAAGCTCAGAATGCCTCCAAAGACGGCGCCGTCCAGATGCCCGCCAGGGACAAGGACGTCGCCGGCGGTGCCCAGGACATGCGCGGCAATAGCAACCCCTCCCCCTCCACCGCTCAGAACCCCAGCTTCAGCCTGTTCGACAACTCTCAGCAGGCGAGCCGCACCTCCAACTCGTCCCCCGGCGGCTCCCCTCCCCTCCAAGGCCACAAGGGCTCCAATTCCGGTGTCGCCCCCATCGGCACCCGCCCCACGACCAACCAGGGCCAGCCCGCCGGCGCTCCCCTGAGCAAGCGCGCCACCACGCCGCTGCCCTCCCCCCTCAGCTATTCTTACAATGCCAGCGACCAGAACAACAACGCCACAAACTCCACCTCTGGCTCGCTCAACCCCTCGTCCACGGTCACGGACAAGGGCCCCATCTGGGGCAACAAATCGGGCGTCTGGGGAAACACCCCCTCTCAGGGTGTGCAGGCCTCCGTCTGGGGCTAGAATCCCTAATCTTTTTCTTGCTGTAGGAAGCACGTCCGGAGTTTCTGCATTTCTGGTGTCTCGGGAATTCAATGTCGGGTCTTCGAAACGGGGGTTGGAGCGGGCTATGGCGGGTCGGTGAAAATCATTCTGGGTTCCAGTTTTATCCTCACGGCGTGGTTTGTCGCATCGGGCTCGGACTGTCCACGGATTGCGTTGCTCTTATGCACCACTGGAGTTCTCTGTACCTTTTGCGCCGTGGACCACTGCATTCGTTCTTTGGGAGGGGGGGGGGCGGGGGTTGCTGTACGGACATGGGGGTTGGGCTTGGCTGTTCTTCGCTACCTTATCGGAGGATCGCTGGGGAGTTACTGCGTTTGTTTGTTTGTTTGTTTCCTTCTCCTTTTTGTGGGTGTTCCTCTGCTCTTGCCGATGTTTGGTTGGGGGTTTTTGGTTGCGGTTCTCCGGCATTTAAAGACGGTGTAGGGGACTAGTTTTTGGCATCTCTGTCATTTGGGCGACTCAGACTCAGTGCTATTACGTATGGCGGGATACCTTTCGGTGTAAGGAAACGGGTTATAGTATGGGTAGTATGGGGTTTAATGGGAAAAAGTGGTTTCTTGGTACGATGGTATGGTTCTTCGATGCGTCGTTGTGTGCATAGTTTGTTATTAGTATATACTCGACCCTAGACGACCGGAATTGGGACCTCCATGGATCAATTGATACTGGAGTTCACGCTAGTCACGTGGTTGCATCCCTGATATCTTGGCGCTCGGCGGAGTAACCTATCGCGCTAAGCCCGATGGCGGGCCCCCAACCCCAGCTCCCGTTTCTAGAATTGTGTCCTCTCCTCGACATCACGACCACTGTTTCCCCGTACACTCCCACAACCCTCACGCCACTCCCACTCCCCATTTATTCTCTCTACTCGCCCGGTACTCCTGCTTTTACATTGGACCTCTAGCGCACATCATGGTACGTTGCCCCTATGCCAATTGTCACCCTTCACGACACATGAACGCTTCGGCCTCTGTAACGGCACGCGAAAGAGATATGTAATGGCTGGCTGGAGCTATCGGACCATTGGAACGACCACAGTCCCAATTGCATCTGAACCACCCATTCCCTCAGCCTGTCCAGGCGCTCCCTCCCACTCATCCGTCAAGACGCTTCGTCCCCTGACAGCCCGTCGCTAACACCCTCATGCAGTCTTCCCCTCGCGCACAGTCGCCGTCCGGCAATGCGGCCTCCGGCTCCACGACCGCTCGCCCTTCTTCCCCCAAGCCCCCAGGCGGCCCTGCGACCGTGATGAGGAGGAAGGCGGCTGCCGACCGCGCAGAGAAGTCGGCGAACCAGAGGCCAAGCAGCACGCGCGCGGCCGGTGCGGGCGGAAGCTCCAGCACCATGTTGCGTAAGTGGCCAGTTTTGTTAGGGGGAGCTACAATGGACAGCTGGGGCTGTAGAGAGCTCGAGAGTGGGGCGATTGGATGCACGGTGCCTGTGAAGCTGTTGGCACATGGAAACGGCTGGCCTCCTACAGAGAGCATCCGATTGCGCCGCTCGGGAGCCCCTACAGTCCCAGGTCCCCCCGGGAGCATCATCAAAGAAAGAAAGACCGTCCGCTAACCCAAAGTCTTTAGGCCTCTACACCGACGAATCCCCCGGGCTGAAGGTCGACCCCGTCGTGGTCATGACTCTCTCCGTCGTTTTCATCTTCAGCGTTGTTGCTCTTCACGGTATGTCTCCCCACTCAACTCCTCCACCCCTTTCTCACACATATGCTCATTCCAATCCAGTTATCGCCAAGGTCATGCGTCGCTTCTCGGCATAGACGAACCCTTCCACCTTTCTACATATCCACATTTTTCGACCCCATCCTGCCGCGTTTTTAGGGCAGGAAGTGCGAGAGCAGCAACATTTTTCGAAGTCGGGGGTTTTCCGAGTCTGGGTTCATGCCCCGCGCTGGAGGATGGGGGGCAAGGGGATTGCATAAGGGAGGCAGGCAACACTGGGAACGGGGACCTCGATCCAGAGCAAAGACCTTGCGGCTATATCTTATTTCGGCGAGCGAGGCAAGTCAGTGGTGCGACGAGGCGGGTGGGATTTCGGGATGTATTGTAATCGGCAATGAAATCAGCGTGGAGTTTCGCGTGCGTTGCTTGCTTTCTGCTCGGCCTGGCTTGTCCATATCTGAAATCCGATTGACGGGAAATGCGATAGGTCTCCGTATTGCACTGTTCTCGTCCTTGCTTGCTTTTGCTTGCGCCCGGCTATTAGTAGGAGACAAAGCGCGGCGAGCAGAGAGAGCCCCCTCTCAATCCCATCGAGCCTACGACAGCGAGTAACTTAGCGTCTCCGGCTTTTGCTGGGTGGAAGAGAAGAGGAACACGGCGTTTCCCGGTGTACCGATGAGATCAGGATTAAGGATGTGACTACCGTGCTCGGCAGGAGCGAGAGCGATGGAAAACCTGGTCTCCATGGCCGGCCGGGGGTTAGGTAGTAGGATTCGAGTCGTGAGAAGGTACTACTGTTCTGGTTGGATGGGGAGGGGGAGGGAGGCTGGGTCGTGCGTTCGTACGGTACGGGTACGGAAGCTGGGTCGTTGGGGGACAGGGCTATCATATGCGGACGTCGTGGTGGTTGTGATGGAATGGGGATGGGTCTGGTGGGATTGCTCTGAGGGGATGGTTCTGATAGGATGGTCTAACGGGGTTGTTCTACCAGAGTCCCCATGTTCTGGTACAACTGTTCTGGTAGGGCTGTTGGTTCCTACTAACCACCCTAGCCCTTTTCATAGTATGATTCGAGTCGTTTCTCGAGACAGTCTGTGCGGTTCTGTGCGATTCGCGTGAGGGGGTCTGGCCTGTTTGTTCGTACTGTGCGGTGGAATTGTTCTACTGGAAGTGTTCGGATTGAGTTTGTTTGGGTGGGATAGGTAACGTATCTGGTGTCTTGACTGTTTGCTGGTACTGATAGAACAATTCTGATAGAACAATTCTGATAGAACAATTCTGATAGAACAATTCTGATAGAACAATTCTATTAGACTAATTCTGCTAGAATAGAATAGTTCTAGCCGTACGCGGCTACTCTGGCCTAGAATCAGTGAACCGTTTCTCTCAGATATACGCCTGTTTGAGTTAGCAACAGCGCGTTCAGTACTGTTCTGTTCGACCCAGTCGCGCAGTTCGTTCGTTCGGATGGGTATACCCCGTTCTAGAACAAGGTTCTCCCAGCTGTTCGCTCGTTCGAATGGGGATATCCTGTTCTAGAACAAGGTTCGATCAGCTGTTCATACTATCAAAAGTGTGGGAGTCGGAGTCTGTCGTATGCTTTTTGGTAATAGCAAACCCAGCATGACGGAGCAATTCGACAGTCGACAACCACAAAGAGTGAGCATCTAGTAGGGATTGCACATTGTATATATTTTATTATTAAACACCATCTGTGCTCTGCGTTTGCATAGCAACACCTGTAATATCCACCTGTTCAATTAACCAAAAACAAATGAATGCACAACCCTTCCTCCACAGCCACACAGACAACATCACACCTACTGCCCCTTCCACCCCTCCACCAACACCACAGGCCCAGTATAGTTCTTCCTACCCCGGAACCAATAATCCGCGACGCACAGGACCGCCACGCCCACGAACATGACGACCGACCAATTGAAATCCTGCAGCGTGACGGGCGTGGTGTTGGGCCAGAAGCACCAGAAGAAGGCGTGCGTGGCCCAGAGCAAGCCCACCGTGTTGATGGGAACGCCCCATTTTCCCAGCGACCAGCGGCAGCGCGGAAGCAGCTCCGGGTGCTGGATGCGGCGGTACAGGACGGCGCCGATGGAGAACATGTACGTGATCATGAGGGAGACGACGTTGAGGGAGATGACTATGGGATTTCCGCCGTCAGTGATCTGGATACTTGATAAGACCTTGGGTGGAGGGGGCTAAAACTCACTGGCATTGAACGCAACGTCACTGCCAATATTGATCAAGCTCAGCGCAATGGTGAAGATGCAGGTGAACGTCACGGCGTTCGCGGGCACTTGCAGCCCCTTGTTCACCTCGCCCAACCATCCGCTGAACGGCAATCCCTTGTCTCTTGCGAATGCCCACGTCTGGCGACTCGCGCTCAGGTTGAAGCTCAGGGTTCCGGCGAAAATGAGAATCGTGGGGATCACGTTGAGCACGACCGCTCCCGCAGGAGACACGGCTTGGAGGAATACCCACATGTGCGGGTAGCCAGTGACGTGATCGAGGGCGGCTTGGATGTCGGTGATCATGTAGACGTAGGAGATGAGGAAGACGAGGCCCAGCGCGCCGTTGAGCACGTACGAGCCCAGCATGGCCCGGGGCACGGTTTTTCCAGCGTCCTTGATCTCCTCGGACATGTGGGCTGCGGCGTCGGAGCAGATGCAAGCGTACACGGCACTGATCTGTCCCACCATCAACGCCAGTCCCATGGTGCTCCATCCGCCGTCATTCTTGAACTCGGTAAAGGTCGTCTTCGCCGACGCCCGCGGGCTCAGCACCCACAGGACGATGATGATGGCGAGGAAGCCGAAGACGTGGACCACCAACATGATGTTCTGGAACATGGGCATCAGGCGAGCGCCCCAGATGTTGAGGGCCCAGACGACGATGGCGATGGCAATCACCATCAGTGTACCCTGCCAGTTGGTCGGCTCGTACTCAGGGTGCATGACGACTGCGCAGGCTTGAATGAGGGTGCCAACGAGAAAGGGTCCTGAGGCGGTGCCGGCTTGCCAGGAGAGGGTGGACATCCAGCCTGAAGAAGAAGATCATTAGCTCTCGTCAAACAGTAGAGGGAGTGATTGCGAGACCCAGCCAGCTATACATTGCTCCAAGGCGGAATTACACATACCGGCGAAGTAGCTCACGGGCTTCTGGATCGATGGCGGCGAGAACTCGGAGACCCAGTGATACTGTCCTCCAGCAGTGGGCGCCATGGAAGCCATTTCAGCCAGCGAGGCGACGACGAAGCAGAATCCGGTGAAGATCCAGACATAGGACCAGATGAGGCCCGCGGGGCCGCCATCCACGAGGCCTTGAGTGGTAGCTCTGTGGGAGAGTGTGAGTATGTATATCAGATGTCAATTGATCCTTCGCCGGGCGTCAGCCATCCCGACAGGCTGGATATACTCACGTCATGAGGACTTCCCATGTTCCCTGGATGATGACAGTGAAGGCGAGGGCAGAAAGAGGACGATAGTTTCTCTATCATGGTGCGGTTCGTGTTAGTTCTCGTGGCCCTCGATTGCCATGGGGGAGGACAATGGTTCAGTCCCGGGGTCACAGTATACGGACTCCGTACATACCCTCAATTCCTGCACCTTACCCATACGTGACATATCCGCCCTATCATTCTTCGTGTTCCCCTTGAGGGAGTCGTGGTACGTATCCCCTGCATCCTCCTCATCGATGCTCTGCGTCTTTGGCAGAGAGGTTGCGGCGTCCGCCTCCTTTGCCACGGAGACGTGGTCGTCGAACTCCTTCATCATTCACAGCCGATTCTAATGAACAGACAAGGGAATGCAATGAGTGGGGTGGGAAAAGATCAGATTAACCACACCAAATGGAAAGGAATGGCACAAAAGACGAAGACCCCCAGCGCTCGCACGCTGTCGCACAAGACCCGGACGATTGCAACGGCGGACTTTTGTTGGCTGCAGGTTGCAACAATCACGGTCTCGAGAAAAGTGCAGCCCAGGCGCACGGGTCGCGGAGTCGAGTGATGGCAAAGCGGGTGGTCCCCCAAACTTGAAGGCCAGACATGCCCATCCGGGCTAGATGGGGGAGAGTGCCCGGGGGAAGCAGAATCCCCGTAATCATGCAGCAGCCCTGGGAGTGGTGCAGGCATGCAACCGTGGCAGGCTGGTCGCCATGCTCGTGCAAGCGACGGCCACGCCGCGAAATTGCGGATTCAAGAATCATCCGAGCGCAAAGTGGTTGAAGACTTCAGATGGCGCGGGGGGACATCCGGTGGCGAATTGAAACGGTTGCTTGTGTATTCCAGAAATGGTGGTGGAGGATGTGCCTAGAGGTGTTGTGGTTAGCAACTCTCTCTAGCGGACCTTCGGTTGCACCTCCCGAAGCCTGCAGGAAGCCCAAGAATTGCAAAACCCTCTCAACAAGTGCTGACGGTCCACGATGGAACCATTGTCCCAGTGCGCGGTCTTGGTACTGAACGCTTGGCACCAAAAAATGTCCCTGGGAGGAAAACGAAACCAGCCCATTATCAGTCACGGCTATTGCACTAGGAGAACAATGCCTTTGTGGAGCCAAAGCCGAGCAAAAGGAACCATTGAGGATTGCTGATTCGACCCAACAGTCGGCAGGCGGGAACGCGAGGGAAGGGACGAAGGGCGGAAGCGGGACAATCGACGCCGCCTCGACGCCGTCTCGACGATAGAGTTCACCACCCAGGAGCCTATCGATCGCAAGCAGGTTGCTCACGGTGCTCATTCTCCTCATGTTTCCGAGTCTCAGACATACTTTCCGGCACACCCGGCACATGGCGGACATAAAACAAAACACACTGTTGGATTCTGTGGTAACGCCCCAAGCGCCATCGCGCATCCTCAGCTTGGTGTTGGAAGGGCAGGGGAGCCAATGGTTCGACCATCTTGTCATAAGAGCAAGGATCCGGAGTTTTTTTTTCCTGAGGGCGAGTATTCCGTGCCTATCGGTTACCGTAAAGAAGTCCAAGCATCAGCATAGAAATAAAAAGGAAATATGAAATTCCAGTCTGCTGGGTCTAACTGGTGTTTCGCAAATCGTGGCAAGCCGGGGTCTCTGCCTTCATCCGTACCAGTCATGTTGACAAGTTCCTTTGACTCCACGGGAGATATCTCGCATGCTGAATAATTATGGGAACCCATCAGCAGTGGGAGTGAAAAAATAACACAGTCTTCAGCTAGCGGGTGATTATGAATACTTCACAGAGTTTGGGAGAGCTCGTACGAAAGTTTGGAGATCCACGAAGCCACGAAAGACGGGAGTCTAGAGCGTCAGTGGCTCATTTCCCACGAGGTCACCGAGTGGGATATTGTACTGGACGACAGGAGAGAGACTCTCCGACGCATGACTGGGAGAAGATTTTAATGAAGCATTTCATCGGATGGGGGAACATAACGGCCAAGTCACGCAACAGGACTAAATAACGAGAGTCAAGGGGAATATACCCCTCAGTATAGGCAGCGTTCCCCAGGCCCCTCGTGTTCTGGAGAGATCCCACGTTGCCTTTCCAAGACTCCAACAGCGCCCAGCCCATATCCCGTGCAAGGGAAGCCAGCACGGCACCCGCCATTTGGGCCTTTGTGCCCTGTGCTCGGGATCCGCTCGTGTACACATGCAGCATGCTCCCAACGAGGTCCTCATCGCCATGCTTATTCTGCACTGCTGTCGCGCCCTTTCCAATTAGATAACCATGGCAGCCTTCCTTCTCATTTGTCGTTATCAATAGGCCTCTCGATGGGAGTTTGAAAATTCTCTCGCGCGCGAAACCCTCCTTTCCAATGCGATGGCCGACGTCGAAGTGATACCTGCGCCCTATGTCATCACGGAGAACGACAAACGCGGCCTCGTGGTCGTTATAGCTGCTACAACACTCTCGTTCGTCTGGACCTGTCTATTGATCAGAATATGGTTGCGACTCAAACCGCGAGAGTGGAAGCTAGATGACTACTTCCTCGTCGCTTCAACGGTAGGGTTCCCATCTCCTGGATTTTGTCATGGAACCCCCGCGGTGTTAGCTGCGGCTGGCGATCCGAGCAACGCTACTGAAACGGCCACGAGACTGATTACACGACAGATTTTGGATACTGTGGTTGCAGCTCTGGTGTTCCGCGCCGTCAATGCGGGTTTGGGAAGGGCTCTGGAAGACTTGAATGGTGTTGAAGATCTGATACGGATCGGCAAGGTACGATAGATCCGCTAGCTACCTCTAGCGTCGCGATCTCAAAGACCCACCACGGGAGCCCCCTCTAACAGTGGAGCAGGACGACTTGGGCATCCAAGTGGTGTACATCATCACATTACTGTTGTCGAAATGTGGTGTTCTCTTCCTCTACCTGCGGCTGTCGCCACGCAAAGGGCACACGATAGCCTCATGGGCGACGATGGCTATATCGGTTGCTTGGGCTATCGCGGCAGTTGTTTTGATCGCCCTGCCTTGCAAGGCCAGCGAATACTGGCCAAATGGTATTGAGCAATGCTCAAATATTGTACGTGCATTCGGAGGCGCGGTCGTTGCTGGACACTAATCATTGCAGCCCGCGAGATGGCGAGCCATAGCTGCGATCGACATCATAACAGAAGGCGTCATCTTCCTCATCTCCATCTACTTAGTCGCAAAGTTGAACATGAAGTTCAAATCAAAAGTTGTGGTTGTGGCAGCTTTCTCTCTACGCTTACCGTGAGTAAACCCAAACGGACTTCCTTCTCTTCTGCCTATTCTTGACCGAGGAATATTTTCAACCTGTGGACAGGTTCTGACGGTGTATTTAGTGTAATTGTCGGCTCCGCGACCCGGCTCTACTACTTCGAGAACTTCCTGTCTGCCTCCGACCGTTCCCTTCAAGGCGCCTACTACATGGTGGCCACGCTGTCCCACCTTGGATACGCCATCATGTCCTCCACTCTCACAGGCCTCGGACCATTCCTCCGCCCTTTCAGCCAAACCTCCTTCAACACCTCCAGCTACCCCTCGGGAGGCTCCGGACTGACCAAATCGAACCCTGGCAACACCCGCGACGAAAGTTACGCGGAGCAAGCCACCAGCTACCAGATGACCCCACTCTCCGCACATCCAAAGCCGTCACGTAGCCTCAAGCTCACGCACGGCGGCTCCACCCCCGCCCTCTCCCACACCCAATCCCACCACGAACTCAATCTTCGCCCGGAGCGTGATCTCGTCAAGCAGGACACCGCCGTGCTTGGCGGCGGGGACTCGGTAGATACAGAAGATGCTGTAAGCAGGGTCAGTGACGATAGTCAGAGGATGATCATAACCAAGAAGACAGAATTTACGATGGAGATGGGTAACACCAGTTTCTTGAGGGATCCTAGCATGGATGGGGGTAGGGAGTATACGAGGAAGAGTGTGCTGGTGCAGACTAGGGGACGTTCGTTTGACGCACACCGATGAGCTTTTCTTTTGTATTCCACGTGGAAATGTTTGTATATTGGGATGAAGGAAAAGCGGAGGGTGGATACGGAATTCTTTTTCCCTGCAAATGATAGACTTCTTACGATTGACTAGTAATGGGATGGGATAGAAGTCCGCTGGCCTCGGACAGCAATTGGTGGATTGGTTGGACCTCGGTTCATTCTTGGGGGGGAACATGTCCGGGAGGCGATTTTACTTTACTGCTCATATTGGAATTGGTGGTGTTTCCACTCTTTGTTTCAGCACTATCAGTATCAGTGCGAGCTACGCTCACCCACACACCGAGCTCAGTGTCTTACCTGCAAAGGTAATTCATGAACAGCGTAGTAGTTCTGCAGAAATCCGATCACATATCTACGTTCATCCCATTTCTTTTGGGATGACAACAGGTCGAAATAAGGTTTTGGCGCTAGCGTCGATCGGCGTTTGGTGTCTGTGGTCGGTGAAGGTGAACGGGAAGGCGCGAGGCGAGGACGCCCCAACCGTAGTACTTTGGACTTTAAAACTGTGCCGCAGTATTGCAGATTGTTCCCTGTCCGGGCGGTGACGCGTTTGCAATTGACGGAATTAGTGTAGTCCTAACTCAAATTACCTGGTGTGCTCTGGGTTAAGAATACTATTCTTCTTGTTACCTCAGTAAGCTAAGTGTAAAAGAATGCTTCTATGTCGCTGCACTGCACATAACCCTAGAATGTAGGTCTTATAAAGCAAGGTAAAGTTGTAAAGAAGGGATTCCGCTCAAGATATTTGCAGGATGCAGCTCCAACTTCACGGTCGCCAAGATGCTTGCATCAAGATGACTGAAATGACTGAGGGCTGAAAGGAAAATTATACAATAACTACGTGCGGAAACGCCTCGCCCGCAGAAGGAAAAAACTGAAAAAAAAACTCGCTCGTGTTGCTGAACGACAGGAACCAATGCACCATCCAACCATTCGAGATACGCACAACTGCCATACTCAAAGCTCCACGACGATCTTTTCGAAACTCAGACCCCTCCCCACCCTATCTACCCCTTCCTGAACCTTCTCTAACCCTCCTTTTAGAACCGTCGGATCCGGCTTTGGCTTAAACAATCCTATCTCCAACGCCTCAGGGATATATTTCCGCCAAACCGCCTCCCCGACATAGCGATCTTGCAACGCCACCTCTGGCGCCAACACCGACGCCCCTTTTATCCCCTTGGGGAAATTTTCGGGCGCAGGCAACACCGATCCGTATCGGCCGCCGAGCGCTGCGTAGACAGGTTTCCAGCCCTCGACAGCAGCCGCGGTACCGATACAGTCGCAGATTCCCAGGAACTCGGTGCCGTCGAGCGAGTCTACAATGTCATGGGCCACAGTGGGTGACTTGTAATCGTACACTTCGGCCGCGCCAAGGTGTAGGAGCTCGGACTTGTTATGGGAGCTGCAGACGGTGATGACGATGATGCCGGCAGCGACGGCGAGTTGGATGGCGGACGCTCCTACGGAAGAAGAACCGCCCCATACGAGGACAGCCTTGTCGGCGGGTTCAGGGGTCAAGTGTGGGAAAGGGAGGCCCAGTGTTTCCTTCTTGAAGAGTAGTTCGGCCGCCGTGGAGATGCTAAGGGGAAGGACTGCGGCAGAGGTGAAGGGTAGTGAGGGAGGAATGCGGGCGACGACAAGCTCGTTGCAGACGGTGTAATTCTGGAAGCCGCCATCTTGTGGTCGATTGGTAACCAGGGAGAAAGCATGCCTATAATGCAATTGTCGTCAATTGATGAGTCTTACGCAAGGGGGGCGAAGATAGTGTCATAGGGTGGAGAATCGTCAAGCCCAAAAAGCTTACCCCATTACCCTGTCTCCTTTCTTCAACTGTCTTACCCCTTCGCCAACTGCATGAACCTCACCAGCGACATCTGTACCCAAAACATTGGGATAGTCCTTCAAGAATATACCTACGCAGCTCAGTCTTGATACGCCGTCTTCAGGGTTCATCACCATACCCCAATTCTGGACTTTCCATTCGACGGGATTGATGGCCACAGCATGGTTCTTGACGACCACCTCACCAGGTCCCGGTTGCGGGATCGCCGTCTCCTCGATTTTGAAGGGTTTATTCGGCTCGTAGATGAATGCTGCGCGGTTCGGACTCATATTGCTGATGTCGCATGGTTGAAGCAATGGGCTCCAAGAAGGCCAGTGGCCATTTGCTGGAGCTTCATCTTGTCGATAAGTCAGCAAAATGGACGCTGATAGTCACCTGTTGGCACTTGCAACGTCATATCTCGTGAAAGACGCGAACCCCAAAGTTAGACTGTGGTCTGGTTTGAGCTCAATTTAGCCCCATCCTTATCGGCCCGACGATAATGGACTGATAAAAACATCATGTGAAGCATCACCAGTTGCAACGCCTGGAAACAAATGGCTTCCTTCGTCTTTAGCCGCCAGGCCTTTTGTTCTTAGCTGCCAAGAAAACAATAAAACAAGGTCGAACATAAATCATGGTGAGCTGACACAATTAGCTTGCTCGGATGATACTGTACATATATCTACACGCTTGATAATCCACAAAATCTTACACCAATCATCACCGCTCAGCAAGCATATTGCGAATTGCCTGCCAATACGGCTTCGCGACGGCCTTCTGCACCTCCTCTTTCGCCAGCCACTGGAAGTCTGCAAGCCCAAGGCCATTGTTCTTCAAATCGGCCTGACCGGCCATGATGCGCGCCTTCATAAAGAACGTCTTGAAACCTAGCTCATTGGGGTTCTGGGAAGACGAGCGGACCTGCTCAGGGTAATCATGTACGTAGTGGCCGATGGGCTGATTTCCAACCACCCACGTGTTCATGTTCACACCGCCGGCCTTGGTCAAGATGCGTTCGGCCGCCTTTGGAAGTTAGCATTTGGTGCCTTCTCTACGTTCTTGAGAATACTAGGAACGTACCATATGGAGGTTTTCCCTTCCCTCCATCTTGTCCTGCGGGAACATCCACTGACCGTCTCTGTTCTTGACCAGCAAATAGAGCGTCCGTGGCAACGCCCGATTCAAGCTCTTGACGTCTCCTTTTATGTCCGCCTCTGTGATTCTCGGCATGGGTCTCTCAACGGGTTCGTGCTTGACCGTCTTTCCCCCAGCGGCAGCGACGTCTAGCTCCTCGCCGCTCTCGCCTTCCTTTCCATCCTCTCCGCCCTGTTCCGCATCTTCCAGCAGGCGCTCCACCTGATGTTGGAGGTCGCGCTCTGATGCCCCAATGAGAACTTCATCATTCCATGCCTCCTCGCCGTAACCCTTGTATCGTCCGATGTCTCGCGCGGGCGTAAGTCGCTGCTTTATCTTCCGTTTCCATTCCAGATCTGCAGGCGTCTTCTTCTTGAAGTAAAAATAGCGAGTGAAGGGGAGAGCAAGTCGCTCGTTGAGACGGCGTTGATAGAGGAAGAATGCGGCCTCGAAGGGATGCAGGTCGCGTGTTAATATCGGGGGCCGGGACAGCACAACGCCGGTGTTGACAGAGTAAGACAGCGCTTGGGAGGGAGTGGCCACAGGAGGAATGTGTTGAGCGGCATCCTCAGTCTGTACGGCGGCGGCGGCCGTCGCATAGGTCTTGACAGAGTCTCTACATGAGCGACATATTGAGCGGCCTGCGAAGGTTAGATCAATCCATTGATACCTCCTTTCATTACATACCTGCTCTTGAGGCTATTCGCCTCGTCGTCTGCTGTCCGGCGTTCATATTGGCACCCCCCTTCAACGCGTCGTTGTCGTGATGCTCCCGTCTCCATCTCGAACTTTTTCGGGGTCGGGAGTGGATGCGGTTAGCGCAACCACGTGAGGAGCACTGACCACCTTGCGTCTGAAAGATTTCTGACAAGCTTGCGATCCACTTCTTCTTCTCTTCTTCACGGCATCTCTCCTTATCCCCAGTATTGCTCGTTCGAAGTGAGATATTGGTCATTTAACGGTGCCTAGAGGGAATCTGGGGAGTCTTTTCGCTAGCGGTACCTTCGTAATTATTCCAAGGTGTACGGCTAGATAGATCTTACCCACATCTATCATTGTGCCCTCAAATTGGGGAAACGTCACACGTACAACTTCAATAGCTTCAGAGAGAACGATATAAGTGATATGGGGCGCCTGCTGGAATATACTGGCTATGTGGATTAGACAATCACCGCTGAGACACCCTTTCGAGGACTCGTGCGCTGTGGCCTCAGAGAGACATTACATGCATTGCGAAGTAGAACCTTGCAATTGGTGCCAGTGGAGCAATTTCAGAGACCCAATTCCTTCGTTTTTCAAACATCCCAAGATCCATGGATATCAACACCTCACTACTCCTCCAACTCCCCGCGCCTTCTGCTGTTCACCCCATCGGCTTAACTTTTCGCCGACCCCCGGACCCCATCCCATTTTTTGACGCGTCCCGCGCAGCAAGCTTCCAGGCAAACAGCATACCCCTCTCTGCAAATCCATAATGTCTCTCTCGATACCCAACGCCCCGAATGCCGGGCTTTTCAAGCAAGGCTACCAAAAGTACGAGTCCCTAGACGGCTTCTTTGAAGCCCAACGAGCTTCCATCTCCATGTACTAACCAGCGCCATAGCTACGACGCCGAGGATGGAGCCGTCCTCCGCAACATTGACGCCTGCCGCACGATCGCCCAGACTGTTCAGACTTCCTTGGGACCCTACGGCAGGAACAAAATCGTGGTGAATCACTTACAGAAGATGATATTGACCTCCGATGCGGCAACGATATTGAGGGAACTTGAGGTCGTCCACCCGGCGGCGAAGCTTCTGGTCATGGCAAGTCAACAGCAAGAGGCAGAGATGGGTGATGCGACGAATATGGTCATTGTGCTGGCAGGGGAACTGTTGAAGAAGGCGGAGGAGCTGCTGAGAATGGGCCTCAAGACCAGCGATATTGTTTTGGGCTATGAGAAGGCGCAAGCCGCAGCTTTGGAGGTTCTGGAAGGTTTGTACGCTCTGGAGGCATTCATTGGGCTCAGCTAACCGTTACGCAGAGCTGGTTTGCGACAAGGTCCAAGATATCAGGTCACAAGAAGAGCTCAGCAAAGCTATTAGGACTGTCGTAGCCGCCAAACAGTCCGGCAGCGAAGATTTCCTCGCCAACCTCGTCGCCGAGGCTGTACTCGCCGTTCTCCCCAAGAACCCCGTAAACTTCAATGTGGACAACATTCGGGTAGTCAAGATCATGGGTGGTAGCCTGGAGCAGAGCAAGGTCGTAAAGGGCATGGTGTTTGCACGTGAACCGGAGAGTACCGTTAAGAAGGCACAGAAAGCGAAGGTCGCCGTCTTCTCGTGTCCGGTCGACATCTCGCAGACGGAGACGAAGGGCACCGTGCTCCTGCACAACGCAAAGGAGATGCTGGACTTCACCAAGGGCGAAGAGCACCAGATTGAAAACATCATCAAGGAACTTCACGACTCTGGCCTCCGCGTCATCGTCGCCGGCTCAACAGTTGGCGAACTTGCCATGCACTACCTCAACCGCTACAACATCCTCGTCATCAAAGTCCTCTCCAAATTCGAACTTCGCCGTCTCTGCAGAGTTGTCGGCGCTACACCCCTTGCTCGCTTGGGCGCCCCTATGCCTGACGAGATGGGAACCATCGACGTCGTCGAGACTCTCGAGATCGGTGGCGACCGCGTCACAGTCTTCAGACAGGAGAACGAGCAGACCCGGACTGCGACCCTCGTCCTTCGCGGCGCGACACAGAACCATCTTGATGATGTCGAGCGCGCTATCGACGATGGCGTTAATGTTGTCAAGGCCATCACTCGTGACCCGCGTCTTGTCCCAGGTGCTGGCGCCACGGAGATGCAACTCATTGAGCGTATTACAACCATCGCAGACAAAACCCCAGGTCTGTCGCAATACTCCATCAGGAAATATGGCGAAGCCTTCGAAGTCATTCCCAGGACACTGGCCGAGAGCGCCGGTCTCGACGCCACAGAAGTTCTCAGCAGACTATACACAGCACATGCCGCACAGAAGGGCCGGAAAGACGACGAGTGGACTATTGGTGTGGATATCGAGAACGACGATAATACTGGTACTTTGGATGCGAAAGACGAGGGCATTCTGGATTTGTGGGTGACCAAGAGTTGGGCCATCAAGCTGGCAACGGAGGCAGCGAGAACGGTGCTTAGCGTCGATCAGATCATCGTGGCGAGGCAGGCTGGTGGTCCCAAGATGCCAGGCAAGGCCCAGCAAGGCAACTGGGATGAAGATTAGGGTTGAATTATAAGCGATGAATGGTAATGGAGCAATTGCTCGGATTCTGAAGATGAAGATCCATGAACTCTTCCATGTCGTACTTCTACTGTGAAATTCCATGTTGGCATACAGTACGGGGAGTTTGGCAAACGCTGATTTGACCTGTATCCCTGGAATCGATGTACAAATGAGCTCCTAGCCAACCTGGCGGCGGGTATCAATCTGCTTTTCATTTCTTACTTCGTTCTGCTCCTTCGTATGGTCGTATCACAATCCCCAACCTTAAATACTGAATTCTTCTACCCCGTATGCCCGATCCAGCATGATCTGAGCTAGCTCAACCAAGCTTGTCCAACAACTTCCTCTTCCTCCTATCAATCAATTCCGCTTCCACCTCTTCAAGCGTCGGTAGCCGCCATCCAATCCCATCGCCCTTGTCGCCCGGGATCTCCACCCACTCCTCCTTCTCTTTCTGCCCTTTCCTTTCCACCGCGCCTTCGCCGCCTCCAAGCCCATCCCCTCCTTCCACCTCATCGCCCGCCTCCAACCAATTATCCCACGCCTCCTTCTCCCTCGCCCTCTCATATGCCAACAACGTCCCATCCTCCTCATCAAGATTATACCCATAATACCCCGCATCGACCCGCTGCCTGAGCTCGGCCCTTCGCTCCCCCTTCTCCTTCTCTTCCTGCTCCGCGCCTTCGGGCCGCGCCTGCCGCTCAAACAACTCCTTTACACCAGGTAACTCCCTCGCCCGCCCAAAATACCTATACCCTTTGCCTCCCCCAGGAACCTCTTTCCCATCCTCATCCAACACGCGCCCACCACGCATATAGTTGGGCCCGCCTAGACTCCGGATCTGGCTCTCCCACATGTGTTTCTCTCGCATCAGTTTGTTGATCTCATCGTTCAGATCCCGGATCTGATAATCTGAGAGCGCGGGGTCCTGGATCTTGGTGACCTTCCGCGAGATCTCCTTGAGCACTTGCGAGCGCCATTTCTCCGCCGTCGGGATGGAGGTGATGGTTGTGATGAGTTTGGGGCGGCGGGTGCGCGAGATGTCGATGATGCCGGCTTCCGCGGCTTGGGCGGCGCGGAAGCGGAAGAGCATCGAGTGGGCTTTCTCGGAGTTGCGAGCCATGGTTGCGGTTGGGGAGGTGGTGTGAGATGGAGAGGTCGGTGGTTAGGAAGGTGCGGTAGGTGGTGGTTCCTCCGGCGCAGGGCTTGAGATCGAGGTCTGGGGACTGGCGTCGTACGGTATCGCCTTCGCAGGAAATGTTGCGATTACGTGTGACGAGATCGCAGCGTCGTGTGTAAGAACCTCTTGCGGAAGGTGAGGTAACAGGCCCTCTTGGGTTATCCTTTACGATACTCGTTGGTCGCGGACTTCCAATGAGGCGTAGAATAGGGTTTTGAGGACGGTAAGATCAACGGGTCGAAGGAAAGGATTGAAAAAGATGAGCGGGTTTCATTGTTTGACGCGTCCAGCGGTCCCAAGAAGGATGGAAAGTTTAGGCGGTGAGGCGCGGCAGATCAGTGCTTGGCAGTCTGGGGAAGGGGCTAGCGTTGTAATAGGCTTAGCGGATACGAGAGCTTCGACTGCTGTCGGGTGAATTTACAGTTATCTTTTTTTCTCCGCACATGAAATCAAGAGCATATTCGTCATGGATAGATCGTCATGTGTTCATGAGTTATTTTTGTGAAAAGGAATCTCGGAAGTGCTTCGTATAATTTCCAATACACCTAGCTTGTTTTGTTTATCTTCATACTCAGTATATAACGTAGCTATAGGTAGGTATGATCTACGACTCCTGGAGCGCCTGGACGGCTTGTTACAGACATGCGCCACGGGAAGGAGATACACGCTGGCGTACCTGCGAGAAGACACAGTACACTCCACTCTTTCACATTCGAGAACAGTCTCGATCGTAACAAAGTCATTTTCAGGGTCTCTCGAGTACATTAATCCCCATCCTCAACCACCTTGACGATGTACCATCGCTTGTATTCCCCACATCGATAGCCAGAAAGACCAATATCTGGTGCATGATGTACCACCTCATAAAACCCTCAAGCTCCGACGTCGAAGTGAAATCGTGGAGTCGTCAGACGTGTCCCGGCGGCCGTGGTGTTTTCGTGAATAGTGCGTCCATCAATGCTCTATTGACTTCCCCATTCGTATGACCGACCGCGAGAACCGGATCCAGGTATACAGTTCAGCGGCCCCCGTCACAAGTGCCATCGTCGACTACCCTCTATAATTCAACTGTTACCAAGGATAATGTTTACGTCAGAAAGAGCTACTTACTGCCTCACTTCTCCCAACCTGCGCGATGACATGGTCTACCAACCGCCATCACTTCCCCCATCAATCCTCGCATATCATATCCATCCACCAGGCTTGGCCGAAGCACATCCTCCTTACCTTGGCTTACCCGAAAGAAAGAAACAGAACATGTAGAGCAGAGCAGAGCACAACGCAGCAGAGCACAGCACAGCACCACCTTGAGCCGGCAGAAACGCCAAACCCAATGATGGAAGGAGAAATCAACGTACCTGAGCAGTCTGGCGCGGCATCAAATATCTATTAAGCTTGCCGGCGACACCATTGGCATGTTCGACCCCGGCGTTGTCGATGGGGACCTCGGGGGCTCTGATGGCCGGACCCCAGGGCGCGAACCGAAAGGCGGAGACGCCATTGGAGGCGAGGAAGGCGGAAGAAGAAAGGAGGGCCAAAAGAAGGTTGTTTTTCATTTTCGTTTTGAAGGTCATTGCTGGAACGAGGATGCGTGGGAAAACGATGGAGAAAAAGGGGGGAAAGGCAGGAATAAGTAGAACGAGCGGAGGGCAGAAGCAAAACAAAACAAACGGAATTGAGGTTTGTGCGTGGGGCGAAAAGGACAGACAAGTTCTTGCAGGGCAGGCAAGCTACGTCACGAAAGCAGTGTGGCTCAGGTAGTGGAAACCCAAAGCAACGAGTCACCTAGTAACGAGCGTCAATCTGGGGAGAAACAGAAAACGGGCAAAGTAAGGGGACCATGCGAATATAAGTGACCCAAAAGGTGGGGCCTCGGAGATCGGTCAAGCGTCAGTCATCGAATTGTGAGGAATGCGCAGATCGCTGGAATGTGCATAGTCAAGGGAGGGCAGATATGTCTCAGACATTGGTAGCCCAATTGCATTAAACCACGGGTCGTACTCGTCTGGTTGCTCGTGCGACCAACACTCGCATCTTACGGAATTAAATTACCCTAGGAAACAGTTTTGCTACGGAGCGAATATGGCAGGACGAACCCCATTAGGGAAAGTTCAACACAGAAAAAGACATGGCTAATACAGTGGAAATGGAAAGGCCGTGCAGTTGCAATCTGCCAAGTCTAAATCCCAAGAGTAGTGGTCGCAGGCTGATGCTTAAAAATCAAAGAGAGACATAAAAAGAAATGATACAAACAGGAACCATAGCAATCGCTGAATAGGCACAAAGAGAGAAGGAGTCGAGATGACCATGACCATGACCTATGGCAAAGGGAGAAATGATGTATAGACGTGCGTTCCACAGTTTCAATTTGGCATCTGACCTAGCACGTTGCACATCGAACTTAATCGTTGCGGCCGCGCGACTCCGTCCGTGAATGCGAACGCGAGCTGACAGACCCTGCATGGGACGCTCGATTGCCTCGATAACTGCTGTGGCGACCTTTATGGGGATGAGAGTGAAGATGCCCGACATCATGCTTGCCTGGGGCATAATTAGCAGAGGCACACAGTTGGAGAGAAAGGATCGTTTACCATCACAGCAGGCCCTGACATTCTCCATTCCAGGTATGTGATCCCTGTCACGGACAGACTTGGTTGCTAGCTCTTGTGTAAGGTCGTAGTTGGCATCATTCTCGGGTGGATCATATGCTACGGCCTCTTGCGCACCCGTCCTGCTCCGCCTACTAGCAAATGAGTTGCGGAGTGCGGATCCAGGGCGGAAGTACCCGCTGAGGCTACTTAGGCGACCGGATTCTTGAGGAGGTTCCGTGGATGCGGGACGTCTCTGTGGAGTAGTCGGGTGACGCAAGGTGGGAACATCACCAGGGTGTGGAGAGGAGGTTTGACGGCTGAAGAATGAGGAAGTCCGCGACCTGTTTGTAAGCCTCGACGCACTACGATAGGTAGGGTTGAATTCGTCGTGTATCTCGTCCACACTTTCTTTTTGCTCTTCCTGGCTCTCCGCAGTCCCAGGCTCTGTGCGCTGCAGCAGGTACGAGAGCGCATTATACCAGGTGTCGTGTCGTTGACCAGTAGTGGCAGTGAACTTGATACTGCGTCCAGGTGTGATGATAATCAAACTCTTGTGATGAAGCCCTGGTGGGTAGGGATTGTCATCGGGCACAACCTTAACAGCATCAATAGGTACGCTCTTGGCCTTCATCTCGTTACGGTTTCCCGTGGCAGGATCGTGGTCGCTCCAGTATAGTGTCCGAGTGTACGGGTGAACCCAGAAGAACCGACGATGGCGATTCTCGGAAAGTTCGCCACGTCCAGCTTTCCTGGTATATTTCCAGAGGAACTCGCCAATCATAGTTTGTGTGACAGCTTGAATCATGCGTGGATCTGTGTTGGTTGCGTCGAATCCGCTCTGGGAAAAGGGATCTGTCATGCCCTGGAACCTACGATCGATCTCCGAGCCGAAAGAAGACACCGATGAGCGACGCGTCATTGGGGATGATGCTCCACTTCGTCCTACGTCGCTACGAGGAGCCTGGTAACGGGCACGCGGGGTGGTGCCTCCCGTCTTCGGATTGATCACGCCAGCCGTCTTGACCGTTGGCGTTTGTGGCCGTTTCTTGTATGCCGATGCTGGCATGAGCGGCGGTCCCATGTCGCCAGGCGGACCAGACACAACAGAGGGCGCCTTTTTGAGGGAAGCTGCAGCAATTACTTCCTTATGGTCGGCAGGCAGTGGAGGAGGCGGCTCGGTGCGGGAGCGTATGCTGCTGGCACTACCTGGACGTCGCGGAAGCCTGTTGGGATCACTCAATCTGCGTGGTGACGTTGGTGGGGACATGGTCCTCTCGATATTGTTCGCCGCAACAGTCGTTGGGTACCGCTGAGCGCTTCGAGCAGCTAGCAGCTTGTCGATTTGTTCTGCCGACACCATCGTCTGCGTTCCTTCGTCAATGGTGGTCGGCCGTACACTCGCCGTTGCCGACGAAGTGGACTTGACTTGACTCTCAGGTGATGTGACTGGTGCTGAAGATCCGGACCTTTCCTCTTCGCCCGCGGCAGAAGCATCTGTTCCATTTGTGCTCCAAGGCAGAACTGAACTGAAGAACCCAAATTTAACACCTGAAGATTTGTCGCTCGTAGTCACGGCGGAGGTACCTGTGGAGACAGGCACGGTACGATGAGCTGTGGCAGGCCTCGAGGGTGTCGCAGGCTCTGTCTCTTGAGTGCTGATGGACGAGAATGACAGGTCAGGAAGGGGTACTCGTTTGGCCGTGGGGGGTCTGCTGGGGCTGGGAAAGAAGCTGGGAAGTGTTGGCGATTCTGGCTGGACGTCATGAAGTACTTCAACAGTTGAGAATCCGTTCTCGACTTGGGAGGTCGGGGTTGTGAGAGGGACTGTTTGCTGCGCTGTGATATCTGAAAACCGTGGCAAGGCTTGTTTGGGGGTATCGACAGGCTCAGTGGCTTGGAATGAGTACGCGGACAGTTGCAGAGCGGATGGCTTGGGTGGCTCGACCGGTGCAGTGTCTAGCGAAGACACCGTCGATATTCCAAGCGGTGGAGATTTGACCGCAACAGGTGCAGTACCTTGTGCAGTAACCGCCGATATTCCGAGCGGTCGGGGTTTGGCCGCAACAGGTGGAGTATCCTGCGCAGTAACCACCGATCTCCCAAGCGGGCGAGGTTTGGGCACCTCCACAGGTTCGGTGCTCTGCGCCGAGAGTATTGAGGTTTGCGAGAATACTGGTTGGCGAGGCTCGATAGGCTCAGTGACTTGTGTTGACTGCGTAGAGTACTGTAGCTTCGGCAGTGATGGCTCTATAGGTTGAGTGCTCTGGCTTGAGAGAGCCGATACTTGCATCCTCACAGGCACGGGTTGCTTCGGCAGTGACGGCTCCACAGGTTCAGTGCTTTGACCCGAAACGCTCGACATTTGCAAGCGCGCTTGCGCCGGCTGCTCCTCTGGCTCCGGTTCACTGCGGGATAGTGGCACTGGCAGGGGAAGAACTTCGGGCAGCAATGGCTCCAAGGGCTCAGTAGCCTGGTTGGAGATTGAAGACAAATTGAGAACTGGCAATACAGGCTCCGCTACCACTGGGGAAACGGGATCCGTCTTCTGTGCCGTCACTTTGGATACCTTGAACGAAGGGATTGGGGCAAGTTGGGGCACCGTGTCTTGAGAAGTATGTGCGGACATGAGCAACGGAACTCGTCGTGGCGCCTGTGGTTCCGTTTGTTGCGCAAAGTGGCTGGACAACTGAAGCGATGGAGAAGATGCGCTTATCGGTTCAGTGCCCTGCATTGCGAACGAGGACAACCCAAGTGCAGGGAGTTGCGGGGACTGCGGTTCCGTCTGCTGCGCAAGGTGGCTGGAGAGCTGAAGTGAGGGCGGGGAGACAATTATCGGCTCGGTAGCTTGCGTCGCGAACGACGACAACCCGAGTGCAGGCAGTCGGGGTGCTTGCGGTTTTGTTTCCTGCGCAAGGTGGCTGGAGAGTTGGAAGGATGGGGGAGATACGATTATCGGCTCAGTAGCCTGCGTTGCGAATGAGGACAACCCAAGTGCAGGTAGTCGTGGTGCATGGGGCTCGGTCATCTGTGAAGACACGGAGGACAGAGACAAGTCCACCGTCTCCACCTTGACTTCAGGTTCCCAAGGCTCAGTCATCATCTCTGAATCTACCATAAGGACCCTTGGCAGAGAGATCGATGGTTGAAGAGGCGACTTGCCAGCCCCTGGTTTCCGCACACCTTCCGGCGAAGACTCAGGCGAAAGGAAGCTGGACCGGCTCGGGGTGCCCTCCGCGACACTTCCGTCTTCGCTATCTCCTCCAAGATCACCCAGTTCCGCAAACAGGCTCTTCCCTTGCGCAGGAGTGTTGTTGTTGCTATTGCTTGCAAAGCTAGCGGGTGAGTCGTTTACATCGGAGGCATTGGCGAAGATATCCTGGCCTCGAGGAGTCGATCGGCGGTATCCGGCTTGCCGCATCTTCAGCTTGTAGCGGGGATGCTGAGATTGTATGGGTGTCTTGAGATCCGTGTCATTGTCTTCCTCGCCGGACGTGGAGGCTGTGCTTTCATAAGAATCCCTGGTATTGATCATGCCACGAGGCGAAGGCCTCTGCGCCCGAATGGTACCCATCGAATGGCCAGCTTCAGTTTCAGTTAACTCATCCGTGCTGTCTCCGCCCAGTGTCTCTGCTCCGGTTTGGAATGCCTCAGTCTCCGTAGCCGTTCCATCGCGTTCATTTGCAGTCTCAAACGCGTCGGACGCCTCGGTGCTGGTATCGGCGGCGGAGCTAAAACCGCCAGGGAAAGCTCCAGGGACCTTCTCCACGTGGCGGGAGCGTCGACTCGGGGTACTCTGCACGACTTCCTGGTCTTCCCATTCGTCCTCATCGGTCACAATCTCCTGGGTGGGAGGTCTGAAGGTGCCTAAACGATCCGGCCGAGGCGGTTTCTTGAACACGTCCTTGTCATTCTTCCTACGCTTGCTCGCACTTCCTAGGCCGCTCATCGAGTTCCGGGTCGTCTCCAGCTCATCGCGAGCATCCTGAAGCATCCGCTTCAACTCGAGCTTCTCGGTCTTCTCGCGGTGGATGTTGTTCTTGAGCTGCTGGATCATACGATGAGCATGCTGGAGTGAGTGTTTAAGCGTCTCGGATTCAAGCTGGCCGTGTCGAGGTGTAGCTTTGTTAGGGGATGGCATGGGAGAATGGTCAGGAGTCATGGTGTCACCCTCGTCCGCTTCGGCGTCGGGTGAGCTGTCCTCGACCGTCACTTGTTCCTCTCCTCGCATGCGATAAGCCACAGCCTTTGCAAGTTCCTGATTTTGACTGGCCAGATCATCGACTTTGCGCTGCAGGGCGTTGCGTTCAGTTTCTGCTGCGCTGGCACTTCGCCGAAGGCCTGATATCTCAGCTTCATGATGCTTGACCTTAGCCATGTGGTCATCATTGAGCTTGGAATATAGTTGCTTCAGTTCATCCAGCTCCCGCTCTAGAGACGAGTTCTCGGCCTTAGCCAGGCTCAGGTTGTGGTTTGTCCGTGCCTCCTTGTCGACAGACGCCTTCGCCGCCGCTTCCAGTTCGCGCACCTGGGTCTCAAGATTCCAGTTGACATCTTTGAGCTGGGATTCGCGCTCGTCAAGAGTCCGTAGCCGCTGTGACAGGCCTTCCACCTCCAGCTCCAGTTGGGATCGTTCCAAATTGGTGGATTTCAAGGCTTCCTCCTTTTCCAGCAGCAGTGACTGGAGTTCTTTCACTTGGGAGAGTAGCGACGCCGATATCTCCGTCGCAAGCGTCAGCTCATTGACCCGGCTTGGCTGCTGGTTCCGCTGTTTCCTGCTCGGCACGCTGACCTTGGAAGGCGAAGCGAGAGCCTCGCTAGAGTAGACGGAGGCACCACCTGTGGCATCCAGCTCACCGCTAGGAACCCGAGACCTGGGAAGGAACGCCCTCGCGGTCTCCCTTCCGACTTCATTGAACTCCTTCTCTAATTCGGCCAAACGCTGCCGCAGCTCCGGTCCGATGTCGCTATTCGATTGCTGCGCCTCCACTTCCCTCAACCGCTCCTCGAGCTCCTTTTTCTGTTGAACAAGCGAGTTCCCCAGCACCGATGTCTCTTGTAGTCGGCGCGCAGTTTCCGAGAGGTGGGCCTGAAGAGCTCGCTTGGCCTGCTCGGGAGAGCCATTCAAATAGAGGGAGAAGTATGATTTATCGAATGCGGAATGCCGGTGGCGCTGGGCATCGTGCATGCCCGTGGTGAAGGGATCTAGGCTATCGCGGTCTTCCATTGCGTGCGCGCCGGGCGGGGGATTGGCTATGGTGGCCATTAAGCTCAAGTGGACGTCGGAAGGGTCGGTATATCAGCAGCTCATGACCTGGTCCGACGGTGTATGGCGCGAAGGAATGTCGGCGGGTGGTTGCAGTTGAGGAGGAGCGAGCCGCGGGAGGTTAGGGGTGGTCCGGGTGGTGGTTTGGCCGGGAAAATGTGTCTTGGGAAAGAAGAAAACAATGGGAGTAGAGAAAATAAAGAAAGCCAAGCGGATGGCAAGGCAAGCAAACTGAGAGTGAAAGGTAAAAGCGAACGTAGATCCTGCGAAGGGACTCGGTGAACCGTGGAGAGGACGAGGCGCGGAGGGGAAGGCACGACAACGTGGGCCGAAGCGGCGCGCGGGCGGTTGCACCTGAGCACTGGACGCGTCTTGTCAGCCAAGGACGGTCTGGCAGAGGCGCATCGTCCAAAGAACACGAAAGCAACGCAAGGAGAGAAGAGAAGACAACCGCAGGCGGGAGGCGGCAGCGGCAGGGCAGAAGCAAAAGAAGGGTCGGACAGTGGGCTCCAGAGACGCGGGTGAGGGAGGTTTGTTTTGCATGAAATCACGGGCCGGCCGTTAGCGCCGATCGGGGCAGGACCCCCCGTACTAGTGACTACTACCACAACCCCCCAGAAAGAGCATGACTCCGAGATAACTTGAGCCATTCATCATTTTCTCAGTTTTTACCTTTTTTTTTTTTAGAAAACGAAAGAATCTTTTATTTCATTCATATCGCAGAAGTAGGCTTCGCCACGGTTGCCCTTTGCGCTAGGTACGACCTGCTGTTGTTAAACATGTCACCCCAGGGCTCCAGCTGATTGGTTCTACTGATTTCGGTCCAAACACGTGATATCATGCATTCAATCCATCCACAGTATTCTCTCAGCTGCCGCGACTGAAAATCCTAGGGCTACGCAGTAACAGTCCCACATTACATTCAAAAACAAACCCGGGCCGCCTCACAGGCCGCCTCACAGGCCGTTCCTATCGTCAGCATCCACCCTCGGCAGCCGTGAAACAACCCGTACCCATCAGAACAAAAGCCAGTCCGAATGTTCTTGTGGAATATACATGCATAATGAAGGGGTATATCGAAACAGTTAACGCCATAACACCATGTGCTTCCCCTGGTCCCCTGGAAGCTCGAAACAAGAACATCGGGCCGGGTTTGGCAATACAGCACCTGGACTCTGGCACATGAAATATCAACTCAGAAATCCTCCATAGTGGTGCGGCTTCAAGTGAGATCGATGATCTCCACTTCCGGCGCGACCATTGTTGTGATGTTGGCGCTCTTGGCGCTCGCGTTCGCCGAGGTTGAGGATGCAATGGAACGCTGCCTCTCCTTTGCACTGGACACGGCTTGTTCCTGCGCAGAACGCGTTGGAACATCTGGCTTTGGTTCCCATACGCCATGCTTATCAACAACGATGGCTTCAGTGCGGCCCAGCCCTTGTTCCTCCAAATCTTGGCGGACGTTGTCGATGAAGGTGTCGAATATCAAGAACTGCGGACGAGCGTCAGCTTTGCAGATAGGACATCTCCAAGCGTCGGCCACGGAGACGTTCCCCTTGCGCGTGCGAGATTGTAGATATGTCTCCAAATCAAAGCAGTCGTGGTGTCGGCAAGCCATGGAGCGAACAGGAATGGCACACATGCCCGAGCGGCTGATCGGGTCAAACAGGTTGATTGTAAGTTTGGACTGCACAATGGCAATCTCATCGTCTCCAGCGCCACTGCAGGAGAGCTTCCGTCGAATCTCCTCCGTCACCCTAAGATCCGACACTCTGTTCCGTGCCAGGCAAAACTGTTTCACGCCCTCCGGTTTCTGGAAAGACACCACCTCAATCGCAACCCAGTAGTGCTTGTAGTTCTCATCGAGCACTGCGATCTCCAGGACATTGTGCCCTTGCCTGATCAAACTGGTCAAGTCCACGGGCAGATCCTTGCCCCAATGTATCTTTTTCCTGGGGCTCAGTTTGGTTCCGTTGAAAGTGAAATAGGTATATGGCATCCAGGATGTGTCGGCGGTAGCCCACTCATGGTCAGACGGCGGCTCTTCGCGCAACCATTTCACGCATCGTAGGCGCCACAACCTGCTGTTCTCATCGACAACACGCGAGAGCGGTTTGCCCGGGACCTCTGACGGTATGTCTTTGGGAAAGGCCGACATGTCCTCTTCCGAGACGGAGAAAGTCCAAGTTACAATGCCCAGCTCAGCCTCCGTGAGGCGGGTAGGAGATTTGGCAAAGCCAGTGATATGCTGGTACAAGATGCTGCTTCGCGATTGGGGCCGGAGAAGCGGACTGCGCAGATTCGCTTCGTGGAGGGCAAACCGGGCGGGCATAGGCTCGCGCTGTATATCCAGCAGTGCTCCGAGTGGGGGCACGAACCTCTGGTACGGAGGGCGTGCCGTCGTAGATTGTGGGGCTTGGGAGGGTGATGTAGAATGTGCGAGGGTGCTGGGCGTTCGAGCAGGACGGCCGCGGCGGGCTATGGACGGTACGGGACGAGGCATAGTCGATAGGGCTGGCCCGGGCATAACAGGAAGCGCCATGTTGGGGGTCTGCGGTGGCCTTGTCACTGCTGCCGTGGACGCCTGCAGGGGGGTGGGATTATGGGTAGGAGCAGCTGCACCGGGCGGTGGTGGGTAAGTTCGCTGTTGATGTTGAGCCAGGCGCGACTGGCTTAGGCGGCGCTGGGCGAAATTCGAGAACTGCACCGTCCAACGTTGCCACTCCACCGCGTGTGGATAGGCACTCCCACGTTGTAACTCTTCCAGGAAATGTGATTGAAACTCTCGTCGGTTTTGCTCGAGCAGCCCCAACAATTCTTTATCCAAGCAGGGATTCACCAGAGGGACGGACTGTAACTCTGGGTACAATGCCCGCATAATGAGGAGGAAAGTGGTATCTTGAAGAACTGGAGAGAAAATGCCCAAATTGTGAACCAATTCTCCGTAATTGACGGGCACACGTCTCGTCAGGCACAGCTGCCTTTGGGTCTCAAGGAAGCTTGACCTCTGGGCAAATGTCCTGAAAACGGCCTGTTGCTGGCTGTGTTGGATCCCATTCTCTGCGGCCAACTGCTGCATGGGCACAGGGAACGTGGAGAAGAAGTGTCGAACCATGGGTGACAGCTGCGCATTGTCACCCAAGACCTGCTGCAGGGTCACGCAGGCAGAAGCCGTCAGCTGGTCTTGCACGTTTTGAGCGGAAAGACAGAAGATTTGATGGATCATCAAGTATTCTTTATCATCCAAGGAGACGGCCAGCTGGAGGAGCTTTATTCTAACGTCCTCAGTCTCATTGAATTGAATTTCCTGGTCTTGCGCCACAGCCAGAAAATGCGCTAAGATGGGTTCACAATAGGTTCGGGAGAAGCGGTCCGGGTGCTGGGGCCCCGAACTGGGCAGAGGTATGGGAGCCGGGACTGTGTTCAGCTGTTGCACCGAACCAGTGACGGGACCATCCGGGGCAGAGCGACGTTGTGCTGGGTGGTTCCCGGCCTGGGGAGGTAGAAAGCGGGCGTATTGGGCTCGCTGCGGGTCGACGGGTGTGGGCCGTGAGATGGGGTGAGTGTCAAGGGAGCCATTCTGGATTTGCTGGTTTTCAAGGTTGCCCGAACGTGGCAGGGGAGGAGGCATTCCATCTGCAGCGCCATCAAACCGAGCGATCTCAGGCGATCGGGGCTGCGCTTGGGGCCCAGGATAAGGACGGGGACCGGGACCAAGAGCTTGCCGTGACCCCTCCATAGACCTAGTTCCGTCGAGATGATGCACATTCGTCGCCCGTGGCTGAGCAGGTGCACCTCCTCTTGCGGTGTCTCTCACTATACCGGTTGTCAAAGGCAGCGTCTCGCTGATGCGCACTGCTGCCCCTTCACCAACGTTGTCGCTAGGAGCCGGGGAAGGTAAAGCGTATTCAACGGGGGAAGCGTGTGGAAGGTCGGGGACGACGTTAGGCAGCTGCGGCGAAGTCGAGGTGGAGAGAGGGTGAGGAGGGCGTGTGGTTGTTGAAGAGTTTTCCGTCGTGGAGGGTTTGGGGGGCGCTGTGGTCCCTTCTGGGGATATGGCGGTCCAACCCAACCACTTTGGTCCTCCTCTTAGATTTCCCAGTGCGGAATTGAGTGTCTGCTGCATCAATAGAGCTCCGGCTTCACGATCCTCTATGGCTGGTTTCGTGTGGACGTAGGATGTTTATGCTTAGGCGCTCCCAGAGAAGGTCTCAGGATTAGGGGGGTGAATCGACAATCGACACTGCTTCGACGAAGGCGACATGCATTCGAGTGGTGGTGAGAGACATGGAGCGCGTGGGGAGAGAGCACTGGAGGAAAGACGGTGAAGCATCAACGCGCGAGATTTACGACGCGGGTCGAGTGGTGGCTTGCCCAGCAGAGAAAGATGATTTTTAGACGTAGCCACGGGACATCGAAAGGCCATTGGGGTTGGGGTTGCGGTTGCGGTAGCCCCGAGCTCCACGCATTCACAGGTGCATCCAGGCGCTCCACCGTCGAGTTGGTTGACCCCGTTGACCGATCGACGTTCCTCCACGCGCCGGACACCTGCAGGCCGGGGCGGCTATGAGCGTGGTCACGTGATACCTGCTGTGCATCTGCCCACCGATTGATCACTTGGGAGTTTGGGTTCCCCCGCACGTTGGAGCCCCTTACCATCTCCATTATCATTTCCAGCTTTCCTTTGAGATTATATGCCCTCAGCTCTGCAATTGCACTGCAGGCTTATCTGGAGAGCGCCACTGCACGTGACCTGCGCCGTGTCTCTCCCGACACCCAGCCTGGGCATCTGGACCTCCCCACATATGGGCATTTCGCTGTGACCTGTCGACATCTTGCAGCCCCCCAGCCAACCAAGATCCGGACGCCACGATATCACCACCCCCCAGCCCTCCGCGTCGTCGACAGCACAACACTGACAGCACTGCATTTTCGCGTCGCCTTCTCTTGCAGCTTGGGGAACGTACCCCAGCGCACCCCGGAGCGGTTTGGCCTCTTGCGTTGCGCCCACATCATGAGCCTTTATTACCCTGGCCGCTGTGGATAGTGTCCTCCGTCTCCCACACCTGCCGCTACTACTATCTCGTTCCCTTTGAGCGACATCAACATGGCTTCGCGGTCGCAGACGGAGCAGGCTCGCCCTGGAGACCTCCTCGTGGTCGTTCGTACGTTTCCCCCCATCACAACCTCATTCAAGGCCCCTTTCTATGCAACGACAGTCGAACCGTCACTGACTGTGCGATACAGACGAATTCCAGGCACGCAGTCCTGACGAACTGAGCTTGGCGCGCGGCGACCGTATCAAGCTCGTTGAACGCGATGACGACTTTGGCGATGGCTGGTATCTGGGGATGAATACAGAAACTGGCGACACCGGGTTATTCCCAGAAGGTATGCCTTGACGATCCTTAGGTCATAGGAGCTCTTCCATGTGAACCTCTTTCCCCCCCGGTCGGTTTCGACTCACAAGGTCCACAGTCTACACCCGTTTGGCACCTAAGCCTGCAGCACCAGCCGCTTCGCACCAGCGAACACTGTCGCACTCCTCTGCTGAGCCCCGGCCACTTCAGCCCGAATCTCACTCCACTCGGCCGGAAGATGTCGCCAACACTCAGACCACACAATCGTCCACGAATGGCACACCCGGCTCGACCATGAAACCAGATGGAATGGACACCGCCGAGGTGCATACGAGCCCTCTGCATGTTGTGCCCGCGTCTTCCCAAGCAACTCCAGCTGGCCGCACCTCTCTGCCCCCGACCACTCAAAGGAGCATTGGCATGGCCCTGAGCGGCGATGCAGGCCCCGAAGATGAGACTTTGGCAAGCCCGGTCATGCACGAGACGTTGAGCGTTATAGATGAGCATATCACGGATATGAGCACACCCCGCCAAAGCGTCGTCTCAAAGGACATCCGTGCAAACGACTCAGGGAGCGAATACAGCAGCCAGCATCGGTTGTCCTACATCAATGGCCAGGAGACGGAAGAAGAGGAGCAAAATCTGCACACCGAAGAAGAGGTCATGAGGTGGAACCCAGCTCGTGTGGCCGAGTATCTGGAAGACGTCGGCGTGGATAAGAAGCACTGCGAAATCTTCAAGGAGCAGGAGATCAACGGAGAGGTCTTGTTGGGCATGGACCAGGCTACCATCTTTCTGAAAGAATTCGAGCTGGGCCCTGTTGGTCCACGTCTCCGAACGTGGCTCAAAATCAAGGCTCTGCAGCAGGAAGTCAAGACACTGAAAGAAGTGTCCAAAACCCTTGTTCCGGCCTTCGACGAACCCGGTGAGCCTGACTCAGACCCCGTCCGAAACCGCGCAACATCCATGGGCGCCATACTTCCCAGGATCCCAAATCTCAATGAGGGTCAGGGACCTAGAGGCTCCGCGAAACCGCTTCCCCGCGCAAACTCCACAGCTGGACATACTCCAGCACCCATCGTCGAAGCAACCTCACCCCTTGTACACAGTACGCCTTCGGTTCCATCACCTGGAACTCCCACGCGCCCCTCGGCTGCATCAGTCCGGAGTTTGAACCACAATCGACGCCACTCGTCCATTGACTACTCCGTAAACCCGCCCACTCCCAGCAAGACTTCCCACGTCCCTTCCGCTGCCCATAGAAAGACCCCCTCTTTCGATCGCAACTGGACCATGGGTTCGCCTCAGCCACTCTCACCGGCCCAAGACTCCTTGCGACCTTCGTCCTCGAATCATGTGCATACTGCCAGCACAGACACCTCCCTCAACGATGGTGGAGGGTTCTCTTCAATTGGGAATGCTGATTTTGACCGAGGCTACTTTTCGGGAGGTGAGCTGGATAACAGAAAGAACCGCAACGTTCTTCGGAAGCGTGACAGTTCAGGCCACTCGCGCAATCCTAGCTATGGTGCAGAAAGCATGCGGCGCGCAGGGTACAATAAGCGGCATAGCAGGGTGGGAAGTGCCGATTCCGCGGCGGAGTCCACGAGCCCAATATCTCCTGCAGCGAGGGCGTATTACGGTTCAAGCATCAGGAGCCACCGAAGCTCCAGTACGTTCGACTTTGTGCGGCCTTTGAGACCTATGAACGAAGGATCCCCCACTGTGACGAAGCTAGGTTATGCAGACTCGCCAAGCATAGACACGATAGCAAATTCCCCAGGAATTCCCGGCAGCGAGACGTCATCCCAAGGACGAGCATCACCCTCGCCTGCAGCTCACCACCTTTCTTTCTTCAGTAAGAAGTCACGAAGTACTGGCCTACGCGCCATATCTGATGCCATCACTGGGGGCGAGAAAGCGCATGCGAACGCAGGCGGCGTCAGGGCGTCACCCGTCAAAGAATCGCCGCTTCAATCCCCTGCACGGACTGGCTCTAGCACGCCTTCTGGCACGTCTGCCACGAAAAGCCTTGATCTCGAAAATACCGACCTGAAGCGCCTCACTGGCAGCACAGTTAGCGCGGGAGGTCGAAGGAAGTCAAAGAAGCACGGGACCAGCGCATATCTTCGTGGACGTGAAACCATCACTCCCCAAGAAGCCATGGTGGGCTGCGATTATAGTGGATGGATGAAGAAGAAGTCCTCAAGCCTCATGACCACGTGGAAGACTCGTTTATTCGTCCTTCGGGGCCGACGTCTGTCCTATTTCTACACTGAAAACGATACTGAAGAGAAGGGGCTTATCGACATCTCATCCCACCGTGTACTTCCTGCCAATAACGAACGGATGACCGGGTTTCATGCAACCATCACCAGAGCATCATCAACACCAACCTCACCTCAAAACGCTACCATCCCTACGGCGGCCGCGACTGATAGTGCGAACAACCCGGATGACGATGTCTCTGGCATGTTCATCTTCAAGCTCGTTCCCCCCCGAGCCGGTCTGCAAAAAGGCGTCCAATTCACGAAGCCTATAGTTCACTACTTCGCTGTCGACAATATCCATCAGGGTCGACTGTGGATGGCCGCGCTCATGAAAGCCACCATTGATCGAGACGATTCCCTCGCCGTCACAACGACGTACCAGCAGAAAACAATCTCCCTCGAAAAAGCTCGTGCCACCCGACAGAGACCGCCGGCACTCATGGACGATGCCGACGACGAGCAAGCATCTGTGGGTAAACGGTCGAAAGAGAGCATCCAGGAGGATGTCATACATGAAGAAGATGGTGAACAGGATGGCGACAAAGGACTTGCTATCTCGGGATTGGATGACGCTAAAGCGCTCCTGGACTTTGCGGAGGGAGCAGAGGTTCCACCGACGCCGAAGTCCCCGTCCGCGGAACATAAAGCAAAGGCGAGCGAGTCCGGTCTGCCTCCTGGGCTAATCTCCCCGGTGGGATAATCCCTTATCTTCCTGCCATCGTTTGGATGCTTGTGGATTTTGCTTCGATGCACCCGATCTATGATTGATTCTACTTCACTCCTTTTCTGTTTTCTTATCTTGTTCCTCTTATCCCCTTCTCCCCTATATATACTTTACCCACTATCCAAGTTTCTAGTCGCCTATACTCTTTGTAATACCATCATCAATCTTTGACCTTAATGAGGAGGGAGCGGGCGTCCATTGAATTTTCTTCAAGAGAAATACAAGACCATCTGGAAGGACTGCAGCAAGGAGGGAAAAGCCGACTGAACGTCGAAGAGGGGTGTCAATGAAAAAATTTTCCCTCTTGGTTTTATGTAGATTCGGAACCGATATGGCAGATATGACGGTGGGACGTTTGATTGATTTTTTTTCTCTTTTCCTGCAAATCTGGACGGAGAGGATGCGAGTGAGGTTCTTGTAATAAGATGACGTTTTGGATCGGATGGTGCTGTGATAGGAATGATTTTTTTGGCCCTCGATTTGATGATTATGGGTGAACCATTGCTGCTGGTCTTTGGTGACATGATTGGACGGAGGAATAACTATGTGAAGGACTGCTGCAGGCAACTGTTCATGGGAGATAGGACAGGTATGTATACTACCACACATCCCTTGCATCCACGCCATTCTCGTCCGCCACGGCAGGGAGATTCTGGAGCACATGTAACCCGCACCCTCCCCTTACTCCGTTCCCTCAAGTCGTCCGCCCTCTCCTCTTCTCCGCGCCTTTCCCTCGCTACAGGTGTTCCCCTGCTCGGATTCCTGGACCCTCCACCTCGATACATACATACATATATATACCCCACAACGAAACCCACACTCCCAGGCCTCCACTGAACCACCACCATGACCACAGGCGCCAAACCCACCCTGCACATCCACCCCATCACTCCGTCCCCCCAACCCCGGCGCCCCGTCTCCTTCCACAGCCGCAAATGGAACATCAAACGTGCCAGCTTGGTCATCCTGCTTATCGTCATCGTCGTCTTCGCGTTCAACGAGTTGCGTTGTCAGCGCCAGGGATGCCTTTCACGTGTGGGGTTCTACGGAGGGGAGGGAAGGGGTGGTAGTGGAGAAGCGGGCGGGTTCGTCGGGGGTGGGAGTGTTGTCGTGCTTGGGAAGTTGGGCGGTGGGGAGAAGGAAGGGGGAGGGGGGAAGGGGGCTGGTGCCGGGTCGGAAGGGAAGGGTGATGCGAACGGTGTGGGGGAGCCGGATGGACGTCAGAGGTCGAGTGAGGTCAAGGCCGAGAAGGGAGGGGATGAGGTGCAGGATGTACGTGGTGGGGATGTCAAGGGTGGGAAGGGCCAGGAAGAGGAGGAGCCCGCGGGCTCGGGGAAGGGGGACGTGCCGGCTACAGAACAGAGTGGAAAGACAGAGGGCTCGGGAGGTGATGGTGCTGCTACCAAGAAAGAGGACGGGGACGCAGTGAGGGCCGGAGGGTTTGCCCCCGCTGGCCCAGCTGGTGGTGGTGGAAGCGCAGGCAGCGGAGGGGAACCCATATTCGGTGTCATGGAGATGGGGATGGGTGGGTTTGGTGGAGGATTCAAGAGGTGAGCGGTGCATGGGAGCTATTCGGAAGAGACGCTGCGGCGCACTGCCTGGTTAGGTTGACGATCTGTTCGCTGGGGTATCTCGAGGAACACTGTATGAGCGTCGGTGGCTTCGCACGGAGCGATCATAGTCGCATGAAGTCCAATATGTTGATCACCCAAGTTAATGTGGTCTCGCCCTCAAAGGTGCAAACCTTTGTATTCCTATTGTCCATCTACACATGCCTCTTCTAACGAATGTGACGCTTCCTGCGCTCTGATTTGGGTATCATCAAATGAAAATGCTCGTGTGAGCTGTACTGTACTGTTCCATGCAAACGCCTTTGAATATCCATCGCGGATCCGCTTCTCCAATAATCTCGCCGGGTGGTACCTCGAGTTCCCGTTCCCCTTCCAGCCTTGCCAGCTCATCTCCTGCGCTGAAACAACGCCCCCTCTTGCGGCCCAAACCAGTCTCGTATCCCGCACTTGCTCTCCAGCTTCAGAAACAGATCATCCACTCGATCCTTTATCCATCCAGATTGGACTCTCTGCTTGGGCTTGGCATAGCCCAGACGGAAGGAAAAAGCGATCGAACAGCTCCCAGCCTCATACGAGAATTGGATGCAGTTCTGGGTCGCTTCGCATACCGCGTGGCAGTGCTTGAACGACTTCCATGCCTCGCGCTCGATGGGGTTTACGGAATTGCCATGGTCATGTGCGTTGAACTCCTTGTCGGCTGACATGTTGTCCCACTCGGGCTTGAAGGCGCTGATTTGAGGTCCTACGTGCTCGACGAAGATGTCACGGTGGCGCAGCAGGACGTCGTGCTATTGCTGTCAGCATCTGCATAAGCGTAGATACGAGGCGGACTTACCCTTTTGAACCAATCCTGCTCAAAGGCCCAGAGCCCTTCAATCTCCGACGGGGAGACATGATGATAGGTCACGACGGGATAGCACCACGCGTCGCGGTTCAGTTTGACCGTGGCCGGATCCATGGTAGCGGGTGAGTCGCCTTGCAGATGCGGATAGGCTTTGTGAAGCGGGATTTGCACATCCTCCATGATCTTGCCTACGGCGCAATCGCCAACCCAGTGCGTGGCCGTGAAATCCTCGTAGTCCTTGATGCGAGCGGAACGATGTTCGGAGACCTTGCGCATAGCCGGATTCGAAAGGATGAAGCCGGCGCCGCCGTATCCGAACTCAATGTCGTTGATGTAGAGATGTTTGCCGATGTAGTAAGGTTTGCTTGCGTCGAAATTGCTCAGGTACTCGAGGAGATTGTTCCAGGCAAGGTAGGTGTCGTCTTCGATGAAAACAAACCATTTCGCATTGGGCATACTTTGGAACGCGCGGTCGATCATCGGGAGAAATTTCCACTTATCCAGCTTCCAGCCTTGGTTCTCGGTATTCAGATAGTCCCCTTTTGATGAGCCGGATTGAGTGGTCATGACCTTTTGCTGGGGCAAGCCCTCTCTCCCATGCTCTTGCAGGTGATGGTAGAGTTCGAAGTCCTCATGCGTCCTCCTCGTACCTTCGCTGACCCCGTGCAGGACGTCATGAACAGCGTGCCCGTCTATCTCTTCATCTAGATCTGATAACACGATGTAATGGGGCGCACACCGCAACGTAGTTCTGAAATGTACAGGGACTCTCTGCTGCGAGGATGTCGCACCAGTTCTCAGCACAATCAGAACGTCATCCGAGAGTGGCGACTGCGAACAGAACGGATCTCCACCTGTAGCGTTTGTCGCTCGCAAGAATGAAGTGGGCGGGCTCGCCCTGGTGAACAGGTTGATGAAGGAGACGCTAAAGACAGCGCAGAAGATTAAGCGGCAAAGGAATGTTCGGTGGGGCATGTCGCGATATTGCAGAGCACCAGGCTACTCGGGGTATCTCAGAGGAGAAAAGAAAAGGAAGGTCGAAGGCAGGACGCGAAAGCGTCGTTACCTTAACACACTGGCGAAGAGAATGGCGGCCCGAGGGCCATGGAGGAATCTGAGGTCAACGACACGACAAGCGGTTGTTGACGAGTTTGGGTGAAGGGGAAGTGGAAGGGAGAAGAAACATGGAGGCGGAAACAAGCGCAAACAGCGGATTATGAGGCAGGTGAGGCTAAGGAGACGCTCGGGCGATCATCATTTTCTGACACGTCCTGTAGGTGCCCGGCGGTGGCGATCGTAGCATGATGATGAGCCGGCTGTGTACTCCGTAGGCCACCGGGTCTGTCTGTTACATCCCCAGACCGCTGATTGGCATTCTGCCATGCTGATCGCAGTTGCGGCGCGGACAGCCTTGTCTTGCGCTGCTCTAGTTCTCGTGCGACGAAAGTCTGGAGGAGATAAACAAAGTGCACTATGCATACATAGTGCGGGGGGAGCTTGTTACAGCAGCTGTTGGTGTTTCGATGTTTCGACAAGGCGGTCGTCCGTTATGCGTCGTGTATATTAGGATGGTGGGTGGAGGGAAATCCGCTGACTGTGTTCACTCCCAGCACCCAATGAGGTCACACAGAGGGGCACGGTCAGACGGCTATTTTCGCAACCAGGTAAGAGCGACATCCTGCTACATACTTCTCGGGAGTTGCTCCGTACGGCCTTCAGTGAGCAGGAAGCTTACGTATGGCAGCCGAATCTGTCGCCCGGTTGGTAGCTATTTTGAAGCATCCCGAGGTCGTCGTCAACGAAGAAACTCGTGATCCCCCAGGGAATGGACATTGATGAAAGAAAGATCGGCAGGGTCCGTGGACTGAGAACAAATATTCACATGTCATAGAATGCACTCTGAAGTTGGAATGTCCGAATAGTGGGGTTTGCATTCTCCCCAAGGCATAATAATCCGTCCATAATGGGAATGTTTTTGTGCCACTGTACACTAGCTCTGCCGCTCTGTTTCACATCTTACTGTACCCAATTACGATGCCCACTGTCATGGAAACAATCGAAACAACTAGGCTAGCGTCTGGGGGTCCGGGGAATCCATCATGTTAGTCATCTCTCTCATGGATGTAGGGTAGCTCTCCACAACCCCCTCGCCCTCGAGCTGCCAGCGGCCAGCCCACAAAGACCCATCCAACCCAGGTTCCAGCCGGGGATGCCTCCAGTGCTGCTGCTAAAGTGCACCGCCATGGGGAACCAAGCAGCCGCAATCATGAAGTCGGTCCACCACTTGCCATCGAACTTCTTGTCCTCGTCCGCATAGACAGCAACCGCCCTGCCTTCATCCAGCATCTGCTGCCGGTTCGCCCTCCGGCGGTTCTCAAGCTGCGCCTCGCGAGCCAGTCGCAAGAAGTCGCATGAGACACCGCTCAGCCAGGCACGGTACGCCCAGAGGTAAAGGCGTCCTGTCGTGGCATCCCCGCGATTGATCAAGGCGATGAACTTCTTGGACACGATGCCGTTGTCTGCCAGCACCGACACGTTCTCCAGGGCCTGGTATGCGATATAACTCAGGCACTGTGTGAGCGCGATGCGATGTAGCACCGGATCCGCGCCTGCCTTGGGTCCAGCAAGTAACGTCTTCAACCAGGCATATAGTGGCAGGAGGCCGAAGAGACGGAGTGTGGTTCGGGCCCTCGATATCAGTCCCGCGAGCGCAGCGATTGGCGGCACGGCGGCCGGGTCGGACACTAGAGCGACGGTCGGCGGCTTTGCGGACTGCGACTTCACGAGTGAGAGGAGGTTGCGCGCGTGCTGTGCGATGGAGGGGGAAGCGGATTGTAGGTAGGCCAGGACGTAGAGGGAGTAGTTGAAGGTGGAAAGGAAAGCGCTGAGGCCGCCCGGGCTTGCGAGGAGCCTGCATCATCCTGTTAGTTTTTGTCCCCTCGCAGGTGTACCCTTTGGGAAGTTCATACTTGTTCAACCTCAGAATCGCAGAGTCAATCTGCTTCGCGGCGGATGTTATACCATTTGGCCGGGAAACCTCCTTGGGGGGAGTGGTCTTCTCCACAGCCTCGTTCACGCTCTTTGCGCTCGGCGCTCCGGGTTCGACTGTGCTGTCGGCCATTTCTTGAAGTGTTGAACTTGTGAGAGAATCCACAGCTTGAGGTTGTTGTGTTCTTTCCGGGTTAAGCTTCTCCGCACTTTTGTGTAGATGTCCAGGGACACTGTAGGGCTTCCCAATTCCGCAGCCGAGGTATTTTAACTATTTGGGGATGCCGATTCATTGTCTGGGGTAATTCCCATGCCCCTAAATCCACCTCTCCCATTGGTCACTTTGTACTAGCTCACCCCTTCCTAAGACAATGTAAAACCTCCCAGTCAATTGCTGCGCTGTTTCGGACGAGGACCATTTTCGACTGCTGACTTGTCAGTATTGAGTCGCCATTTCCCCCGGTCCCGCAAACTCCCAAGACCAATTGGATACCTAGGGGTCTCAGAGATATGCCAAGGACGAGTGTCTCTATACAGCTGCAGGTACGATAGACGCAGGCCTTCCGATACCGAATTGAACTAGGGCCAATTGTGTCGCACTAAAATCTGCTGTGTTCGAATGGGAACACGAAGTGGCGCATATATGATAGATCCGTCACGGTAGGCAAATCATGAAATTTCGTCCCTTATGGGGAATGGGGAACATTGGCCGACCGAAAGTCGGATTCACACCTGATCCCACGATTTCATCCGCGTGAAATTGTTGAGGAAAGGTCATATTGCCACTGTGACCTGTTGCCATGCTTGTCTTAGGATGTGCCGTTGCAAAGTTAGGCTGGAAATTAGCTCCCATACTGCGGTCGAGTTCCGTCGAATGGAGCTTATCCCGCTGCTGTCTGTTATTGTTTATACGCAGTCTAGTCTGCCACCATTGTATTCCGTTATTTTCATATGCATTGTTTACCATTGGATGGGGACCTGATGGGTGGGAAATCTGAAAGTTGGGTGGTGAAAGCTGCAGGCGGAATTCCCAACTGTTGCTGCTGCTGCCACTGACTGTGGCCTGGTACTCCCCCTTGTGCAGTGCTTGGGGCATTTCCTGTTGGGACGAGGGGCTTGACTGTGGAAAAGCTCGTGGTCAGACATTTGAGGCTGGAAGTTATTCTCGTGTATTGCCTGGGTCCGAATGTATTCCGCCCCAGTGGGGAATGGGTAATCGCCAGCAAATCCCCCACTGAACTGTGCAGAATACTCTCCTCACTAGACGTGGTAGTAATAGTCCGAATATGTACTACGATGTCCAAGCAGAGCTGCAGGCATCAACGGAAGTCGAGAGCGATCCCACATCCCGTCACAGGATTCGACGAACTCGGCCACAAGAATTGCATGAGCATAGCCCAGGGGAAGGCAGGATCATGAGAAGGGCTCGGTCATGGCAGTCACCGGGCGATGATGAAGACAGAAGTGGTGGGGTATATTGAGATATATTGAGACGGATAGAACCGTAGTGTAGCGGAGTGAAAGGCACCGAAGCTGCCTTGGTGAAAGGGAGGCGTATCTCCCCTACGTTCGATTGGTGGATACAAAGCTTAAGTTTCGCCTCGAGTAAATATTGCGTAGTTGCCTTCCACGGTCCTGTTTTGTCTGTGCCCTCCACCTAGCTGTTTATTTTCCATTTACTCCTCGCCACTCCAACGCGTCCCTCCACTCCACCTTCCCCGCAACCAAAACATACAACCACAGCCTCGACAATGAACAATATGAACAAGGCGAGCGCCCAAAAGCCAGCTCAAAAGCCAGCCCAAATCGGCACCGATTGGATTCTGATTGGTCCGCAAGGCCACGAGCCACCTAGAGCGGCGACTGTGCAGCAACAGCGAGCAGCCGTTGGTAGAGGTGCGCGGCCGGCCGCGTTGGGGTTCGCAATCCCATCATTGCCTTCCCATATCAGTGCTCAAGCTGTAAGTCTCGTGCATGTAAGGTCATGAACTAGACGTGCGGAAGCTCACAAACACAGGGACAACAGCCTAACGTGAATGGACGTGCGTCTCCGAGCTCTCTTGCACACCTGACAACTCATGGACAGGCTCAGATCCAGGCTCAGCTGCGGCTTCGTGAACAACAACGACGACTACTTCAGCAGCAGCAGCAGCAGCAGCAGCAGCAACAATTTCCGCAAATGCTTCAGCGAGAACCTCCGCAACACGTTCCAGTGGGTCCACAGCGACAGTTTCAGGAGCATCAACGCCAGGCTCGGCAACAGCAAGAGCCTCCGCAAGAGCAACAACCCCAACGACAGGCATATGAGCAGTCTGTCCCTCCACAGCAGCATCGACCCGTGTCTAACAATGGCCGCAACGGAAATGTCACTCAACACTTGACAGGTGACACCACGCACAGCTTTGCAGCCGCCACTCCGCACGACCCCAACGAATCGCGCATGCTCCTTCATATTCACCAAGGCCGTCCCACGACCAAAATCCACACCCTCTCAATCCCGCATCGAGACCCCTTGGGTCCCCACCTCCTCCAACTCTGCGAAGCCTTAGACCTACTCTTCCGCTTTGACTGGAACTTCGTGTACTGGCATAAGAGTCCCCTTCCCACGGAGCCAAACAACCAGATCCCCATCGTCTTGCGCTTCAACGACACAGTCAGCGAAGTGCAGCTTCCCGGACCACGAGGCGGTACCATTGCGCTGGAGGATGGCGGTAAGGTGGAGATGGTAAGCTGGGTCCGAGACGCAAGGTACGTCGAACAGAAACACATAGAGCTGAGGTTGGAGGACTGGGAGAAGGTCTACGTGGTCACCACGATGCAGAGGTGCAAGAGGGAAGCGCGGATCCAGCGGCTGCAGGAGGAGCAGGAGTGGAAGGACTGGAATACGGAGCTGCAGGTGCAGGCCTTGACGATGGCGAAGCGGATGGAGGCTAGTGAAGTGGAATTGGCGTGGCTTCAGGGGGCGCATCGGATTGTTTGCGAGGAGAAGAAGGGCCTGGAGGAGAAGTTAAAGATTTCGGAGATGATGGAGGGGAGGCTGAGGGAATGGATACGGGAACATGGGGGGTTGAATGCTCCGGCTCAAGCGCAAGCTCACGCCCAAGATCAAGCTCCAGAACCAGTTCCAGCTCCAGCTCATGGTCCACCATTCCCAGCCCAAACCCCAGATCGGGCTCCCGTTGCAACTCCACCGCGAAGCCCAGCCCAAGCTGTCGAAAGTGCATTCCAAGCTCTTATCCAGGCTGCAGTACAAGCCCAAGCTGAAGAAGCCGAAGCCGAAGCCCAAGCAGGCCGGTCGCTCAATCCAACCGTCGAGGATGTTCCGGATTCCGTGGGAGACTGGGAGCAACAGAGTGCGAATCATGGAATATCAAATGGCCAGCAGGATGTGTCGGATGGAGCAGCAGATGATCAGGAGGATGTGTCGGTGTGTGAAGCGGAATATGGCTCAGACGATAGTTCTGAAAACGGGTCGGCGGATGAGATGGACACCACTAACTGAATGGGTGTGGTGGACTTGACGACAACGGATTCCTGTATGATTCAAGAGGTGGGACTTGATGACAGTACGCCTTCGACGTACGAAATTGGCTGCATGAAGCTCCGGCCATTTCAACTCCCAAGTGTAATTCTATCTTGAAAAATGGGTGCGGACGTAACATTTGTTCACAATCTCCATGTCTCCGGCCAAGTGTGAGCTATGAAATACCTCATTGACACTCATTAAGTCCGTAATGTGGTCTAACTGAGTCTATATGGTCTTGCTGACGGATTTTTCCCTCACTCGTTGCCATCAGTCATCCATTATGCATTCGGCTTACCCTATTGAATATTTCCTCCAGTGCCGCGCAGTGACTTTGTACGTAACATTTACGCCAGCTTCCAACGCTTCGCAAGCTCCACGCCCTCCGCAAGCGTCCCTACGCGCGCGTCAATGGCATATCCCTGCTCCTCAAACTTCTTACATTCCGCCCAGAGATCCGTAAGTGGGACCGAGAATGTCTCGATGAATTCGTTGTCTTCTAGTTCTGTTTGGGGGTTCTGGTTCTCCGGCTTGGACATGTCGACGGTGACGTGGATCATTCTTAGGTTGGTGTTGCAGAAACCGGGATCTAGTGATTTAGAGCGGTGTTAGTGAGTGGGTTCAACAAATGAAAGGAGATACACGTAAGTGGGCCATGCTGGAAAACCGGAGGCTGCTCCTCTTTTCAACATGCTGGAGATGCCCACGGTCCATGCTATTCGGAATATGGATGTTCAGCGACCATTGATCTCCATCAAATAAACATGGTGAGATGGCCGAGTTGGTTATGGCGCCAGGTTAAGGTCTTCTTAACACTAATTCCTGGTCACGAAAGTGGCGTGGGTTCGAGTCCCACTCTCATCAACATTCGTCCTTTCATCAGGAAGGGTTTCGGGAGTTCTCTTTTTTTTCTCTGCTGGATTTCGGCAGGGTTGATGAATTTTTTTGCTCATGGCATATTCGTTTTGGTGTCGTAACCGAAAGCGGAAAGATCGGGCCAGGTTGTGCGCGATGTACCCAAATATACGCGATGCAGTCATAGACTGAGATGTGTAGACGGATGAAGAGATTGAGAGAGAAGAAATCGGTACATACCGTTGAACATAATCGGACTCACTCCAAAATCGCCTTCCATGACCTCTCCTACGTAACCACATTCTTCCTTGAGCTCACGGATCGCGCACGTCTCTGGCGACTCGTTGGGATCAATGAGACCGGCAGGAATCTCAACGACGGTAGCATTGATAGGAGGACGCCATTGCTTTTGGAGAACAATGCGTGGAGACTCATCAGGCCTCGAGGGATCTCGAAGGATAGCCACGACGCCTACGCCGTCGATGTCACAGCCCTTGGGCCGTGTGAGACGCTCGCCTGACTCCCATGTCCGCTCGACACCTTCAGGGTCTGTATATGTAATCCTACAGATTGGGTTAACCGAGAGCACATGATGTAAGGTAATCAAGGCAACATACTTGACTAATGTGGCCCATTTGGCATCCTTTTGGTCCTGGTGGAGAGTAAGGGGATGAAGAAGCGACGAAGCACGTGTCGACTGACCAACGGTTCAACCTTGAGGACCTTTGACTTGTTTCCGGTTTTTCCATTGATAGTAGATGCCATGGTTGCTTTTTTGTGTGGTACAACTGTATAACGGAGTGCCGCAGGCAAAGTCGGAGCAATTAATAAAAAGCTGGGCGGGAGAAAGTGTGTTGGCGTTCAGGAACGTGGCAGCACTCGCAGGGCGGTGGACTAGCGGGGCAGTGTGACGACAAACATCGCCAACTCATTGCCAAGAGCCTCATCTGTTCATTTCCACCAACTCACACATCAATTTCCTCCTTCTTCCCTCGCTTCGCTGTGGTTCTTCCAAATCTTCACTTGTGGCTTATGAGCCTGCCAGAAGCGGTTTGTGGCGATATCGTTCCCTGCTCACTCGTGGGTCCGCAAAGTTCGTGGAGATATCACTCATTCTTATCCAGATCAGATCCAATTGCAAAACGAATATTTCCAATTGCTCTATGCTGTGTACAACGCGATCATTTGCTCGCGCTGCTTCGTACCATGCGTCCTCTTCCCTGGAGGTCCGGTACGCAAGGTGCGCCAATGTAAAGATAGAACGGTAATTACACAGTATGATGCTCTGTTGGTTTAATATAGGCACTGCTCTAAGCTTGTCGCTGCAGTGCCTCATCAAGAATCAGACTTCAACTCACCATTCTGCCCAGAAGATCCGAGTCCCCCAAGACGTTGAAGATGGCCTCTTCATCTTCAAGGGGCGGGTTCCCCTGACGTTTGAGGGCGAAGTGTGCTCGTATTTAATGGGGCTCCAGAGCTGAACGTAGGAGAAACGCAGGCATTGCTGGGCAATTGGGCGAGCAAAGTGCACCAGTCTCTGAAGAGAGGCGAGTGAGGCTGAGGGGGCCAAGATGTTCTGAGCTTCTCCGTCCAGCCGCACCGAAGACTGTCGCGGTCGCCCGGCAACAGGATCCACAGGTTCAAGCGACCCTATGCGAGCAGAATCCGAGCGGCGAAGCAATCCAACACGATGACACGATGTCAGCTGGTTGAAGGTGCTAGCCAGAGCAGACGTGCAGGTAGCACACAGACGCTGTTTCAGACGGTCACATCCGAAGAACGAACGCTGCAGCTGTCACGTCCATTTCCGGTGAGCCTGTGATGCGGGCGAGAGACGACTCGCATTCAATGCGTGCAGTGCACACGTTATGTTGGATCTTGATAGATTCTGTTCCTCGTGTCTTTTCATATCGAAGTTGATCACTTCGGCCCGCGGCACGAGGCTGGCATGTTGGGTGCCGCTCTCCCGAACTACCACAGATCCACCGGTTGCCACACCCCTGGACGACTACTTTACAGTTTACTGGCAGTCTGGGCGACTTGACGGTGGATTCTCATGTCGTTTCCCGATCCCAGGCCTCAACAGAGCCTCTCTCCTTTTTAAAATTCTGCATGCTTGCTTCTGCGAGTCAACCCGCCACCCAGGTTCGAGCGGTGGCTGACTGGTGCTTTGCCTCGGCGGCTGGGATTGATCCAAGAAAAACCTGAGTGTCTCCCGCGTTTGTATGGTCCGTCCGGGGCAGGATGAGAACGCCTTTTGCTTTTCGGCATCGTGAGCGGGTCTGAAGGTTTTCACCCTGGACAGCCCCTGCCAAGCCGTTGAAGGGTGTGAAGGGTGTGAAGGCGCCTAACCGGTTCCTGTATATTGCTCCCCGCACCGGCTCGGGGATCCCCATGTCCGATCCAGCGCGAATCACGTCTCGCCTCGACTGGCGGTGTTGATCTCCCTTTCTGCGATGGGTTCGAGTCGTTGGTGAAAGTCGATACTGGCGGCGCCCCCCCGAACCCTCTCAAAGGAGACAGCACGAGTAATTGTAGCAACAGAAACGGGAGGTGAGCCTTTGCGCGCTATCATCAAAAGAGTCAACCCCTATCAACAAGTGGGCGGCTCCTCAGAACCCCGAAATCATGAACCATGGTCCCCCTTCAACAAGGCAGAAAAAAGAAGCGAAGTGGCGCCATATAGAGACTCTCCTAAGAAGGAGACGAAGAGCACGCAGTAGTACGCCTCCGAGTCAAATTCCCTCTAGCGCTTATCCAGCTATTCATGGCTTAGCGCCAGGTACACATCGCCTTTCCCAGCAAGCGAGTATGCGGGAAGCGAAAGTGATTGGCGGCGAAGCATCGTTTTCCAAGAATATCATTCGCCCCTTCACCCAAGAGGCAAAGCGCCCAAGGCGTCCAAAACATGCCGCGCCCAGGTCGTGATGGTCCACAATGCACATGGCGCGAGGCTTGCTCGGTGTTGCCTGCACGAGCGGGCCGCCTGGGGTTCTTTACCAGCCTGTCTCCTCTTTTCCTTCGTGCTTCCCTTTGCCTTCCGTTGCTTCTCCAGGTTCGCCAGCATCAAGTCACTCCTTTGAACAGTGTGTGTGCGTCCACACGTCCTCTCTTTTTCCATTCACTTCTGGCCCTACGGTCCCAACCGCGAGATCACAGTGCCAGGGCGTCCACCCGCCGTTCTGGATCCCCTTTTGCCTGTATTCGAAACCCGTCACCCCAAAGGGGCCTAAAAGCCTACTCCAAATTGAGCGTGTTGGAACACTTGTCCAACCGCTTTCGACTTGCTCCGCCGTTGGACCCCGCTGCGTCCCTCGAGACGACTGACCATCTTCCGCGGCTTATAGAGGTGCACGTCGCACCTTCCTTCTCCCACCGCTTTTCGCCTTTGTGGGAGAGCCGGGAGCCTCCAGTCATTCGTTTCATTCACTTCGAGGACCCGTCGGTCTTATTCTTTCATAATGGCTAATTGGTTCGGTGACCTGCAGTTGGCCTACAAGTACTGGTAAGTCTTGCATGACCCTGATCGACCAACAGCGGGCTGATCATCCCAGCGTTGTCTTTGGGGCTCTACTCTTCTTGACAATCTTGGCCGGCTGTATCAAGGTCCTCTATGACCGCAGGAAGTGAGTACATATCAGACACGGTTTACGTCGAACTGCATTAACACCATTACCAGGCTGAAGAAGCACACAAAGGAACAGGAGAATGTCGAGGCTGGGCGCAAAGATGATCAAATGGAGTTGAACCAAAGGGAAAAGGACGAAGGCGATCTGTTCGGCATCCGCGCCATCGAAGCCGGTTTCTACGCTGGCATTCCGCAATCACGCCCTACATCAAGAGCTGGATCCTTCGCCGAAAGCCAAACCCGAAGCACCAGCACCCTGATCGGCGGTGCGTCCCTCGCTCTCAAAGACCATGCCCATTCCATGAACAGTAGCGTCACAACACTTCCTCTTGCTCATACCGTCAGCGACCGCGACTCGTCCAATGCAAACTCGCCCCCTCGCAGAACGTCCCCTCCTGCCATTAGGCTCGCTCCCTCCGAGGCCGAGTTGAACGGCCGCATCAACCACAACGCCGCTGTGAACATGAACTTGAACGTCCCTCCTTCGCCAGTATTCCCACGTGGTCCTCAATCTCCTACGTTCGGTGGCTCGGACAGCGGCGACAGCGACGGCCAAGCGTCCCCTCGATCTGCCAACTTCCGTCCCGACCACTACGCCCCTCGTGCTCCTCAAATTCCGATGCCCCAAGGGCTGACTGTCTCCGTGCACCCGGCCGAGGATACTCCCAGGTCGGAGGCTGCTTCTTTCAACATCGACAGCGCGCCCTCTTCCCGCGGTCCTACCCCAGAGGCCAGACAGCCGACACTTCCAAATATTACCCTGAGGGATGAGCCTCGATCTCTGTACACGACAGGGCAGTCGAGTAGGTAGCATTCCTCTGTTGCGTTGTATTTTAAGCAATCAATGTTGTCATGGGCACACACCTGACCTCTTCTAAGAACCTGAGCCTGAGCGACCGTCCTCTCCCGTCCGCCTCCTACCACAGACCTACCAGCCAGCGCACCAACGAGACATGAGTAATGCAAGCAGCGTGTATAGCACGAACCGAATCAGCACACACCAGCCCTCTAACTCAACCGACTCGACGTACAACTTCTCCTTCCCCGAGAGCTCGAGCCGCAATTCGGTTGCCCTGAGCTCCTCGAAAGATGACAGTCGCCGCCCCAGCGCTTCCAGCTCGTTACTTGCTCCCGGTTCGGCTTCGACGACCAACCAGCAAAGCGACCCCCGTTTCAGCGAATTCTACGACGCGTACTACCGTAACTCCATTCTCCCGCCCGCGGCCGGCGCTGATGCATCGAAACGGCCCGGGAACATCAACCTGCAGGAGACGATCACCGAAGTTGACACACCCCTACCGTCACCGAATCCAAATACCCCATTCATCCAGCCCGGCGCAGCGATATGAAGTTGCACGAGACTCTAGACTCTAGACTCTAGACTTGGCATCTCATCTGCCGGTGCCCGGTGGCGGGCGCTTGGATTCTCGGATCGCGGCCTTTTGTGCGTTTATGTCAGCTTTAGCGCATCGCATCTCTCCTGTACTGCTGCACAGCAATGGCGTTGGAGGTTCTCTCTGTTTTCAGTCATTGCATCATATGGTTTACGTGTTATCAGATATCTTCGACGAGACGGACGTTCGCGATGGATGGGAAGCTTGGAATTGAGAGGAGGTAAAAGGACCTTGGGTCCCATGAAAATGGAACGGTTCGACGTATACTGGCGACTTACCTGTGACTATTGCATTATTTCTTAATTTCTATTTTTGGAATGCCTGCTTCTAGCAGGCTCCAGCTTATACATGTCCACCATTGCATAGTGTGGCAGAATACATCAAATTTCCTCTCAGTTCTTCTTGAACACCGGAGCTCCAAGCTTCCCAGGTTGATAAAAGTTGTTCGAAGCTAAACTTGTCTTTCCGGTTCAGACTTGCTTTCCAACTTGCTTAGACTCGACCGCCCTCGACCGCCCTCGATCGCCCTCGAGCTGCCTCAAGCTGCCTCGTCCCGACTCAGACTACCTTGCCTCGAAACCAAAGCGCCTTGTAGTTGTGCACGCCTGTCTTCTAAGGTTTAGACTTATTTAATGTCTTGTAATCCTATCTTGAGTCGTCTTTAGACTTGCTTAAACTCGACTCCACCTGCGGAACTTTGATCACGTGACCTATAGAAACCATAAGGCAACTGTAAAAGATGCTGCGGCTTTTGAAAGGTAGGATCTGTAGTATCGACTTTGGACAATTTTGTTTGTTATTTTGCACATCAACAGAGGACATACCCAGCGATCACTTGATGGGACGATGGGCGCGTGTCGGTGGCACGATCGATGACCCCTGCATTCCACATGTCAAATCGCGAACGCGCCCCTGGCAGAAAGTCCAAATTGCCACTCACCGCCTGCGCAGCCCCAACTCCCAACGTCTTTCTTTAACGGCTGCATCCGCGATTCCTACTTCCAATTGCGCCGCCCACCGATAGGCCCGTCCCTCCATCTCCGTAATTCTTCCTCGTCGCTATTGTCTCTCCTGTACCAAGTTGGTGCGGAGATCCCAGGGACGCCCCGCAATGTCCTCCACAACCACCACCACCACAACTGCACTATCGGCGACTTCGAACTCGGTTTCGCACCACACGACCCTGAGAGGCAAATTGAATTCTATATCTAAATCAGCAGCAGATCAGAATGAAATACGGAGATGCGAACATCACGAAGCGGATATAGTCATTGTGGGCGCCGGCATTGTGGGCTGCGCCGCCGCAGTGGCATTCGGGAAGCAAGGACGCAGCGTCATACTGTTGGAGCGAAGTCTGAAGGAGCCAGATCGGATTGTGGGCGAGCTGTTGCAGCCGGGAGGTGTGCAGGCGCTGGAGAAATTGGGGTTGAGAGGTATGCGCAAACACATCATGAACGACCGCAACCACTATAGACCTGCTAACGTCCCACCAGACTGTCTCGAGGGCATCGACGCGATCCCCTGCTACGGCTATCAAGTCACATACCACGGCGAACCCGTCTCCATCCCTTACTCCTCCGTGTCTCCCGATGCCCGCCCCGAAGGCCGCTCTTTCCACCACGGCCGCTTCGTCCAAAAGCTGCGCGCCGCCGCACGAGCGACACCCAACGTCACCGTCATAGAATCCACAGTCACCTCCGTCGTGACCAGCACATACGGTGATCAAGTGCTAGGCGTAAACTGCCAAACAAATGGCAAACCAGATTTCTACTTCGGAACCCTCACCCTCGTTGCGGATGGCTACGCCAGTAAATTTCGCAAAGAATACCTCCCCCATCAACCACAGGTTCGCAGCAAGTTCTTTGGCCTGGAGCTGATCGATGCTGTCCTCCCGGCCCCGAACCACGGACACGTAATCCTCTCCGACGCTCCCCCCATCCTGATCTATCAGATCGGCACGCACGAGACCCGCATCCTGATCGATGTGCCCGAGAACCTCCCCAGCGCGAGCCCCAAGGTCGGAGGCGTGAAGAATCACCTCCTCAACGTTGCGGTTCCCGCCGTCCCAGAGTCCGTCCGCCCATCGCTCAAGAAAGCCATCGAAGAGGGAAAGCTGCGGTCGATGCCCAACTCGTTCCTCCCGCCCGCAACGCAAAAGACGCCGGGCATGTTGATCCTCGGCGACGCGATGAACATGCGGCATCCGCTCACGGGCGGCGGCATGACGGTCGCCTTCAACGACGTCCTGCTCCTGTCGCAGCTCCTGGCCCCTGAGAAGGTACCGAGCCTGGAGAACACGGCGCTGGTGCTCGAGCAGATCTCCACCTTCCACTGGGCGCGCAAATCCGGCTCCACGGTGATCAACATCCTCGCCATGGCCCTGTACTCGCTCTTCGCCGCCGACGATTCCCGCCTCGTCACCCTGCAGAACGGTTGTTTCAGGTACTTCCAGCGCGGAGGCAAGTGCGTGGCGGAGCCCTGTGGTTTGCTTGCCGGGCTGATCAAGAGGCCGGCGGTGCTGGTGTGGCATTTCTTCGCCGTGGCGTTCTACGCGGTTTGGCGGCGGATGGTCGAGGGTCCCATCTGGAGGGTTCCCTGGGTACTGTTCGTGGAGAGTTGGTTGGTGATTTGGAAGGCTTGTGTGGTCATTGGGCCGTACTTGATCTGGGAGGTGAGGCGGTAGTGGAGAACAGAGCGAGTTGACGTGTAAGAATGGCGGTCTTGCGGCGTGTTTGCAGTTTACCAGCGTGGGGTTTTGGGATGTCAGGAGGGAGTTTCTTGTATATGTATAATGGGCTTGATCATGGAAGATAAGCAGATGAAATGGCTGCATGACACGATGGAGCGAGAGAAAAGATGTCTCTCTGCTCACACTTAGATTTCGTCTCGCGACGATGATAATAGTAATCTAGCATAATTATTCATCAAGCGTGCCACTGATGCCGTGTCCGGTCCGAAGCCATGCCCTCCACCTCGCTGGATTCCAACCCAAAGTACATGTGTGTCCGATACTAAGTCGCCGCGTCAAATAAGATGTTGTCGATGATGCATCGTTTGGCGCTGAGGAGCATTGTTACTTTTCAGCGGAGCATGCATTTGGGAGGCATGATTGATAGCGCTTTGAGCACTTTACTAGTAGCACCGTGCAGCATGAGACTCGTTTTTCTAAGGTTTTCTAATGTTACGTCCCGCGACGACGCAGGATCAACACCATAGGACATCCACTAGAACACCCTTTTTTCCGACTATCCTTTTCATGGACCCAATCAAAAGCCTGATGCCAACCTGCCTTTCACGACCCTTCAATTCAACATACTACATCACCAACCCGACAGACCCAGCAGGAATGGAAGAAGAATGCCACCCACATTCCTGAAACCGCCGGTTCAGCCTGTTGGCCAAAAAGGCAATCTGCTCCAACAACTCCCAGCACAGCCGTTCTTCCTTCGCCTCCGCCGCTCCTCAGCTTAGTCCCTACATCGCAAACTCTAGGACAGGGTGAACATTGAAGCATACCCCCCACTACTAGTCCCCGCAGCAGGACCACCGGAACTCGCAGTCGGCAAAGCATTTGTCATAGTCGGGGGGTCGGCAGGTCGGGTTGGATGGGCTGGATCGATGGGATCGAGGGTCGGGGGTCTGAGGCCAGTGAGTATGACGGTGGGTTTGAAGGTTGACGACATTGAAGACTCGGCAGGAGGCGGAGTCGAGTATGGCGGGGGAGTTGGTGGAGCGGACGAGGGAAGCGGCGGTGTTGAAGACGACGCCGTCGGTTGTGTCGATGTATCAGACGTCGTTGCGCTCGACACTGTGCCACTGCCTACAGGTGGGACCGTCTCCATTCCCGTTCCTGTTTCTGTCGCCTTCGTCGGCTGTTTAATCGCCGTCCCTCTCGATTCCTCGATTCGCCCTGCTCCTCCTGCACCACCGCCCCCGAAGTCCAGGTCCCTCTGCCGCCCGAGAGGCCTGGGAAACCACTGCACGCTCGCCACGACTACGCCTACCACGTCGCCTCCCCGGCTCGCGGCGACGGAGTCTGGGGCCGTGAGGTGGTACGTCGTGGTCTGCCCTGCATTTCTTCCAACGCCGTGGGCAGTATATGGCCAGTTGCGCGGGATCTGTGTGAGAAGGGAAGATGGAATATCTAATGTAGGAGTTGGAGAAGCGTTGGTGGTATTCGGGAAGGCGGAGGGCGAGAAAGAAGCCGTCGAGGTCAGGGGAAGAGGGTTTGGTGGCACATCGATCCTCACGACTTCTGGTATTGGGGATGGAAGGGAAAGGCCATGGCGGTGGATGAGTGTATGCGAGCTTGCAGAAGACGAGAACGTTCGGTTCCGAGTCTCGCTGGTATATGTCGTGCCTAGTAGGAAGAGTGGGTTGATCGGAATGAACATATTCCAGATGAGGCCAGACAGTGGCGTCTTTCGAGACCGCAGTGGTGGACCTGACAAATCCTGGACCGTAGGCACGAATTGAATGGCTTTGCCATGACTCTGACGGAATCAGAAATTGTGGAAAGAAAGGGCAATGAACCGCAATAGGCTGCCTCCATCCAATCGACGTGCAGTTATACTGATATTCCCGATCTGCACACGACGTCGCCGTCGCAGCCAAATACCTCGATCTCAACCCACGACCTGAGTAAGAGAAGGCAGGTCCTTGCCAGACCGCTCATATCTCGTGGCGCCATCGATGTGAATGGAGGAACCCCATTCCAGAGTTGGCAAACGCCAATAAGTATTCCAGGGTTCCAGTGCATGTCAAGGAGTGAATGCGGAGAAGAGGTACGATGTGCCACTCCACATACCAGTCGACCCGGGAACTGGCCCCAGTATTTTACAGTGTGACTTATGGGGTATCCGCAATTTGCACTCCGTCAATACCAGGCCAATGACACGAGAGCGTGCGTTTACGCCTTGAACGTTGCCACCGCCCATTCGACGCCATCGCCCCGAATCCCTACGACAAACGGATATGTTCGTAAGAAACGTGCCAAACGACAGCGAAACGGCACCCGGACGACCAACCAGGAGCAAACGGATCACCAATACCATCATATGTATGGAGTAATAACTATCGTACTAACCACTAACCCGCAAACCATATAACCATTACACAGAACGCCCCTCCAACTGTTCTCACTCTCCATTATTACCCACAAGTCTCCCCAACGACAACCCACCAGCTGTCCATCCAGCATGCCGGGCACAGCCGCGGCGGAGGGGCAGTGGATTTTCTTCCACCAACCTGCCGTGCCGCACGCGGCCCCCAAAACGGACAATCCGGATCCCATAATCTGAGACACGCGGCATGGAGTAAGCAAAAGAGGATGAGATCCGAGTGGCGCGGTTTTGTTTGCCACTGCTACCTACTATCGGAGAAGGAGAAACAGCGAGGAAGCGGGGGGGGATCGGTGAGAGAGATTGATTATGATAGTGATGATGATGATAATGGTGGTGGTGATGACGGGTGGACAGGAGGGGAATGTGAGCATACCCTAACAAAGATGACTGACGTGCAGGTCCCCTCACAGTGGCGTCTGCGCTTCCTAAGAAAAGCTGACACACCGTGAGTTCGGATAGGGGTAATGATAATGTGTATGTACCTGATATGATGGTGATGGGTACTGTAGAAGGGGCAGTAGGGGGGAGAATAGGGTAGAGAAGCGGATTGGCGGGAAAAGAAAATACGCATCTTGGGATTCGATAATTAGACTGGGCGAAGAAGCGAAGACGGAAAATAAGAACAAAGATCAAAGTTGTGAATAATGCAAGCAAGAAGCAAGATAACAATCCAAGAAACAAAAAAAAAAAGGAAAAAAAAACAGGACAGAACAGAAAATAAGGTAACAGGAGATAAAACGAAGCAAGAATGTCCAGCGTTGAAAGGGGAAGAAAAAATATTGAACTTTGAACCAAGAAGAACAAGAAGAAGAATATCACAGCCCCGAACTCCCCTCACGGCTCCCCCTTCCAAGCCAAACCCCATTCCCCAACCCTCTTCCCTCCTCGTCAATAAATCTCCAACCCCTCGAAATCCACGCACAAATTCCTCTGCGAATACCCCATCCCGCTGCCCCCTCTGCCACCTCCCCATCCACCACCACCCACCCCTTGCCTCCTCTGCTCATACACACTAACACCCACATTCGCGGGCCTACTCGCATACACGCCCACCCTCACCGCCTTATCCTCGACGCCCCAGAAAAACCACGTCACCTCCCGTACCTTCTTCCAGCCGGCCACCTCGTCGCGGTAGTAGACCCACAGCGCGTACCCGATGCGCTCCATCTTGACGCGCAGGTCCAGCCGGCGCGCGTGGTGCGGCGGCAGCGCGCTGAGGGCCCAGTCCGCGCCGTCCGAGGTCGCGCACACCGACGACGCGTGGCATGCGTTGTTGCAGAACTCGAGGCCGACTTTGACCCATTTGGAGGCCGGGGCAGGGGCGAGGTAGGCGGGTGGGGGGTCGCGAGGGGACGGGGAGGACGAGTGTGTAACGTCGACGGATGCGCGTGGTTGCCCCGCATTTGGTGGTGGTGTGTTGTGTAGAGGAGCTGCTGCTGCTGCTGCTGCTGCTGCGGGGGCGGGTAATGTATGCAGAGTCGTGGTCGTGGGCGTGCTATTGGATGTTGCGCTGGGGGTGGGCTCCGCGATGATTGCGGTTGCTGGCGGTGGTGCTGCTGCGCTCGGTGCGATGTCCACGACGGAGGAGTTTACCGTTCGTCCTGGGGGCGCGCCCGCGAAAATCACCAGTCCAGCTTGGTCCCATTCCAATTCCCAGTCTGCGGACACGGTGACCTCGGCGGCTATGAAGGGGGCGCGAAGCGCAGTGTAGAGGATCGGAGCGGTGGAGGTATCGCGACTCGGAGGCTTGCGCCAAAGATCGGTGTTTGGCGGCGCCGCCAGCGTGAACGAGCCCATCCATTCTGGCACCTCATCGTCGGGGACGTTGAGAGCCGTGAAGGACAACCTGTCCGGCGGCATCACGTCCTAAGTACTCGCAATTGGGGGCGGCCGGGCGGCGGTTGTGCCGTGTGGACGTGGATCTCCCGAGCTCCGACTCCGTCCTCTGAGCTTTGCGACGATGCTCTCTGTGGTGGGTTTATGTAGCTCTGGTACGGCGATCTGCGTCCCCAGTTCGAGCTGCCGAATCGATGTGGGTGTTCTACTCCGGATTGTACGACGTGGAGCGGAAGGTCATTCGCTTCGTGGTGAGAGTTTCGGCAAGGATAGCAACATGTAAGCTGACACGCGCCGCTCGCCAGATGATTACCACCTCCACTAGATCTGCAGGAGGGTTTCGTGGAGGGCGGACTTTGGGTTGGGGAAAAAACCGTCTAATGACCTACTTCTTGGTTGTTAGTCTCCTTGCACATAGGAACCACATGGTTCTGTCATCGCAACCAGGACCGATAGCACTCTTGAGAGCCCTGGCGGGCCCCGTTACGGGCGTTGCTGAGCCGCATGTGCTGCGGAAGAAACAGGATGCTTACCAGAGCGATTGATGAAACGGAGTTGGCGTTGTTTGCCCGAGACGCCCAACCCGCAGAGGGAGATATATATATATGTCCCGTACCGTAGGGTACCCGCCTCGCGATCGATGTTGGACAACGAGACAGAGGGGCCGCCACGATGCTTCAACCCATATATAAATAAGGAATGGACGGCGAGCGCAACAGGCCCCTTGGCTGCGCGCAGAGATGCGAATGGTGTTCCATTCGAGCTGACCCCTTCCGCCACTGCGCAGGTGGAGGGGGTCTATGGATGGGATGCGTCGCGGCCATAGTACGGGAGCATCTCCGCCTGGGATGTTCCCCCTTCCACCCCGGAGCGCCGTCTGAGATAGCAGTGGAGTATTTGTCGATGTGGACGAGGACCGGACCGCGTTGCAGTGAATGTGCAGCAAAGATGTATAGCTGTAGGCGCAGGCGGCCGGCAGCCGCTACGTGGCAGCCCCATCGGAGCATCCAAATCGCCCCTTCATCTTGGCCGACGGTCAAGCGACGACGCGAGAGCTGAGCGTTTCCGGACTGGTGCAGGCCATGAAGGGGACCAGTACTGGTGGGATGGAGACGTGTGCATCGGGGGAGGACGGTTGTGGCCAGAGAACGATGCGCTGTCGTTGTTTCACAGCCAGGCCCAAAAGTGTTCTGCAGCAACGCAAGGGGTGCGAAGGACTTGTCTTGTGTAGACGAGAGGAGAAGTTCTGCAACCTGTTTCCTCCATGCAACAACAGAAATCGCTGGGGCTCATCATTGGCCTCGTGTGCCCACCCATCACGATTACGTATGCCAGGCGCCCGAAGAACGGGACCTGCGCATACAAGTCTCCCCACGGCCCGCGCGAACGATGGTCTGCCATGTCGACGTGCTCGACATCGTTTCAAATCCTTTGAACGGACATGAGCGCCTTTCTTCTGCCCTGCAGGTCCACTACCTGCCCCGCCATTCAGAGAAGTGGGCTATCCTGCGCGAATCTCATGATATATGCATCCGCAGGGACGGAGACGTGCTGTCTTGACACGGAGTTTGGGCAGCAACACGACTGCACAACACAGAGTCCTGTGAGGGGGGTTATTTTTGAGTCGTGTTGCACGACGCTGTCTTGTTCGAGAAGTTGTGTCCTAACGTTCAAATATGTTGTAACTCGACCTGCTGTACTTGTGTGCGATCAACCGGGGGAAGCGAGGCCGCAGTTCGAGAACAACGCCGGGTTTTCCAATTTTCTTATGTCCGTACCCTCGAACCGTTGAAGAGAGGCAGTTTCGTACCTTCTCGAGGGTACTCACCGTTATCTCGAAACCCCCCCTCTCTCTCGTTTCTGCATGCGCAAATCATGTGAACTCCTCTGTATACTAAATCCCACTTTGAGTGGTAAGACACGCAAAAACCTCCCACCTGAGCTCGTTCCTCCAAAGTCAGAGCATGAGGAGGCGACTTACTTTTGGATTCGTGGATTACAAAGCCTTGTGCTAGGGCATAGAGCTCAAAGGAACCGTTGCTCGACCACCTAACTTCCGTAACAAGCACCCTTCGATGAACTCGACTATGAACCACCACTGTGGTATTTCCTGTGACACACGGACAGCCGCTGAAGCGGTGCCTACATCCCACTAGTACTGAGAACGCTTCCCTTGTGCTAGGAGAAACCAGAAAAGCCTGGAAACATGCATATGTTCATGGGACCGTTTTCTAAAATACTACACCTCGAGCGGGAGTAACCATGGCATCCTTCGCAAGCTTCGTAGTACCGTGTCTTGCAACCGGTGGTGCACAGAGAGGGAAAGAGTGATTTCATGATTGGATGATCCGGCTATGAGGTTGCGTCGTGGGCTAACCTTGATGACGGTGGTTACCTGGTCTTTCTGGATGGGTTCAGAAAAACGCTCGAGCGAATCTATGCGTACGGACCTCGTCCACAGCGTTTACGTGGCGTCGCGATGTGGATGACCCCGCGAGCGGAGGGGATGGGAGGCAGTCCTGGTCCAGGATAGTCCTCCAGGAACAGACGTTATGCGACCGTCAGGGCCATGGTACCTTTCCCTACTACTCCCGAGAGGACCAGGACTTGAGCTGTCGGAGAAGCAGACAATACTGTCCGGGAAACCCGCAAGCAGTGAACAATCTGTCTTGCATAGCAAACTGTCTTACTATCAAGTGGAGCATGTGACTGGTGCACCTCCGCATCGGTTGGTGTATTGCCTGGAACAATGTAAAACGCATCCTGGAAAGGGCAAACTGCTCGTGGCTTCTTTGGGGAAACATTAGGGTGCCATCCGTCCGAGAACCGGGCCCTCGTTAGCCAGACTAGATGGAGACCACTATGGGAGCGTGGCTTGATAGACGATGTCGTACAATTCGTGCGGATGCGGATGCGGAAGAGGTTAAATGGTGTTATATTTACTCGCAAGGCTAAAGACCTTGCAGGCAACAGATGCAGACGGCGGATATGTATTCAGCGTCATATCGGATAGCGGCTGTCATGCGCCTGAAGCCTGCATACTCGGTTAGTGGATGGCCCTTCCAAGGTTGTGTGTTATGGGCAATGAACGATTCCTACACGCGTCGCCCAATCGGGAATTTGGCGTGTACAAAGGTTCTCAAAAGAGGATCTGGGTTGAAACAAGTGCCTCCCTCATTCAGACTTCAGCTTCACTCATTGTACCTTAGTCCATGCATGCTGCACCCCGTAGGCGAGCCGCAATGCGGACGGGTGGCGTATAGCCGAGCAGTGTAGGGATGGACGAGGGGGATATTATTTTTTGAGAATAGGAGCCCTAAGCTTGTGCATACAGATACAACTGAAACTCACGAGTAGGCGGAAAACCCATGTGATGGATATTGAGGCATTACAGGAAGATCAGATCCACAAAAAGGGTGGTTGATGGCAGTCACCTGCATACGGATACACAGTATATGCATAGTTCCGTGGCAAGCGGTCGCGGTATATGGCAGCGGAATCATCCCGCCGACGCAGAGGTTATATGGAGTGGCGTCGATTTGTGTAGTCATGGAATCTTCCGCCGATGTGATATGTATCTAGTTTGAGGTAGCATGTACCCGCAAATCGAGGCCGACGTCGGATGTCCAGGAGCAGATGGAACCACGGAGGAAGGTGGACCATGGTCCCATGGCCACTGCCGACATGGCCGTTGCTCTGAGCTCACTGTGGACAAGAGGGTGCCCAGAGTGAACATGTTAATTTCCGAACCTCCCAGATGGATGGCATGACCAAGGTGAAGGCACGAATGGTTCCAGCAATTAGTGTTGGTATAGTGCGGGTGTGCATCCGAGGTGGACCTGGCCCCGCATGTCATGCTTTGCGGTAGACGTAGATCCGGCGTGGGAGGGCATCGGATTCGTTGCAGAGATGGAGGCCCTGGTCTTGCAATAAAGCAGAGAAGGAAGTTTCAGGGCGATACTTCAGGTTGCGGAAAGATTCCTTGAAGTGCGGGGCCACGGCCGGGCGAACAGCTTTCTCATACGATTCCCATGGTTGCAGTTCGATAACCAGATAGCCGCCATTTGCGAGCGATGACGCGCACTTTCGGAAGAAGGAGACCAAACCTTCGTCGCCGTGTTCCAAGTGAATCCATTTGATGACACTTAGGGCCAGGATGACATCGAATGGACCGTCGGTAGCCCGGTTTGGAGAGGCGGCCCAATCGCCGGAGAAAAAGCTCACACGAGGCCAGTCGGGGAGCCTGGCGGGTGTGAAAGCTTGTTGGGAGCCGGAGACGAGGTGCTTTCGTGGCTCGAAGCGGTAACCGTGCGTGAGGACTGCGGCGAGTGGGTAGTAATCGACGACACGTTCGGAATCCTCGGTCGCTGGACGTACGCGCGAGGCGCGCAGAGCCAGTTGGTTCTCGGCCTTGTTGACCAGCTCGGGGTCAACGTCGACGCCTGTGACAGAAGCGGCACCGAAGTAGAAGCCTTTTGGGAGGGGGGGGAAATTTAATATCAGTAGGGGACGTAATAATCGGTTGCAGGGGAGGGAAGGGGACCCCAGCAGCGCAGGTCGCAGCGCAAGTTGCAGCTCACATACTGTACTTACCAAGCTGGCAAGACACGTTGCCTGCATTGCAGCCGATATCGAGGATGTTCTTGGCGGTGAATAGTCCCGGGATCAGGCTGTCAAGCAGGGACAAGCGGACATCACGAACATGCATTGCATTTGCAGAACCTGGGATTTGGCTTGCAGGTCCATGGTAATCTGGAGGAGAGCCAGCCAGTCAGCCCGTCAACCAGCCGATCGGCCGTATAAGTGCCGGAGGCGTCGGGACTCGAGATGGTGGAAGGGTGAAGGAGGGAGGAGGGAGGAGGAGGAGGGTGTTTACCCTTGTAGTTGCCCCGAAAGCTTAAGGGAGGCATGATGGACTCGGGAGCCCTGGAGTATGGAGTACGGATGGCTTCGTTACTCTTCTTCGCTGATGGTGATGTGCTCGCAATATTGGGGCGGCGGGGAAGGGTGATGCATCGAAGCACGTTGATTCCCAGGTGAGGTAGTCTGTGTAGTGGAGTGGCAGGCGGGTGGCGGGACGGTTTCCGTATTGGGGATAGTGGCAGGTGGCGGTGAAGGTGTCCAGGTGTCCAGGGGGCTTCGCCTACACAGTAAACGGCAGGTGGCCGTGGTTGATCAATAACTCCAATAACTCCACCCCCCAACTCAATATCAACGACCTGTCATCATCTGCAGTGCTCATTGTTGTCTATTAAGACAGGATGACTATAGCATCATGGCACAAGTCGCACATTTTCGATGATGGTATCGGCAGCTATCCAGCACTAGGACGGATATCGAGGCCCAAATGGTCGAAGGTTGCGGCATATTCAGATTCAGGTGGGAGGTGAGTCAATTACTGAGTCAATCATGGAGGATGTGACGGTCCACGGACGACTGCCAGCGCGGGCGAAGTCAACAGCTACTGGTGAAGCAACCACTATTGGCGGCAAATCGAGGTCAGGTCAGGCCAACTTGCACTCCAAGGGCAGGGCAAGAGAGGGCCCAGGATTGTTGTGTAACTCGACGCAATCCGCTTGCAATATGGCTATGCTTTCAGGCTGGAAGAGTTATAGTCTGCTGAGAGTAAACGATCAGTCTCCTGGTACAGGGTCGAGGGATGGTGACACAGGACGCTTCGCTCCCCTCCAACGAGATGACTGACAGAGGGTGGCTACTAGCTAGTCGGCCGGGAGGGGTGAATGTGCATAAAGGGGTCTCGGGGGTTGAGGCCACACAGTACTGACTCCGTATGTGACCAAGTACGGAGTACTCTGTACGGATAGGGCATGGAAAAAGAACTGTAGCAGGCCGGTAGGTCGACTGTCGACAGACAAGTAGTGGGCAGTGGGCAGTGGGCACAAGGACAGGAGTCCGACAGCCAGGGTTGAAGGAGTGAATGCCGCAATCGGGCATCTCACATCTCACGACGGTGGGTGGTGCAGCACGACCGTTGTCCTGCATGGCCCGCAGACCCGGGACACGGAGGGCGCTATGAGTGGTCTGGAGGATCGAGTCGTCAGAGTGGTCAGAGTGGCGTCTCTAGGGGGGTTGTGGAACATGTTTCGATGACTTCGACGTTGGAACTTGGACCGTGACGGCGAGAGCTCTCAAGGGCTAAAAGGTGGCAGAGCTCGGGCCATCTCCTTTAGCCGAGCCGCCATGATGCCGTTGATTCGCACCGCACGGACCATCATCACCGCCTTTCACCACATGCATCACCAATAATCCACCTTTTCACCACCCGCCTTGACCACTACTGACCAGCTTGGCTGCTGGAGGGGAGGGAATCCGACCGAGAGCTGCTCAGCTGCAACTACTACTCCTGCGAGCCAGGAATTCGGCCAGCCGACAGCACCACAACTTCCTTGGTATCCTCGCTCCCGTTCGTCGGTCTTCAGCCACCAGGGCGCACAGCATGACATTGGCCACCGCCCCCCCCCGCAAGCAGCAGCACTGAAGGAGAAAAAACGGACGGCAGAGCGAGCCTGGTGAGCCTCTAGCGATGCACATCCCCTTCTGTTTCGAGCCAGGCACTCGCCGTCCTTTGCCCAAACGGTCCGGGACCGCCTCCCAAACGGGAGCCCGCGTGTCCGCTCCCCTCTAGGCTCTGAGTTGGACTGACGGTCACTGACCCTCTCTGCACACGCTATTGCCGCCATGGCCCATGCTCGCCGCCCGTCTGGCATCTGCAAGCCCTGGGATGCGACTCTGGACTCTGGCACTCTCTGGACGTCCACGGCTCGAAGCGACTAGTAGGTAGGCGGTCTCGTGGAGCTCTCTGTGCGCGCACCGTGACCGTGACCACTGACCCAGACCGAGCAATCTACCAGAATTGCTTGATATTGGCGGCCGCCCAGCGCAACCCAGCGCAACCGGTGCAACGTCGAGGAACCGGCGATTCGAAACACATCTTTACCCGTGTCAGACACTCGCCGGCCCTGCACTGCCTGCGCTGCTTGCGAAACGGTAAACCTGGGGGCCACCGTTGTTTGTCGTTTTACCCGGACGTGACTTCATTCGGCACTGGCCCCACGACAACGCTCCACGAGTCCAGGGCTCCCAGGACCCCCAGATCTTAACAGACGGAAGAACAATAATGGGAGCGTCGCCTCCCTGGCTTGCTGCGAGTGCCTGCAGCCTGCGAGTGCCTGCGAGCGCGGTGCTGCTGCTGGTGCTCTGCTGCTTGCTGCCGAATTGTTGCCCTTTCACTGGACGCCGCCATCTGCACCACGCAGCTCTAGCTTTGGGCCGTCACCCGCGCGGTAGGGAGGAAATCGTTGGTGTTTCGAGCTGTCGCAGTCTTTGCTTCCCAGGTTGGCCCTCGCCAAACCTTATCATCGTGACCGTGACCGCAGCGCACGCGAGGGCGACTACGGTGAATTGGAGGGAGGAAGAATGGACGTGTGGGATAGAGACACAGGCACGGAGAATTAAATCATACAAGGTATTGGGTAGGGGGGAGGGTGGACACTGGAAGAGGGGGAGCAGCAGAGCAGGGTCCATGCCATCACATCAACCACCACCATGTCCAGCATGTCCAGCATGTCCACCATGTCCAGCATGTCCACCATGTCCAGCACGTCGACCGCGCCATGACCATGACCATTGACTATGACCCAGGGCTCTGCCCGCCGCTCCAAACGTCTGGGGGGTTACCTAGGGAGGGTTCCTGCGCCAAGCTTCCCGGGCCCGCGCTCCTCACCCGCCCAATCCACAACTCTGCTGTTGCTGTTGCTGAGGTTGCTGCCACTACTCCGAACCGTACGCTTCTTTAGGGTTCTCTGCTTTCTGGCTGTACGCCTGTCGCCTATATTCCCCCCCCCAACCCCCTTCAGGCTTCTTCGACCAGGCCCTTTTTCTTTTCCTGCTAGTCTCTCGCCCCAAACAACTCGATTGGCACCGAGATCCTTCCTCCGTTACATCGAGTGTCAGCCTACCTGGACACCCGGAACCTGGATAGATATCTACCTGGTCCGCTTGTGCCTGTGTGTTTTGGTTTCTTTCACTCTGGCGAGCCAGCATCCCCCCGTTGTCGGTTGTCCCATCCCTCCACCCTTCCCCCCGGCGCCCGTCTCTCCGTCGCTGTCTGGCCTCCACCGTCCAGTCCCATCAGTGCCATCCTTCCACCGTCCGCCGAACGGAAACATTTGAACAGGAACCTCTCGGCACGGCGATCTGGCGACTGGCGATCCAGATACCTGCAGGCCCTGCTACAAGGGACCCGTTTGACTATAAACCTCAACCCGCCGCCGCCACACCTCGCGCCAGTCCTGCTGCTCTGAGCTCACATTCCTGTGATTCCTGTCCCTCCCTCCTGTCCTTCCTGACCTTCTTCTCCGCACGACCTTTTCTTGCACCACGCCCTGGCACTCCCCCATCCTCGACACCCACCCTCGCTCAATTGGACCCCCGTCTTCCCAATGCGGCTTTGTGCATCGTGTCCTGGCTCGGGCAAATAATAATACCACGCATGTCCCAACTACCACCTCCTCCTCCTCTGCCTCCACTCCACCATCCGTCGTCCGCTGCCCGCTCGGCCCCAGCAGACATGACCGAAACCCAGAAGCTCCCCGTCTTCTCTCCGCCAAACTTCTCCCAACAACACTACCCCAACCGCCGTCTGCCACAACCCGCCCGCCTCCCGCCATTGGAGATCCCGCCAGATGCTGTACAACCACCACCACCACCGCCGCCGCGGTCCGACTACCCTTTCCACTCTCCCGTCAACCACCTCCCCTCAATCCACCCGGCCCTGCCCCGTCACCACCACGCCCAGCCGCAGCCCGTCGCCCGCGCTGCTCCCGTTGAAAAGCTCCTGCATCCTGCCCAGCAGTATACCCCGCCGCGCTCAGACCAACCCTACTCTCCTCAACACTACGCTCCAGCAATCTCCCCTCGCTCCGAATATGACCCCAGGTCGTCCAGGAGACTGAACGACCAACGTTATCCGTACGAGGACTCGCGCCCTGCCCACCCTGCACATCACGAGCAGTCCTATGCAACCCTTGCTTCGCCCGTGGAACCCTCGCAGCAAAAACCTTACCCCCCCTATTCGTCCCCCAGCTACACCCCCAGCTACGCCTCCAGCAGTACCGCATTCCGCGGCTCCGTCGGTTCGCATTCTCAGTCGCACCGCAACTCCCTGAACGCATCCTCGGGACCCCCAACCTATCCCGACCATGCCACTCCAGCCCCTCCGCCCCGCCAGGAGACGCGCCCGTTGCCCGGCACCCAACCGCAGCCGGTGCTGGACGAGAAAGTGTAAGGCTGGCCCTAGTCGAGCCATGTCGGGTTTTCCCTCGCCTGCTGACGCCCTCACAGAAACCTAAACTACGAACTTCGCGTGCGGCAACAGCCCATGGCAGCCCGCGCCTGCGGCTTCGGCGAACGAGACCGCAGAGTCATCGACCCCCCGCCCATCATCCAACTTCTGGTCACGGACCCCAAAACGGGCGCCCCGGAAGAGGAGGAATTGCGCTATTCATTGAACGTCGTCCACTGCACCCTATGGAACGCCGAAGGCACCAACGAGGAAACGGCCCTCATCCAGCCCGACCGGCGCACCACACGGCGGCTCATGGGCCAGCTCGTCGCTTCTCCCTCGGTGGCAAAGGACGAACACGACGTCGAAGGATGCTTCTTCTGTTTCCCGGATCTGTCATGCCGTACGCACGGAAGATATCGTCTCCGATTCGTGCTGATGCGAATCGATCCCATGAACCTGCATGTCGGGGGATACTCCCCCATCCTGACGGAGGTGTTGAGCGACGTATTTACCGTCTACACGGCCAAGGACTTCCCGGGGATGAGATCGAGCAGCGCCTTGACCCGCGCTTTGAAATTGCAAGGATGCAACATCCAAGTGAAGAAGGGAAATGAGACTGCGAGGGCGAGGAAGCGGCTAGCCGCGAGCCTGAGTCAAGAAGCCGACGAGGACGATATAGAGAAGAGGAGGCGGAAGGACTGACAGAACGCCCTCTTCAAGGGGGGCGAGGAACACTGGTCACCAGAGGAAAAGTTACGCATCCCCGGGGGGCGGGCCATTTGCCATCTTTCGTTACGTCCAGAGTATGTCGCAGGATAGAGAAAGCCGGACATGTGTTTTCCTTTTGTTTTGCACCTTACTTACCTAGAGACACAGCCAGTGCATCATGCGGGCCGCATTCTTAGATTTTTTTTTCGATTCTTCCTTGTCGAGCATGGACCTTTCATGAGATTTACGAATCTTCCTCATACATGTTGGGCGGATTATTGTCTTCGGGCGGAGGTGTACCAATGGCATTCGGGACGTGCACGTGGGCGAACGGAGGGATAGGTACATGTAGCGGAGCATTCGCGGTACCTACGATATTAATTGAAGGAACTTTTCAAACCGATGCACTTCTTGTGCGATGCCCTCTCTGGTCCTTGTCTACCAGGAAGGAGTCGATCTCACGTCTACGGAAGCCTCTTATCTACGCTCTCGTGTCTGGTATACGGTAAAACAGTTTCAGTCTGCTAGCTCCGTCTTGACGCTAGGTCCGTGCAGTGGGTCCGTGCCTAGATCTTGGCACACAAGGCACCGGCCCCACTAAAGTTTTGATTCTCTAGACCGCAAAACTTCTCTCCTTCTCTTCTTCCCTCCCCCCTTCCCCAAAAAGCTGCAAGCCACCTACAAACCAGCCATGAAGTACGTGCTTGTATCTGGTGGCGTCATCAGCGGCGTGGGGAAGGTGAGATATTTCAAGGCACCTGCCAGAACGATCACATGGACTAACCTCTCTGCTACTTACTAGGGCATCATAGCTTCTTCCACGGGCCTGCTGCTCAAGACTCTGGGGCTCAAGATAAGTCCTGCGTGCCTCGGCGCCGCGACTTCAGCTGACCTCCCAGCACGTTTCCTCGATCAAAATTGACCCCTACCTCAATGTCGACGCGGGGACCATGAACCCCAAGGAGTACGTCCCGACCTTGTGGACATCGAGATGGCGGGATCGCTAAAACGAACAGGCATGGCGAAGTCTTCGTTCTCTCCGATGGCGGCGAGGTCGACCTCGATCTCGGCAACTACGAACGGTACCTCAACATCACCCTCACCCGAGACAACAACATCACCACCGGCAAGATCTACCAGCACGTCATTGAGCGCGAGCGCAGAGGCGACTACCTGGGGAAGACGGTGCAGGTGGTGCCCCACATCACAGACGCCATCCAGGCGTGGGTCGAGAGGGTAGCGAAGATTCCCGTGGATGACACGGGCGAGGAGCCCGACGTGTGCATCATTGAGCTGGGTGGTACCGTCGGAGATATCGAGAGTATGCCTTTCGTCGAGGCCATGACGGAGTTGCGACGCAAGGCCGGGAAGAACAACTTCTTGCAGATCCACGTCTCCTACGTGCCCGTCATTCATGGCGAGCAGAAGACGAAGCCAACACAGCACTCGATCAAGGCTGCCCGTAGGGAGGGTCTGCTCCCGGATCTGGTGAGTTTGGCGGTATTTTTGGGAGCCGGTGCGGCGCTAATACTTGGTAGATTGCCTGCCGCTGCGAACGTGACCTCCTGCCCGGTGCAATCGAGAAGATTGCCCACTTCTGCTTCGTCGACAAGTCTCAGGTCATTGTCGTGAAAGACATGCCCTCGATTTATCAAGTTCCCATCCTTCTTGAACAGCAAGGCCTCATCCCCCTTCTACAGGATATCCTTGACCTGAAGGGCATTTCGCTTACTCCGGCCGCAATCCAGAAGGGGCGTCGCACATGGGAACAGTGGAACTATCTTACGGCGCCCGAGAACTCCCGCTTCTACGACACCGTCTCGGTTGCCCTTGTGGGCAAGTACATCGAGCTTCAGGACTCGTATCTTTCCGTGGTCAAGGCACTGGAGCACTCAGCCATGAGATGCAAACGCAAATTGGAGATCCGATGGGTGGATTCAGAGGACCTCGAACCCAGCAAGAGTTCTGCCGACCCGGCCGCATATCACACCGCTTGGCATTCCGTCTGCACAGCCTCTGGCATTCTCGTCCCTGGCGGATTCGGTATCCGAGGCACGGAGGGCAAGATTGCTGCCGCCAAGTGGGCGCGTGAGAACAAGGTCCCGTACCTAGGCATCTGCTTGGGCATGCAGATCGCGGTCATCGAGTATGCCCGTAATGTCTGCGGTATCAAGGGAGCCACTTCCGAGGAGTTCAACGGACAAGCTGCCGAAAAGCTCATCATGTTCATGCCCGAGGTCGACAAGGAGACGATGGGTGCCACCATGCGCTTGGGTCTGCGACCCACTCTTTTCCAACCTGGCAGCGAGTGGTCCCGCTTGCGAGCCCTGTACGCGGAGAAGGAGGAGATTCTCGAGCGCCACAGGCACCGATATGAAGTCAACCCCGAATATATCGAGCGCCTCGAGAAGGGAGGCTTGACTTTTATCGGCAAAGATGACAAGGGTGAGCGCATGGAGGTGATTGAAATTAAGGATCACCCTTGGTTCGTCGGAGTGCAGTTCCATCCGGAATACCTCTCTCGGGTACTGGATCCCAGCCGGCCGTATCTGGGCTTCATCGCGGCGAGTGCCGGGGTGCTTGACGAGATCACAAAAGAATATCTGGAGGGCAATGGTCCTGCTAATGCGGTGGAGGCAATCACGACTGGCGTCGATGGGCTGAAGGTTAACACTGAAACGGGTCTTTTTTAGGCTGGGATGGTAGTACGTACGCTTCATATCACGTTCTCTCGGAGTTGGGTGGATTTTGACTACTCTTCATTTGGCGCATCTCCCCCGTGGGGCTTTGTTTAGAAGGAATATGGGAGGGGTTGAAAATGGAAAATTGGGGACATAGTTAGATGCCATTTGGTTCGGGGATGCGGGGACATGGTAATTGTCATTCACATGCCCGAATTTCACTCATGACTATCAAGCGGAACACGAAGCGGAGAGGAAGAGAATCTGCTCGTACATAGCTAACTGCATCTCAGAAGCGATGCTTTCACTAGCTAGGAGAAGCCTTGTTCCGTCACCGCTTATTGTCCGATGCGCCCAAGACAACATGGGAGGAGCCTTGGGGATGCAGGTCGAAGATTCCTATCTTCGTAAATACAACCGTCCCCAGAGCATCGTTACCGGCAACGCTAATCCCCATACCACGAGCGGCGTACCACTATTAGCCGAAACTATTCTAGCTCCCGAGCGGTTTATTTCCTTTTTTGCCCCATCTCCTTTTTTCTTCAGCGGCTAGACCGCTTTGGGATGGGGGTTCATTTCCCGCATGTCCCATTTTTCTACCTTGGGATCTTCTACTTCCTTTCTTTACAATACCACTATTCCGTTGTGGTTGGACCGTATCCGCTGCGGTAGGGGTGTTTTCTAGGATCTTCTTCACCTCGCCCTTTTGTATACCCTTTTCCTGTCCTGTCCTTGTCGCGCGTGTGCATGCAACCTCGAGTAAACATTTCTGTTTCCGTCCCGTCTATCTCCCTTCTCGGTCTATATTTGCAGCACTACAATGGATCGATGATTCTACGGAATAGCTAGATTGCCTATCCTCTTCCAAATACCCTGTTTTTGATTTTCTTTTTCCCTTTTCTATTTTCTTCCCCTTCGATTCACTGCGTCTTCTCTTCTCCCTCCCCTGCCTACCATCACCACACACAAGCAACATGTTTACCGTCCGCCCCGCCGGCCCCGGGAAGGGCCTCGGCGTCTTCGCGACGAGATTGATACCGAAGGGAACCAGGATACTGGCAGAGCGGGCGCTGCTTAGTCTGCCAGTCGGGGAGCTGCGGGACTCTTCCTCTCCTCCTTCTTCTTCTCCCCCTTCATTACTACCGTCGTCGTCGTCGTCCTCCCCCTCCCCCTCCCCGTCTTCTCCACCATCACCAACCGCACCAATCACAACCACAACACCAACAACAAGAGAGTCCACGCCAGCAATCTCCCCACTCCCCAGCGCGGGAAAAGGAACCAGAGAATCCGCGCCCTCGGCGGCTACCTTGTTCATGGCATTCCACTCACGCCTCTCGCGCGACCAGCAGAACGCCTTCCTCGAGCTCAGCGGGTTCCCCGGTGAGGGGGTCGGATGGTTGGGCCGGTGGGCGCAGGCTGGTGCGTGGACGTTGGGGAATATCGGGAGAAGACGGGAACAGAGACGGAGAGGAAGAGCGGGACGAGAGGAAGGGGAAGGGGAAGGGGAAGAGGAAGGGGACGAGGAAAACGCCGGAAGCAAGACGGGCACGGGCATCTGGGCCTCCTGGAAGCAGAATAAACGCATCCTAGATATCTGGCGCAGCAACAGTTTCCGCGTCTCGACCGCGCTGCCGCCGTCGTTGCGGGTCGGATTGGCGTCGCCGTCGCCGCAATCGTCCTCATCATCATCATCAGCTGTACCGAGCCCGCTACGCAAGCCGGAACCGGGAAACGGAAACGGAAACGAAACGCAGACGTCCATCTCCATCTCGCTCTTCTCGCGCATCGCCCGGCTGAACCACGCGTGCGTGCCAAACGCGCAGGCGAACTGGAATCCGTCTCCTCGAGCTTCTTCTTCTTCCTCCTCCTCCTTCTTCTCCCCACCCTCCTCCTCTTCTTCGTCATCCCCATCCCCGTCCCCATCCCCCTCCCCCTCCCCCTCCCCCACAGCCCCACCCGGCCTCTTCACCATCCACGCCCTGTCCTCCATCCCCGCGGGCGCCGAAATCTGCATCTCGTACCTCCCCGAGACGGGCGCCCTGCGCGACGAGCGCCGCGCCAAGTTGGCGGAGGGATACGGGTTTGTCTGCGGGTGCAGGGCTTGCGTCGATGGCGACGGTGGTCACGGGGACGAGGGGGAAGGGGGTTGGAGACGGGGGGAGCGGGAACGGAGAGCTGTCAGGGAGGAGATGGCGGAGTTTGCCAGGAAGAGGGGGAACGGGGGTGATGGGGGGGAAGTGGGGATGGGGATGGGGATGGGTGGATACGCGCCGGATGGGAGTAGCGATGAGTGGGTTGTTGCTGGTGCTGGGTCGTTGGTTGGGGGTGGGGACGCAGTGGAGAGACGCACTCCTGCGATTACTCCTGCTGGGACCGAGACCGAGACCGAGATGGAAGAAGAATCGAGAAGCCTGCTGGGCCGCGAAATCGAGCTTACGCTCTCCCTCATCCGCATGCTGGAGGGCCAGGGCGTTTCGGGCAGAGAGGTCGCGAGCATGTATTACCGCGTCGCTCGAATGATGATGGAGGTCGAGCAGGCGGGCGAGGGAGACGGCGACGTGCTGGACGCGGACCGCGAGCAGTGGCGGACTCCGCTGGAGATGGCGCGGAGAGGGCTCGAGCTGGATAGGATTTGTCTCGGCGAGGATCATCCTGTGTATTTGGATGCTCGGGCGTGGGTGGGGGAGTTGGGAAGGTTAGGGACGGCGGTGGAACGGGAGGACGAGGGTAGCCGTATCGCAGCGCAAATGAGCGGCTAGAGCGTAGACAGCAGGGACGACGACATAAAAGAGAGAGCGGACCAGGGAGACAATGCCGGCCAAGATGGAATTCTCCAAGACAGAAGACCAGAGATGCCGCGCAAGCGCCCTGCGAGCGCCCGCGGGAGATCGTTACGAATAGGTGATTTGATCTGATCCAGCCGTTACTTAGCCATGGGCTACATACAGTACGACTACGTAACTCCGGCCCATTCATTCCCTAAACGCCGTCGGGCAAGTATCGACCGTGGTACTCCAGAAACGTGAAAAAAAAGGGGGAAATGGACAGATCGCCGCAAAGAACAATGGCACAAGAACATGAAAATCCCACTATTGACTGACTCCAATCCCCCGTAACCCGCTGCGCAAAACATCCCTTACGCCTTGGTCTGCTTCCTCGCGGTGCCGATGTGCGTATTGTGCACCTTGGTCGCAAACTTGAGACTCGTAATCGTCTCCTGCAGATGGGCCTGCAGCGGGCTCACCATGACGAACATGAGCGTCTTGGAGTTGCCGCCGAGCGAGTACTGGAGCAGGTACGTCAACTGCGAAATGTTTTGTTAGCCACAGCCCATCGCTCTGGAGATGGATTGACATGCCTTGGAATTCCTGTACGGGATATGCGCGCCCTCCTTCGACGACCCCAGCGCGTTGATCACATCCCCCAAACAACTCAAGCTCTTGTTGATATTCTGCGTCTCCTTCAGCCGGGCACCCTCCGCCTTGGAGTGGTCCAGCCGCTCGCTGCCTGCCAAATCGACCAGGTTCAGCGTACCCTCGCTGCGCTCGCCAGTGATGCTGTTGACGCCCACCAGCTTGAGGATGAAGACGGAGTGCGAGCGTGACGATCGCATATTCGCCTTCGTGGCAGCTACACTTCTGTTCTTGCTGGCCGTCTTGAGCATCTCCTCGACGCGGTTCGGGCTGTCCAATTCCACGGAGACTGCGTTCTCCAGCGTAGTCTGCTTCTTGGCCGTGTCGTGCCGGACTTCCAGCTTCTTCTTGTCGAGGTCCTCCGATCGGCCCAGCAGATCGTTGTACGTCTCGTTGTACACTTCGACAAAGTTGCCTTCCATCTTGTATTTCCAGCCCTTCTCCTCCAGGCGCGTCGCTTCGGAGTAGATCTGCGCGGTGGCCCGCGGGATCATGCCGTCGTCCGAAGACATGGTGTACGTCTTGCCCGAGCCGGTTTGGCCGTAGCAGAAGATACACACATTGTAGCCGTCCAGTGCAGACTGGACCAGCTGACTGATCTCTTCGAACACCTCGGCGTTCTGCGATTTGGGGCCGAACACGCGGTCGAACGAGTACGAGTACGTCGACGTGGTGGCATTGCCCAGTGCGCTCTTCGTCTCGGGGCCCTGAACCGCCACCTCCTTGCTGTCCGTATCTGCATCGGAGAAGGCGATCTTAGCGGGCTCGCTCTCTTCCTCGCTGGTGGGCCGGACGCGACACATGACTCGGATATTCCCCTTGAGCTCCTGGACCTGATTGTGCAGTTTGCGCCGGAGCGTCTCCTCTTGACGGAGCTTCTCGTTTGCAAGCTCGGCTGCCTCAATGGCTTCCTGCATGCGGCGGTGGAGGTCGTTGAACGCCTGGGCCTGCGCTTGGCTGTCGGATTCCAGGAAGTTGATTTTCTCCTTCATCGCCTTGTTGGAGGCTTCCAAGGTGAGGTTCAGTGTTGTGGCTTCGGCCAATTGCGCTTGCAGTCCTGTTTTCAGGATCCGCTCCCTATCCAGCTCAGCTTGCACATTCGTGAGCTCTCCTTTGACATTGAAGATTTCGCGTTCCTTGGAGTCTGCTTCGAGGCCGGCGTTTTGGAGCTTCATCTTATACTCGGTTTGCAGCTCCAGGGCTTCGCGAATCCGTCTGCTTCGCTCCTCCTCGACTTCGCTCCTCAATCTCTTCTCCATCTCGGCCAGCTCATCGCTATGCATCTTGAGGAGCTTGTCGATCTGGGTCTCGAAATCCTTGCGGACCTTTTCGGCGGCTTCTTCGTTGTCCCTCTTCGTTCGGTCCGCCTCCTTGCGGTATCGGTCCTGCGCCTCCTCCATTTCGCTGCGGTACTTCCGACGGAGGTCGTCAACTTCGAAGGTGTGGTTACGTCTTGCCGTCTCTAGTTCCATGTTGGCGGACGCCATGTAGTTTTTTGCGTCCTTCAAGTCACTTTTGAGCTCTTCATTCAAGGCTGTTAGTTGTGTTCGAAGCCCCTCCAGTTCATGGACTAATGTGAGAGTCAGCCGACGAGATCCAGCAAGAGATCTGAGCGAGGGAAAGAGTGGATACCTCTGGATTGCAGGACTTTGATGGTTTCTTTTAGGCCGCTGGCCTGGGTCGCTTCACCCTCCATCTTCTGCTTGAAAGCGGCGAATTCGCGTTCCATGGTCTCCATGCGGCTCTCCGTGTCGAATGCTGGAGCAAGGTCGTTAGTAAATCTGTTCAGAAAACGAGGGGTGGGCTTTGATGGGGAATGAGGCTTTTGACGTCGCCTAGAAGGCGTTTTGACAGCGGAATTGACTGGTTGACGGGAAGGGGATGTTGAGATTGATGACTGAGACATAGAAGAAGGGGGCTTTGAGTCTTTGCCAGGGCTCACCTCGTGGCCCACACCACGTTTGTGCGCATCGACGGCGGACGAGCCTATGGACAAGGCTGACATACCGTTTACGATGCTGACACATTCGCTAGGTGCAGGACCTTCGAGGATTGAGCTCGCCGGCGTCGAGAGATCCGAAGGTTGAGAGGAGCCATTTGTTGTTGAGGAAACAGCTCTCTTCGAAACCCCGGTGGGTGCAGAGACAGCCCGCCCAGTAGAAAAGGGATTGATGGATCCAAGGAGATTGTGTCGAGAAGCTGAGGGGTTTGTAGAAATAGAAAGAGGGTATGCACCTTGTCGGTCGGGTTTGTGATCGGGCTCACGATCCGTCATCGACGAAGCCGGCCGTGCACTGTGGTATTGTGATTTGCTCCGCCCATGGATAGCTGCTGCTTTGTTTCGTCCGGAGTGGTTCGCGCCGCCGGCCTTGCCGTTGTACCCAAGGCTGGCGCTGCCAGTGAAGGAAGCCGCCGACGCCGGCCTGGCCATGTTTGAGCGCGGAGCACCGATAGCGGAAGCGGCGAGACCGCGTGCTCCATTTGCCGTCGTCTTCTTCGCGGGGGCGCCGACGGAACGGGCGCTGGCAGGAGCGGGAAGCTTCGAGTTGAGGGGTTCGCCGGGGCGCTCCGCCATCATGGAGCGTTTCAACGGTGGTTCCGGGACTTGGAGTGTCAGAAAAGGAACTTGTAACATGATCATGGCGAACCTACGTTCTGTTGGCTTGTGTTTGAGGGGACCGCCGGGCGGAGGTGCCATTGCGCCGCGAGCATTGATGGCTGCATTGGACAGGTCTTTGAGGCCAACGATTCGAGAGGGCGAAGGAGGAAACGATGGAAACTTGGAGGGTTGCCTCAAGCCGGACCTCCCAGGGGCCTAAGATTTCTCAGTTAGCTTTGATGTCTAGCTGCGGGAGGCGAGGGGGAAGATGTTGCAACGGTACCGGATTCTCTGCGCCCGCCTCCATGGTGTTGTTATCCAAAGCGCAAGGTCTTGGACGGTGAGGTAGCTCTATTCGACCATATCTCGGCCGTATGGCAGACGATTGCGACCAGCAATGGATGTCGTCGTTGGCGTCTGGTGTGGCACTACGTCGTTGCTGGTGACGAGAGGGTGGGTTTGTTGTTTGGTAAACAGAGCGGATCCCTGTTCTGACGCTAGTCTCTTTTTGGGTCAAACCGCCAAGGAACACGTGCAACCATCCGGTTTATGAACGTCTCAGGAAGTTTGGGTAACAATTGCAGGTTGGGAGATATTCTAGAACATGGAGGTATTCGATGGAGCGTCTACCTAGGTCGAGAGGGGGAGGGGGGTTTGGAACTGCAACTACCGCGAAAGCCGGCACACACATCCTTTGACATTCCAGCACAGCCAAAAGAGAGGAGGTGTGAGCAGATGACCTCCAAAGCTAGTTTCAGGCTGGGTCAGCGATGGATGCTCTGTGGTACAGACGACGCAATGGTGCAAGTCCGTCTGGGGCACCAGGCTAGGAGAGTGAGATGTAGACAGTATGGTGAGCAGGAAGTGAGACCTATGTCCCACGGGGGGGAGTAATAATGGGGGAGGACAGCCCGTCAACGATGGGGTTGCGGCAAAAGAGGGCTCGTGGGCAGGGTATGCCGGGTGAGGGCAGCGGTGATAGGTTGGCGGAAGTGCAGGCGTGGCAGGGTGCAGGAAGGACCATCCCGTAGCCGCCGTCGTGGAGGGTGGTGGCTGCAGAGGGTCTGGGAAACGGCCACGACAAGTTGAGGCGCCGAGGGTGTCTCGGATGACATTCCTACTGCAGAGGGACGAAATGCGCTTTGTTTTTGGGGTTGTGGAGGGGTTTGGAGTGCTCTGGAAATACTCGGTACAGATTGCGAAGTGCGAAGTGGTGGTTGGGGGGGGGGAATGTCACCTGCAACCTCTCGATGCAATTGCTAGACGGTGGTCGCAAGCCTGCAAGAATGGCGAGATGATTATTGATTGGGATTCCAAGAAGGAAGGACAGCGGATGACGAGACCTTTGAATAGTAGAAAGGAAGTCTGGTCTTTCGACCGTGTATTGTCACTATTATTGAGGTCATGTCCACAGTCCACCTCACCTCCAGATCTGGTCCAGGGCTGGGGTCTGGGCCGGGGGGACATGCAGGTGAGGACCAGGGTGGGCGGGCGGCTAATCCCAAGAAGGGCTAGGCGCGACGCCAAGGAACCAAGTGCAATTCACCCACCAGCCCAATCCCATCTGCGGGTTATCCATGATGATGATGATGGATGATGAGAGAGAGTCCCTTATTATTATTGTTATTATTGTCATTGTCACCCGCCTTGTGCAGTCCCCTGTTGTGTGTGAATGTGTAGATCTTATGGGTCGTCCTTTGTGCTGTCCGTTTTCCGGAATTGCCCCCCCCGGCGCGCTGGTCGTAACTGCTGCTGCTGCTGTTGTTACTTGTTACTTTTGTACCGTACCGAGTACACAGGAGTAACGACTTGCTAGTCTTTGCCGTGTAGCTAGGTAGGCTGCTGCTGTTCATCTATCTGTTGTTCATCGGCCCTTCACCACCACCACCACCACCACCACCACCACAGCCCCATCATCCATCATTCAGCAGCAGCCCTATGCCCGCTCCCGCTCCACGCCCGCCGGCACGACCACCAAGTCCACCAAGTCCACCAAGTCCACCAAGTCCACCAAGTCCACCAAGTCCACCAAGACCTCTGTCATCCTCGTCCTCTTCAAGTTCCTCCCCGTCCTTTTCGAGGCGCTGAACCGGTATTGAACCCATCCATCCATCCATCCATCCATCATCCCGCACCGCAGAGGAGGCCGCCAGAAGCTCATTTCCGCCCGCCTTTAGCGAATCACACCCCAGCCTCATCGGCGCCCCCTCCCCAGTCCAGTCCCAGCACCTCCCCCAGCGAACCCCCAGCAGCTCCCCTCCCCCGTCGCGACCAGCTTGCCGCCCCCTACGACCTGTGCACAGTGCACAGTGCACTGTGCACCCGCTTCCTCTCTTGTTCTCATCTCTCATCTCGCATCTCGCCTCGCCTGTCTGTCACACTCCTTCTCTCCTCCTCCGCGCCTGCGATTCTTCGCATCGCTCATCGCTCATCGCCCATCGGTCCCCCATCTCCCCTCCCTCCTCCTCGCGCGCCCCCGCGCCCCCAGCCTGCCCATCAATCACCGCCCCCTCCCCAATTGCCCCAGAGGCTGCACCCACCGACCCTCGCCCGTTGCGCGCACGCGCTATCTCGGATATCCTTGACCAACGAGGCCATCTCCACCACGCCATCACCCAACGAGCTACCGCCGTCACCACTGCATCCCCACCCGCCCTTCTTATACCTCCCTCCCCCTTCCTGGCCCGCTTCATTGCTCGACAATGCCATCCAACGCTGCAGGCCCTCCTGTCGACGCCAGCGGTCGTCCACTCGCCCTGGACAAGTCCTCCCCCTCAGACTCTCACTCAGACGCCCCCAACGGCACCGGTATGTCCATTTCCAACCCCGCCCACTGGCCTCTGTCCCGTCGCTCGATCTTCCCCACATTACTGACCATCCTACCAAGCAGGGCTCCAAAGAACAAGCTCCCGATCGGCCCCAGACGGCGCGCCCGGCGCAGAAGGAGAAGGAGAACCCAAGAAGAAACGCTCTTTCCTCAACATCCCCCGCTCCTCATCCCACTCAAAGGACGACGAGTCCACTCCCACCGGCACAGGCCTCAGCGGCGCCACCGCCGCCGATTCAGACAGTGTCGGTCGGGGCTCCAAGCGGAGCTTCGGCAGGCGCAGGGCAGGCAGCGCGACCAGCAGCAAACGCTCCCAGCAGAGGGCCGCCACAACCACGGAGAAGGTCGATCCCCTACCCGCCGTCCCTGCCTCGTCGGAACATCGCCCCGGCTCTTCCAAGAGTAATCGAGCGAAGAAGGGCGGCCTGCTCGCCTGCCTACCCTGTTTCGCGTCCAAGGAAGCCCTCGACGACGAGCCCACCGAAAACGTGAAGCAGTCCACCAGCGTTAGACCCGCGAGGAGCACACAGTCTGCCCCGGCAAAGAAGACGGAGCCGAGCGCCTTGGAGTCAACCCCCGGTGACTCCAAGCGCCCACTGGACGAGAAGGCCGGTGAAACCTATGGCGTAGAACGCGAAAAGCCCGCGCACGGTGACGCACCTACCGACAGGAACCCTTCCACCGACGGCCCGCCAAGAATAACAACGCGAACATCCTCAATCCAGAAGAGCCAGGAACAACCACTCCCGCCCCTGCCCAACCACTCGGGCCGCTCAGACACCATGGCCGTGCCAGAGATCGGTGTTCAAGGCCCCACGCCCGTGCCGTCGCCCACACAACGGAGACCCTCGCTGGAGGGCGAGCAGCTGATACATGACCAAACTCCGGAACAACAGCAGCGAGACAACGACCTCGAGATGAGAGATGTTCCACTCTCCTCAGACGATGTCCACACCGAGGAGCTGGCCACCGTGGAGCAGACCCAAAAGCACGTTGCTGCCCCGGAGATCCCCCCTCCGCCTCCGCTACAACAGCACGACAAGGAAGCGGAAAGCCAGAGAATGTCCGAGGTCGACGTGTTTACCGCCAAACAGAGCCTCCTACCCCCGATAAGACCGGAGCACAAGGGCAAGAAATGCCTGGTGTTGGATTTGGACGAAACGCTGGTCCACAGCAGTTTCAAGGTATGGAGACATCTCCCCCGGCTCGCTCGGAGAAGTGCTGACAGACGCTAGATGCTGCACCAAGCCGATTTCACCATCCCCGTGGAAATTGAGGGCCAGTATCATAATGTGTACGTCATCAAGCGCCCCGGCGTAGATGCTTTCATGAAACGCGTGGGAGAGCTGTATGAAGTCGTTGTCTTCACCGCCTCTGTTTCCAAGGTAGGCCGCATATCCGCGACAACTCCGCTGCCGGCCTCTCAGCACACTAACGGTGCTCAGTATGGCGATCCGCTGCTGGACCAGCTGGACATACACGGCGTGGTTCATCATCGCCTGTTCAGGGAAAGCTGCTACAACCATCAGGGTAACTATGTCAAGGTATGTCGCCAACCCCCATGCCTTTGCCATGCGGCTGATGCGTGTGTAGGACCTTTCTCAGATTGGCCGCGACTTGAAGGAGACGATCATCATCGACAACTCTCCCACTTCGTACATATTCCACCCTCAACATGCAGTCCCCATCAGCAGCTGGTTTTCCGACGCCCACGACAACGAACTGCTCGACCTGATCCCCGTGCTCGAGGACCTTGCCGGACCCCAAGTCGGCGACGTCAGCCTCGTCTTGGACGTCGCTTTATGAGGCTCGTTGCGCTTGTGCCCCAGGGCGCATGTTGCGGACCTCACCTGATCATTTAACGCTCCATCTCATACTGCATTCAGCGCCGGAGCACATCAACTTGGATCGATTCGGAAAGAGAAAAGAACTATCCTTGGGATTCCAGGCGTGTACCCCTTGTAATGAATTTGTAATCTGCATCACGGACGGGTCTACCGGCGGCTTGCTGGTCGCGACGGCGAGACGCGCACATCGACCAACGGTGCAACCGACCCTTCTTCATGTTCCGCATCACAGTATACCCCAACTCGTTTCGGCGTCTAGTCCACCAGCGTTGCGCAGATTGTGTTTATAATCCACCAAAGACCATCTACCCCCCCCCGATTCCATCGTCACCAACACTCGTTCCTCATACCCCAATCCAACCCAAAAGAAGACCAAGAGGAGGAGCGGGGCCGCAAGGTCGGGCAGCGGAGCGGGCCGGGAAACAGAGTGTTGCCGTCATTAGGGCTGTGGAAAACCCCGTATTAATATTGACATTACCACTTCACCATTCCATGATCCGCTGTCGGGCGGTGGTTGTTGCAACACCAGGCTTGGAACAGCGGGAGGCGGGGGCAGTAGTAGATGCGGCGGGCGGCATTTTAGAGCCTTTCTCCTTTTCTTATGTATACAAACTATTCCCCCATCTCCTTTTTACCTCGTTCCCCTTCCCTTCTCCCCATTCTTGGTATAGCATTGCAGGCGGGTCCGTGTTGAGCAATTCATCGTTCTGAAGCCTTTCGGTATCGAATTCCCTTTACCGTGCTCTTCCAGTGGTGATCGCGTGGTTGCCACGTACTTGGATAAAGCTCGTTCCAAAGCAGCTCGATTGCGGTTCAAACTAATTGACTTTTCTTATATCTAAAGCAGTCATGTAGTAGTTGTAAGCTAACCTCACTGAAGCCTAGAATTATCCGGTTGGCTTCACTCAATGGGCTCCTACCATGCACGCATTTGTTGTTGACAGTTGCTGCCATGACGACAGTTCCTCGAAGTCTTGGCGCTAGGTTCGATTTCACATGCGAACCCAGCAGCTCCCAGGATCCCATCTCCAAACCAGGAGGAGAACGCTCTCCATCGTCAGTCGCTATCTTCGACCTGCCACTACTGCAGTTGTCATATATTGCTTTTGCGCTTCTGCACTTTAGTTCGCCAGCGCTTCACGACCCTTTTTCTGCAATTCGTCAACGTTTTCCGCTTTTCACGCTTTTCACGCTTCGCTTCGCTTCGCATCGCCTCTCTAGCCACATACACCTTCATGGACCGATAGCAGCGGCACCTTGCACACATAGCAATGGAGAAATACTCGCAGTTTAGAGATAAGGGTATGTTTCTCGCACATGGTCCTATCGTCCTAGCCTAGCTGTAGCTAATGTCCCGCCAGGCACCGCAATAGCCCCCTTCTTTCCCATTCCCACCCCAGCAGCTAGCGTTCTCTGGACACCGGTCCACCTTTTCCTCTTTCTAATCCGGCTACCGCTCGTCATCAGCTTCGCGCTGTTATACTTCATTTTCCTGGAATGGGTACCCGTAGGGCGCGCGCTTAAGAACTGTGCCGCGTGGGTCTTGCTGTTAATACCGGGAGTGTGGTGGGTTGATTTGCAGGTCGATGGCGTCAAGAAGGGGTGAGTACAACGCGTTTCTCTATATATCTCATGACCAGATGCGCAAATGTTCTTCACAGATGTGTTCAGGGCTGACACCAGTGCTGCAGGGCCGTAAAGGCAGAGAGCCATGTCCCCCAAGCTGGCACCATCATCGCAAGCAGCTTCACCAGTCCCCTCGATGCACTTTATCTTTCCGCCATATTCTACCCCATCTTCACGCGATCGTACCCAGGGACCAGGAAAGTCGAACCCATCTCGCTTTTCCGAGCCATCCTCCTCGCCTTCTCGCACCCTACAATCGAACCCTCAGACCCGAACAAGCTCGTCACCCTGAGAGAACTGCGAGAGAGGTATCCCAGGCGCGTCCTCTGCGTCTTCCCCGAATGTACAACGACCAATGGCCGGGGGATCCTGCCCTTGAGCCCGAGTCTCCTGACAGCCCATCCCGACTGCAAGATCTACCCCATCAGCCTCCGCTACACTCCAGGCGACGTCACAACGCCGGTGCCGGGCCATTACATCTCTTGGTTCTGGAAGCTCCTCTCCAAGCCGACTCACTGCATTCGCGTCCGCATCGCTCGCTGCGTGTACAACAGCCCCGGAATCGACGCCCCTGGATCCGCAGGAGCTGCGGCCGCGGACACGGTGGGGAAAGGCTACGATACGAATATCTGGGATAGTCCGCATTTGCGGAATCGGGGTAAGGAGGGCGAGGAAGAGGGCGTGACGAAGGAGGAGCAGAGAGTCCTGGACAGGATCGGAGAGGATCTGGCTCGGCTGGGGCGCGTGAAGCGGGTGGGGTTGGGGGTGCGGGAGAAGATTGACTTTGTGAAGCTTTGGACGAGGAGGGAGGCTGTGAGGTGAGGGATGACTTCACAGTATGTGAGATCCGTGCAAGTGGGAACGGTGAAGTTGTCCTGCTAGGTTCAACTAGCATGCTGGGAATAGACATCCTTTTCTCTCGTATGCCACATCAATCATGGTTCCATTATAACGAGCATTCGCCACAAATCCCAAAGGCTGGGTGTCCGATAATTCCAAAGTCACCCCTCGTTCGGCCTGTAAAGCCTTCTTCCGCAGCTCCAATAACTGCGACCCGTCCGGTGAGCTCCCGTTTTTGGTTTAGGCAGGCGAATTCACCGCGGGGAGCTCATCCCTGCAACGTTCCAGCTGCACGCAGCTCCACGCGAGAACAAGCTTTGGCGGACGCGGTCCCTTCCGGCTCCCCCCCAGCTACTTACCCAGTCGTGCGTATCCTCACGCCCGCCACCACACGCGTAGCCTGCCCAACACACATACTTGTCGTACCCAGCTCGCTGCCTACCTTTGACTCCTCGTCATCCACGCCTTACATATCTACCACGACCAGCTCGCGCCATCTCCTACTCCACCCCAACAATTACATCATCTACTCTCGAGGTTTCCAAAAGACCCCCTCGTACCCCGCCATTCTCCCTGTTACAGAACCACCAGCAGCACAGACAGCACAATGAGCAGCGCACCGCAGCCCATACCACCTACCCCGCCAGACACCACCGCCGACCCGGACCCGGCTGGCCCCATGAACGAGCTGCACATCTCCGTCCCCGAGGGCGCGCTCGATGGCGAGGGCAAGGACAAGGAGCACCGCAGGCCACGGGACAGCAGAGGCTGGGATGGGAAACTCAGGATAGGGAAGAAGAAGGATGAGGACGAGAATGGCCAAGGTGGGGAGAGCGCGGGGGAGGAGTCACAAGGGGAGGAGGAGGAGCAGGAAGGGCCGGAGCCGGAACAGGTGCCTGCGGATGAGGATCTGTTGGACGATGTGCCCGAGGACGAGGAGGATATAGATCTCGTGCATTGCCGGATCCAGAGCATACCTGCGTTGCGGCTGGAGCGGTTCAGGAAGTTGAAGGTACGTAGCCCTGCGCCGAAAGGGTTGGGCAATTCTGCTGACAACACGACTCCCTCCTCAACAGCGTCTCTGTCTCCGCCAGAACCAGATCGCCAGCGTCGAGATCCCCGAGGAGCTCGGCTCGACGCTCGAGGAAATCGACCTCTACGACAACCTCATCTCGAGCATCCGCGGCTTCGACGCGTTCACGGAGCTGACGTCGCTGGACCTGAGCTTCAACAAGATCAAGCACATCAAGCGGATCAATCACCTCACGAAGCTGAGGGACCTGTACTTTGTGCAGAACAAGATCAGTCGGATAGAAGGGCTGGAGGGGCTGAGCCAGTTGCGGAATCTGGAGCTGGGTGCGAACAGGATCCGGGTGAGCATCTATTTCCCCTCCCTATACCGTCCACCTAAAGAAAAACCCCTCCACTAACGACGATCGCCCAAACCCCCAGGAAATCGAAAACCTCGACACCCTGACCTCCCTCGAGGAACTCTGGCTCGGCAAGAACAAAATCACGGAGCTCAAGAACCTCTCCCCACTCTCCAACCTCAAGATCCTCTCCATCCAATCCAACCGCCTGACCTCCCTGACCGGCCTCTCCGCGCTCCCCTCCCTCGAGGAGCTCCACATCAGCCACAACGCGCTGACCTCGCTGCTCGGCCTCGAGTCCAACGTCCAGCTCCGCGTCATCGACGTCTCCGCCAACCCGATCGAGCGCCTCGAGGGCCTGGCCCCGCTGCGCAGGCTCGAGGAGCTGTGGGCCAGCAACACCCGGTTCGCGAGCTTCCGCGAGGTCGAGGCCGAGCTGGCGGATAAGGAGGCGCTGGTCACGGTGTACTTTGAGGGGACGCCGCTGCAGAGGCAGAACGAGGTATTGTATCGGAATAAGGTCCGGTTGGCGCTGCCGCAGGTGAGGCAGATTGATGCTAGTGAGTTTCTTTTCTTTTTCTTTTTCTTTTTCTTCGTTTTTTTTTGTGTTGGGGGGGGGGGGGGTTGTTTGGTGATTGGGTCTGGATGGGACGCGTGCTGACGTGGTTGTAGCGTATGTGCAGGTCTGAGACGAGGGATGTGGGGATTGCGGTTGAGAGGCAGCGGAGGATAGTGGAGGGCACTGGGTCGACTCGCGATTAGAGAATCGGGTAGTCGACGAAAAGAAACGTCCTTCGCAGCACGATCTGGCTACTTCCACCTACCGTGCTCTCTGCCTCAAGCCTCAAGCGAAGATGGCGGTGCATCGGGGTGTTGCCGATGACGCTGCACGATAAGAAACAGCGGCAGATCTTTTGGAGGAGTTGCCATTGTGGAGGAACGACTTGTTTGTCTTCGGTTTCTGTAATTCCGAGTTCTTGACGGATAAAAGGGGCGCATGGGAACCAGGGAACGCACTGGGCGGTGTTGGGGATGGAATAGGGATTGGAATAGGGAATAGATGTTGCGGCTCGACGTTGTCTGTACGGTGATTTTGATGTTCGATGTTTGGTCCATTCTTCTTGCGTGTTCCCGGGCTACATGTGGGAAGAATTCAGCTGGGACTTTGGGAAGCAGGGACGAGGAATTGGGGACAGATGAGTGTTTGCATGTTTGGTATCGAACTGCTTGAAGAAGAGTTGAAGTCATTTTGCAGGAGACTTGTTGTGCCGTATCGGGATCCAACTGCCTCGTCCACACATCCGCACAAGGGGACACCATTCTGACTGTCCCTCGAACCCCTTATCGCATTCACTTTCCCTAACAACCCCTCAGTCATGATCCGTCTTCGTAGTCACCCCCTCCCACTCCCTCAACAGCTTCTCCGTCCTCTCCAACTTACCCCTCACCACACCCGGCGCATCGCTCCCCAGCACGACCCGCACCGGAACCTCCCTCCCCTCCGCCACCCCCGTCCGCGTCAACACATCCACAATCACCTTCGCCCCCTTCTTCACATCCCCGGGCTGCCTACCATCCGTCCCCTCCAACCTCGTCCTCACCGCCCCCACCGTCCCCTCATACGCCTCTACCCGCTTCTCCGCCACCACCTTCGCGTCCGGATTCAGGAACCCCGTGCGGAAATACCCGGGCTCCACGACCGTCACGTTGATGCCCAAGGGCGCGAGCTCCGCCGCCATGCCCTCGGAGATGCCGCTGACGGCGAACTTGGTCCCGCAGTAGAGCGCGTACCCGGCGCCGCCGACCCAGGAGCCGATGCTGCCGAAGTTGGCGATGGTGCGGTGCTGGCCCTGGTTGGCGCGGAGGTGGGGGAGGAAGGCCTTGCTGGTGTTGAGGAGGCCGTGGACGTTGGTGGCGAAGTGGTTGAGGTCTTCTTGGGGGCTGGATGGGATCATGTTAGATCGATATCCCCCCGTTTCCCCCCTTTTTCTTTTCTGAGATGGATGAGGGCACGTACCTCGTCTCCTCCACCGCACCGACAAGAATGTATCCCGCCGCATTCACCAGGTGATTGATATACCCGTACTTGTCGTTCGCCTCCTTGGCGACCTTCTCAATCTCCTCCAGCGGCCAGGTAACGTCCAGCGCCACGGTCACTGCGCCTGCGTCGGCAAGGTCCGAGATGCGCGATGGGTTGCGCGCCGAGGCGATCACTCTGTGGCCTCGCGAGAGGGCTTCGAGGGCTATGTACTTGCCGAAGCCGCTCGAGGCCGCGGCGACGAACCAGACGGGGATTTGGGTCATTGTGGGGCTATGGATGTGTGAAGAGTGTAAAACTATGGGGGTGTCTTTGGAAATAAATCAAGAGTTGGAGGGTGGGAAAATGGTCGGGTATAGGGGAAGGGTACTTGTGAAATCAGGTCACACTGCCACTCGAGAATGGGCTGCGGTCGTGATGAAGAAAGGGCATAAGGAAGCTGTAGAGTCCGGCCACTTGATATCTCTTATATGCCTGTCCGTTCATCCTCACATGCAACCTAAGACGCAATGATCTTATATCCGCGCCCGCCCGCGGCGCAGCAGTGTACGTTTGTAGCTGGGCACGCTCGTAAACTCCGGTCCAGCGATTCGACGACTGCGCAGGCCAAGGCTGTGGGGGATAACGTCGTGGACTTGTAAGCTTTATTCAATGGAGATTTCTCGGGCTCTGAGTGTCGCTGCTATGGTCATCACGGCCATTACGGTCCGAGGGCGTGCCAGTGTCCATGTCGCGTTCTTAGTGGTGGGACCGTATGTCGAAGTCGCTCTCTTTGTCTAAACATGATTTGGCTAATAAAGCTCTGCTTCGTAACAGCTTATTAACGGATCTAGGAGAAAGCAGAAGAGAGTTGCAAGGTCGGAGCTTGGGCGGTGATGGGCTCTTAACACCGTTGCCGAGCCGGAAAGGGGAAAGTGGGGGAAGCGAGGTCATCCCTAGATGGATCCAGGGATGAAAGTTACTCATCACCCTGTCTACTATGGAGACCAATACACAATATGGATCCTGACCATGGCCTACCCAGCGAGGTTTACAGAGCTCCCCAGTACCTCGCGGTTCGGCGAGAGATATTACATGGAAATTCCCGTTAGAGCGGGAACCTCAAGCTTCTTCCCCCCGCAACCCGCACTTGCTGCAGGTACCTATCGATTGCCAACATAGAGGGCTTTTCAACAATGTTTCTATCGTTTCCTTCCTGGGGCTTGGGTGTATAGGTCTGTTGACCATGCAGCTCCCTCGTATCCGCCCAGCAAAGCGCCTGCAGCTAGCTGAGAAGCGCCTTGCTACCGCCACGATGCAGGGGAGCGAATATGTACCTTTCCAGCCTTGCCCTGCTGCCTTTAAATCTGAGCAGTCCTTCGCATTTTGGTTTCCTCGATACTTTCGGAATGTGTCAAGCAGCCATGGTCGATGATCCTTTCGACGACTGGTATACCAGTCATATCGATCCTGAGGCCGGCGGGGAGTACAAACCGGGGGAATTCAACTTCTATGTCATCGACCACGACGCCGGCTCGAAGCATCCAGCGAAAGCGATACAGATTCAGCAAAGTGATGTGGACCATTGGGTTGACCAGCGTGAAGCAGTTCGCTCTTGACGCCTTCCAGGTGACTCGCGCTGACCTCCTTTCAGGCGCCTGCACGCTCGCCCGGCGTCAATATCCTGATTGCCCAACACAAGAAGTTGTTCCATGCTTATGATAAAACGTTCGGTCTGCCCAATTACCGGTGGCTTCCATTCAGTCCAGCGCACTACAAGAGCATAATCACTAAGCTGCAACTCCCACTGCAATACTTCCACATCCGCACTAGGGGAGGTGCCAATACAGGCGGGGCGGCATATCGTACGTACCGAGACGAGGAAGGTCGAGTGCTACGAATCTGCAAGTTGCGTCCAAACGACGTCCAACATCCGGCTAACATCTGTAGCTCTCATTGTGCGTGGCGCGAGCAGTTATATCAACAGACATAATGCGCCTTGCGCGCTAGCAATATCCTGGTCAGCGGCAACTGGGCGTACCACGGGCTATGTTGACGGAATAGCGCCATCAGACTTGCAGTCTCTTGTGGACCTTATCAACATCTCCTCGACCTCGCTTGCCCACCCTCTTACCGTCCCAGAAATGTTCCTTCACCTCATCGTTAGGAACCTGAACGAAGTGGTACGAATTCCAGGAGAGGAAAGATACTATCTGGAAGAGTTGCGCACGGGGCTGGCGGTCGCTCACGCGGATCCTTCAGAAAGGGGACATTATGTGGTATGGGGGTGGCAATTCCGAGATTTTCAAGATGCCACTACGCGGGCTAATACGTTTGTCTCGACCCTGGCTTACCTGCAGCGGCGCTTCCAATTTACTCATCAAGTCTACAAGCGACTGTTGGGTATTCTAGAGGAGTTTAAGACGTATGACTTTGAGAGTCAAAGCACGAGGCTCTTCCTTATCCATGGCGCCAATGAGCGAAGGGAGAGGTTCACTAACAGACTCGACGAGTTGGAGAACTACCAGCATCAATGTCAGTGTATGCAAATACGAGCGGAAAACGTGATCAAAGTGGTGAGACCACCCCCGCGCATAGCAAGCAATATGCTATTACTGATCACGATGAACAGCTCTATACTGTGCTATCCCAAATCGACAGCCGAACCCAGGGGCGCATGTCCCAAGCCAATCTCGAAATCGCACAGGCAGTACGGAATGATAGCATTCCCATCCGAACCATCGCGTACGTAACTCTTATATTCCTGCCTGGCGCTTTCATCTCGTCTGTCTATGGTATGAACTTCTTCAGTTTCGATTCCCAGACACGGTCAGTCATCGTTGCTGGATCTTTCTGGCACTACTGGGCCATAACAATTCCGGTAACTATCGGTGTTGTGCTGCTGTGGAACCTTTGGGTCTGGTGGGAGAAGAGATATACAATTGCGCCTGGGGACGAGGAGTTGAAATATCCTCTAGGAGGGACCCTTGTCAATGAAATAGGTACTGGAGACATCAGGCGAGGAGAACAGCCGCTGCATCAAGCTCTTGGGGTTGGATGTTGAAGCGCTCTCTCTAATTCAACAGGATTGTGCTCATCGTGTGTTGCGCGAACCGTCAAACTGGCTCATTACTGTCCTACACCTAGGACATCCAGATTGGCTGTGAGTTTATAAGTCTGGATCCGCGGAAAGTATGAAGAGTACGTTCGCAGTCATTGTTCCAACCATCTGTTACCCCGTACGTCCATGGTAAGGCGTTCCATATCTTCACCTCCATGCATCGAAGGCACAAATACGACGGCAACAACAATAAAAACAGGGGTCCCACACATGATCCTTCCACAACTTTCTGTCTCCTATCATATCACACGAGCCCGGCTTTGGCCACAGGGCTATCGAAACACACGAGGTGGACAGAGCACGCCACAGTAAGCCTGCAGTCACTTCGCCCAGCTCCTACACGTATGTTCCTATAAGTCGTCCTATATACCTCTAATAATCCAATTGCAGTTCAAGTCAACAACTTACTGTTAAGGCCCACGTGGGGTGGCCCCGAGTTCGCGTGTACCTCAGATGTGGCGTGCTGCTGAGTGGCAGCTGACGGCTTACCTACACAAACCGACATTTGCACCGTGCTACCTTTGGAACCCTTCTACCTAATTTCTGCAATTGGATCTGCATGATTCATACGGTGCGATTAATCATGCATCACAAAAGTTTCCTTATCCTCGTGCAATGGACCTGTGTTGGTGGCTACTCGTCCCCAGACTGTGCCTCACTGGACCTCAGTAGGAGCGAGAGGATGGTAGCCTTGGGGTAGGAGATATAAGTATACTTGGTTTCACTAATTTCTATGACCTGCGCTCGTTTTATTGAACTGCCATCCTTTCTTCTCACGTCCTATTCTTCATTCCCGCCTTTCATTCACTAAGTACATCATGAAGTCGTTACAGCTAGCAGCAATATCACTGCTTGCCTCAGAATGCTATGGTTCTCCACTTCAGCAATGGGTCGGTGAATTGGTTGAACGTCAGAATCCCGGACCTGGGTCATACTTTGCCATCACTGGCGCGACAGGGGGTGTTCATCCCCGCCTGGAGATCCGCGACTTGGAGAAGACGGGGCAGATGTGGAACCTGTTTCTTCTGGCCATGAAAGGCTTCCAAGACATGGACCAGAAAAACATCGCTTCTTGGTATCAGATTGCAGGTGAGTACCGTTACATGAAATTTCGAACATGCACTTACAGGCATCCAGGCATTCATGGCATGCCCTGGTAAGGCTATAATGACACGCACTCAACCTTATCCTGACATAGTCTCACAGGAAGTCGTGGGACGGTGTGACAGGAACGACCGACGGAAGATCGGAGTCTCAAAGAGGTTATTGCCCACACTTCAATTTACTATTCGGCACTTGGCATAGACCGTACCTGGCACTTTTTGAAGTAATGAGACCCTACAGTGTCCACGCCTTGCCAAAAGGCTAACAATCATCTTTAGCAACAACTTCAAACAGTTGCTAAACAGATAGCGGGCCAGTTCCCAACGGCTACGAAGAGCGCATATCAGGACGCTGCCAACAAACTCCGTGTGCCTTATTGGGACTGGGCGCAAGCAGTCCCCGAATCTCAACCGGTCTTGCCAACCGCCTTGTCGAATGAGAAAGTTCAGGTCACTTTTCCCAATGGCACTACCGGCCAGATTGTCAATCCGCTTTTCGAGTATCGTTTTCACCCACTGGATAACACAGAGATCAATGCAGATGTAAGTATTTCGACCCCCAGAAGAAACTGTATTGGCATATCTAACTATATCCTCGCTCAAAGGGCTGCTCTACCGTGTTCACACGTGACGGCCCTGTCGGAGGCGACCCTGACGTCTGCAACAATTCTCCAATGACTATCCGCCGTGGCAAGCCAACCAGCGACCACGTACGTCTCAATAACGACCTGCGCAGAATCCTCCCCGGGCAGCGTAAAAGCCTCTACTCAATTCTCTCGAACTGGCAAGACTTCAATACTTTTAGTAACGATGGCACCTGCAGCAGGGGCGGGCCCGTGGTTGGCTCGCTGGAAACGCTCCATAACCCTATTCACACCAATAACTTTCCAGGGCACATGAGTCCCGCTAGCGTGTCGGCTTTTGATCCTATGTTTTGGCTTCACCATGCGTCGGTACTCTACACTGCTTTGAGATGTTCAGTTACTGACCTTCTTCGAAGTAACGTCGATCGCCAAATGGCTCTATTCCAGGCCCTCTATCCAGATACATATATTGAGCCTTGCGTAGCAAGCACCCCCACCTACACGATTACGGCTGGAGACATGCTTGATAGTGACTCCCGTAGGCTTCAGCCCTCCCAAGCGGAAGAAGTTCGTCACTGACGTCCCCTCAGCACTTACCCCCTTCCACAAGAACGCAAAGGGCGATTTCTGGACGAGCGCAAACTCACGGTATAAATGCCCACATTGCTTAGATCGCATGTCCGGCAAGAGTATCTAATCTCTCTCTAGCAACATCCGCGACATGGGCTACACGTACCCTGAGCTCGCCTCCAACCCGAGCAACAGCACCCTCGTCGCCAGCATAAAATCCCAATACCAAGACGTCGCCACCGTTAAAGCAAGGAAGCATAAACGGACCGATACTACAGTTGCCTCGAACGGCACGATCTACCTTGCCGAGATCAACTTCCCGGTCTTCGGGTTTCCCGACGGTAAGGGTTCGAGCCAGCCGTACAACATTCTCACGTTCTTGGGTGAGGTGCCTGAAGATCCAAAGAAGTGGCTTGAGGCGGATTCGTTCGTCGCGATTACGAGTACGATTGGAGGAAGGAAGATGGAGGGAGAGCAGATGGCTAGCATTGTGATAGACTTGGACGCGGCTTTGGCGAAGAAGGGGAAGAGTTCAGGGGATCAAGACGTGGTGGAGTTTTTGAAGGAGAGTCTGAAATGGAGGCTTGGGTTGGTGAGTCGCTAGCACCTCAGTGTTCTGCGGTGACGTGCACGAGCTAATGTAACCGTCAGGGCGATTTCGAGTTCACGCGAGAAGATATCAAGGGTGTTGAAGTGAAATTGTTAAGTAGGACAGTGGAATATTCGAATAGGCAGGATGTGTTTGATCGATGGGTTGGTGGATTCGCCGAGCATGGGTTGGTTGATGTGTAAGCCATTCGCAGATAGATTGAGGCCTCGCGTTGAATGGTTTCCCTCCGCATGCCACTTTTGTGTCCCTTTCTTTTTGGTCCGTATGGCTTATGGTCTTTTATCAATGGTATGGGATTGTCTGCGCGACCGGCGTTCTTCGGCACGTGCCGTTGCTTACCGATCTGCATTGTATCCAGCGTTGTCAGTCTTCGTGAACAGCACTGGCTCAGGAAACGGAGATACACCGAGCCTCCAAGATTGTCAGACGGAAGAACGGATCAAGCCATCGCTGACACCCAGCCTCAGTAGTTCTGGTAATCTCATGCCAGCGTTGGTATCGGATATACAGGCAGATGGATGGGAGTGCATTGGCCCGTTCAACACGCTTTTCGCTCGTCCTTCCCACTTCTCTCTTACCCAGTACGCATTCGTATGCGGTCTCGGTAGGTACACCTGCGCCACCAATCGGAAGAAATCTCCATGTAACAGCCGAATTGCATACTCCACCGTCGCCCATGTGCTCAAGCGCATATCCACGTTGACCCATCTCGATAACATATGTACCGAGCTCAAATTCAAAACTTTCCAGGGGGCAAACTTCGGTGACGGTGGAGGTTTGCTGGATTTTAAGTTTTGAAATTTGCCAAGTGGGTTGATAACCGGATGTCCAGATGCCTGGGCGGAGACAAGATTTGGTGTGCGAACGCTACAAACCATCACACTGTTTGCACATCAGCCCGACATGCATCGAACACCAAGGACCGGGTGTGTGGGGTCGACCGAGTTTGCACATAGGGCAGGAGTGCGAGGGGCATCTACTTCAGAACTGTGTCGCGTACTTTGCGATTGTAGAGACTGACGTCGAAGTTCGAGTTTGCGTACAGAGAACGGGTATCCGACTGCGCAGACCTTGACTTGACTGCTCTGTATAACTCCACAAATTCCCAGTGCTACACTGAGCAGGTTAGTAGAATCGGAAGTTGATAGCTTGAGACGAACCCCTGATCCAGTTCTCTTATCAGGTATAAGGTTAATCCTGCCGCTTCTTGAACATAAACCCGTCTTGGCCGACTTAGCATGACCACATTACAGACAGCGAGCGTCCACCATTACAACTATTTTCACAAAACCCGTGACGGTGCAGAATTCAGAAAGCCGCCCGGGAATGCCCTTGAAATGCATACATACACCGGCCCCAAATGCCCGATTCGCCGGTAACTCAGATAGAAAATCCAGGCCCGCACCATCAGACCTTGCCGTTATATTGTTCGGGTAAAACGATGTGCTCCTCACTCGAACCAGCGCGAGGATCGTAGGGCGAGCCATTCGTAGCATCACTCCTCTGCACCGAATAGTGCACCTCCTTGCTAATCCCCTTCTTGCCAACCACAGTGCCCATATCATAGGCCTCGACACGTGTGTCCATCGTCCCTCTCGACCCATCCGTCTGGCTCTCAATGCCGGTCAAGTTCTGTACCGAGCCGGGCGTCCTCCCAGTTCCGCTCTTGTCCCTGCTGTGGTACTTGTATCCGCTTCCCGTCATACCCCGTGACCTCTCGCGCTGGCCGCGGCTTATCAGGGCCTTCAGAGCGGGAATGGAAGCGCACCAGATCCCGATGTTGACTTCGATCATGCTCCACAGATTGATGGGGACGGCGTCGTAGAAGGGATCTTTGGAGAGCGTGTACAGGCGGATGGAGTGCAGGCGGACGATGGAAGCAATGCAGCTGACGACGCCGAGGCCGAAGACACCAAGCAGACCGAACTTTTCGCGGCGCGGACGGTGGATGCTTAACAGAATAGGAATAGGGAGTGCGATGATCCAGATGTCGGTTATGATGTTGAATGCGGAGGTGGCTTGGGGAGGTGTCAGCCTGCTTGCAGTTCAGGTAACATAAGGGGCGCACGTACAGTAGAATAATGCGGTCGTGTTGATGCTGCACTTTCCTTCTACCACGCCGGTGAAGTCCCACATCTTGTTGAGAGGTACGCATTGCACCGAGACGCAGATGAGGCAGATGACTGTGAAGACAGCCAGCAACCAAATGGTGTATTTGCATGCTCGCTCAAACGATTTCTTCGCCGCTACACGCGCATGTCAGTCGAAGCTATGCCGGAGAGGTGCTACTGCCTTACCGAAGCGCAAATACAAAAAGAGAATTGAAGCTTTTATTGCAAAGACAATGAAATAATAGGTGTATTGGATGGCGACGGTAACTTTGATGAGGTTGACCATCTCCGCAAGGGATAATGTGGCACCACTGAAGCCCATTCCGTTCTGACGGGCAACATATAGCTCGACAAGATATGCAAGGGTGAAGAACTGAACCTGTCAGACCGGCCATTTCCATATAATCAGGCAGTGAAGTACTCACAAGAGCGGATATCATGGCCCAGTCATCGTTGCCCATGTTCCGCAATATGACAGTGCGAGTATACACACGAAGACCGACAATGATAACTGGATCACATCAGCGACCATTCGAGCAATACGGGTCAGTAAAACGCACGGGAAACAGCTGTAAAGGCGGTGGCAACACCGATGCAAGTGTCCTGCTGTGCCTGTTCACGCAGGTCGGTGTTGACCGCCATTTCGAAGGGCAAACAGAGAAAACCACCCCAATAATGTTACAACGGATGAAAACAAGAACAGTAAAAAGGGTGTAGGTCCGTCCGTCCTGATCGACCTCCTCAGGGCCCTTGGGGCATCTATAAGAGAATCAGGATGACATGCATTACCCTAGCCAAGGCTACGGGATCTAAACACCAGTGGCACCAGCACCGTCTCGGCGTGTCTGTATGTAAACTCAATATTCCGAGCCGCGAGAAGGTGTCTGGTCACTTTTGAGGTGGGCATATTATTGCCCGCAAGCGCCTTCCGTAGACTTTCATGCGGAAGCGTCTTGGAAACCCCGTGATTAGGCTCGCAGAAGCGAAACTCTATTTGGCGTGGAGGTTGTTGAACGAAGACTTTTAGGTCCTGGTCGGGCCGATCACAGTTGCTGATCCCTACTGCCTCATTGTCGCGAGGGTACCCAGGCGCCCGAGGTTGAATGTTGAGCGCGGCGACACGAATTATGACCAGATTCTGAAGTGTGTATACGATCGAAGAGTGTGGTGTACAGAGCAGAGACTGTGCACCGGCAGCACAAGATATGGCATCGGACGATGCAGAGCAGAATGCAGATCCCCCAGTTTTGAGTGCATCGTGGGAATCCTGCAACTCCAGAAGCAGATATGAAGCGTTTCAAGAGGCTCCGCGGTCTTGCCCATGCTATCAGCCTAAAATGTGGGCCTGGGCAGGAAAGTGGAGGCCAAGGACGCCATCATCGAGGCTGCTCTCCTGGCTATAGCTAGGCGGTGGCATTCCTCACGACTCGACGCCATGGCCCCATGGTAAACGAGAATTGCCACTGGGTCTGGAATCGACTTTCGGTGGTAGTTTTCCGATCTCCACTGTGCTGAACCGCCGAACAACAGATTTCTCTTTCCGAAGAGCCCGGCAGCCGTGAAAAGAAAGCCCAAAGACATCGAGCAGACTTTTTCGAGACTCCAAGTGATTTGAATGAATGATGATTTTACGATCATCTGGGCACTAGATATAGATGCAGTACCAAGATGGACTTGTCCTGCCAGGGATATACAGCCGAATGGCCCTCCTTGTACGTCGGAATGTTTTTGTCACTTGCAGCATCTTGGCCCTATGACCCCACATATCCTAAGAAAGTTCCAAAGCGATGCAAGCGAAGCGGAAGATCGGCTGGGTTCGACTCATTTATGAGGGATGTCTTCTTCGTGCTGGATCGCAGGCGAACCGCCACCTCCATCACAGCGTTCTGTTGGTTCAGACGATGGCATGACACGATCATGGTCGAGTCAGGGCAAACACGATGTGCATGACAGGAAACGCGCATTGGCAGTCCATGTGAACTATGGGAAACGAGTGATGCTCAAGACACAGGAGCTCGAAAAGTCGTTGAGATCCCGCAGCGAAGCGTTAGAACCAGTGAACGTGGGCGAACGATACCTGTTTTTGAGATAACCTCTGCCCTACTGTTTTGTGTAGTTATCCCCGCAGGGTGCGTCTATACTTGGTAAGTGGCTGCCCAGGCTTTACCAACAGCTGGTTCCTGAGCTACGCCTTACGCCTCACCTCACACCAGCCACCAAGACCACGCTCTACGATTCGTGATTTCTTGTCCTCGCGGGCCGTAGAGTCTAGCCCTTCGGTCCAAGAACCAGGCGCCTGGTGCATTTGCGACTTGGATCTCGTTTGCCCAGGCACCGTTGCACTCATCAGATAATTATCAGATGATAATCCAGCTTCCATCTCCCGTAAACACTTCGCGTCTCGTCATCCTGTTGATGGAAGCTCACCCGATCTCCGACACTCCTCTATCGGCCGACTTGGCCCAAATTTCATCAGCTTCCAGTTACGTGTCTCATTTCCCCCCAACTTGGGGTTTCGAGAGGGATGGCGTTCATGGTCCCATACACTGTCATCTAATCCACGTACTTCTTGCATTGAACCTGCACGTACTTTTCTTCCCCATTAGCGTCGATGATGAGGGCGGTCAGCTGTCCGCCTCTTACGCAACCTGAATCCAGACCTTTGCTGAACTTTTGTATATTCTTCCCTCTCCTTGCATCATGCCCGTAGATGACCGTTATCCTTTCTGATGGCGGCAGCTTCTTTTGCTTGTGATTCCAGAACTTCTCCCACGCGAAGCCTTCGTGCTTCTCGGAGGGCACTCTCGTCTTCAGGTCTATGGTTCGCATATTCATGCACTGATAAGGATCCTGATGTTCAAAGGGAATTCCGGGAACCAGACCTGCGTGGACCACGGCAGTTTGGCCAATGCCGGGTAGTCGGCCGACGTCTAGCACGACGGGGCACGATTTTAGCCATTCGAGTTGCGTTTTGGACAGCTGTTTTGCGAGTTTCTGGCGTTTCTTGTTGCCAGTTGAAGGGGTCCCCTCGTCAATAAAATCAAGTGCGCGATTCCTCTCTTGATCTATCCCCGGAATGGAGGCATGTTCCGCGTCCATACCTCTAACAGTGAGAAGCAGCTTATCTTCGTGGTTTCCTCGCACACACGACGCTTCCAGCCTTTGTGCGAGGGATACCACTCCGGACGAATCAGGACCTGTCCATGTCAGCGCTGTTGCAGTCTGCACATAGGAAATTGCGCCCTACCTTTGGCGACAATGTCGCCTGTGAAGATCAATTGATCGCGGCCCTGATCGAATTCCGCTTTCTTAAGAAGAGCCTCTAACTCCTCCAAGCAGCCATGGACGTCCCCAATAAAGACCAGCCGCTTGTCCCCGACTGGGAGATGCCTCTCGTCCAACTTTCGAAGATAGATCAAGTCCTTGAACTGCGGCCGCGCATTCGTGCCATATCCTGTATCGACCAACGCGTCCATATCCCCGATATCCTGGGTGTATTGCGCATACCTCGGGCCCACATGGAGGCGCCAGGCCAACCATACCAACACCAAGATAGCCAGATATATCAACACATATCTTTGTAACCTCCGCGGGATGTGTGGTATGCCTTTCTGCATCATATCCCTCCACGTCGAAAGGGTCGGAGAATGGTCGTCTTGGGCGAAGAAGGCGTTGCCTCCATTTGCAAAGGAGACACCGCTGCCAGGAGTGGAGCTGCCGAGACCGTTACTGGGCGATGACGTGTCTACCCTGCGGTGAGACATTCTTGGAGTGGGATCGAGCCGTTCAAGGTGATCCTCGGGAGCGGATGTTGTCTTGCAGGCACGGTCCGAGGCGCAATTTGATGGGGTTCAGAAAGGGGGCCTGTCGGTCCTGTTTGCGCAAACTTTGCCTCTTCCTGCTGGCAGGAGGAAACAGTAATGGCTCGCCAGGTCCATCGTGCAAGTAACAACAATGTCCCAGCATCTTGCTTTGATCCAACCTTGGCAGATCGGATGCCCCCGCCAAGCAATCCGAATGCCGCTTACCCGTTTGTACTCGGGCGCACGAAGCTAGTCCACACGTGGCTACGATCGACTAATAGTCCTGTTAGGTTTAGCGTCCGTCTTACACCCTCCTCATCAACCTACTCTTGATCACAAACGATGCAACAACATAGACCAGGTTTGAAAGCGACAATACCCACCATGGAAAGCTCAGGGAATTCCGCGCGCTCTCTGTCGATCTTGGTTCTTGGAGAGTCTGGCACTGGTAAAACATGCTTCACAGACATGGCAAGTCTGATCGGTTGCAAGTACCTAACGTCTGCTCACCTCATGCCATCAGTTCACTACAGGAAGGCATTTCGCATATTACGACCCTATGACTTCTGAAAAGAGGGAAAGAGTTCTGGTCGTTGACAACATCCGCTATTCACCATGTTTATCAGACTTCAGCACGACCGTATCGGCCACTGAAGACATTGGCTTCTACCGAGGGTTGTTGGAAAAGGCCTATGAGACGTGCGACGGCGTTGTCCTCCTGTACTCGTTGACCGACAAGGCAAGCTTTGAAAATATCACCAAGGACGAATACTTGCGCATCATCTTGAACCGGAAACGGATCACCGAGCCGAGTTCGACATTTCCACATCAACTCCAGTATCCAGCCGGCCAACAAAGATTCGGTTGCATTCTGGTTGGAAACAAGTCCGACCTTGCCCAACACAGCAGAGAGGTGGGCAAGGAAGTGGCACAGGCATGGGCCGAATCGCACGGCATGGACTTCTTCGAAGTGGACAGCAACAAGCAACAATCCACCGAGGAAGCCATCAGCGGGTTGGTTAGGTCCATCAATCGAGCTCGAAGGTGGGATGCCGAAGATTTGGAAGAAGAACTAGAGAGGATGAAACAGCAGAACCTGAGGGGCTACCCGGAAGAGGCTACCCGTCCGCTGCTCACGAAAGCAGGTTCGTGAAGCCACCGCCATCCAGACAGTCGGAACATTGGCAAGTCTCAGCGGCGAATCGGCATCGGCATCTTCAGTGCATACGGCCTCGCATCCCGTCGTTATATTCGTCCGGCAGATTTGATGCATCATGCCGCATGTTTGATGGCTTGGCCATGGCATGTGGTAAAACGGCACATTTCCGACAACGCAATCCCCATCTCTCGGTGTTTCCCAACGGTGCGCCGCCAACGGTCTCGTTTCCAGACTTTGGCCTGAGCCAAGTCGAGCACAAGAAGCTTGACTTGACCTCCATCGGCGTGTAAAGGAGATGTTCACATTATTTTGGCTGTGATTATGAATCTGCCGTGGACTGTTTTCATAGATGTTAGTGTGTGTTCTTGGGTAGGAGAGATTCGGCGGAGGAAATCACCGCCCGACTGTCACTTCCGGGCGTCAGACTCACGGATCTTTGCCTTGTATCTCCGTCGTTCGTTTGTTAAATCCGGTTTAGCAGTGCCGCAAGGTTGCCATCTGAACTATGCAACAGCCTGACTCTCTAAGGTGCCGTCTGCTGACAATACCTCCAGTCTCCCCGTCGCATGCAGAGACGGGATGATGCATCTGACCAGGATGATCGCTCGCCATAGGGGTAGCTATAGAACCTCACAATATATCGACGCTATGCCATGTAATTCTGGAGGCACTAGCGTCGTAAATAGAGGTGCTATCGCGATTTCCGATGAGAAGGCTTTCTAGTCCATATCGATCATTCTTTACATGGGCATATTAATGGCGGCCCGCGGAGTAGGCACGGCAAAGCTAAGTCGATCCGCCAAGGCGCTAATTGTCGGTGAAGGGAAGCTTCTCAGCACGTCAACACCATCGCGATTTTTCTCTACCGCGGGCCTTTCCATCCCATCTCACATGTGCAGCTCTCCATATTGCTTTGCTTTGGGTTGAGCGGGCATGCCTGATGGTCCCGTCGCAGATCGCTTGTCAGACACAACCGCAACGCTGGGCCTCCTTCCCGCCCTGCTGCAGCTATTCGGGACCTGTCCAGGTGGGTAGCCTCATGGGTATAACACCAACCCGCCGACATGGTTACTGATGAATCGGATTGTTTCTTATGATACGAACTTGCCAGTAAGTGTGGAATGAAATCTATGCTCTCAGTGCATCGTCATCCAGCATACAGGGCAGCGACACATGCTCGGTTCGCTTGGCCATTCGGACGATAGGGTAAAGGTGGACGTGTTCATTGGAGCCTTGCTTACGATATTTCAGCTCCCTGGGATTCGCGCGAGAAGTATGCGGGCCACTGAATAATGTCTGCAGACCTCTCCAAAACCAGAATCCTATTACCATTCATATCACTGGCCACCAGGAGCAAATCACAGAGCAGCCGAAGTACCGACGGACGTCCGTTTTGCAGGAGAGCAATATGGCGGACCCGAGAAGCCTACTCGAAGTAGGCTTGCGGTGATGCTCGCAGAGCATACGTTGCATTTACTACCTCGCATTGAGGGGTCTGGTAAGGGGAATCCGCGGAGATGCCAAGCAAAGACCTCCATGTCCTGAACCAACGCCTATGCGCGAGTACACTCTCCGAGCTGTTTGCCGCTGAGATTATTGGGCTCAAGTTTGCGCCTGCCAGTGGATACGATAAAGATAAGGCATCGTCGATCTATGCCCCGTGGAGTCGATCAGTGCCACACCTGCTGCCAACACCAGCTGTTATGTGGCTGCGATGCCGCCCATGATGGATGAAAGGATCCCAAAAAGCTCTGCTGTGGTCAGGGGTGGATATAGCAAACCGGATCACTTCGCTGGCCCACGGCTGCGACCCTCTCTGACTGCCAAGCAGAAGCGTTGATGAACTGGTCGGGTCATCCGGATTTACCGTGGAAACCGTCGAACTTGCGCCAACGCACAGGAGGCAGGACTCGTGTCTGGAAAGGATGAGGACGTATTCTCCACTGTGGTCAGAAGTTCCATGCGTCCGATGTCCGGCGACGGACTGCGCGAGACGGGTTGCGTTTCTCCGGGTATGCCATCAGAGTCGAATTCCAGCGAGTGATTTGTTTTGCGAACAATTCACCGCGGAAATCCAGCAGATATATTTTCTGGTGAGGAAAAGATAAGGGAACCCTATTTTGGATTCTGTACCGATACAGCTTTGCCATCTCACGTTGTCGCCAAGAGATAAGCCTATCTCTCAGCCCTTTCCGTCGTCCCCCCACACTCATCCCGCGTTAGTCTACTGTATCTTCCCAGTATGGATGGATTCACCACAACCACCACCACAACAACATCTGTGCCCCATATTGAACGGAATATTGTACCGGAAGTTGCAGTGCAATAAAAAGCCCCAGCCCCAGCCCCTGGGCGCATCGAGGCTTTGCAGGAATCTGACGGATGATTTGCTTAAGGTGCCTTCAGCTCGACGCAATCCTGCTTCTCCGCCGCCTTCATTTGGGACTGCCGTACTCCCTACGCCTTTGGAGATAAGGTACCCCAGCCAGGCCCATAACCCACCCCGGAGAACGCTTATGACTTTTTGGGGATTGGGGCGGATCTGCATCTGGAACTACGCCAAAAGCTTGGGCCTGCGTCACAATCCCATACCGCGGAAGTACACTGTTTGAAAGGTATCAGTAGGGCTTCTGTTATATAGTAGGCAGCATCACAACTCCTGAAACCCTTCATCTCCCAGCACATCCTCCCCCAAGGCCAGAGCTCCTTGTCTTTCAGAGTCTCCTTCCCCACAATACATCCCAACGCACAGAGCACTCAACATGGGCTTCGAACTGAGGCAGCTGTGGAGTGCACCACATGTCAACCCATACAACAAAAAGGCCACATCGATACCAGTCCTGAACCCCTTCGACAAATACGGTCGCGTCTTCTTCTTCTCATATTTGGGTTTCTTCATCGCTTTCTGGTCCTGGTACGTCATGCTCTTCAAGTCATTGCTGTGTATATCGCTGACCCTCATCAGGTACGCTTTTCCGCCTCTGGTATGGTGCCACAACCCGTCCTGGTAGATTTGGGTACTAACCATCCCCCCAGCTGAGCATCACAATCAAGAAAGACCTCCATCTCTCACAGAATGAGGTCGCAAATTCCAACATCATCTCCTTGACCGCGACACTGGTCGTCCGATTCATTGCTGGCCCCTTGTGCGACAGATTTGGTCCCCGTCTGACTTTCGCCGGACTGCTGCTCACTGGCGCTATCCCATCGGCGCTTGCCGGCACGGCCCATAACGCTGCAAGTCTATACGCGATCCGCTTTTTCGTCGGCATCCTAGGCGGCACATTTGTACCTTGCCAAGTATGGACCACCGGTTTCTTTGACAGGAACATCATTGGCACGGCAAATGCTCTCGTCGGTGGTTGGGGCAATTCCGGAGGTGGCATCACCTAGTGAGGACACCCTACCACGCTGTTTCCGTCTCGCGCTGACCGAACATTAGCTTCGCCATGCCGGCCCTCTTCGATTCCCTCGTGCACAAGCGTGGCTTGAGCCAGCACGTCGCGTGGCGTGTCTCCTTTATTGTGCCCTTCATCCTTATCACGGCCACGGCAATCGGCATTCTTCTTTTCACCGACGACACTCCTACAGGCAGCTGGGCAGAGCGAAATGCAGTTGTCGCTCCCACGCACACAGAAACAATCGTCGCGGCAACCGGGAACTTGACTGACAAGCCCTACGACAATGGCAACGGCTCCGTATCGGAGGATGATGAGAAGAAAACCACCGTGGAGAAGGCCCCTCTCCCTACCGGCGATATCGAAACCGGCGCTGGCGAAGTCCAAATCCTCGACGAAGTCCAGCACGAAGTGATCCAAAAGCCCACCGCGAAGGAACTCATCAAGGTCATCTGCTCGCTACAGACACTTACGCTCTGCGCAAGCTACTTCTGCTCCTTTGGTGGCGAACTCGCAATTAACTCCATCCTCGGCTCCTACTACCTCAAGAACTTCAAGTACCTGGGCCAGACGCAATCCGGAAGGTGGGCAGCCATGTTCGGGTTGTTGAACGTGGTGACCCGGCCCCTTGGTGGCTTCGTCGGTGATCTCATCTACAAGTGGACGAACCATAACCTGTGGGCAAAGAAGTTTTGGATCCATTTCGTCGGCATCATGTCCGGCATTTTTCTCATCGTCATTGGTGTTCTCGACCCCAAGGACCTGGATACCATGATCGGCCTCATCGCTCTGATGGCTATCTTCCTCGAGGCCGGCAACGGCGCCAACTTCGCCCTTGTTCCTCACGTTCACCCTTTCGCCAATGGTAAGTCATCCTCCCTACGATTTCATCATATAGCAAGTGGCTGACATATATCAATAGGCATCATATCCGGCTGCGTCGGCGCCACAGGCAACTTCGGCGGCATCATTTTCGCCATCATTTTCCGCTACAACGGCACGCACTATGCGCGCGTATTCTGGATCATGGGCATAATCGTAATTGCGATGAACCTGGCCTTTGTGTGGGTGAGACCGATCCCCAAGGGGCAGATCGGTGGGCGTTGAGCTTTCTCCTGTTGTTGTTGTTTGATGATAAACGCATATTCTTCTTTGTTCTGATGAGGCAGTCTGCACATTTAATCCCTGCTTTCCACATAGGGTAAAAGCATATATGATAGATACCTCATGAAAATTTTCGACTTCACTGGACTTAGCATTTCCCCCTCCCGCTTTGTGAATTCCCAGTGCATCTGCATATACAAAACTCCACAGTTTCACTCCACGCTCTCCCCCTTCCTCAAATCGCCACCCCTCCTCATCAACTCCACCCTCTCCCCATCCTCGACCAACTTCTCCTCCAACACCCCCTCATCCAGCCTCAACTCCCTCACACCCGCACACTTCATGACAAACTCGCCCAGCACCTTCTCCGCCTCCCCCGCATTCCTTGTCAACGCATGATCATCCCCCTCGAAAAGCTTCAACTCCCTCTCCCCGTTCCCACCCCCGTACATGCCATACAACCGCTCGGAGCACGAGGGACTCAACGTCCTGTCCCCCGTGCCATGCAGCAAGAGGACCGGCCGCGGCGGAAGCTGCCGGATCCCCTCCGTCTCTGCGGTCTGGCTCGCGACGGTGGCGCAGCCCACGACTCTATCGTCCTGCGCCGCGGCCGTGAACACGGGCGCGCCGCCAAAGGACCAACCCAGCAGGACGAAGCGATCCACGCCGTGCCGGGCCTCGAGGAAGTCGATGGCCGCCAGCACGTCGCGGACGCAGTACTTGGTGCGTGCCGGGTAGCGGTAGTCGAGGCGGAGGGTGGGGATGGGGATGTGCAGGGAGGCCAGCTTCTCCGCGAGGGAGAGGTAGATGGAGGAGGGGCCGACGACGCCGCCGCCTGCGCCGGAGAGGAGGATGGCGGCTGTTTTTGCGGTCTCGAGGGTTCGGGACGGGGTGGAGCGGGAGGGGGCGGGGAGGTGCAGGAAGCCTGGGACGGCGCCGTCGGGGCCGTCGGAGACTTTGATGATGAGGGGTTCGACGTGGGTGGGGTGTTTGATGTGAGGGGCGTGAGAGAGGTTGGGGTAGTCGGAGAGTTGGGCGGGTTTGCTGGGGGTGGAGGGGCGGCTGGTGGTGGATTGCGAGAGGGATGTTTTGGGGGGCATTTTGGGGGCTGCTGGGAGGAGTTGCTCGAAAAGGTGGCGGAGCCTGCTCATTCGGTGTAGGCTGGGAAGGTTGAGGTTCTTGGGTCTCCTAGGCTTAAGCTGTGAGATGATATATCGGAAGGGAAGGTGGCGGCGTACAGCTCCAGCTGATCGTCAAAATGACGTTTATCAACGGAGATGGAACTTCAATGAGTATACTCAAAGGATTCAAGGGCTTTACAGTGTCAGATCTAAAGGGTCGCCAATTGTTCTTCTTGCACTGAACAAGTTATTGGGGTTGATGGGGTACATAACAAAACCATGAAGCTTAGCTATAGGCTAGGTACATAAAGGGGTGGTTTGGGAACTGGACTTGTCGGGTGGCGAACTATTTCGGAGTCTATTCCCGCCCTGGGACATGGCCACCCAACATCAAGAATATCACTGGAAATTGGTCACATTTTGTCATCTAGATCGGTTGTAACATAGGTATGTCGATAGAGACTCGTCTAGGCTAAGTTTTTTCTCGGCCGGAGTCGTTATATGTGAGCAGCAAGCACTAAGTGGAGTAATCAAGCATGTGGGAAGGTGATGTATTGTGTCTCACTATCTCGGAGGTCTAACTAGGTAGATAGCCAGACTAAGATCAGGCTAACCTTAGGTAGGTAAGGTTACGCATGTGCGCTGAACAGTTCCCCCCCTCGTTGGCGAAGGTCTTGTGAATCCGCAAGCACAAGTTCTGCCCTCCGATCGCGAGTAAGCCATCCAAGAGAACCAAACCCGAATAACGAAGACATCGACGACGACACTCCCGCTCAAGGGCTTCGCCAACAACTTCACCAACGCAGGTACCTGCTGTCCAAGAAAGAGGCCTGCTTGGTGACTTGTGGCGCCCCTCCCCGACGTTCACTGAGGAACACAACTTCCAGTGGAGGGTGCTACGATGGTTTACCTTTGGCTAGTTTTGTACTGGCTAGTCGTTAGAATCTGGACTTCCATAGAAGTAAGTTCACACTATTCCTTAATTAATATAGCTAACCTTTACAAGCACGCCGTGGGAATACACAATGATCTCGGAAAGTGGTGCAAATGATCGGAATCCCCATAGTTTGGGGTATGCGTATCTTGCATCCTTCCAAGCGTAAATTACATACCGCTCGATATCGGTGCATTAGATCGAACGGTGAACCAAGGGGTACTACAACATGGTCACGGGTCGAGCCGAATATATTTTTAGGATTTATTCATGATTTGATCCATTATGAAGGGAGGGCAGCGACTCCTCCCGAGAACTCATGACGTTACATAATATACATGTTCGAAAACTCCTGACTCCGATCATGACCACTTACTCCCTTCGGAGGAGGTGGAGTGAAAAGATTCACATTCATCCTGACTGAACTATCCCATCATCGCTTTTACTTGGTAGAAGGGTTGGGGCTGATTGTCTTATCCGGGAACTTGCGGAAGATATCGGCGATGTGGTCGATGGGAGCGGTGAGCAGACCCATGACCGTCTCGAAAGGAGGGTTTTCGCCAGCGCTGGGGTGGCTGCGGCTAGGCACGAAAGCTTTGGTCTTGCCGAACTTTGAGGCCAGAGACTCGGAGACACCGGTGTTCTGGTGCTCGGTAGAGAGGACCTGCTCGAGCGCGGGAATGTCGTCCTGCTCCTCCTCCTTGATGTGCTGAGAGAGGTTCGACCACAGCGACTTCAGGGTGGGAATATAGTCGGGGTCGTTGACCTTGAGATTTTGGAATTTCTTCAGTTGCTCCTTGACCTGAGGGGAGTTAGTCACTGGGTGATTGGTGGAAAGAGAGTGGCTGAAAGCGTACCGCGTGATGTTCCTTGCGGTCCTTCTCGGCCATGTCGTGGCCCTTGGAGCCCAGATACTTCTCGAACGCGGGGTAGATGATGAGCTCCTCGGCTACAGAGTGGCGGGCGAGCTCCCAGGTGAACTGGTTGCCGAAACGCTCCTGGTGGTCGGGGTCGCTGGAGTTGATGACCTCATTGTAGTACTGCTCGAGCTCGCGGTGGTCCTTGACGAGAGTGTCAGTGACGGTGGAGCCCTTTGCGGTTGCCATTGTGCGTCGTGCGTATTGGAAGGTGATTGCTTGTTGGGGGAGAAATTGGGACTTGGGTGTGCAGGTGTTGACACGAGAAGCAAGGCGGAAGGCGGAAGTATATAGGGGACGGAGACTCATGGTGAACGCGGTGTGGCTGGAAGTCAAAGGACAAGATATGTAATGCTGGGAATCGAGCCAAACAACTTCCTAATTAAACGCAGATGTATTAAGACTACGCAGCAGTGACGCAGTGGTGAATAAGGGGCGTTTGATTGGATCCGCGGAGGGGCAACAACACCGTCACACGGCTGCTGTATTGGGCTCATCGCATGGCACATCTTCTATGGCAACAGATTGGCCCCTCATCAATTCGCCATAGTGGAATTCCGTGTTTTCGCTGACAATGGACCTCTATTCATTGGCCCATCTACAATGACGTCACCGTGATTCTCCGCTTTTGCATCTCATAAAACACATAAAAGTGCGCCACCCGGCTAGCTCCCGTGCCCCCGCTTACCCCAAAAAGCTTGTCTCGCGCTTAAAATGTCCTTAAAGAAGTGAGGCCTATAGCTTGGCCAGTCTTCTACAACGTCAGAGTACCGTCAATGTTTTCAACACCAGGTCAAGTGACGTCGCGATGCGTCGCGATGCGTCGCGCTGCGTCGGAATGCGCTACCCCTTTGTCCCACGCGAGGTGTTCTCTTTAACTTTCCAAGGCAGGCGGCTTTGCTCTGTCCAGTTAAGCGCCGTACCAATTAGGATGTCATGGCAAAGTTGGACCTTCGATGCGAAATAGCATAGGCACAAAGTCTCGATGTCGACGCCCCTGCATGATTAATATAAACACCCTTGGGCACTCGTCCCAAATAATTCCCCACTGTTAACGAGTCTTAGCTACTGGAACATTGTACTTAGCGAAGGGACTGTCCAAGCCTATTCATTGCGATGTCACTATGATGAACCATTTCACTGAGGAATAGCAAGAGGTCTCATCTCCAAAAGCCTTCAACGTCCTTCTCATACGCATAGACTAAATCCCCTCCCGCCTACCCTCAAAAATCATGCCGTGCTCAACTAGCGCCAACACGGACCAAAATGACCCCCTTCAGCATCCTCTGCAGGCCACTGCCATGGCCATCAAGGGGGCAGCCACCGGAGAAGGTCGCGCACCACGGATGAGCCACATGTCTAGCGCTGATGAAGGCCCTGCCGACATCACTGGGAAAAGTTTCAGGAGCCGTTCAGGGTGCGAAGCGTGACGATGACTCCCTCTACTTCACTGCGACCGAGGGCGTTCGCTGGCCGGGTGCCGAGCACAGCAAGACGATTGGCGGTATTCCTGTTGCCAGTGATGTCTTCTTGTTCCAGAAGCAGCAGCACTTCAATCGCTCCAAGAACCTTGAGCGTGAGTCGTGACTTATCCGAGCATGACATGTCCCAATTGCTCACAAGTGCTAGGCATGGTGCATCCCTGCGGCTCGGGTGCATTTGGCTTCTTCGAGTGCACACAAAGGATGTTGCTGACTTGACTGTACGTTCGCGGTCTCGTGCATATTGATGTGGTGAATGAAAGCCAATCGCAATTTAGAAAGCCAACTTATTGTCGACGTGGGCGAGAAGACCCCCATTTTCATTCGATTCTCCATGGTAATTCCAGGACGTGAGTACCCTGATGAAGCCCGTAATCCGTGCGGCTTTGCGATCAAATTTCACACCATGGAGGGCAACTATGACATTGTCGGATTAAACTTCGTGAGTTACCTCCCCATCTGCGCAGTTGTCGCAGCAAAAATACAGCACTGACTGCGTCAGCGCGTCTTCTTCTGCCGTGATCCTATCCACGGCGCAAATGTCATCCGCTCACGATGGCGCAATCCTCGGAACTTCTTATTCGACTATAATGTCATCTTTGATCTCCTGGTGGTGAGAAACCCGCGCGGCTGGTCATTTTGATTTGCAACTCAAAATCAATTCCCTGTGCAGAGTATGTTTAGAATGGAAGAGGATAGGACGTAAAGTAAAGGCAAGCGAAGTGTTCATAGAGTGACGGACGTTGTAGGAAAGTAGATAGTTGGCTGAGTGGAGGGGAGAGGTCGAGGTGGTGTCTCAGAGACGGACGACTTGCTCAGCGATCAGCGGCCACGAAGTCCTACTGCAAGCGTTCTCGTCGCCGTGGCTGGAAATATTCATCACGTAGATCTCTCATATAGATAGCTAAGTGCAGAGGCGATAGACAATAGTCTGCAGGTCGCCGCTGCGGGCCGTTGGGTTGCAAATTCAACGAAACCCCGGGAATGAAAATTTCTCAGCGACGCGCCCACCGCACTACGACCACATCACCACAGCCTCTATTTGAGTATTGCGATACGAAGACGGAAGATGACAGGAAGGTTATGGAATTATATGGTGACGTATCGGAGCTGAGAGGTCTGACCCAATATGAAAGAGGCGAGGTGCATTCCTGGTCATTATTATGAATGAGTGAGCGAATAACTCTACTTATACCTCTTTTTCATGCGCGCTATGATCGCCTTGGTCAATTGATATATGCTAAACATGAACAAGGTAGTACATGCATAGGTACGACAATAGCACAGGGAGTTATCAGTCTCTTTGGGCAGGACGGATTCCGAAGTCCCCGACCACCTCAATTCACCGTTTCTGACATCCTGGAACATGGTTTCGCTTTCTCTAATTCGACTTCCCGTTGACGTGTCGTTGTCAGGTGCTCAGCTGCAGCCTCAGCTTGTTAACGTTAGGCAGCTCAGCTGCGCCGCATTACCGCACAGCAACACCTCCCCTCCAACAACCAAACGCAGCCTGGCTTGGATCTTACGTCTCTCTACACCCACCACTGCAACCAAAGTACTATGGCACCCTCTTTCTTACATATACCCGCAGAGATCGTAGAAATGATCGCAGGCCACCTAGGCCTGTCTGATCTCCGCAGCCTACGTTTCGCCTGCAGAGCGGTCAACGCAAAAGTCGCGGCGACCAGCCGGTTCGAGGGCTTTTGCATTCACAAGAATGTCGAGTTGCGAAAGTCGAACTTGGAAGAGCTAGGAGCTCGGCTTCGCGAGCCAGGTGTCCAGAAGTATCTGAAGCATTTGACAATCACAGGTGTCCTCATTGTCACGAAAGGCCTCGAGCGCATCATTCGGGAAAAGACAAAACCGGCCAATCTTGAAGATCCTTGCGGCCTGATGCGTGACAGAATTGGCAATGTCTCCAATACACGACGTGTCGCAGCTCCTCAGTCTGAGGTGATAGGGGCCGAGTCCCAGCTGTCTGACTTCAAAAGGCAAATCCAAGCTGTCGACATAGAGCAAAGAGCCGGTCACGATCTAACTGCCCTGGCTGATTTATTCCAAGCCATCAAGACGCACTGCAAAGAGGCTGGGCTCAAGAGCCTCACTCTCGATCTGGTGGTCTCTAGAGAGCCTACTACTCTCCTGTCGCCAGCCTTGGGCGCTCCGTTTCGACAGGTCTGGGAGAGCGCGGAACATGTCCTTTCCGTCTCATTGCAAGCCTGGCATCGCAGCGCCATCAAGATAGAACGCCTGGACGCCTTCTCCGAAACAGAAGCCTGCGGAGTACAGACCTGCATTTTCACCGCCCTCCAGAACCAAATCGACTTCAAACGCCTCTACGGACTAAGGGCATTGTCTCTGAGCTTTAGCAACCGACTGCTTCCCCTTACTTTCGTCGAGCAGAGTCTCGATGCCGACAGGGATGAGGAGCATCGGGCGCGTCCGGACGTGCGATCAAGGATAATGCGCGAAAACGGATACCCGCATGTGAACGCCCAGCAAAATGATGCACGTGTGGCGCTCAGAGAAGAGCGTCTGAGATTGCTGAATGACCCAGATAACATCACCGGGCTGACAAATTGGCTGCGACAGATGAGAAGCCTAGAAGAGCTATCTATCCGGTGTTATTGGGCACTGAATGGTACCAAAACCGCTATTGTTGCTGTTGCTGGCCGCGAAGCCTTGTTTAGATCTCTCGCGGAAAGCGCACCACTTCCGAATCTACGTAACCTTACCTTGCGGTGTGCGGACATCGAAAGTGGCGCGCTCCTAACACTTCTGAGAAACAATCCACGCCTGAAGTCACTCGACATGCGAGAAGTGACTCTAGCGGCATCGAATGGCCAAAGCTGGAGGACAGTGTTTGCCCATATAACCTCCCATGGCGCGGAATTGACCCACGTCTACTTAGACAATCTCTTCGAGATCGCGAATACCGAGCAGCGACGCAGTTACGTCACTTGTTTTACCCCAGGTACCGAGCCCGGGTACAGCATCAGCAGCGGTGAAGATGGAACTGCGCGGTTGCGAAGACTGGGACTAGATCACTGGGACTTCCGCAGGCCAGGCGCAAAGGGCTGGAATGCATTCGAGCTTCACCGGCGAGAGGATATTCTAAGAGGTATCGAATACCAGCTCAACCCACGGTATATTGTGGGGTCAGTGCAGACCTCGATGTGGGTTGAACAACTAAGGCGATATCATGGTCCTCTTGGATATGTTTGACTCCTTGAATAGTAAGCAAGCTCGCCTCAGAAAGAACCCGCGTCATTGCCATGTTCAACTGGCCTGACAACTAGGCTCTCGTCGAACGAAACATTTCAAGGTCTAGTACATACGGGAGTTGCAGCGAACGGACGGTGTTCAACCATCCCGTTTCTAGGGTTACAGTATTTTCTGAGAGACCAATACAAGTTTGTCAGTGTATAAATAGAATCAGCTTTGACCCAGCAAACTCAAGTTCCTTCTTTTTCACTTGTCCTTCAATCCTTCCATCCCACAATCTTGTGATTTCGGGATCTGACCTGACCGCGGTACAACCCCGGATGTGTCTGGCAGTGTCAGTGTCCCACAATCCTTCAATCCTTCACGACTTCGCTCGCTGTGTGAACTTTGCAGTTTACTACTAGCTGTGAATCCCGTCATCACAAGATGAGGAGAAGGTAATAAAATGAAATGGTGTCGTATTGGAGCCAAAAGAATGTACTTATTATTGGCAATCTCAAACTTGTCCTCGACAGCTCACATTGAGTGGATAAAAGCCTCACCTAAGCGAAGCTCTCAAAATAGATCTACACAGTAGCGGGTGGGGTAATCGCACGTGCATCCCTGTCCAATCTATCCTTGACTCCCATCACGCATCTCCTCTTACACGTACCTCTTGCCATGCTCAGTTATGCATCATACCGAGAACAAATCCGTACGAGCTTCGCAGTTGACTTTCTACTGTCCGATTCCCCGACAAACGACCATTAGATTCTTCTCTTATGTTATAGATGTGCCCTGAATAGGCTACATTTTACTCTTTAAGCCAGGTCCAAGGCGACACTGGTGCCGAATTTGGTTCTTGCTATAATGAAATGGGGTGGAAATTGAGCAAGAGTATGTCAAACTTACATACCAAATTTCCCAAAAATTTCCACGGTATGCTCATGCCTACGGAACTGAATTTTTGTTGCAGAGCTCAAAGCGCACTCCAATGCACCAATTGCAACGAGTAATTCAACAACCGCTACCATCGAGGGTCCGCCAATAAAGCACACATCTAACCCGCGCGGCATCTTAATCATAACTATCTACGAAGCTACAGGCTTCTCTTTTAAGCATCAGCACTTGTCCGACAGTTGCCCAACCAATCCAACGCCCCCTCATCGTCGTTTTCATAATACCTACGCTATCGTAGAATACGATAAAGCCCAGGTCTCTATCAATTCGCTTGCCGGGCCAACGGGAGCCCCTCGGTGGGGTATTGCTGAGGGTACATCATGCAGTTTTAAAATCACACGAGCCGTTGAATTGAGGATATCCGTTCATCGGACCGAATTGGCTTCACATTCTGGAGCCCAAAACGTATTCCTCAGTACAGCCGCAATATTCCCATTTGATGGCACGGTTACTTCAGGTTCGCGCTGGTTCAATGCGCATCAAGGTGAAGGACGGATTCGTGCAAAGATAGAGTATTTGCCGTCTGCTGAGCATAAGACATTCAACGTAGAGCCATCTAACATCCAAATACTAAATTGCGCCCACACGGTCCTGCGAGTCTGGGAACCATCTCACGATAGCAAACTTCGACCCACCTGGGCAAGGAAGACACTAAGGCCTGCAAAGCACTATAGCCTCGCCAAGGAGGCATCCAATATTCGGCATCCATTCATTGCGCCGCTTGCCTTCACCTGCCAACTACCTGATAAGCTGCACTTGTTCGCACCCTGCCTCAGCGGCGGACACCTTATCTATAATCTACAAAGGGTCGGACACTTTGAAGAAAGCACAGCTCGACTTTACGCTGCTGAGATCATCAGTGGACTCGAATATATCCATGATACCCTCGATACTGTCTTCTGGCTGAAGTCTGGCGATATCCTATTAGATTTGCAAGGACACGTCACCTTGTGTAGCTTTGAACTTTTTCTTCAACGTGATGAAGGTGAGGAACATGGTGCGCCGGGCCGGCTAGAATACCCCCCTCCGGAATCACTCATCAAGCAGGAAATCGGCACACAGATATTCAGAAGGGAGGAAGACAAATCCAAACTCAGCAACTGGTGGACACTGGGGATCCTCTTGTTCGAGATGCTTACGGGAATGCCCTCGTTCTACAGCGACAACCCCGTGACAATACGTCGGAGTATCTTGGATCATCACATCGCACTTCCGGAATCTTTGAATTCCTCGGCTCGAAAGATTCTGGTGCAACTTCTGGAACCCAAACCTGAGCGGCGGCTCGGGGTGTGTGGGGTTGCAGAGGTCAAAGCGCATTCCTTCTTTGAGGGTATTGACTGGCAACAGGTAGTGCAACGAGGTTACACGCCCATCTTGGTGCCCAATGATGATGTGGGTTTATACAAGCATTACGGTTTGGACTATCCTTATGAACCACGCTTATCCTACGATGAAGCAGTCCGGAAACAATTTGCTGGATGGTCCTATGTAGGGGGAGATCTGCGAACGTTCGAAATGCCGCATCTCAAAGCTCCCAAATGCCCAGTTCCGCGCAATGATAACTGGGAGCTCTTGTGGGATGATACGAAACGGGGATTCCGCTTTTATAATCGGCTCACTAAGGAGGATATTCCAGTTCCCAGCCCATGGGACGCCTACGGTCCCAGTGAAGGAGATAAAGAACTCTCTCACGCCAATACGCCCAGCTCGCCGAATGCGGTCCAAGTTCTCAAAGCGCTCCATGCAGCCGTGATCAACGGCTACGACCATGCAGCTTTGAAACTTCTGGATTACGGGGTCGACCTGAACAAACCCGTTCCTCACGAGAGTTTATATAGGACGCCGCTGCAATGGGCAGTCACATGGCACAAACCTCATCTCGTCCACGCATTCCTCACGCGTAGCGAAAGGCCCCTAGATCGTGTAGCCGCCACTCAAACCCTACTTCTAGCAGTGGAAGAGCAGAACGTCGACATCATCCACATCCTCCTTGCCGGGGGCGTGCAGTGTAACTTCCACGATGCCGATATCCCTCCACACGAAAGGCCTCACCGTGAGGTAGAAGGACAAGTCTTCGATAAGAGCTTACGTTTCACGCCGCCCATGGTGCGGGCTGTTCAGCTCGGGAACGTGGAAGTTGCGCGGCTGCTTATCGCTCATGGTGCAGACGTCGATGCGGAATACCATGGCCTCGAGTCTCAGGATGATCAACACATCCACTTCGTTTGTGGGCGAGGCTTTCAGTTGGCTATGGAGCTGGGACCGCTGGAGATGGTACATTTGCTAGTGAAAAGCGGTGCGAATTTGGACCCAGCGATTGTCCACAGATATCGGGGATGCGGCTTTGTGGAGAGGGCGGTTTATCAGAGGGTTGTAACAGGGCTAGAGGCGACGAGTCGGGATCGTGTTGGTGGTGGAGAGATTGTATTCTAAGTGCAGGCGCAAATCCTCTTCGCAACCGGGTCAGTGACTTTCATAAGATCACCTGCAGGGTCGACAAATACAGTAAGCAGGCTTGTTTATGTGAGAGCATCACGGCGTTGAGGAACTTTAATGAGCTTCTCTGTATTTGGCCCTTCGGTCGTTCTCTTTCAATTGCAAGGCAACCATTCTTTTCTAGTCGTGTCCCGACTGGGGGTGCGTTCGGATACCGAGCAAATCCAAGCGTAGATATTACTGGCCGAGAAGATTAACTGGCAGCCTTCATCGGCTTTCGGTAGTGCGGTAGCTATGCCTTGTGTTCCCAACGGCTGAACCGGTGAGCGGCAAGGCATATATCGAATCTACGGACTTGGCCCATCCTATTGGCATGTCGTTGTTGATATCGGTCCAAATCCCGGATACACCGAATACCGTAGTATAGTCCGAAAGGGAAGTGAGAACGAACTTTATACCCACCCTGGGGCAGCCACATTTGGCCAATAAGAATCTGATGTTTCCATTTACGGACAAAGCACTCGTATACACCGCATATCCCGTAATGCAACCCCAGACAGGCAACTGATTCATACACTGACAATGACATGGGCGGCATGAAGGCAAACCTATTTCCTATGATCTTATGACAGTCCGAAGGTCATCTGGCCTTCTGCTGTTGTCTTGTTCTATAGATTATAGATCCTACGTCTCGCCCCGGGCCTGGCTACAAGCGTAAGGATATCCCGTGGTCACCTTCAAATGGCCTCCGCATTTGGGAAACTACCAGAATTGGAGACTGTTCGGATTCATACTCCAGAACAAAGATCTCTCCTAGGCTTATCGTCCACTTTAACTCTCTGCGCCGGGTTAACCACAGTCCTTCGCCTATACTCGAGGAAGCTGAGGAAGAAAAGGTTACGCGCCGATGACTGGTTCTGTTCCGTGGCCATGGTACGTTTGACCAGGTACAAATTTTATCTCTTAACTTGCGTTAAATAATCTCCAGATACTGGCGGCCGCCATTTTAGTGATTCAGTGGGTCATGGTGTTTAACGGGGCGGGTCTCGATCTGCACACCGTTGGAAGGAAACGGTTTCTACTATGGACGCGGGTACAGACATTCCTCCTACTCCCTGATCGTGCAACTTTTTTGATGTACTAATCCATGACAGCTGCAAGTTGTGACAACCTTTCTCTGGATAATTTCAGTATCCGCTCTGCAGATGTCGATTCTCATGTTCTTCGTCAGCACTTTCGGCATCTATAATACCTTGCGCCGCATTTGTTACGGCATGATAACCGTTGTCGTCGTATGGCTGATCGCCACGACTTGCATCTACTTCTTTAGATGTGACCCATTGCGAAAGGTCTGGAACCCATTTATACCTGGAAATTGCGACATATGTGCACCTATCTGCGCCAGTGTTTTGGCAGTGCATATCGCACTGGACCTTTTTATACTAGTCATACCGGTTCACAGGACATGGAAATTGCAGATGTCGCGTTCAAGCAAGGGGTTGGTGACATTCTTGCTCCTGCTGGGTCTTTTGTTAGTTGCACCACAAACCCAATGCCAAAGGGCAAGCAAGTGGAAATATCTAACTCTTCCTTCTAGTGCCACTATGTGCGCTGCGATGCGCCTTCAATGCATCGTCCAGTTCTTCCCCCACAGCTCTGCCAGCCTTTGGAATGCGGACTACTGGCACGCCATCCTTCTCCAATTGAGCGAAATCCCCGTCGGTATCATTTGTGCCTGTGTTCCTACATTGCGGCCCGTCGCTCAGAAGATGGCGAGTTCGAAGCTCGCCGCGGCCTGCTACTCGCTCTTCCCGGCATCCTGGAGGTCACACACTCAACCTGCTGTTCCTGGTAAACCCGAACCCGATTTTAGGTACCAGTCACCTCCAGTTATTGAAGCATAAGACCATAGCAAATCAATATCATCAGAGACAATGAGTGCCAATAGACTATCCTCTACGGCTATGATTTGACTGATTCACTGGATAGCAGACCAGCCGGTCCAGCCCGTTGAGCGCGATATAATCGAGCTCTCACGAGAAACTGTAACCTTGATCACTTTTGTCTCAACACAGCCAATACTCGAATGAAAAGCAAGAACTGGCTGTGAGGAACAGCTGATCAGTCAATTACACTAGTAATATATTACTCACTTGATATACTTAACGCATGGTTTAACTACCACATACGACCATAGCACACGGAAAATAATGCCTCTCGTCCGATCGACCAAATTCAAGCCGTGTAGCGCCCGTTGAGTAGTAGCGTGGGTGACCAGCTGCGAATAGCGTGGTGTTGTATGTTTTTTGCAAGTTTTCTAGGCTTTGCTTTTTGCCAACGGGAAGGATATGGGTAGGTGAGGGACGTCGTGGAGGTGTTGGGGTGGTTGAATCAAGGGGTGAGCGTGAGATGGCACGATGGTAACGATCCCGAACCCCAGGTGGAGTTTAACAACATCTTCCTAGCACATCCGTGGAAAACTGCCATACCCCTAACCAAAACCAAACCTCAATCCTTTTCAGGCACTCTGCGTACCTCAGCTTGCTCGCTTGCCATCTTCCCTCCCTCTCCACCTCGTCCCCCTCCCCTCCAATTCGACTCCCCCACGCCCACGGCCTCCCCCTCCCGCAAAAACGCCTCGAGTCCCTTACACAAATCCGGCTACTCACCAAACGCCTTCTCCATCTCTTATCCGCGCAACGGGAGCACCGGGCCCCTAGGGCCTAGATATCAGCGAAGAGTCGGAGGAAGTGGGTCTTGCGACGCATGCTTCACTCGGCGACCAGATGTTCCGAGAACATCCAAACGGGGAAACGGAACGGGAAAGCACAAATTCACAGCGGCGTGCGCGTCTACGTAGATGATCCCATGATATTGGCGTAGGCGTAGGCGTAGGCATAGGCATAGATAGTCGTGTTGTCCGTGTACATTCATCCCGATATCCCAATCCCAATATCCCGTATCCGAACCCATGTAGCCCATTCCCCCCCATTCTCGGTCCCAGGTCCTAGCAGAAGAACGAGCCCATAGCTAGACCAGACGAACGAAAAGGAAACGGAAGGATGAAAGAAAGGGTGCAAAGGAAAAAGAATAGAATACTAACTCCTCGCTATGCAAACAACACAACGCTGCTACGCATGAGACGAGCCCCTTGGGCCTCAACGCGGATTGAAGAAAAACATGATAAAAGGCAGAAATGAATAGGCATAGCACATCAAAAACGGCTAGGGTATACAACCGAAAAAATTGAAAAAATCCACGGACATGACCGTCTTCACCACGACTCCCAGGTTCCCCTCCCCTCCTGCCCTTCCACGCATAACACGCCCCCCTCCCTCCCTCCCCATTCCACACCCTACAAATCGTTCTCGCCCCGACTCCTCAGATACTTGCCCGCCAACCCATCGCCCCCCTTCTTGCTCTGCTCCATCCAATGCTGCGCCACGCACATGGTCATCGGGTCGCTCCTCGCGGGGTCCTGGTTCGCGCGGCGCTCGCGGTTCAGCAGCTCCGTCTTGAACACCTCGCGCGGCTTCGTCAGCGGCAGCACCGCCCGCTGCACCAGCTCGGGGCTCGTCAGGTAGAAGATGGCGAGCTCGCGCTCCGCCACAGCGTCGCCCTCCTTCGCCGTGATGAGCAGCATGCGCGCCGCGTCTTCCATCGTGTACTTTGCGTTGGGCCCGGGAGCGGGCTGCGGCGGCGCGGCGGCGTCTTCCGACGACGACGGCGTGGGTTGCGTGCTGCCGCCGTTGGGTGGTTGGTGCGCGCCCGGGGGACGGCCCGCGGCGCGCTGGAAGACCGGGTCGCGGTTCGAATGCTGCGCGACGATGTCGTCGACGATTTCGACCATGATGCGGCAGACGTCTTGCTTGAGGCCTAGGGCAGCGAGGCTGACGTCCCAGAAGGCCTTGCCGCGCGCCGTCTTGTCGAGCATCTGCGCGGGGACGAAGGACGCGATGTATTGCAGGTCGCGGAAGAGGGTTTTGGGGCGGATGTCGGCGTCGCGGAAGAGGGATTGGATGACTTCGACGATCATGTCGGTGCTGGGGGGACCGGCGGGGGAGCGGGCGCCGCTGCGGAGGGGTTGGGGAGAGTTCATTCGTTCCTGGTGAAGGGTGTGGGATCGTCGCTCTTCGCAGTTGGCGATGGCTTCCTCGAGGTTCTTCGCTCGTGCCGTCTGCGTTGCTGGTTCGCGTGAGCTGAGCTCGGGTATGGCTCCCAGCGTAGGTGATTGCGGAACAGGAGGCAGCGCGTCGCGGCGACTATTGTACTGCTTGCCGGCACGGGAGGATAACGAGGCGACAATGAGCAGCTCAAGCTCATACAATGCGTGCAGCTTCGAGAAGGGGTTCGGATGCGTGGCGAACCTGTTCAGCAGCCGGCGGAATGCGACATTGTACGGGAATTCGAGCAGGCCCGCCTTCTTGGCCGCAGCCATCCCGGACGAGCGCGAAGTGGCATCGCTCGACGTCGAAGAGTGCTCCCCGGCGGATTGATGGGCGGCGTCTGCATGCTGCAAGGTTGCCACGGGAGGTGCGACCTGACTCCGCTCGTTGCGCCCGAGGGTATCGAGGGGACCACTGCGATGGTCATGGCGGGTAGAGCTGCGCATCGTCTTCATGCTCTTCTTGCGCGCAAGCTGCCTCTTGCGGCGACGGTCTTCCTCCTCTCTCCGCTGGATGCAATCCTCGCCCAGGTCGCCGGAGAACCAAGCGTCGGTCTCGCTGCCTGATCCAAAGACGATCGTGCCCAGGTCGCTGAGCAGCAGTCCGGTAAGCGCCTGCTTCAGGTCCAGCAGGAACCTGCGTTTGTCTTCGTTGACAGCCGCAGACTGCTTCAGCATGACTGTACCCTTGGAGGAAGACGCCGTCCTGGGACGGATGCTTGGTGCACTCGTCGGCGAGTGCGCCTGAGTTTGGAACGGGGACCAGAACGTTGCGTTCGGGTCGATGGACAGTACCGGGCTGGATCCCCCGAAATAGTCATGCGAATCGCCCGCTCGCGCCCATGGGCTCGTGTCAAAGCTGTGTGGGGAGCCATTCCGGTTCGACATGGTCCTCAGGCTACCATGGCTGGGTCGCTGCGCAAAGTCAAGGCCGCGAGAGGCAGATCGCCCATGCGTCTCATACTCCTCGTCGCCTGCAATCGAAAGCGTGCCGACTCCAGTGAGGAACAGGTCGCCCTTTTGCCGCCCGCTGTCGAGGATCTCCTTGTCCCGTCGATACAGCTCGCTGGACCAGAGCACAGGGCTCTCCATCATGCCATCGCCGACAAGCTTGTTCACACACTTGTCGATCTCAAGGCAGAAGCGGTGGATCCTCTCCTCGCCCTTGCAGAAGTTCTCGACCCCGTAATCATTGAGCCACTTCATCGTCATCTCCGACTGCTCGTCCGACAGCTTATTGGGGCCTCCGAAATCCGGCGGTGCGGCCATGATATCCACCATCTGGGCTTCCGTCTTCATCATGAAGTTGTTCGACGATGATTTCGAGTAGTTCCGCGTCCGCTGGCCCTGGGCGGGCTTGCCATCGAGGAGCTTGGGAGGTTGACCCATGAGCTTGAGCGCAATCGCGACGTTCTTGGCCTCCTCGTAGTTCGCGGAGTTGCGCACGTCGGTAATGTACCACATCTTGTCCCGCAGATTCTTGAAGGACTGAATCATGTCTTCTGTGGCGGCGTCGTGCCGTTCTTGCGACTGCTTCAGCCACACGAACCATGCCTCGAACTCTTCGATTGCATTCGCTGATTTGCCTAGAGAGTCCCGCGGCCCCCGAGAGAAGTAGTTGAGGAGAGCAGCGTATCCGTTCTTGATGAGGGACGGAGACGTCAGCCTCTTGAGCGTTTGCAAGGTCTTGTAGTACAAATGAGCGTTGACAAAGTCGGACCGTGCCTGGCATTGCTGCATCGCGGCTTCGAGCATGGTGACGAGGACCGAGCCGTTTTCTTGCTTGTCAACCGGCTGCGGGTTGCTGTTGCTCCTGGGGTGTTGAGGCGATCGGTGCCGAGTCGGCACGCTCCTTTGACTCGCAATCAGATTGGTCAATTGGCTCTGGCTCTGATTGTTGTACGGGTTCCTTGATCCCAACATTTCGCTGCTCTGCCTAGCCATACGACCACCACGGGCGTCGCGCCGGTGGGTAGAAGTGCGGTTACTGAAGCTCTTGGACTCGCTCTCTGGGGCTAGCTCTTTGGGTATCTCGTATTCCTCGACTAGCTTTGCAATCGCCTCCTTGAGCTGATGATAATCGTTCTCCAGATCAAGTCTGTCCACCGGTCCGTCATCGTCATCGCTGCTTTCGCTCTCTGGAGAATCGTCATCGCGCTCGTCTTCATCATCCGAATCCTTCCGCATCCGCGTCTTCAGCTGCTTTCCATCGGGAGAAATGTAGAGGACAGCCCAGCGTTCTGCACACGGATGACATGATCCCGATGTCGCCTCGGCGCCCAAGATGCGCGCCATCTCGGAGCAAGCCATTCTCAGGCTTCTCCCGTACGCCTCAGTAGGGGCGATCTTCTCCGAGTAGGGCTCCTGTAGAGGGAGTGTGATGGGTTGCACGGGATCCAGCAGCGGGTCCCGCGATGTGCCATCGCTGGTCATCGACGAAGCGCTAGCGCTGAGAATCGAACTTGCGTCGCCGACGGAGGTGGAAGCTGCCCGGAACGGCATCGAAACGCCAGACATGGATGATGCCGAAGAAGCAAGGCCCGCTCGGCGCGGCGTTTCCTTGTCCATATGACTTGAAGGTGGTCGACGCTCGGGGAAGAGAGCGTTCACCAAAGTGATCAGATCGGAGGGACATAGAACGATGAAGGGCTGCACTTCTACGGTTTCCCGCGGAGAAGTGATGGCCTTGGCTGGTAGTAGGACCGGTTTTGTGTTCGACTTTGTGTGCTTGAATCGCGCCAGAATGTTCTCGATATGGGCGCGGATCTCGGGCAGTATGGGTACTTGCTGTCGCCTACGGGTACGTCAGTACGGAATCCAACTCAACACACATAACAAACATACCAATTGTACGTCATGTCCAGAACATGTTTCTGGGCACGAATCGCAATCTCCTTGAGAATCTTTTGACGGGCATGTTCGCTGATATGGTAGCCAATCATGATCCCGTGCGTCTACATCCAGTCAGCAAGAGCGCATGGAGGGCTATAGTGAAGAACATGCCTCGGGGTGGATGATGGCATTGAGAAGGAAGGTCGAAAACAGCCAACGAGACACGAAGAAGTTCTGCGCGCCTTTGCGGAGGTTCTTGGACTCGTCCAACTTGCGGAGAATGGCGTTTCCAATCTCCAGGACGCCCTCGGGGATACCGCCAGCGCTGGGCTCATCGTCGACGACCTCGAACAGGCGCTTGACCGCCTTGTCGAAGAAGTCGTCCGAGGCAATGGTGTCCTTGTTGCTGCGTGGGACGGGCTGGGTACCGGGACGTTCTTCCGCCTTCTCGAGCAGAAATTGGCCGTCCTGCAACACCTGCATTAGGTACAACTCGAGATTGGACTTGCCCGGCCATTCTCTCATGCCGGCCCAGACATCAAGGACCGTCTTGATGAACTTCTCCATGCCCTGCTTGGGGGGCTGTTCCATGATTAGCTTGGCGCACGTGGTAGCGAAGACGTCCGTCCGGCGGAGGTCCTCTGCGGAGTCTGGGCCGGAGGAATTGGCAAAGATGGTGTAGACGAGCGCGGAAAGGGGGTCATGACGCTGAAAGGACAGGAGGCGCTCTACTGGGCTGAGGCCATGGGGCTGGTTCGATTTCTGGGCAGCGGCGGCGTTCTTACCCCTGGCCTGCATGGCCATGACGGAATCGATGGGATCCAAAGCCTGACGGAAAGAAGTCAAGGAGGCGAGCTCTTGCTGGGAGAGATTCAAGATGCGAGTGGCAAGGAAATCGGGCTTTGTGCGGATTTCGGAAAGGAAAGCCAAAAGATCATCAACGACCTTGTTGGGGATGTCGTTGATGAAGGTGGGGAAGGAGTGCAATTTTTCGTGCTTGAGGGTCTTGGGGCTGCCAAAGTCCAAATCCGGCTCGAGGAGGGCATAGCGGCGGGTGGCGTCGCACGAGTTGCGAACGTCGTTGAAGGCATTGTAGAGGGTAGCAAAACTTCTCTTGTCATCCGACCTGAAATTGTCAACCAGAGTACGGTGGGCCAGTTCTCCGCAGTGTACCAATCGCGCGGACAAGGCGCTCGAGACCAGCCATCGGTGCAGCCTGACGCGAGCGTGCGCCTTCCTTTGCTCTTGGTAGCTTTGCAGGCGGATCAGGTGGGCGAGCTCGGCGAGCGAGGTGGAAGAGGTGGGGATGGCAGCCGTGGGGACATAGGCGTCTGTGTACTGCGAGAGGTCTGCGGGAAGGAGACGGGGGAGGCGACCGGCGGGGGCAGACATGGAGGCTGGGATCTGAGGCCGCTGGGAGGCGGGGGACGGTCTCTCATTATTATGATTACTGTTGACGTCTTGGGATCCGCCAGGTCGACTTCCCATAGTTTGGTGGAAGGGGATGGAGGACGGGGGTGAAGGCGACCTGGGCGGAGTGGAGGGACGGGGCGGGGCGTCTACAGAAGGGCCATGGAGGGAAGTTGTATGTTGGGGGGTATGGCTTCGAGACGAGACGTGTGTGATGGTCGGGGACACGGCTAGGGGAGAGTCAGTCAGGTTGGTCGAGAGACAATGGGGCCGTTAACTATGAGGGTGCCAGCGCATCGTACAGACGCACTGATGCGCGTGGAAGCGATTGGCAGAGGAGGCGGAGGACGGAGGATTGCGCGGTGAGCAAAGAGGGAGGCGGCGACTACATACGGGGAGTCGAGGACGAGACGTGGGCAGCCGGCGAGGCGGAGTGCACGTTTCTCCTCATGGCGGCGTCTCCATCCAGGTGTTGGTGTCCCTTTGGGTGTTGTTGTTTTGGGGGGTTGGGGGGAGTGCTGGGGTGGGGGGCAGCTCAAGTGTGAGCTCTGCTGTCTACCGGGGCATAGCTGGCAGTGGTGACGAGGGGCAGAAGGGGAGAAGAGAGATGGAGGATCTGCGAGTAGGAGGCGGGTTGGGCGCAAAGCGGAGGAGTCTGTTGTTCGCTGGTGTTGCTAGGTTCTATGGTGTCTGGCGGTCTACCTATGGAGGGGGAAAGGCGGACAGAAGCGCGGTGAGCTGGCAACGCAGCAGGCTGGCAGTCGGCGGCGGCGGCGGCGGCGGCGGCGCGGCGGCTCGAGAGGGAGTGAATTGCATGGGATGAGACTGACAGCCAGGCTGACCCGCGACCCCGACCTTGCATCTCGCCAGGGCATGAATCCACACAATCCACACAATCCACACATCCACACATGGACATGCATCTGTCTGGGAGCGGCACGCGTGCCTCTGGAGGTGTGTTATCGATAACCAGACGAGCCGCACAAGCGAGAGGATACGCGCCCTGATTGGTTCGGCGTCTTCGAGTCCCAGCTGTGCACCTCCAAATATCGGGCACCACCAAGGACTGCGAAGCCTGCGAAGCCCGCGAGGCCTGCGAGGCGAATCATCCTGCTGGGAGCGTTCGCGCAAGGTCGTGGTTCGAAGGCGGGAGGATTTGCGATCCAGTGGGCCAGCACACTCGCACATCCGGGCGATGGCGTACGTGGGTGTGAGGAACGCTGGTGTGGTTTTGCCGCTTCTGATTCGTCTGCCCCCCTGTCGGCTTCGTTCCCTCCCACCACACCACTACAGTACAGTAGACTACCACTCCTCTTCATAAAGCCCACCCCCAACAGCCCCATCATCCCATATGTACAGCCTTCCTTAGCAGATATTTTCCTTTTTTCTCTCCCACACAGAATCGTAGCACTGGTATCGTGAGAAACCGCTGCATCAGCAACACAGAATCGCGCTCGTCCTGACGTGACGCCCACCAACTGGTCGATTCGGGCAGCACCGTCCGCCCCTGCACTCACTGATGCGCTGGCAGTCGGTCCAAGCAGCCCGCGCATCTGATCCTCTCAGGGAGACGGAAAAAAAAAATCGCCCACCGCTCTCATGCCTCGACCAAGATTCTGCTGGCCCCTCGTCCACTGATTCCACTGCTTCTGCTGCTCGACTGCCCACCAGTGTCCAATCGCACCCGCAGTCGTGCCTGCACGCCTTTCCCTCTCCAGCTGAACATGCCTACCACTAGTCCTGCACACTCCCAATATCCACACTTAACAGGCCCCGCGACAAATTTATTTTCGGAGCCGGCACTCCTATCCAGCCACCTGCACTTTGGCCCACCGCCCTCGACTCCAACTCGCTCACCATCCACTCGTCTGTCGACCCCTCTGCTGTTCTGCTGCATCGACTCCGTCTCGAATCTGCCTACCCCTTCTCCACCTGGGCTCCTATAACGCTGCCCCGAGCCATAATACCATGGTACTGGGACCCGTTGTCCCCCAAATCAGGACGTTGCTCTTCGATCTGTCGAATGCTCGTCAGATGTAGCCCTTTGCTCAAGTCGGCCAGTGATCCCATGTTGTGTGTACTGCTTCTCAACCCGACGTGCTACCTGCACACACGCCCTACAGCTTGTGACTGTTCGCTGTTGCATCAGCCGTGACCTCCATCGGCGCGCTTGTTTTACCTCATAGCCTCCCGCAGCAGAGGCGCCACACGTTTCCTGCTATGTTGCACATTCCGCTGCGCCCAGATCTTCACCCTCTGATCCCCCACCATCTGGTTCGTCGCCATACCCTCCACACCGCTCCACGGCTCGAGCCCCAACTCGACCTTGGCCTCATCGGCAAATTTGTTCGCTGCTGGAAGTGCCCTGTCGTCCAGCGCCCATACCAGGAGTTCGCGCTTGTGTCCGGACGGACTGGAGAAGCTCGTCATCAGAGCGTAGACGTCCAGATCTCGCTCCTTGGCGAATTGGCCCAACCCGTCCAGAAACCCATCTTGTGCCGGCCGAGTCGTGTCCTCCGTGCCCGCCTTCTGTATCAGAAACCCCATATCCTTAACCACTGAACTGACGCCAAGTTTCAGGCCGTTCTCTTCCCATTGCTTGTAATCCTTCCGCAGTATGTCCCGCAGCTTCAACGACCCAATGCTCTTCTTCGCCTCGTCCATCTGGCCAAAGAACTCCTTCCGCTGATAGCTCGTCGCGAACTTGGGGCAACCCAGAACCTTGGCTTCGAGATACTCCACCGCCTTCTTGTCGTGCTCCGTCGTCTTATCCTTTGACTTCAGATTCGACGTGTCAATCAAGACGCTCGCCAGCCCCAGGAAAGCCACCTGTGCGTCCCACACCTGGACAGTCGCTGCATCCTCGGACACGCTGTCCCCCTGTGCATGTGCGGCGCCCGTGCTGAGCGCAGCCCCGGATGCCACGTCCCAGTGTTGCTGACAGTATTCGGTGACCAGGCTTGTGCAACTCCCGCTCTTCTCAATGATTCGAGGCTCGGGCCCCGTCTCAGCTGGCACTTTCCCCTCGTCTTCGTGGTGGTCAATCACTCCCCCAACCCTTGCCGAGTAGATCTGGCCCAAGGTGCCCTGCAGAGCGTTGTGGTCCACCAATATCCATCTCGTGTTCTCGGGGGGAAGCTCCTTCTGGATGACGGAGAGATCCGGGAGGTCGTCTAGTGTAATCAAGTGTTCTGGATCAATATTGGCGCACCGGAAGACAGCCAGGTACTCAGGTCGAAGTGCAATGTCCGCTGCAGGCAGGTTGGCGATTGGAATGTACAGCGGGGTGGATGCATTCCGTGGAGGGTTCAGCGAACGAAGATATGCATACAAGACGGGACTGGTCATGGAGTCCAGATCTATGAGATGCGGTGAGCTTGGATGAAAACAATGATGGGAGCCCACACACCTGCAGATTCATTGCCGATAACAAATGTGACCTTCTGCTTTGAACTGATGGCTGTGCGGAGAGCTGTGCGGGCGTAACTCAAGAAGCCACGCAGAGAGCTCCTTGGGACAGCCATTGTAGCAGTACGTCGTTATATGACCTGGACGCTGGGTCAGTGTTGGGGAACGTTGACGGTAGTGTGATGTGGTGGATGTGTACTGGAAAGGCTATAGATGACGCAGTGTTTGTGAACAGAAGGTCCGTGCCAGCTACCCAGGTACCGAGCCAGGGTTCCAGGTTCCGAAGCTTCCCCATCTATCCATCTGCCACCACTCCTCGTCGCTGAAACATTCAACCTCTCACCATAAGAAATTGTCACCAAAATTGTTTCCAATATTTTAGAACCGCTAACCGATTTTGATTCAATTCCGACGCCTATATATACAATACTTGCAAAGCTAACCTTCAAGCCAAACAACCATCGAATCCGCAATTCGATCACAACAGTCTCAACAGTTCTCCATCCCCACAACCATACTCCTCCAAATCGCCTCCTCCTGCTCCTCCTTCATCAAAATCTCATACCCCAACAACCCCCCATTCCCAACCTCCCAACAACATCCCCTCCTCAATTGATCAATATTCCCTCCCTGGCTGCCGTTTCTTCCTAAGTTGGATACCCCAATCCCCCCATCAAACACTCTCCTATTATCGCCGACCCGCATCTTGTGCTCATTCCTGCGGATGCTAGAGACGAGCTGCGAAATGAATTTGCTATCGTTCAGGCCGTTGACGGCGGGGACGCGAAGCACGGCTGTGTGGAGGGCTTTCGAATTCGCTGCCTAGACCATGGCGTCGGCTACCGGGTTTGGATAGGCCGCAGGGAGTCGTGAAATAGTTTTCGTCATAGAGCATGGCTTTGTCTTTGATGAGGGGAACTTGTGATGAGACGACGGCGGAGTCGGAGGATGGATAGACGAAGGCGCGTGTGTGGGGACATGCGGTGGCTATGTCTCACAAGATCATGGTTCTTTCGACGTTTGCGCCTCTCAGGATATAGCCTAAGAAAACTGCATCCAACCGTGACGAGCACACGCAAGTTGATTGAGACAAGAAGAGATCATGTGGCGCCCCTTCATGTTGTTGCAATGAGAATCTGACAAGTTTGGGCTCGTACGGTTGCCGTATATCCCATCTTGAAGTAATTTGAACATCCCGAAGTCAGATCATGCTGAGAACCCTCGGCGTGACGACGTTGACGACTGGCAAGAGTTTCACAGTGCCGATGCTGATAACTGTTAAGAGGGTAACCTCTTCAACAGAGTAATTCCCCTCTTAATCGCTGAACCTGACAAGCAAAGAAGGCGAGGTTTGCAGATACGCATACGGACTCACTATCATGTCACTGAGCTCCAAATCAACAACGAAGGCAAAAAGAGAGAACATTTCTTTTGTGCAAGACGAAAAAAAGAAGATTAAAAGAAGTGACCCTTCTTACCTCTGTGCTTGCGTGAAGACTCCGGAAAAGTGCTAAAAAAAATGGTTGCTTCTCTTTGATTGAGCTGGAGGTATAAGTCAGTTATTGAAGCAAGTCAGAATCGAACGTGAGGACTTACCGTGTCATCCTTAGTGCAGGGGCCATGCTAATCTTCTCTGTAATGTTTCAAGCTTGACCAAATGTTCCCCTTACGGGGAACGCTAGAAGTCTCCTTTTCATCTTTATAAAGGCATGTAAAATGCATTCCGGATGCTCTTTTTGCAGCCATTTGAACGGGAACGACCACTCGGGACTAATTTGAGGCCGATTGGTGTTCCAAGGGGAAGGTGCGAGCCAAGGGTTACGTAGGGAGGGTTAGGCAGCAGCCTGTCACGTGACTCGCCCTTTCACTTCCAAGGCTAGGGATAGGTTTCCAAATCCGACGACTCTTACTATGTCGATGTCGCGCTAATCACGAAGTAAAATGTAGCTGGCAGTGTATCCTACTCAACTGTTTACGTACAGCTCCCCTTCTATGCTTGGTTGCCTTTCTTACAACTATGCTCCGTTGAAATTACCTAGGTAGTTACGCTTACCGCATGCACAAAACAACACAGACATCTCAATAGCAGTGTCAACGAATCGATTATGTAAGCTCGACACTCCCAGCGGGTACTCCTCTCGTACTCCTCAACCTCCTTGCGAAGAATTGCATGATAGGCAACATCTCCTCCCGACTGCTCGGCATTCCGTCCCCATTCTTCTTCCATTCCTTGGTCTCCACAAACTCAAAAGCATCTCTCAGCCTCGTGGCAGCCCCGTCCGTGATAGCTGAACCCTTGGAGCTCTTGATAATGAGTACTGGTGTCTTGCTTTTCTTCTGGAGCGCCGTCAGCGGTGCGGACAGGGACAGCGGGCCTCCGATGCTGATGACGCCGCCGAGTTCCTCCCCTTCGAATTCAGCTGCGGCCTGCACGGCGACCATGCCGCCTTGTGCGAATCCGAAGATCATGATTTCGCGAGCTCTGTATCCGCACTTTGCGATAAGACCGTCCTTGATGATTCTGTCGAGAACGATGCGTGTGGATGTTTTGAACCCCGTGTCCACGTCCATGGCGCCCGTGTTCTGGTCGAAGATCAAATCATCGCCCCAGTGGAACCCTCCAAGGTCGAAAGGGAGTGGGTTGGGCGCTTGCAAGGCGATACAGGCCGTCTCTGGGAGGGATAACTGCTGCCCGAGTTTTGTGAAAGAGGCGTTGGTGTCTCCAAGGCCGTGTAGAAGTATGAGGATATTTGTGGGTGGGTAGGATGAAGGTGCTATTGCATTTACGTTACGACGACTGATCTAGATAGCCAGCATCCCTTGATGTTCACTTACGAGGTGTTATGCTAAGGGTAAGTGAGGAGGGGAAGTCATCTTTGGTAGGAAGCCGACCCGGCATGATGGCGACCAAGTTATTTACTTCACTGCGATTTGATCTCCTTCGCCGTTCGTTTGTTGACTCGAATTTATCCTTGGTTAAAATTGGTACAATTGTACACCGAAGTTGGAGTAGTAGTGATGCCATTCTAGCAGACATCAAGCTAAGCTTTGACCAGGATCTAACCGAACACTAGCGTCGATCATGGTACAGGGATCATATTCACTGTGGGGATGATATCAATCCTAGTGGATTCCGTCATTGAAAATGCGGGGGAATATATATGGAACTTATAGCTCACTAGACTCGAACATATTCAAGTCTGGAAGCTATATTCTGTTTATGACCTTCTGAGGTTAACATTCTTAACGGACTGCAACCATGAACTGGGGTATGGCTAAGTTGTGGCCTTACCCTCTTAGGTCGTGCTCCCAAGGGCTTACAATATGGTAGAGAACTACGGTCAGGGATACGACCAGGTTTACAACATCGAAAATGAGGATACACTCCAGCAACACAAGCACAATCGTGGCCAGGAGCTTCTCGCTGGCGGAATGGCGCTAGCTGGCTTCAAAGCGTTTGAAGACCACCAGCGCAAAGAAGGTTCGTTGACCAAGACTCCGTAATATGTCATTAAAGTATACTACCCATCGGCCTAGGCAAGGCTGTGTCGCATGGCATGGCCAAAGATCTCCTCGCGGGATTCGCCGGGGCGGAAGTTGATAAGTTTGCCCAGCAAAAGGGCCATGAGTGGTTTGATCATGAGAAGGCGAAGAGATATGCTGAGGAGCATGCCGAGAGAATGTACGACGACTACTATATTCAGGAGCAGCATATGGACATGTATGATCCTAATGAGCGAGGTCCGCCGCCCATTTTTGGTGGACGACGCTACATCCACTGAAGTCGTCGATTATCGAAGATTCCCCGAGGGTCGGATGTTGTGGGCTGGTGTCAGTAGGAACTAGTGGTGGAATCGCTCAATTACCATATAGAGGAATGCTCAAAGCTGGCTTGGGTGTAGGGAATAGCGAAGTTGACTTTACTGAGCCGGAAGGGAGAAAATATGGATGGATTGAGGGTTCATGGATGGGTTTGCAATCCCCGCGATTGGTGCCATGCCCACCCCCGGGCAGGCTCGAAGAGCGAGGAGAGGAGCAAAAGGCGTTCATTCCAAGAGATCCAGGGCTTAGCCGTACGGAATAACAAGTGTCGTCAAATTGCATGGGAAGAATGGATGAAATGCAGGGATTGTCCCAAAAATTTTGTTCATAAGCGAAGCTGAATCCGAGGTTCTGATGGCGGTTCCTGAATGATCCATGGATGATGATGGATTTGCGTGCACGTTCCACCCCTCTCGTCACTTCTTGTGCTCCACGTCCCACGGTGTGTTTCCTCCCACCACCCAGCCATGAAGTTCGCCAAGTAGGCCTTGCAACCTTCGACAACTTTTGTTTTCTACTGACTAGACTTAGGGAATTGGAGCGTGAACTGGTCCCGGAGTGGCGCCTCAAGTATTTGGACTACCGGGCCGGGAAGAAGAAGCTCAAGGCCATCCAGCGCGCCCTCCGCACCGTGAACCAGACTCCTCGCCTGCGTCGCCGTGGTGCCAGTACATTTGGAGCCACGCCCGATGGTGTCGCGCCTCAATACGCCTTTCTCAATCGGACTGATTTGGACGGCGCGGAAGACTTGCGAACTCTAGCCTTGAAAAACAGCGCCGCCAGTTTGCGATCGAAGCTCAACGCTGGCTCCTCGTCCGAGGAAGAACCTTTGAATGGGGGTGCGAAGAAGCAGATCCCAGGGGTCACAAGATATGGGAGCACAGACAGGGCGCCTCCGCCTCAGGAGAGGCAGGTTCACGATGAGCGTGGCAGAGCTCCACCTTCTCTGAAGCTGCCAGGCGCCGCGCTGGATGCCGACAATCCTTCTCCCCAACCAGGCCCTTCTACTGGTGAGGCAACTGAAGGTGCTAGGCCCAAGTCTGTCCGGCTGCCCCCGGCGACGGAGAATGCATTTGAGATTGGCAAAACTAGATCCCCGCAGCATAAATCGTCGAGCCTACCATTTAGATATAAGAGCGTATTCAACCCCAAGCGAGTGAACTCTTTGCCGGCAGTCCAAATGGCCGAGGCTCAGCGGCCTCTGTTCAAGCGGGTATTCTCTATGAGCGCGAAGCCGGGACCACCTACGCCAGGCGATGTGCCGCTCGAGGCCTATCGGGACCTGGACATGCGGCAGGCGGACTTCTTCCAGTTTCTAGACCATGAATTAGAGAAGATAGAGTCGTTCTACATCCAGAAAGAGGAGGAGGCTACGGAGCGTCTGCACATACTCCGGGAGCAATTGCATACCATGCGCGATCGCCGTCTGAACGAATTGGTTGCCCGCCAAGCCGCAAAGAACAAGGCAAGGGAGAAGAAGAGAACCGCCGCCAGTGAAGGGCTTTTGAATGGCCGACCCAGCAGCTCTGATGACGACCGGATTCACACTAATAATAAAGGAGGGATTCTCAAACAGGCATGGTTGAACCCTATCGACTCGGCCCTGAAGGCCGTGAAATCAGGAAAATACGGCAAATCAACCAAGGCCATGGCAGATCTCGCAACACCGGCAGTGCTCCCTCAGCCTGTTCCCGAGTCGCATCGCGACTTTGTACGAAGGCCCGAAGTACCGGATGTTCCATACCAGACGGCCAGGAGAAAACTAAAAGTCGCACTGCAAGAATATTACAGAGGACTGGAATTGCTAAAATCGTACGCTCTGTTGAACCGGACCGCTTTCCGCAAGATCAACAAAAAGTACGACAAGACCGTCAATGCACGTCCCACGATGCGATACATGACAGAAAAAGTAGATAAAGCATATTTCGTACAAAGCGATGTCCTTGAAGGGCACATTCGCACTGTTGAAGATCTTTACGCGAGGTATTTCGAAAAGGGAAACCATAAGGTCGCTATAGGGAAGCTCCGTATCAAAATGTCCCGAGCGAGTGACTACACAAAGCACGCATTCCGTAACGGAATAACTCTGGCCGCTGGACTTGTCCTGGGTATCCAGGGACTGGTATATGCTATCGAGCTGTTGCACAGTCCTAAGTACGGCACAAACACGAGTTATCTTATGCAGGTGGGTTCATCCTCGAGCGCCATGACGTGCCAATCAATGCTAATGGACAAACTAGCTCTATGGCGGATACTTCCTGATGAACGTTCTATTTTTGTTCTTTTGCTTAGCGTGCCGCGTTTGGCACCGCTCAAAAATTAATTACGTATTTGTTTTCGAGTTCGATACCCGCCACCATTTGGATTGGAGGCAACTCGCAGAGGTAAGCCCCGTCCGAGTAGCACGTGTGTAGTTCTGAGCTGACCGCCAAAGCTTCCATGTTTTTGTTTCTTTCTTCTGGGACTGTTCATGTTCCTTAATTTTAAGGAGATTGGTGGAGACGCCATGTACCACTGGTACCCAGTCATCCTGATCACGGTGACCGCGTCGCTACTGTTCTTACCGCTTCCTATTTTATATTTCCGTAGCCGCCAATGGTTGCTATACTCGATGGTAAGTAGCACTGCCATGTGAACACTGTAACTCACGCTTACCCGTCGCAGTGGCGCCTAATGCTTGCTGGTCTCTATCCTGTTGAATTCAGAGACTTCTACATGGGCGATATGTTCTGCTCGCTCACATATGCAATGGGCGTAAGTTTGATTCTCGACAGTCTCTTGTTCCATCTTGCTAACTTGGCACAGAATGTTGCACTGTTCTTCTGCCTCTATGGCAATGACTGGAAGAGTCCGCCCCAATGCAATTCGAACCATTCCCGGGCTATTGGAGTGTTGACAGCTGTGCCCTCCATATGGCGTGCGTTGCAATGTATCCGCCGTTACTGGGATACAAGGGATGTGTTCCCACATCTTGTGAACTGCGGGAAATACGTGGCCGGCATCCTCTTCTACATGACGCTGAGCATATACCGCATCCAGAAGAACGATACTAACCGAGCCGTGTTCATTACTTTTGCCATCATTAACTCCATCTACACGAGTAAGTATCACTGCCTTGGGAGACAATTAGCATCAAGTGATTGACATCCCCAACAGGTATATGGGACGTAGTCATGGACTGGAGTCTCGGAGACCCCTACGCCAAACACAAATTCTTGCGCCCTACCCTAGGGTACAAGCGAATCTGGCCATACTATTTCGCCATGATCACAGACCCAATCCTCAGGTTCAGCTGGATCCCATACGCAAGCATCCCCCTCCAACTCCAGCATTCCGCCGTAAGCTCATTCGTGGTCTCCTTCTCCGAGATCTTCAGACGTGGGATGTGGACCCTCTTCCGCGTCGAGAACGAACATTGCACGAACGTGGGGCTCTTCCGAGCCGCAAAAGATGTCCCTCTCCCCTACGATATTCCCAGCCCCGAAGAAACCGACGAAGAGCGCATACACCTTCATCCACAAGTCGCCGATCACCTACCTCAACATTTAGACCACCACGGGCGCCATTACTATAATCAACGCCCGCTAACTGCTCCCTCAATCGGAGAACCCCTAATTCATGCCCGGACTTTTGCTACTCCAGCTGAGCTTGAAGACCAACTCCAACGTCAACGCACACGCACCTCGATGCGTCGCCGCGCCAACTCAGAACCAGAAGAACCTCTCACACTAACCCGTGGCCTCAGCCGCGTAGGTAACATCCTCCGGGATGCTCACGCACAGGACTTCGAGCGCAGGAAGAAGCCCGAATTAGGGCGTTCGCAGAGCGGGAAGTCGTCTTTCCGGTATCCGGCAAGCGGACAGGAGGAGTCGGACGATGACGATGAAGATGACGATGATGATAATGACACTGAGCGGGAGAGGAGAAGTGGGGGAAGCTCGCGTGATGATAATGAGATGGCTGGAGTAGGCGAGGGAAGTAGGGCGGGTGAAGTTGGGGTGAGGAAGCAAGGAAGCGGGTACTTTTACGGACAGCATGCAGAGAGATGATACGTATATATATTTGTAATGATAATGCAAGATCGGCGGGTTGCTGTATACGCCTTCTTGGTCCATCTATCAGGTAGCCGTCCATGACTTCCATCTGCATCCTAAACACATACATAGACCGTTTCATGAAGAAGAGGACGACGCCTTCCCATCCTCATCATCCTCCAACTCCAACTCCGCCTTCCCATTGCCACTCCCGTCTTCCAACTCCAGATTTTCCAGGTCCACAAGACCCTCCAGCGCCTCATCATCAATCAGATCCCTCGTCTCGGGTTTCGAATGCGGCTCCTGGCCATGCGCCGCAAACACCTTCACCGTCTTTACCTTCCCCTCCAAATCCTTACTATACGCCTTCGGATTCTTCTTCTCTCCCTTCGCATGGTCCTGGCTTCGGAACTGATATCCTCTGACGCGAGGGCCTTGCCCGCTCTTCTCGGGTAGTGTAGGTTCATAGTAAGCTTCGAAGGCTGCCACGTCGGCGGGGAATGTGGAGGCAGAGATGGAGGCACGGATACCGGTGAAGAAGGAGGTCAAGATGGCATGGTTGTGCAGCTGAAGGAGAACCCAGCCGAGCATTTCTTTGGCGTTGAGAAGGTGCTGGATGTATGCGCGGTGATGGTGGGAGCAGGCGTAGCAGGAACAGAACGTCTCTGTGCTGAGGGGGGTGAGGGATGTGGCGTGCTCAGGCTGCCACATATCAATTCCCAGAGAGCGGCGGGCGGTGGTGGTTTCGCTGCGTTGGGGTGCTGGGAAGGTGAAGTCTAGGGCGATGCCGGCGTCTGTAGCTTCGTTGACGAAGGGTATAGTGAAGATGTCCATCCCCAGCGAGGTTTGGCGAAGGATTTCTTGAGGGCTGGCGGGCGGGTGGAGGGATAGCCTTGGGAGATTATGCAGTTCTTCAGGCAGATCATCCAGGAGGTAAGCGTCGTAGATGGCAATGCCGCTGATTTGGTCTGCCATTTCGTCTACCAAGTGCTCCATGTACCAATTCTGCAGGTCTTTGTCCAGAGGTAGGAAAGGGGCGAAGATATTGAACTTTCGTTCTCCTTTTTCTATTCCCCTCCTCTTAGCTAAGATGTCCCGCATCCAGCTCTCCGTCCTGTCGCTCATCTTGTCCTTCCTCTTCGTGCTTACGGACTCCTGGCCGAATGGTATGTCCGCAAGCCCCACCACGATATCCGGCTGCAGTTTCCGCGCTGCTGCGGCGTAATAATCTGAACTTATAGTCTTGAAACCAACCGACGTTTGTAACGCCACTTCAGAGTTCGTATTCGACATCGGCGTGGGCAGAGGAGGCATTCTTCGCGGCCCCATGATGAGAAGGGCATCATCGGGGAGAGCAATGAAGCGGCGCAGCGGTTCGGGAACGTCATATTGGAGCACCGGTGGTGTCTTTTGTGGATGTTTCTCGACGACTACAGAACGAGTCAGTCAATGTGCATTTGCAGGAGGATAGGCGTGGGAGAGCGAACACACAGTCTTCCAGAGCTACATAGACACCCCCCAAATTCGCACGGCTACGGTAATTGTCCTGCGAAATATGCGGTACCGCCCCTCGAGATGTGTTTCCAAGGAAGTCTGGGGTCAAAAGCGGTTTCCGTCCAGGAAGGGTCAGGCGACCAAGGCGTGGAGCCAGCGCGCCGAAAGTTTTGCTGAGGGTGAAATCAAGCATTTCGGGGGGAAGATGGCTCAGATTTGGAACTAGCGTGTCGGTAGACATTTCGTATGCGCAAGCTGCGCTTGGTGATATTTTTATTGGGATTTTACTCCTGTTGTTGGCGCATGTCTCAATACGGAGTGTAAGTGAGTCCTCAACAAGTGCAGTGAATTCACTAGTGTCAAATCCTCACGTGACAACGCGTATACTGCCTCAGGACGGCGTCTCTCCAATATCTTTAGAAATTGGACGCATAGAAACGGGGAATAAGATTAATTCGAACCTCCAGCATGAGATCTTAACACATTATCTGTCCGATCCCACGAAAAACGATTGATTTTATGAAGAGCGAGCGTCCCAAAGTAGCTGGAGCGCCACACACCAGCCACACACCAACTGCCCCGCCACTACATTTATCGATAAGCCCAACTCCACTAGCGCCTCCCGAGAGGTGCAGGACGTTTCGAAAACTCAGCAAGTTTGCCTCTCCTCCATCCTCAACCATCGACATATTTTTGCCAATCTGGATATTTGTTAAACAATACGGATATCATCCGTACAAAGAGCCAGCTCTTTCGGTATCCAATGCTTACGACACTGTCATTCTCTTATTAGAATCAATACTCCAGTCGGCCTTTCGAGCTCACTGGTTCCCGCGCCCCCCTCATTATGGTTGACCCAACCACATCCGGCTCGACAAACACTCTGGACCCTGTTTTTGAATTCTATTCGAAACTATACAGCAGACGGGTCGACGTTGTTGGCGATTATGCCGGCCATGAGCTATTCCTGATTGAAGGCGACAGCCTTCTCCTACATTGCCTGGCCGATGAGCATCTCGATTTCCATTCGGGGTTCCAGCTTTTGCATGCTACATATGCCGTAGAGAGCTTTCTTCGGGGCCTCGTAAACCGACGATGTAATTTCCACATTGCATTCTTCGATCAACATCGGAGCTTGTGTGTGCCAGAGTGGGCAAAGGGTATCGACCAGGACAAGTTCTTGCTTGCTCGCTCTGCCATCATCCGTCATTTGCAGGTGAACCTACCACGGGTCCAACCAGGTATTGAGGTCCATGTTTTCCCTTCGGTTCGTTCCACCGCCTTTGCGAAGTATTTGGATACGACGGATCTCTATTTCGTGATGTGTCACGATGGGGCTTCCGGCCAGCGCAAATTCGATGAACTTTCCAAACGGACTACGGCCTTCAACGCTCTTGGAGATAAGGAAGAGACAGGAAAGGATAGTAAAACCAGGGCCAAGGCCTTGTTCCGTTTACTCATCCATTGGTTTCTCATCCACGAATACAACGTCGCCTTGATCAACGACCTGGAGTGGAGAGATACGAAAGTCATTACGGCGGTGTTGGAAAGCACTCGACACACAAAGCATGATGATATCACCCATTTGGTAAATCAGTTTCGCACAGTTCTAGCTCCCATTTTTTTATGCTAATATTAAACTGCATAGGTATCTGAGCTTGACCTGCCCTCAGCTGCCGAGCCGCCTTTCCGTGAGGGTCATAGAGAGGCCCTCGAAAAGGTCAAGGCGAATGAAAAGAGTGCTTCATTTACTGAACGGGAATGCTTGTCCCTCGTGGTCTTGAACAAGCTCGCGCAGGAGAATGCGGCTTCAGCTCATTATGCGTCTGCCTTTCTGAGGCACCTTACCCTCTTAACTGAACTCCCTCTTCCGAAGCGTTCTGTTGTGAGTGAGCCGCTCCTTGGAGATGACCAGAAATTCCTGCATGGCTTCATTCAGGAAGCACGCCGAGTGCTCGATTCAGGTGCCTGGGCGCCTAACGTCTCTGATTCCATGGTAAATCACTGCGATATTGCCGATCTCGTGGATGGTCACCTTTTCTCAGCGTGTATTCAAGATCACCACTGCGGTGCTGGTCCTCGATACGGGCTCTTGCGTGATGCCTTGACTACTTTGGGCGCATCAGTCGAAGAGGAGGCGTCCAACGACCAGTTGGCTGCACCCAAACCCAAACCGGCGACGGAGACGCAATCCACAGAAAGCAGGCCGTACGCTGTACTTCCCTTCGAAAACGAAGTCATTGCAAAACATCTTGCTCCGGTCCATCTAGCCGTGGACAAAACTGGAGATGTGTCCGATGCAAGGTCCGATAAGATATTCCGTGAGGTTTCCCATTGGCATAACAGTAAACGCCCTATCGATCCAAAGTTGAGAGACGAACAGCTTGCGCGGACCCAGAAACAGCAGTTCTTTGCCCGTCGGCGTAACCAATGGTTCATGGCTGAGATGATGGCCTACGCCGCCAGCCTTACAAATGCTGTTGGCAGGGCTTTGGAGCCAGAGATTGTGACCGTCGGTCCCAAAGCAAAGACAAATGCTCAGCTTACGCCCGCCAAAAAGGAAGAAAATGTCAAGTCCAAACCAGAAGCGAAGAGTGCAAAAGGTCAACCGAAAGGAGGCAAGAAGGCAGCTATAGGAAAGAAAGAAGCTATGTTGGCAGAAATCGCTGCCTCCAAGTCGCGCAAAGAAGAAGCGACCAGCGAGAGGTTCATCCAAGGGTGGCGTACAACATGCACTGCCTTGGACAAGGAGAAAGAAGCAGTTGCAAAATTCGCCAAAGCCAACCAGTTCTTGAAGACGCTCAATACACCTTTGAAGCGCGAGACCTTGGAGGCCGAAGTGCGTTTGTTTATGCTCAATACCCTATTAGCCATTTGGATCGACTGCTGCCGTGAAAAGAGCAAAGAGAAGAATCTCAACATTGCAGCCCTTATATTCGACGGCATCCACTCTTTCTCGCGGCTCCGGCTGACTGTCACCAAAACGATTACGAACTGCTTGAAGACTACTATTGAGCTTCTTAGCCTGCCGCCTTTAGATATTCCAGCGCCCGAGGGAGACAGGCCACTGGCCTTCAAGTTCGTGCTCCAGACTGTGGCAGGATTGGATCTACGAATTCACTTGCCGTCGAAAGACTTCCAACTGGCTCATTGTGGACCCTACTTTGACCGGACTATAGATTCAGCGCCGGATCCACGTGTACCATTCGAGCCCGACGCGTGGCAACGCAAAGTCCTCGACGAGATTGATGCAAGGAGGAGTTTGCTCGTGATTGCCCCCACGTCGGCGGGTAAAACGTTCATCTCATTCTATGCTATGGAGCAGGTGCTCAGAAACAACAATGAAGACGTCCTGGTATATGTTGCACCAACCAAGGCGCTTGTCAATCAGATCGCTGCAGAAATCCAGGCTCGATATTCCAAGACCTACCAATACGCAGGCAATTCAGTCTGGGGAATACACACCCGCGACTACAGGATCAACAATCCAATAGGATGTCAAATCCTCGTGACTGTCCCTCATATTCTCCAAATTATGCTCCTCGCCCCGAGCAATGCCAAATCATGGTCTGAGCGAGTGAAGTGGATCATCTTTGACGAAGTTCACTGCATAAGTCAAGCGGAGGATGGACTCATCTGGGAGCAACTCTTATTGCTTGCGCCTTGTCCCATCATCGCGCTCTCGGCAACGATTGGAAATCCGCAGGAATTCAGCGACTGGCTTACCTCGACCCAGAGGGCCATCGGAAACGACCTGAAGATGGTTACCCATCCCCACAGATATTCAGATCTTCGGAAGTTTCTGTACACCCCGCCGCAGTCTTTCCATTTCAAGGGAATGTCGGAAAAGCGTGCTTTTGCTCAGCTCGGTCTGGATGGGTGCAGTGATTTCACATTTGTCCACCCCGTGGCGAGCTTGATCCACCGAGCAAGAGGAATACCTGACGACTTCAGCCTCGAAGCCCGAGATTGCTTCACGTTGTGGCGAAGCATGAAAAAGCATCAGACTCCGGAATACCCCGTTGACAAGGCGTTAGACCCTGCGTCTGCGCTTCCGAAGCTGGTCAGGAAGATTGATGTCATCCACTGGGAGAACAATCTCAAGTCTCTTCTTCGCAGATGGCTGGGGGATAGTCAGTCACCATTCGAGGCGGTTTTTAACGATCTGAACGGCGATTTGGTTGCACGTGAGGCGGGCAAAGGAAAGGAAGAAGAGGATGACGTTGCTGAAGATTTTGATCCCGATGAGCATAAGCCGGAAGATATATTGCCCTTGCTCAGTACACTTCATGAGCAGGATGCGCTGCCTGGGATCGTCTTCAATTACGACAGAGGAATGTGTGAGAAAATGTGTCGGGTGCTTCTGGACCAGCTGGTGTCAGCCGAAACCAAATGGAAGGAGACAAGCCCGAAATGGAAGTCCATGCTGCAATCCTGGGATACTTGGAAAAAAGCTATGGCAAAAGCAGAGAAGCGCCGACCCCAAAAGATATCAAAGAAGGGCAAGGGCGACGACGAAGTCGTCAGCAAAGCCGACCTCTTGCAGGACAGCGCCGATAGCGAAGCCAGCCCGTGGGCATCCTTCAACCCTGATGATCCTGTCGAAGGATTCCATTTCGCCGACCGCAAGAAGCTGACCCAGGATGACATCTACAAGTATATGAAGGAGCTCATTCGGCGTGAGGTGCCTGAGTACTTGCTGGACAGTCTGAAACGTGGCATTGGCGTTCATCATGCTGGTATGAACCGCAAGTACCGTCAGGTAGTCGAAATCCTGTTCCGGAAAGGTTACCTACGGGTGGTCATCGCTACTGGGACACTCGCGCTTGGTATCGTAAGTATACATGTGCTCTTCCTCCATAACTTATGCTGACCACTGCATAGAACATGCCTTGTAAGACTGTCGTCTTCTCAGGTGACTCGGTCTTCCTTACTGCACTCAATTATCGCCAAGCTGCCGGTCGTGCTGGACGTCGTGGTTTCGATATGCTTGGAAACGTTGTCTTCCATGGCGTATCAACGAGCAAGGTGCGAAGGCTACTTAGCTCTCGTCTTCCCGACCTGAATGGGCATTTCCCCATCACCACTACGCTGGTGCTGCGGCTATTCACGCTTCTTCACGAGTCAAAGAATTCGCCGTTCGCCATTCGATCTATCAACGCACTGCTATCGCAACCTCGACTGTACCTCGGAGGAGAGGAGTCTAAGATGACGGTATTACATCACCTTCGATTCTCTATTGAATACCTTCGCCGCCAGTATCTTCTGGACTCTCGGGGTGCACCGCTCAACCTCGCCGGCATGGTCAGTCACTTGTACTTTGCAGAGAACTCTGCATTTGCATTCCATGCCCTGTTGAAGGACGGATTTTTCCATGAGCTCTGCGCTGATTTCGACAATAACCCGGCGAAAGTGTTGCAGGAACTCATGCTGACACTTTCCCATCTTTTTGGTCGTCAGTACTGCAGGCATTCTGATCAGGAGTTCATCAATGAGGTCGTCAAGAAGAGCCCCTCGATCGTGTTCCTGCCGCCGCTTCCCAGTGGCGCAGCGAATGTTTTGCGCTCACATAACAAGAACACCCTTGAGATTTTCAAAGCCTACGTTCAAACGTTTATAGAGCAACACGTCCAAGAACCCGACGACTCTCTCCCTCTTACTGGAATCAAAGTCGGTGGAGAAGCCCTTCCACAATCTGCCCAGTCACTGCAATTCCGGCCTCCAACAACCGTCCGCTCCCCCTTCGTTGCCCTCTCCGGTGCTACGGATTCCTTCGAATCAATCCACGACCTCTGCACCACCGCCCGGTCTGGCATCTTCCTAGAAGAAGCGGTCGTCCCTTACGTTGGTATCTACCCCGAAGAATCCTCGCTCCCCCTCAACGCCTATCTCTACGATTTCTTCAACCACGGCGACGTCAATGCGCTCGCCACTGCGAATCGCATCCGCGCGGGAGATGTGTGGTTTGTGCTCAATGATTTTAGTCTTGTCCTTGCCACTATCATCACGAGTTTGTCCAACTTCATGAACCTAACCAGTGCTTCGGATCTCAGCTTCACGGAGGTGCGAGGCGAAGGTGACGAAGAAGAAGAGCGCGCAGAAGACAGGCTGCTCCCCGAGGACTCCGGCTACGAGACCGCCAGTACGGCGTCCATGGCCACAGGAAGAGCCGATCTCAATGGTAACAAGGGCAAGCTACCCATCCAGGTCAAGAAAAAGAAGAAGGTGGCGGATTCGTGGGATGCCGATGCCGACGAGGAGGATTTCCAGGAGGAGTTGCTCGCGGAGAAGAAAAAGAAGGATGGGAAGGGCGAGAATGGGGAAAAGGAAGAGCCGCCTGCTTGGGAGGAGGGTGCCGGTTTGATGAATGTGCTCAAGGCATTTAAGGCGCTCAGGGAGGAGTTTGATACGAAGTTTAGGGCTATGTGGGCATAGTGAAGAGGATTGTGGGTGCTGTGGGTACTTTGAGACGAAGAATGGTTTCTTAGTGGAAGGGTTTTGAATAAGAAGACTTCTGTAGGTATTGCACACCTATATGGCGTAGATGAAAAGGGGTGGGTGAGCACTCCATGACAAAAGCCGAAGAGTCATGAGTTAAAGAACTTTGCTTCTGGGCTATGCAATAGACTATTTTTCGGCCAGAGTGTGCAATCAGATAGAGAGGGTGTTCATTTTTACCGTGGCAGTGACGTCGGATATATTACGGAACGATAACCTGTGGAGGGATCATCCCACCGTCAACCGACACGGATAGCGTGAACAGATGCAAACTCAATGGAGGACGCTACTCATACATTCATCGCTGATATCGCTATGGCCCATGCACCAGATCTATGATACAGAACAATTCTACAAATCGAAGGAATTCCTACAACCTCTCCAGGACCTCTCTAACCCTTCTCACTGCCTCCCGTGCAGCCCTTCTTTCCTTCATTCCCTCATCCACCACCACCCTCTTCGCATCTTTATTCTGGATAATCCACCGTACCTCCTCCTCGGTCGCCTTCAGCGTCCTACGTCCCTCTTCTCTCATACCCACCGCCCACATGTCTCGCGCATCTTCCCACTGCTTCTGCATTCTGCGAAGAGAGTATACGAAACCGAGGGCTGCCACGGCGCCGGCTTCGAAGAGCGAGACTGTCGGCATGGAGACGTAGAGGAGCGCGGAAAGGGCGGAAGTGAGGGATGTGGTGGAGAGGGTACTGAGGACGAGGCGTTGGGCGAGAGCCTGGAGGGGCGGGATGGATTCTTGAATGAGGGCTGTGCGGGCGGTGGAGATCTGAGTGTGCCACGGTTGGAGGGGACGAACTTCGGTGGAAAGGTCGGTTTGCAGTTGTTCCGGAGCCTGGTGAGGCGGGTTCTCGGACGCTGAAGTCTCCACGATATAAGGCTCTTGTAACTCTTCCTCGGCGAGAGTCGTCTGAGGAATCTCGAGGATGTTCGGATAGCCGGCTTGATCCATACGGCCAGCGAGGAAGATGCCCCTTTTTTCGGCACCCACAAGCCATCGTTGCTCAAGTATCTCGCCTGTAATCATTGAAACATCGTCGACCCGCCAGAACAGCTTCCACCAAGATAGCTTATGCCAATTCCTGCCGAGAAAGGCAGCATCGAGTTGGTCACGCAACTCGGTATGAGACAGCTCAGCCCACGTAGCCAGGTGATTCAGAATTGATAAGGCCGTCTCCTTGGGGGTAGTGGAGTTGGCAAGTCTCTGCAGTTGCAGCGCATCCTCCTTCTTAATCGTTGCTTCCGTGTTGTTTACGACAGAGGCTATAAAGGCTTTCATCGCAGGTTTGATTGGCTCCGCAGGCTGTAAATCGAGGGTCAGCCACTGCGTGAGATTAGGTAAGCCGCTTCGGAACCACCCTCGCTCGTATATGACCGAGTTAGCAATGGATTCGCGGAAGCTTGCGAGTGCTTCGGAACCTATGTCAGTATTGACTGCGGCGGAAGGGCTCGCTGCGTCCGATTGTGGCTCCTCCATGAACGGCGGCAGGTCAATTGCTACCTTCACCATGCTCTTGGTCTCGGTAGGACTATCAGATGTAAACCTCCCGTATGCCACAGCCCTGTCTAAGCCCTGGCCAAAGACAAGCGCCTTGTGAACTGGATACGGAACAGGTAGACCCCTTGCGGAGGTTGCACGAAGCTTTGGAACCAGTACCGCATCATGTGAGCTTTCTGTTGTGCTAGTCTGTTGGCTCTCAATGGCATCAACGTTCACGGTCGAGACGAGGATTTCTAGATTATGCGACTTGAGTGTCCGCGACGGGACCGTTAGAACCTTGTACAAGGGCGATGGGGGAGGGGCATCGGATTCGTCGCCGAATCTTCCAAAAAAATTAGTGTCAAGACACAAATTGGCACAAGGAACCATACCGTATTAACACTGGTCTCCCATCATCCGGCTTCTGGATCTCTTTCTCCCACTGCGCAACCGAGCCCAGCGGATCAGCAAGCAGCAATCGCGCGAGATTTTGGGCATGAAGTTGGCTGTCCATTGATAGTACTACAATCCAAAGCAACAATCAGCTCCTATCTCCCGAATCATATGCGCACCATGCATACCCGCAATTCTCATGACAGGCTCTTGCGACGCCAAACCCCTCAGAGCCAATTGAATCCGGCTGAGATTGACATACGACTCGGCCGTCTTCTCAAGGTCGGAAAGTGCATTGTACAGCTCCTTATTTCGGGACGGAATATCTGGACGCGCGTTGATGGAAGTAGGAGAAACGTATGTGGACGCATACTGTCGGCGGAGGAACGGGTTGCTCGGTCTGGGCGCGTTATACTGGGGTAGAGATCGCAATGGCGTTCCGATTGCTCTTCCTCGTGGGAACAACGAGCATCGTGGCACAGAGGCCACCCATGGAGGCATCGGGTGCGGTCGTTGCCATGCCTGGTCGAGATGGAGAATGATGTAAACCTTGGAGAGCGCGGAAAAAGCTCGGTCCGAGAGAGTCACATGATCACGGGTTCTCCTTCCAAGGCTGCGGAGGTGGGAGGGGTATGATAGAGGACAAAATTTGAGGAAACCTTTTAGCAAACAAATCGAATTTGGCGGCCTAGTAGATATATATTCATGTAAAGCGGCCTAAGTTGGGCCTTTAACCAGCTGTCATTATCATTTATCGTATGTATACTCTAGGTCCTGACCTAGAGCATGCCCACACGTAAAGTACTCCGAGATGGGTATTCGTGCTGACGCTGTCGAGCCAAAAGAAACTGAAGGAGCTCATTCTCATCATCAAACAGTGGCATATATTCGAGATCCCTATCAAGCTTTCCTGCTACGTCCCGAGCCGGAGGACCTGGATATCTGGGTCAGAAAAAAAATCATCATTGCGTCGTAGAAGCACTTACATGCTGATCCTCCTGGCGACAGTCTGAAGACCTGCATCATTTTCGGCCTCCTTGGTAGCTTTCTCGAGAGCCTGCTCTCGGCTCGTTTCTTGAGACTTCCGTACTTCTTCGTGACTGGGTGGTAGCCTCTCATTCTGGAGGTCGACTTTCCGAGCGTCTTCGAAGCTATGGATGGCCTGCTTGATACCCTCCGCACCAAGCATGAGGGTACCTGCTGGGAGTCGGCCTCCAGAAGCCGTCTTCAACTCGGTGACACGTTCAGACTCTTCCCGCAAGACTTGGAATACACGTGAGAGCCTGCCAATTGCAAGAATCTTGTTCTTGATTGCGCGCCTCTTGAACTCTGTCGAATTTGGATCCATATTCTCTGGGAGCGGAGGAGAAGCAGGACCAGAAGCCAGCGAGCTAGGGGTTTCCTCCTCGAGCTCCTCTTTGGAGCAGGTGTTGAGAATTGCAATGAGCATGTCCGTGACTATAATCGTAAGTACATATACCGCGGCAATTAGAAACGGGTCTTACTCTTTTCACCGACGAAAGGAAGAGACCATGTGAAAACATCCATGAAATTGGGCAACCAGTAAGGATGTGGTGTACAGTCTAGGCTTGTTAGCGAACAGGTCCGTTGTCGATCACGCTTACTTACTGAATTGCCGGATGTTCATCACATTGTTCTCATACTTCAAAACGGCTGCCTTGTTGTTGTACACGTCCAAATAATTTGGTGCACTAAAGATGGTCATGACACTGGGGAATCCCGTCGTCCGAGTTTTCCTATACATGCGGTAGCCGGCATCCTGGGCTTCGTGCGCGCGAATGATGGAGAGTAGGTTATTTTTCTCGAGGAAGGCACAGGCCGCGGGGTAGGAAAAGAAGTACGAGCATCCACGGACGTGATTGTGTACGAAGAAGTCGTTCGTTTTCTCTTGGCCAAACTCCTCAAGGGGATCAGCCCATAGGATATCGCACATCAATCCATGAGTAGGAGGCTCTCTGAAACGATCGATCTGGTGTGAATGTCAGCACGCCGCAAAATCTGGCCAACAAGATGCACCCTTACACTCTTGAGATCTTCCAAGGTGTGGAGCTCTGGGCTTAATCCACCGTGTATACACAGAAATTGCTTGTTCATAACAGCAGCCAAGGGAAGCGCACAGAATGACTCCATGCAAGCCTCGTACACGGCTTCTGAGTACTTGTGTTTGCACTCGAGCTTGAAGGTGAAGTAATCAGTCAGGTGTCGACATTCGTGGTTCCCTCGCAGCAGCCAAAGAGTGTTGGGATACCAAATTTTCAAAGACCAGAGGTACAGAACGCACTACAGTGTACATGTCAGCGTAAGCCACTTCATGCCGCCTATGCGCTTCCTCACCTCGATGCTGAAATATCCACGGTCGACATAGTCGCCCAAAAACAGATAGCGCGTCTCAGCCGGGTCTCCACCGACCTCGAACAGCTTCATCAGGTCGTAGTACTGTCCGTGGACATCGCCGCATACGGTGATGGGTGCATCCATCTCCAGCAGATTAGGCTCCGACTTGAGGACCTCGGTGCCTTTCCTTATGATCCATAGTGCCTGGTCCTCGGTCAAGCGGCCCTCGCGATAGAAATGCTGCTTGAGAAACTGGAGATTCGGTTTTGTACGGTCCTGCGGCGACAGGAATTGTTCTTGGGTGGGCGGGTGGAAGGCGGGAGCTTGGACATCTAATGGCCACTATGTCAGCTGAAACTGTACTTTCGAAGCACAACGGCAGTGAGGAGAGTCAATAGAGGCATGCATAGCAGCCCATCCACCGTACCTTTGCATACGCGCTCCAAAGTGCTGACCTGGGTGCCATCCTCCATCGTATGTAGTGTGAAGTCGATCTCGGGAAGGGGCTTCTTGTCCTTCACCGCACGAATAGCATTGTCCAGGTATGCAGTCTGGTCAAATCCCTGCTGATTGTTCTCCATGATGGGCGGTCTTTGCAAAGCTGCGGTGCTGAATCGCGAAGGGAGTGGCAAAAGTAGGGGAGGCAACGAGGGGGTGAGGCGGGGAGGGTAACAGAGACCCTATTGCTGGCGGGCGGGACAAGGGTTGAGGCAGCTGTGCACGGTGAGGCAAGGGCGAAATAATAGCTGGTGCGAGAGACAGTAATGTCAAGATATTGTCGTTCGTTGTGGTGTTGTCGTCGCGTGCCTGGGTTGCGTCCGCGGCTGCGCTGTTTGCTGGAGCTGTACCCAGGGCGGGCAAGGCTTGGAAAATGCAATTGGGCTGGGCACGGTCGACGTTGAGGGGAGTGCTTGGCGAATCACCCAATGAGGAAGTATCCCCAACCAACTCCTATAACACCAACTTTCCATTCCAAAATACAGCCGATTTCCTTCAACTTGAGAAGAGTTGTCGTTGTAAGTTGGATATATGCTGAGTGTCTGGGGTTAATTGGAAGGTGACTGAGGGAATCCAATACGCTTGAAGGATGGGGCACAGCATGTTCACTTTCAGGATGGAGCAGTTGATGCGTGGCATATGTTCATTTCTTTATTTTTACAAGATGCACATTTATGGGAAAAAGAACCGCGTCGGTTGGTAACCTTTATGCAAAAAGAGGGCGTGCCGAGCGCTGGAAGCATATCCTGCTGAGACACGAACGAAAGAGTAAAGAAAAAAAATATACAGAACCAAACAAGCTCCGTCAAAGTGACAAGCAGCTCGAACTGAAAATGCAGGGCAATCACGACAGAAAGTGAAGAGCAGTATCAAAGGACACCACATCCTCATATGTACATAACATCCCTCTTATTGACGGTGTTCGCGCCAGTAGAGCAGAGGGAGTTCGACGCCTTTTACGGCATCTACAAGACAGAACCGTGGCGGCGATGCAAGTGTGCACGCTCGAGATGTGCCCGGGGGAAGCGAATCGAACGGCGTTGGGTGGCCGCAGAGATGACTCCATTCGAGCAGACGGTACCAGCAGACAGGCTCTGCGGGATGGCGAAGCCAAAGTTGCAAAGGCCGAACTGGTTGCTGCCAATGCAGACAATGGCGCCATCGGTTTTGCAAGGCACGGCATTGCCCGACGCAGGAGGAGTGTTGTTCGTCGGAGGGGAGAGCGCAGGGGGAGCAGGGGCTGCCGACGGCGCCGGAGGAGCAGGTGCTGCCGATGGCGCAGGACGAACAGGAGCAGCCGTAGGCGCAGGCTTCTCGGATGGAGCCGCTGAAGAGGCGCCGGGTGCGAAGATACCACCGGGGTTCTTCGGGGCGGCAGTGGGAGAAGCGGTGGCAGTGGGAGCCTTGGATTCGGTGGGAGGCGCAGGAGCAGCAGTGGGCTGCGAAGGAGTTCCCAGCTGTCCATTACCAGCTCCCAGCTTGGTCATCGCGGCACAGCCAGTTCCATCAAGCTTGGAGCCAAGTTTGGCGTTGGGGCTCCGCTCAACGCTCGATCCAGCGTCAGGAAATTGGAAGTCGAAGCTTTCCTGTGTGGCGCATGATTCGTAGGGAATGTTGGCAACGAACATATCGGGGAGACTTCCGAGGACCGCAGAGACCTCTGAGGTAGCCACTTCCTTGCTGGCACCACCGCCAACCTGGATGGGTGCACAGTTCATGTACATCTCACGGTTGCCGACCTTGTTGAACCAAGTCCATGCGAAGGTGTATTCGCCAGCTGGGAGGCCTTTGGGCAGAGTAACGAAAACCTTCGCGAGGCCATCCTTGTTATCGGCACTGCCACTAAGGTTGCCATCGGTATTCGCTGGGCAGCCACCCTCCACGGTGTGGATGACCTTCCACTGGCTCTCTTTTGTTGGGGCAGTACCAGGAGTCAGAGAGAACTGACAGCTTCCGCCACCATGAGTAGCACCACCCTTGAAGGTGACATTGCGCGTCTCGCCAGGGTTCCACACATTCATCTGATTGACACTATACGATCCAGGGCCAGTGGCTTTGCAGGGAAAGTTGGCGCCGGTGTTCAGAAGGGGCGAGTTGTCGGGATTGCCATATGGGACGGGAAATTCCATGACCATATGCGCAGAAGCGCTGGCAGCAAGGGCCAGGATGGAAGCGGAGAACTTCATGGTCGTTGTGTAGTGATTGAATGAATGTGCCGTTTGGTGAGATATCGCGTAGACCGGCTATGCGATACTGTTGGCCGACGAGAGGGTCTTTGAAAGATTCGATTCGATTGCCTTGGAAGTGGTTCGTATCTGGTGTGGTTGTCAGTGTCTGGGTTGGAATGAGAACAGTTGGAGTGATTTATAGAGAGTGAAGCTTGAGGTGAGGGACCCATTGTCCAGGTGCAACGCAGATGGTGCGCAATAGGGACCTACCTGGAAATACTGAATCAGAGCAGCCGGATGGAAAAACACTGTCAAGTAACGGTCGACGCTTCGAAGAAATCTCGAGAGGGCAATAAAGGAGGGTGATGTCCGAAGACTGAAAGACTCTGCCACAGGCAAGAGGTCAAATGCGAAAGCAGACAAGGGAGAATAGAACACAACGACGAGTTGAGGATGGGATAGAAACAAACGGCGAACGCATCACTTTATATCAACAGGCTAGTCCAGGGGAAAAGGTAGACAAGCTTCGGGATCTTTGCTAAATTACACCGCCAGCGCCGCCCCCGGCGCATATCCCAAGTGGTGTTACATGGAATCATGGCAAACTGGATGTGGTGACTGGCCGACGGTGGCCGGTAGATGGGCATCATGCTGCGGGAGCCCGAGGGGATCAAACAACGGGTCCAGACATGGAATGGAGATGAAAAGGGGGTGTGCTAGAGACTGGGCCTGGGAGTGCAGAAGCAGCGTGGCTTGTCAGGCTGGGCAGGCACATCAAGGCGACGATTGGCTGTGGATAGAAAAACTGTGGAGGAGAGTCACAAATTGTTTGAAACACCGGCAGAGCAACTCACGATGGGTGGTCGTGGTTGAGGTCTGCCAGGGACTGCGCTAGCAGGGGTAAAGCAGGGGTAAGTCGTGGCCTAACCCTGAAGCGGCCCGACTAACCCCTGACCGCCACCGCCTATCGATAACTCTCTTTTCACCTCTCTCATTCTGAAACACGGCCTCTCCGCCTCGTCTCCGCTTCCAAGGCCGGCTCCCCTCTTCCATAAGTTCCATTCGCTCACACGTCAGCGCTCTGCGTACGCCAACTCGGCCTCAGCTGCCTGTGAAATCGTCGCAACAGCCCGCCTGCACGACTTTCTTCGCGTGCTACAACATCGTGCCGCCGTGAGCTGTCGTGACCCCATAGATCTTGCGCGCACAGAGCGCTTCAGCTTCAGAAGTCCAAACTGCCCGAAAGCCGCCTGTGACACTCTGGATGCGAGGAGGAGTCGCAAATCCGATAGCCAGCAAATAACCGAGCCATGCATGCAGAAGGACTCCAAAAGAAGAACGCTGCCCCCCAGGTCTCACACACCCCTCTATTTCTAGGCTCCCCTTTCTCCGTCGCGTTCGGTGACCTTATAACAACAATAGCATCCTCCCTCCTTTTTGTGTACTACCATGTCATATGGAGTTCGTTGCGCATCCTCCGTCGGGAAGTACGCCAAAATTGGGGTCAATTTCGAGAAAATTGTGGTTCTCACAAACTTCCCGTGGGTATGCTCGTCAGTCTCGTGGCCGCCTATGCCGCCTCGCGGCGCAGCAATCAAGCTTAACCACCAGGATGGGTCTGAAACACCTCGCTGGAATATTCACACCACTTCAGCTCCTCGGCGGTTGAGGATTGGTGACGACGACTCCAGGTACTCCGTACATCTATCTGCACCAACATGTTTGTTGTGCTTCGGAGTACACATTGCGTTTGCCTCTGGAATACAAAGTTCCCTTCCAATCCGGAGTCATTACGCTTCATGATCACCGCGCTCATCTTGTGCGAGGCTGAAGAGGACCGTGAGCACCCTGTCCAAGTCATTCCATCTTCAAAACAGGGGTTCTCTCATCCCCGGGTTAGGTAACATCGTCGGATCCTTGCCCGTCATACTCCAAAATTGTGCCGAAGCGGAAGTCTCTCCATCCTCTGTTTGTCAGTGATTCTCAGAGCTCTATCAATCCTGAGGCACTTCCACATCGTTCTCTTCGGTCCAACTTTCCTCGATTGGATCAACGCGTAACACGGCCTTCTATTTCACTTGAACATCATGCTACTCTGTGAAACCCCCGTTGGTGTGTTGCACGGAGCAGCGAAGAATCCGTATCGAAAAACATTCACATGGAAATTTGCGTCTCTCGAGTTCCAGCGGACCCAACTTTTTGACTTGGACGTGTCCACCTTCATTTGGGTTAGAAATAGTGAACAAAAATCTGACTGTGCGTGAATTACAAAGGTCGTATTGTGAGCCTTACCTTCATTGTCATCCCGATTTCATTCAGATTACTCCTTCCTCCGCGTACACCCGTCGAACAAGAAGCACACACCATCACACTGAGTGCTTCCGCCACAGGGCGTTACCATAATACGAAGGGATGTCATTCCGCCACTTGTGGCTATGGATAGCAGTGAGCCAGTGCCAGCTCTTTACGATGGATGCGCGGCCCATTGTTCCAACAACATATTGGCACTACACATGTCGTCCACCCTCTTTCGTTCTGTACTGACCATATTTTATATCAACTCTTAGTCCTCTTAGATCACACCGCTTTGGTATAGCTTATTTGCGAAAACCCGCTTTTGACCTTGTCAATAACACCAGGCACTGGAGGCGTTTGCACCAGGGGCGCCTTTTCGATTCCAACATGTAACCCTCCATCTGCTCCTACGAACGTCCCGTAGCCATATCTCCCACCTGATCTCTCGAGCATCTTCCGTCGTGCCTTCATGGTGAGTAGGCTGGTATCGCTTAAGTCTCGCACAGCAGAGCTGGCGGCAAATAACCCGATGACGGCGGCGATAGAAGTTGGGAGTCGGGGCAAGAATCGACCAGGTCGCCAAAGATATATGACCATGGATACGCCAACATAGACCACCAATATTACCTCGGAAATGACGAAAAGCGCCGGAGATATGTATATACGCATTTGCTCTTCAAACACACGTCCTTGGATGGGCAAAGTTGTATCAGGGGACGATGGAATCAACAGCTTCTCCTTGTTGATACCCAGCCAGATCGCGAAGAGTTTGGAATATACGGGATATAAGCGCCGGGTAACATCCTCAAATGTCGGTACCGGTAGGGTAGGATCTACCAACCGTGAATCGTTTGCTTGTTTACCCAGGAAGTAGTTGAGGAAATCGCCAGGATGGGAGTCGTTATGCCATGCCATGGAGGCTATCGGGAAGAGATACCTTTGTGCCTGCTCAAGTAGGTTATCGGCGTTATTCGTGAAGTGCTTTTCCATGGTACCCTGGGTGAGATCGGACGTAACGGACATTCCAGTGGCGTTTATTACGCGCCCATCTTCGTTGACAAGCACGTCAGCTTCCCCCAGAACAAACTTTGGTCGACATGCCACAAAGATAGCGTTGCTGTCGTCGAATTTCCTCGAGTAAACGTCTTTCTCGCATGACTTGGCTGGGTCTCTAGCCCAACCAAAGACTTTCGTATTTCTGCAGAACGTGTTCGCTTCGTCTGTAGCATTCGACCATGTATCAAAAGAAAGGATAAGCTCCAAAGCTACTGCTCCTTTGTTGCATTGCCGCGAAAATCCCCCGAATTGCGGACCATCAAAGACCTGTGCGCCCCGCTTTCCATTGGTTGCATTCACAGCGCAAGCGAAGCTGCGACCATGATTGTTTGGTACATTGAAGCTCCAGGTGAAATTTGTGTCCACGTCCGAGCGATCGATCTCCATGCGGATATTGTAGTCTGCAGAAGGAATTACATTGCAGTCCAAGCTGGCTCCGAAAGCCTGGGTGCGAGCCTCAAATCGGCTGGTCCCGTTTGCAGACGTCTTTCCAGCCATGAAGGACAGGTACAAGAATCGACTGTCGGTCCACGGCGGCAATGGCGTGTTAGCCGTATAGTTTGAATCGGCGGCAAGAAACTGGTCGGTTCCTTCACCCCCGTTGTAAGCTCCAGAAAGGGCCTCGTCCCCTGGTCCTACGGATCCATTGACAGGAACAAATTTCGCTTGGAAGGGAGGGATGAATTCGGTGGGCTGTGGCACAAGAGTCATTTGTTCTTCAAAAAGCCCGGCGAATGCGACAGCCAGGACATTAGCTAAAAGAGCCATGAGGCACACCGCGGCGAGTTTAAAATGTGTATTCCGTAATGCTTTTGCAATGACCAGTTGAGGCGGCAAGGAGCTGTAATTCGCCTCGATTGATCTCTTGGGTCTAGCTTTGCCTTTCCGAAGTTCCTCAAGGGGCTGAAGCACACACAAGAGGCGATTGAAGAGTATCCAAATGGGTTCGATGAGGGTCGCTATCGCGGTGGGAATGTAGTTCTCGACGATCTGGCGAACGATTGCGTTGTTAGATGGACGAGGTAGTCCTGATCTCCGTCAGTACGGCTATACCGCATGCCTAGCCATAATACGGGAACATACCATTGGGCTGTGCTTTCATCCATAGGACGCCTAGACTCACTGCAAGGCCTATTTGCAGAGTGATGAAGGATACTACTATAAGAGATTTAAACTCGCGTGGTCTAACAGGTTTAGGGATGTCCGGTGGCGAGGAATCCCATTCGGTATGCTGGCAGGAATCGGCGTTGTCTACACTGGAACCATGTGCTTCCGTGATCCTAATCGAGGTCAGAGACTCAGGGAATTGCCACAGGTTTCGAGCATCCGCTTACACATTCCCTTGCATCCCCAGTTTAAGCTTGTACACCTTCTCCTTCCAACAACAATCCAACTTTTCCATCGAATTACAATCAAGTCGAGCGAAGTCAGCCAGCAGGGGCTCGTTGTTGGCTGAGAGCGACATAACAGCTCCAATGGTTGCTGGATCCGAATGTAAGCACCATTTCCTCTTGAACGAGATGACCAGTAGCGCAAGAGCACAAAGGGAAATAAACCCCAACAAGCACTCAACCACGTACACAAAGACCGGCACCATCGCCACAACTCCAATCACGAACTTGACGTTTCCATCCCCCTCTTGAGTCTTCTCGAATTTCTGATCTAGAATTTCCGCCATCTCTCTTGCAAACATCACACGGTACGCAGCTTGATATGCTTCCCTCAAAGCCTCCGGATCTTCAAGCTCTTCAAGAGGTCTTTTAGCAGCACCCACGGCCAAACCCACCATTTGTTCGCCTTGATTTCCTGAACCAAGAAAGGTGATCTGCGTTTTTGACAGTTGCTCCGTCTGGCTGGGAACACCGAATGTTGGCAATTGGCCACGATTACTGAATGATGGCAATATATCGTTGTGCAGAAGCCTTTCGAAAAGCTCTGAGCTGAAAAGATTCGATGGGAGCGGGCGTTTTGCCCCTTTATTGCGCTGCACAATCTTCACGGGGGCCTGCGTTACGGCATCGACCGTCGCTTCGACATCTTGCATATAGTATGCCGACTCACAATAGAGGAAGGTAGCATTGTTCGGCGGATCCTCCTTCCTCTTCTTGTTCCGAGCGTAGACAACGAGAAAGGTATGGTTCGCTTCCCGGGGACATTCATCCTGTAGATAATAACTGGCGAACTGGGTGGAGTAGTACCCAATGTATGCGGCGCTGTAGTTCTTCACTTTATAGACATTGGGTCCTTCACCAACGCCCTGATTCATGAAGCTCACGCTGCCGATAGTATCATTACCATATGTGCGGCTCATGTCCCACGTGAACTTGCAACCCGAAGCACTTGTGAAGGTCGGTGTACCGTAGTAGGTCCCACGCACGGCAGGCTCGCAGGTGACGTCGACGCTATAGAGTTGTGTTCGTCCGGTCCAAGTTTCGTTTCTTTGGAGTCCGGCGTTACTTCCCTGGACGTTGCTGATGGAAGTCTCGTTCTTAGGGCGGAAAGGAGCGAGCACATAGTCGCGCGTCATATAAGGTGGAAGCGTCTCATTGAGCCAGATAATGCCGTGAGCCGAGTGGCTATATCGATTTGAAATCGTCACATTCTGCACATCCGCGGGAACGAAACCCGTCGAGAGGAGAATTGTGTTGTTCGCGGTTTTGACGATCGTGTCGGTTGCGAAGAGACCTGCCTGCACGGGTACAAGTCCCCATGTCACGACAACGATGGCTGTGGATGCCCAGAATACCGCCCAGTGTCTGGTGGAGAACGATTAGCGAAGTTAAAGCTGGAAAGGATAAAAGGATGAGAGAGACCGACCGATGCTTCAAGGCCGAAAACGGTACGAAAGGGATAAAGTCAAAGGGATACTGCAATAACAATGAATCTTTTCCTTTCGCGCCCCCTGGTTTCGACAGCTGGTAATATGGTTCTAATCTCTTGACTTGGAGATCCAACCAGCTCCAAAATATGCTGAAGAGAATGGCGACGATGGTTGGGAGGTATAGATACAGGAAGGTCTGGCTGAAAGGAAGATTCGCGGTATCCGTCGTGAGGACGATGCCGCCGTCTCTCTGGCTTCGGATTAGGAGGAGTTGGAGGAGGATTATCAGGGCCCAGCAGAGAAGAGCCGCGGTGAGGAGAACCCAGGGGCGGAAGGCGCTGGGTTTCCAGGCTGGATGGGAGGGGTCTGGGAGAAGGTCAGGTTGTTATCGAAGTTGGGTGTGGGCGGGTGGGTGGGAGGATGAGACAAAACGCGAGACATCGGGCGTATTCTCACCTTTTGCATTGCCACCATTATGGAACGACAGGGAAGAGATCAACTTAGGAAATGCAAGTTTGGAAGGAAATCGTGACTTCCGCATGAGTGGACCAGCCTATGTCCTCAGAAAGGACAACTCGAGACCAAAGAGACCAACAAGAAGCAAAAAATGAAGTCGAACACCTCCTCCCACTAATAACTCTCGTAAACCTAACATCCAGACCATCACAGCGGGACCCTGAGTATTTCAATCGCACTCACAATGGGGTTGTAGGAAGAGGCGCAGCACTTGCCGCTGACATGCAGTGTAGCCGCTGTCTACGCCGCAGCGATTGATCCGGTCCAGTAAGTTAGCGAGCAGCCCCCAAAATCGGGATGGAACGGTGTGTTCAGCCAGTCAGAAGAGAGATGAAAAGAGTGGTGAAACGGATGAGCGTAGGGGTTAATTTACTTCGTGCGATAGGTCGTATAGCCGTGTCTGAACTTCGCACCCATTGCTGCACCTCGACTTTTGGTGGTGTTGGTGGTGGGGCTGGGGTGGACGCATCTGCATGAAGATTAAACACCACCAAACGGTACCAATTATCGAGTCTTTCTCGAAGCATGAGGAAGCGAGCACCCTGCTGCTATTCTGTTTCTTAACGTTTCCCACAATAAATAGGGATCGTTTTGAGACATAGTCTCTTGGTGATACCAACATCGGAATTGGCTTCGCAAACAACGCCTAAAGCCCCAGCCCGATCGAGAAAGAAGCTCTGTCTCTCGTTATGTACTCTGCTGTTACTAACTGTTTCAACAAAGTTCCATGAACGACTTCCCATGAACAAACTTGTGTGTTCAGGCGATAATTGATATTTACAAGAGCACACTTTCAGACGAGAAATCAATGGCGGAAAGCGCGTACTTCTCTTCTCCTATACAGAGCTTGTTACTCGGGTCATCAAATCGCACAGGGTTGAGGCTTACCACCATGCACGGAAGTCGACTGTGCTAACATCGATGCCCAGGTCTTTAAGACCACTCGTGTCCAGGTGACAATCATAAGGTCTTTGCACACCATCTGCAGGATTCTCATCAGGTTTGAAAGGCTCCATCCCATCAAGTGGCAGCCCCATGATATCGCTGAATGTTTCGACGATTTTCCACTTGGTCATCTTATCCTCAGAACTGAACTGCAAAATCTCGGGAAGCTGACGTTCATGGGAAGACTCATCAAGGTACAGTTTGCAAATATCGCGACACACACGCCCGACGTCTTCCGTATTCGTCGGGTATCGGATTGCCCAGTCGTCGACTTTGATCTTCTTGTCGCCATCTTTGACTTCCTGAGAAGCCCAAAGTTGGGAGAGTAGGACGTTTACAGCACTCTCGGAGGGCTCATCGCATTTCCCGTAGAGGACGGGGACGCGGAGTACAACGACTTTGTTCTTGACTCCATGCTTACTGGCTACACCCAGTACAGCCTTTTCGCCATCTAGCTTCGTTTGGCCATAGACGTTGGGAGGGCTGGTGGCATCCGTGGTCTTATAAGGCGCTTCGCCGGGTCGACCAGGAAAGACATAGTCAGTGGATATATAGATGAGGAGAATACCCCTGGTGACAGCAGCTTCCGCTAGGGCACGGCTTGCTTCAACGTTCAGCTTCTTGGCTGCTTCGGGGTTGGCCTCACAGGAGTCCGGGAAGCGGTTCGCTGCGCCTGAACAGCCTTAGCTATGGCCCTTAGTTAGAAGTATCACTGTGACCCAAGCTCACAATGAACGATCGCGTGCGGCCTACAGGAATCAGAACTTCACATACGTGTGGCACATGAAAGCTTACTTGGCTTCATCAAGACAACGCGCGACCTCCTGTGAATTCTGAACGTCGAGCTTGGTGACTTCAGGCGGATTGATCCGGTGGAGGCCAGTTCCTACGGCTTGCCATAAATCATACTGGAACATCCGCAGTACTTCGCGGCCGAGAAGCCCGCTGGCTAAAGTAGTATTAGCTATTGCGTATCCAATTTAGAGGCGGTATATACTACCTCCCGTCACCAGGACAGATTTGGCCATGATCGAGTAAATCGGTTACTAGTGTGGATCAAGCGGAGGAGGGGGTGAATAACGATGGTGTTTAGGGTCCGTGCGCTTGTAGACCCCTGTCACAGAAGTGCGGCTCCAGAGCTTCCCCAACTTATACAGACATCTGTGACATCCAGACATCTTTCACTCCATATCACCCCGTTCCGCAATGTCTACTATCACTACCCAAGCTTCTCAAAGCTCCTACCAGTATGTGATAGTGTCTCATGGTCGTCATATACGTGCTCTAACTGTCCGCAGGCCCATCATTCCCAAGGACTTCAACGCAAACCAACCGAAGACAATACGCCTATACCCGCTCAGCAACTACACGTTCGGAACGAAGGATGGCCAACCAGAGGAAGACCCTTCCGTGATTGCGCGGTTAAAGCGGCTAGAAGAGCACTACCAAGAGCATGGCATGCGGCGGACCTGCGAAGGCATCCTCGTTTGCCACGAGCACAACCACCCTCACATATTGATGCTGCAGATAGCCAACGCTTTCTTCAAACTGTAGGTCTAGTATATCAAATCCACACCGATCCCGAATTGACGTTCCCCAGACCTGGCGACTACCTCCGTGCTGAGGACGACGAGATCGAAGGCTTCAAGGCACGGCTGAACGAGCGCCTCGCACCCGTGGGCACACAGTTCACTGGGGAGGGCGTCAACGACGAGTGGCAGATTGGCGACACGCTTGCGCAATGGTGGCGGCCGAACTTCGAGACTTTCATGTACCCGTTCATTCCGGCGCACGTCACAAGGCCCAAGGAGTGCAAGAAGCTCTACTTTATACAACTACCCAGAAGCAGTATGTGGATCCCACTCAAAAACACAATGAATCATCTCTAACGCAGTGGCAGAGGTCCTCAGCGTACCCAAGAACATGAAGCTCCTCGCAGTGCCCCTCTTCGAACTTTACGACAATTCGGCGCGCTACGGTCCCCAGCTCTCTGCCATCCCGCACCTGTTATCCCGCTACAACTTCGAGTTCGTTGATGAGAATGGACAAGTCGCAGCTGTGACCCCCGGTGGCGGACCTCTAGAAGCAGGCACACATGTGCAGACCAAGGTGTTAGCTGGTGGGGAGGACGTGAAGATGGATCACAATGGAGATGCACTGGGCGAGCAAACTGCTGCATAGGTTGCAGCACCGCGTAGTGTCGTGAAGGGGCACCGGCGTTCGAGGAGGCCCCTCTTCTGACGGTATAGGTGTCCGGCGTTTGGAGTTCATGTTGGGAGGAGACCTGGATAGCAGACCTCTCGTCCTCTGTACGGTACATGGGTAGGAAAGGCTGGCGTCCTGGGCATGGAGAATACTATGCCGCCAAATCCAGGCAAAATCAAGAAATGGATCATAAATCACTGATCTATAGAGTTATTTATTATGAATCGACAACATGAATCAACCTTTGAAAGATCCATGGATCGATGATCGTCCGAGTGGCCCAAGCTCCTGAGCCGCCCGAGGTAACTCTTACCTTCCCAGGGTCCCCGCCATAACACCATCCTCTCCCTCCCTCGCAAGAATGTGACCATTCACTCGCTTCAGCAGACCAGCAACCATGCTCCTCCTCGGCCTCACCGGCTCCATAGCGACGGGCAAATCGACCGTCTCCTCCATCCTCTCCAAAGCGCCCTACTCCCTCCCCATCATCGATGCCGACCTCATCGCCCGCCAAGTCGTGGAGCCAGGCACCGCGGGATACAATGCTATAGTCCGGTACTTCGCGCCCACGACGCCGGATCTCCTTCTCCCCGAAGCGGGACCCAAGGGACGACCGCTGAATCGCCCGGCGCTGGGCAGGAGAGTCTTTGGACAGGGCGAGGAACGCGAGCGGGACAGGAGGGTGCTCAATGGGATTGTTCACCCCGCCGTGCGGAAAGAGATGTACAGGCAGATGATCTGGGCGTACCTGAAGGGCCATTGGGCTGTTGTCCTGGACGTCCCGCTTCTATTTGAGAGCGGCTGGGAGCGGTACTGCGGGACGATTCTCGTGGTCGGGGTGTCGGATCCCGCGATCCAGATTCAGCGGCTACGAGCTCGAGATCCGCATCTCACGGAGGAGGATGCGCGGAACCGTGTCATCAGTCAGGGGGATATTCGAGAGAAGGCTAAGCGGTGCGAGAGGCGGGGAGAGGGAAGGGGAGTTGTTGTATGGAATGATGGGGATAGGGAGGACTTGGAGAGGAACCTGGCCAAGGTGATGGAGGATATCAGAAGGAGGAGTCCTGGATGGTGGAGCTTTTTGCTATGGGTGTGTCCGCCGCTGGCGGCCATGGCGGGACTGGTGAGCTGGTATAAGATGAAGAAGGTGCAGGAGAGTTGGGAGGAAGAGAAGCGGCTCGAGAAGGCGAAGTTGTGAGGAAATGGGCGGGAGAGGAAGACGGATACACTCGAGACCCGCATTATTCCTGATCCACGTTTGCCTATTGTTATATTCTTCTTTGTTTTTCTATCTTCGTTGGTTGCCAGTTTGATGTTAGATGATTGTACGGGCGCTTGTTCACCTTCACACAAGGTGGGATTCACTCACTACACAAGACACCTGACCCCACGTTTACTGCCTCATAAACGCCCAATAACAGCTCCATACCCTAACTCCTCTCCCAACACACTTCCACACACCACCGTTGGTGCCATAGCATCAGCCAGTTCAGATACATCGCTAATAGCCCCAATCCAGCTCACTGCGCCTGGTTCCTTCCTAATCCATCTTTCGAACTGCAACACCAAAACAACTTGTCCGGCTGTTGAATCACAGCGACGCCCAACCTCAAAGCACACAAAATGAGCGACAGCGATATAAGCTCCACCTCCTTCTTCGACGACGGCTTCGAGATCGTATCCCGCATGCCCTCCTGCTCCGGCTGGGACATCTCCAAATGGCTCGACCACGTTCCCATTGACGACTCAGCCACCACCACAGTCCGCGACGGTGGCAGCTTCTTCGACGACGGCGCGGATCTAGCGATTCCTCGGGCTGACTCTGCATCTGGATTTGGAAATGCGAAGTTCGGCAAAGCGAATTCTACGTTCTACAGAGACCCCATCCCACGAAATCACAGCAAAGGGTTCCATCCCGGGGTGCAGAGGGCGGTGGGTGGGCAGATCAGGAATACGTTGGAGAGTATGCGGGCTATGGAATCTTTCCATATCAAAGCCCCGCCTGCACAAGAGACGGCGGTGGAGGACAAGCTGCAATGGGACAAGTGGAAGGATCATGATGGGAAAGGGACAAGGATAGATGATGGGCCTGTTCATGGGCCAGTGAAGATGTGGGTCCCGCCTACGCCGCCGGACTTCTTGATTCACGGGAGAGATGGGCATGTCATTCTTGTTGATGGGTCGGAGGATCCTATTGATTCACGACCGCCACCAGAGTTAGAGGGAAGAGTAGGAAGAATAGGGCAAGAGCCGGAGCGGTATAGGAGCAAGGGAGTTGAGAAGAAGCAGGACAGACAGAGCAAGAGCAAAGACGAGCAGCAGAAGCAAAAGCAGGAGAAGAAGACTGAGGAGCGAAAGAGCTACAAGACGGGAGCCGGAACGAACGACGAAGGACGCAAGATGCCACTCCCAGTGCCAGACTTCCTCCTAGGCGGCTTCGCACTCGCATCCAAAGCTCAGTCAGAAGACTCTTGGGTGAATGGTCGTCCAGAGGACGCTAGGTCCAATTACCGCGCCCCTACAGTGGAAAGTGTGCCAGAGAGTCCAGGACAGGGAGAACGTAAGTATCTCAACGGGTATGACGAGCCCATCGAGGCGTACTGTAATGCTAACTGGGGCGGTGTTCCAGTTCGCGTCGGAAACTGGGAGACAGTCTGGTAATTGAGCCGCCTCCATGCTCTATTGTTGGTTGAGAGGTTGTCTGATATCGCGAATACTACACCATTGCCTATTGCGGTATCGTGTTGTAGATGGGCGGATAGTTCTTTGGACAGGAGGAATGTGTATAACGGTATATGATAGAGGTGCGTCAATATCATAATAGCAAACAACGACTCTACCACATAGCAGCGAACATCAGCAAACAACTCGGGTGCATGTTGCTTCACCATGGGGCCTGAAACGGGCGGCGATGCTCCATTACGGCGCGACAAGCTGATGCCTTCTCGCGACTGGCTCTCGGACTCTCCGTAGGCGCTGGGCGAAGCTGCGGGTGCTCGTTTGCGACGCCGCTCTCCATATTAAACCCAGGATCGCGCGCTGCAGGAGCGTGAACGTGTGTTCGACTTTCGCATCGCGTCCGCGTTCTGTGGCGCCGGGGCGTCAGCCAACGAGAGGCGGCATAGGGTAGTGCATGAAGATGGTGAAAGTGCGTGGAGGTGCAGAAAACCGGAGCAAACCCTTGCGAATGCTGCAAGGCGGACACGGCGGACGCGATTCGCGATTAAACACGCTAACCACATCGGGAACGCGTCGAGATCCATCTACGCCAAATAGACTACACCCCTCCCTCGAGCTGACCTTTCCCCTCTTCTCCCTCTTTCCTCAGGCTTGCTTCCTCCTTCAAGCTCTCGCTGTTTTCTTCTGCTGCAGACATTTGTCCTGTGCCTTTGCCGTTCAGGAGGTACACTCATTGTTAACGACTGGGAATCATCTTCGTTGCTGTGACGACTAACGACTGACGACTTACGCGATCTGACACCTCTCCACCTTCAACCTCCAACTCAGTTTGACGTGTCTTTTGGTGTTTCCTCGCGTCAACTGCGAAATGGCTCTCTTCGAACGTAAACCGTTTGCTGAGCTTGGGTCCGAAAGACTCCAAGCTCTCGCAAGTGTGAAAAACAGACAGAATGGTAAACAAATAAACGAACATGGCCTTGTTTCGAGCCAACGTCCTAACAACTCTCCAGGACTCTTTTCTGAGACTTCTTCTCCATTCCACAAGCAGCAATTCACTTCCTCTCCATTCAAGCAACAGCAGTTCCAATCTCCAGCTCGCAAACGCCGAGCTCCATCTGCCTATGAGGATCCGGAAGAAGACCTCGAGAACCAGGACCCATCGCTCTTCTCCTCTGCCAAGAAATCCAAAACCAACGACGGTCTCTCCAAGCCCTCTCATTTCTCTCTCTCTGCCGTCTCCTCCCCGGCCAAGCAGCAATCCACCCCTTCGACTCCTTTCTTCGCAACTCCTTCCGTCCCCTCAGTCCGCAAGGCCCTCTCCTCTCCAAAGCCCAAGACCACGAACTCCACCCCCATTTCCCTGACCCGTGGCTCCCCCAAGCACAAGCGCGTCGGCCTCCTATCCAAACGTCGCGCCTCCAGCTCCCCGTTCAGACGAGTGGACCCACCTACGTTCACTCCCAGCAGCACTCCAGGAGGAAGTCTCCCCTTCTCCATTGACGCCGCCCTTAAAGGAAGTATCCCGGACTACACCCCCAAATCCAACGTCTCTCACTCCACACCCGAGAATGTCTCTCCTATCCCTCTTTCTCTCCCCGTCACAGGTCCCACCGGCGCCATCCCCCACGAATCCATGCCCTCTTCCTGGTTCTTTGACATCTACGAAGACAGCCCTGATGAGGAAGCTGCCATCTTCATGGAGCATTCCGCCGCTATTCTGGATATTAGTTCTGACGATGAGGAAGAGGTGAAGAAGAGGGCGAGTGAGGAACTGGGCAAGGAGAATGTACCACCGGAGGGATTCGTGCCGGCTACCTGGGCAAGAGGGATGGTAGACGGGGGCATTGTGCAGGCACAGGTGACGGAGGAAGAGAAGGGAGATGTAGTGCTCTCGAAGCTTAAAGCACTGAGGGACAAGATGGAGGTGGATATGGATCGGAAGCCGCTGAGGGTATTGGCGTTGGAGGATTTCTATCCCAAGAGTGAGCAGAAGGAGGATGAAGAGGAAGAGTGGGAAGATGAGGAATATGAAGATGAGGAAGAGGAGAAGATGTGGGCGAAGTCGTCAGTGGGACCGTCGGGGTTGTCGAAGGAGTTCAGCTTCAGCGTTGAGGCGCGAGAGCAGGAGGAGGCGGAGAAAGAGGTTGAAAATCCTGCCGCTGAACAGGATAGTGCTGCGACTGTTACCGTCACCAACACCCCCATTCAAGAGCAGCAGCCCATCCAGACCATTGAAGACAAGGACAGCCCCACTCCTACGATCCCCGCGGCTGAGGCCCAACCAACCATTGCTTCAGAAACCGTCCCAATTTCCGCCGTGTCCGCAGCTGAAACTGCGCAGGAAATCACTGCGTCCGCCGCCTGAGCCTGTCTTTCCCATCGAACTTTCCAACTTGGTCTCCTCATCACTCAGACCAGTACTCTTAATTGGCCTTCCCAGTCCGTCACACTCTCCACGTGCATACTCCTCACCGCTTCATTGTCATCTCAACCCAGTTGTCCCCACTATCACGATAGGAGCCTTCCTTCAACCACTCCCTTGAGCTGGTGAATAGGCTCCTTCCTCGTGGTAGGAAGGTGGGCTGGGTTGTCGTGGCCCGGAGGTATCTTGAGGGCTTGTCACAGCAGGGATTTGTTGATGTGGCGATGAGGCAGGAGAGCCCTGGATGAACCTAGGAAGATGGGAGGCAGGGTCCACGGATGTCTTGCCACCACAGTAATTCAGTGTCATGGAGCTGGATGCCCGTTGGCCCACATGTATGATGTTGTCCTGACCACTTCATTGGTCGTACTTTTGCTTTTGCGGTGTTCACTGGCTGGTCTGGAAGGAAATCTTCGGAGTGTGTGTGTATACGGCGTCTCGGTCCCTGATTTGTTTTCCGTTTCCGTTTCTCCCTTGCCCAATCCCATTTTCTCGTTTTCTTGCTGCTATTTCTCTCTTTCCTTCCTCTGGTTTACTCGTGTCCTACTTCCGATGTCAGGCACGCTTTGATGTTTTTTCGGCGTCTACGGTTATGGCTCACGTCCACGGTGTGCGTATACGATACCTATGTCTTAATGCTCTTCATCTCGTTTGGCCTTGCTTGTGCGCTAGTGTAGCTTTTGCTTTTCGGTTCATTGCAGATGAATTCAAAACATATCATCTCCAGCTTCATGCGCACAACATTGTGTAGTCAACTCGCTGTTGCAATGTTCAGTCCTATCAAAGTGCCTCCTCAACCACCCATGTCCCAGCCGCTCTCCTTTATTTGTGTAAAGGAGTCTTCGCTTTCTGAATCCCTCATTCTTCCCTTCGCCCAGCCTGGACCAATCATCCAGCCTCAACCCCAATTTGCTGATGTTAACTTTCTCTCCGGGCTCTCAGTAGCAAAATATGTACAACCATTCTCCCTCTTATACGAAACTCGAGCGCAGACATCATGTTGCAAGCAGTGAGGGAACGGAAGATGGATCCTTGGGAAGCGAGAGAAAGAGGGCGAAGAATCCAGGAGAATTACAAGTGGCATCGGCTAATACTGTAGTTGCATATTTATCTTGACTTCTGTGGAATTGCATGTTGCATATCGAGGCGCGGACTGTCCATCTATAGAGAAGAACTGCGCTAATCCACAAATAGAGTAGCGTTCACGATATCTTGGCGCGAGCCCGCAATTACACCTCGCGACATGGCTAGACCCAGTGCTACCGACCTTCAGATACCCCACCACTCTCCTGCATGCACCAAATGGCCTGGCAGAAGTCTCATTTGAATTCCGTTCCTGTGTCCTCCTTGTCTCGGTCTCACCATGGCGTCCGCAATCTTCTTCCTCGACCTGAAGGGCAAGGTGGGCGTGACAGTGCTCTCGGTGAAGCTTCACTAACAACCTGATAGACCCTCCTGGCCCGAAACTACAGGGGAGACATCCCCATGTCTGCCATTGAGAACTTTCCTACTCTTCTCAGTGAGGCTGAAGAAGAGAGCTCCGCCGTCCCGCCATGCTTCTCGAACGAAGGCATCAACGTACGCCCCTCCTTTCCGAATACCCCTACCCTCGCCACAATGATCCAAGAGCACCCCCGCTAACTGGGTACTCAGTACTTGTATATCCGACATAGCAATCTGTTCCTCGTAGCCCTCACAAAACGTAACACGAACGCCGCCGAAATCCTGCTCTTCCTACACAAGATAGTCGAGGTCTTTACAGAGTACTTCAAAGAGCTGGAGGAGGAGAGTATAAGGGATAACTTTGTTATCATTTACGAGTTGCTGGACGAGATGATGGACTTTGGGTATCCTCAGACCACCGAGAGCAAGATATTGCAAGAGTGAGACCCCCTTAGTTGAGGTCGATCGACTCCTTGGAGGCGAAACTAACAGAGGCGTAATACAGATATATCACACAGGAGTCGCACAAGCTCGAAGTACAAGCACGGCCGCCCATAGCGGTTACCAACGCAGTGAGCTGGCGAAGCGAAGGCATCCGCTACCGGAAAAACGAGGTCTTCCTCGACGTCATCGAGTCGCTCAATCTGCTCGTCTCCGCGAACGGCAACGTGCTCCGATCCGAGATTTTGGGCGCAATTAAGATGAAGTGTTACCTGTCCGGCATGCCAGAACTGCGGTTAGGGTTGAATGACAAGGCCATGTTCGAGACAACGGGGAGGGCAACAAGAGGCAAGGCGGTGGAGATGGAGGACGTCAAGTTCCACCAGTGTGTGAGGTTATCGAGGTTTGAGAACGACCGCACGATCAGCTTCATCCCGCCGGACGGCGAGTTTGAGCTGATGAGCTACCGCCTAAACACCCAGGTGAAGCCCCTGATCTGGGTCGAGTGCATAGTGGAGAGTCACTCGGGCAGCAGGATAGAGTACATGCTGAAGGTGGGTACGCCGGATGATTCTCGCAAGTATCGGATGACTGACGTTTACCTCGTCCAGGCCAAAGCACAATTCAAACGACGAAGTACGGCAAACAACGTACAGATCTCGATCCCAGTACCGGAAGACGCGGACACGCCACGGTTCCGAACCAACATCGGTACCGTGCATTACGCGCCCGAGACATCGTCGATAGTGTGGAAGATCAAGCAATTCGGAGGCGGCAAGGAGTTCCTCATGCGCGCAGAGCTGGGTCTCCCTTCGGTACGAGGCGACGACGAGAAGGGCGGCGGAATGATGGGTGGTTTTGGTGGTAGCATGGGGGGTGTTGGCGGAGGCAAGGGCAAGAGGCCCATCAGCGTGAAGTTTGAGATTCCATACTTCACCACCAGCGGCATCCAGGTGCGGTACCTGAAGATCATCGAGCCCAAGGTGAGTACAAGTCTGTGCATTCGGTATCTATGTGTGCCGGTGCTGACGAGTCGATGTGTAGCTTCAATATCCGTCGCTGCCCTGGGTACGGTATATCACGCAGTCTGGCGATATCGCAGTGCGGCTGCCGGATGTGCAGTAAATATCGTCTTCGTTGCGGGAAGCAGAATACGAACCATTAATTATGACTCGCTCACGTTACTAATAGGTGCACTAGCCCGTGATGTTGAGCTCCGAGTGTGTATATCCCTTTCTGGCGCAGACCGTCTGCGTCATACATGGCAGTAAACAGGGTGTAGACAGTAGTACGTTCTATACAACAAATCTTCATGACCAGGGCCGGACCCAAGGGGAAATCCGGGCCCGTCCCAACTCGGCTGCCCAATCCCGCAATTCCCTCTCTCCCCTACAGAATCCTCTCCAACCTCCCCTTCCAGCCGCCTTTCTCGGCATCGCCCGCTTCCTCCCCACTCCCACTCCCCGCCTCACTGACGCCCTCCACAACATACCCCTGCGAATCGTACACATCATCCGGCAGCACCGCCTGCTCAATCATCGTCTCCTTGGGCGGGAACACCGTCCCAAGGACCAAATACACAATGCTCGTCCCCGTAAACCCCAACAGCCAGCCAAAATGATACGGGCGGGCGCCAACGCCAACGTCGATGTTGGAGTTAATCGAGTTGATGAAACCCGGCAGATTGGGCGCGACGCCGACGAGGAAGGCGACGACGGCGCGCCAATTGACGCCGTACGTGTAGCGGTAGATGCTGTCGGGCTGGTACAGCGCGAGCGTGTTGTACTTGCGCTTGTGGATGACCCAGAAGTCGAAGACCATGATGCTCGCGATCGGGCCGAGGAAGACGGCGTACGCGGCCATGAAATTGAGGAAGGAGCCTGCGCTCTGGAGGATCTTCCAGGGGACCAGGGCCCAGCAGAGGATGGCGCAGAGCAGCTGCCCGCGGCGGATGTTGACGTACTGGGGGAACAACGCCGTCAGGTCGTTGGCCGCGGACAGCGAGTTGGCGGAGATGTTGACGCCCAGGGAGGCGAGGGCGAAGGAGAAGGCGGCGAAGAAGCGGCACGCGCGGGACGACCAGTGCGAGATGAGGGCCATCGGGTCCCAGAGGAGGGCGCCGTAGCGCAGGGAGCCGGCGGAGGTGGCGGCGATGCCGATGAAGGAGATGAAGGTGAAGATGATGGGAAGGAGGGGCACGTAGAGGAGCTGCCATTTTACGGAGACGCGGGAGTAGCGGGAGAAGTCGGCCTGTGGAGGATAAGTTAGTGACTTGTGGAAGTGTACCCCGTTCGAGATGTTCGTACCTGGTTGACGCTGAGTGTGGCAAAGTTTCCAATGACGGACGTCAAAGAGGAAAGGAATGCCCAACTGTAGGCACTGCCGCTCAGTGTCGGCTTCTGGTGGAAGACGTCTCCACCGTCTGTCGCTACAAATGCCCAGATAAGGATTGCTATCCAGGCAATGGGAACGATAACGCTCTTGACCATGAACAGCCAGCGAAGGTTATTCGGATGCATGCACAGGAAGGGGATCTGGAGCAGCCAGAAGAGAAAGAAGGCGACCATGGTGTTGGTCTCTATGCCCGCATTGGCCGGCAGGTCGTTTTTGAGGGTGAGGAACGAGGGCCAGATGGCGCCTAGCATGACACGAAGGGTGTTTGCGCCGTTCATGGTCTGGATGGCGAACCAGAAGACTGCAAGAATGCATCTTGAAATGATCGCAATATAACTGCCCCAGAAGCCCCAGGATGCACGTGCGAGGACTGGGAAGGGTGCATGGTCTGGGAAGTGTCAGTGGAAATGGACGGAACTAAGAGGGAGAATGTATGAAGTCAAGGGTGAGAAGAGGGTGCACGTACGGATGACTCCAGGAGCACCGTTGAGAGCGATGACGAACGATATGATGAAGAAGGCCAGTGCAACTATGCCTAGGCTCTCACGCCATGAGAGTCCTGTAATTGGTGTCAATAAACGCTCAATCTAATGGGGAGGCGAGGACGTACCAATGGCGAGTATGCTGGAGGCGAACTGCCATGTCGATGCGCTGCATCGCCGGTAAGCCTCGACGTAGGGTACCCATGTGGTTTAAAAAAAGGTCAAGTCCTTACTTGAAAGCGTCCGAGATCCAGTATGCAATAAATGAAGTGACACCCCATTTCCTTGCGTGCCGTGGGACCGGGTCAAGATCTTTATTCGTCCTTGGGAATGGATGTTAGCATGTGAACCTGGCGGTCCCAGAAAACCAAGTCATTCATACCATCTCTGGTTTCCCTCAGCGAAGGCCGATTTGGGCTGTTCAACCTTCAGATGGGGTCGCTTGAACACAGGCATTCTTCCCGACGACTACGGAAGGCGAGGAATGAAATTTTTTCCCTACTGTACAAGCCCTGAAGCAGTTGGGGCTCTTTGTGGGTGCGGGGACGGCCTTAGTTTTTGTAGGTCGTACAGGCTTATCCCGCCTAGGGAGCTCGATGCAGATAAGACATCCTGACCCGGTAAGATACACGAGGCGACCCTGCAGAACGTGGCGTCGTGGCGATACGTGCGCAGGGGGATCCTCCAGCAGTGAGCACTACTGACAAGCAAAGCCGGGAGCCTCCGCTCTAGCATAGTCTGAGGCCGCACTTCTTCCCAACCACTCGAGAAAGTGAGGACTCCAGGACTGTGAGGTTCAGATAAGCAACCCTGGCGGTGATGGGCCAAGTCGCCTCGCGCTAACGGAAGACTTCCCCAGACAATAGACGCCGCTATCAGCCATAGCCTCTCCACCATGCCGTGTTGCAACCCCACCCTCCGGGACTAGAAAGTATGATTTGCTTGTGCTCTCACCACAAAGTCCATGAGAGAAATAGTGAGGTACATATCGTGGGAAACATGTCGCGTGGTCGTCACGTGGTCGTCGCGTGCAGACATGCGAGATAAGCGGAAGGACATGCTTCAACAAGGATCAGCCTCAACAGACGAGTCTAACAGTATCTCTGCTCGATGATAAGCTTCCAATGATTCGGAATTGTGCTAAATTAGTAGCGAACCACAGGATTCACGAATCACCTGCAAACCGGTTACCTGGGAGTCCTTGGATCCGTCCCTGCAGCTGATTTATTATTGAATTGAAATGATTTTGCCCATCGATATGCTCCGTGGACCGTAACTATGCTCAGATATACGCCAAAGTGTGATCCTCATTGAAGGTTCCTGCGAACATGTCAGTCAGCTTGAGGCTCCCTGATAAAATCGCTCGGTCGAAAGCTTACCATTCACCCCTAGAGACGCCTCCCCTCCCGCTACGGCGGGACCAGATACCACAATCTCACCAGCCACGTGATCATCCGTCGTCTTGTGTGCCGGCGTATCCTTCAGCTTCACCTCTATCGAGCTCAGTGGCACGCCGAAGTGGCTATGCTTGTTTGCTGGGCTGACTCCCCTCCGATAGTCGTAGATGTTGGTCTGCGCAACCGCACCAGCAACCTTGGCCGCCGTCAGCGCATACATCACCCGTGCCTTGGTGTAGATGCGGAGATCAGAAAGGTCCTCGGAGCTTAGAGGAGGCGTGTTCTGCCCCGCCCTCTCGGAAACGAACAGCAGGCGCAGCTTTCCTGGAGCGGGCCCGATCGACGCCCGAGTGGGTGCATTTAGACGGCTAAGGAACCCCTCGGTAGGCAACCGTCCAGCAGTCAAGACACGGGTTTCCAAATAGTGAGCGAATTTCTTCAGCGCAGACGTGATCGTCTCAGTCGTCGTCTTATGCAGCTTGACCGCCGTCTCAGCCGATATCACGGCAATCGTCGGGGCTATCGAACGGGTTGCGAGCGCCAGGTCAATACCCGGACCCGCTACTGAATTGATCAGAACCGTCGAGTGGGAAAACAGAGCCGCCAATGTAAGTGCCAGCGTATAAGAGTTGGTGAAGGAATCCCCCGGAAAGAATGTATCGGATGGCGTGAACCGTTGAGGAGCGGGAAGAGCAGAGATGAGGGCCCCAACCGCAGCGGAAATATTCTGGATCTCGTGTCAGGCATGGATACTAGGACAGGTTACACCTATCTCACCTGTTGCGTGAACTCGACAATTTCCGCCGATTTGTTGAGGCCGTCTTGCCAGAGGAATACAATGGGAGGAGCTTTCTCAGTGTCTTCAGGAAGGGCGGGAGCCGTCTTCCTCTGGTCCTGAACCAGGTCATGCCAAACCGACACATCAACCTTGCCTCCAATACCTTCAGGAACCTCATTCCAGTCCATATGTCTGCTCGTTTTCTCCACGGTCCAGATCACCTGGCGGAGCCCAGAAACCCCCTGACTGACATCATCTAACGGAAGAGAACCCGCCTGAGCAATCAGCGAGTCCGCGCCGGTCCGAATGAGCAGCTCGATCACAGTGGGAGGAGGCTGATTGTACGGAATCAAGATGGGATAGAATCCGTAGAAGGCACCTGCGAAGATCGCGACCAATAGCTCCACGCTGTTCGGAAGATAAAGTGCCACCCTCTTCGCCCCGTGCTCTTTCATATATCTCCCAATCACTTTGATTTCAGCTGTGAGGTCGTCTATGCTGTGCTCGGTGATCCCCTCCTTCCCGAAAACCGTCATGATCTTGCCCCTGGGACTGGATTCGGCCGCTCTCTCGAGGGGTATCTCGCCGGTGACGCGTTTCCAAATATGCCGAAGATCCCCATCTTTGCCAGCAGAGTACATGGGCGTTCCAGGGGGTTTCACTTGGAGTCCCGTTCGCAGTGGGTCTATACATGGCTTAGCTGTGGGGAAGAGCGGCGTTGAATCGAATTCACTCACATCCATGAGGGGTCTCCGGAGACCTGTATATGGCAGATTCACCAGGCTGCCTCACGTAGGAGGCCTGCGCCTGTCTTGCCAGAAGTAGGGGGTGAGTATCGGCATCCTGAGCATCATATATCACCCAGCCAATGAACCCGACAAGTGTAAGTACAAGTAGCGTAGTGTAAATGTTCCAGTCGGCGAGAAAGGCCGCAAATTTCTCATCGATCTGCTCAACTAGACCCGCCATAACGAACGCATCAGAAAATCAGGATTGTACGAGAAGAGCGAGTGTTGCTGTGTCTCACGGATGACGCGGGGTGAGCTGCCCAGCCCAGCTTGAGGCCGGGGAAGTGGATGACTAAGCGCGTATATCTTATTTACCCTCAGTCCTACGGCAACCGCAGTCCCCCGAGTCAACACAACACAACACCGCAACTTCACGGGTCGCTAATGCCCAGCTAGGGGCCTTGCGATCGGGTTACTAACTTACTAACTACAGCAACAGCGAACCTCGACTTCTCCTCGCTAACAGCCCGACCAATTGAGCCTCGCTCCCGAAGTCATCAACGACCACAACACACGTTCCAGAGAGTCGCTATATACCAGCAGGAGCACTTCCAATGGAGGTCGCACGGTCGCCGGCTACGCCGGTGACTCCAGCGGCTCAGAAGGTGCAGCAAGAAACACCGACGGGAGCATGGCGCCACCCCAAACTCAACGAGATCGTACGTCGACAAAATGCTGCCGCTTTCGATGAAAGCAACGTACGAAGTGTCGTCGCGAATGCGGCCGTCCTGTTCTTCACATACGCCGTGTTCAACGCCAAACTTCCCTTGGCGGTTCTGCGTATGTTGCAGTATGTTTGGCATTCCTTTCCATGTCTCTTGCTAGATATTGATGAGCATGATAGGGCCAGCCTGATCAACTTCACAAATAGCTTGCCCTATTCGAGCTACGGACTAGGAGCGATCCGCCTCGTGTTCGTTGTCAATATCGTTCAGGCGCTGTGGCCACTTGTCCTCCGCTACTACCCCGACGACGTCGCCGACATTCCTCTCACACCCTCCCAGCGGCAAGCCATGGGCTTGGACCCCAACGTCTCGACACCGCAAACCCCCGGGTCGGAGTATGCCTCGCCGAACTACATCACTCCTCCTCGCTACCAAAGGTCCACGCCTCGTAGTCTGGGCACCTCCGGAGATCGCTACTCTCCTCTCTCAGGCAGTCCGCGCGGCAGTTTCGGCCTGTCCACCTCGCATTCTCCCTTCTCGCCGAACAATGGGAGCCCGCTTTTCCATAAGGTGGTCGGGGGGAGCGCAAGCAAACGGATGCCGTTTGATAGGAGCAGCCCGCTTAGCAGCAGTCTGTTCATGGAAAGCAGTTCTAGCAGTACTCCCAGTACGCCCACACCGGGCGCTGGGAAGGCCAGTGTTGGGCTCAATAACAAGTGGTTATATGAAAAGGGACGGGATGGTCGGGGGACTTCGCTTCTATATTCTTGAGAGCGGCCGCGTGCGAGAGGAGTTGGTAACTGACAGTTGGTTGACGGAGAGATGCATGGCGCTTTATACCCTGATATATCGCCTTGGCGCATTAGATGGACTGGGAATTACATGTACAGTGTTTCTTCAACACTGCACTCTGCACGTGGGCTTGGTGTTTCGGTTTCGTGAAGGCGTCTCAATAGTGGAGAACAAATTACATTTAGCTTCCTTGAATGCGCGCCAGCTGCTACAATTCGTGATTTCATACAATACATATAAACAACAGACATCCATCTTAAATCCGTTGTCGCCGCCATTGCTGGCTTCCCGGATCACTCTCCGCAATTATTCCTGCATGGCTTCGACAACCCAATCCCATGCCTACCCCCTCAGCTGAACCTATCCCCCTTCCGACTCCTAAACACCTCCGTGGCCTCATACTTGCTCTTCTCCCTCATGGTCTGCCCCTCGTCCTCGGGCGCATGCCTCGTGGGCGCCGGATCCTGACTCGCCTCCTGGCTGGGATTCCCCGCCTGATCCCTCTGATCCCCCCACTCCTCGCCCATCCTCTCCTTATTCAACTCGCTCCGACTCCCGCTATACGCATTATTCACCATTTGCGATGTCGTCAGCGGCTGGGACGCCGGGGTCGAAGCGACGGCCGACGGGATGGGCTGCTGGGCGTTGGGGGGAGGAGACGGGAGTTTGCCCTTCATCGAGTACTCCTTCTCGAGCTGGTGCTGGGCGATGCGCTTCTGGCGGTCGGCCTCGGCGCGCGCGGCGCGGTCCGCGTTGATGGACTTTTTGGCGAAGTAGTAGGCGCCGGCGCCGGCGGCGATGAAGGCGCCCCAGCCGTAGCTGGAGGGGAGGTTAGTGAGGATGTTTGGGGTATGATGAGGTGGGTTGGAGGTTCATTGTTGCAGAATTTGCAATTGGGGTCTAGGGGGCGAAAAAGGTTCAAGCGGAGAGCAGGCCTGCCAGAGGGTGTTGCGGAGGTCTCGGAGGTGGTGGTGAACGTACTATACTGATTTAACCTAGCATACTGTAAGAATTGGAAACGGGCGGTGCAGCGTTGAAGCTTACTGTGTTCATGATGATTGTGTGAAGAAGGTGCAAACTCTCAATTCTGGCTTGTAGAGGCAAAAGTGATGGGTTGCTCAGAAAGTTTCGCGGAAAGTTGCTCAGAAAGTCGTAATGGTCCCCGAAAGTGGTCTGACGTCGGTCCAGAATTGGGGGAGCTCGGGCTTGGCGGAGAGCTTCTTTGGACCTGCGCGGGTTGCTCCATGCTTCCGTTTCTTCCTCTATCACCACCACCAGGGCATATGGAATACAGGCCGCTGTGGCTTCACGAGACTTTTTCCCTAGAACATATCCCTACGATCGTACTAACTCTGGAGAGAGTTTCGAGAACGGTCCACAGGCTGCGCCTTGACGGCTTCCTCACTGGTCGCAGAACCTACTTACACCACAGCTTAGACACGCAATGCGCCATCTACCGGAAACCTGGGCGCTGTCAAGAGTTGGAGGGTTGTCAAACTTGCGCCAATGCCGTAATCAGGGACCCATGTGGGAGCTGCCACCTATGTGTCGTGCCGCTATGCGTCGAAGTCATACACAGTCCATATGCCAAAGGACCAATCATCGACAAGCCACATACTGGGGCTGGTGGAGGCTGAACTGGTGAGCTCTAGGGGAAAGGCGCAATCCCAAGACGCACAGTCTCAAAGTTCGAGCTTTCGCCTACCGTTCACGAGTAATAGGATGCCGAATTGTAGATCAGCCTACCCTACCCTTCGCAGGCCTCGTTCATCTCCACGGCCATCACTGAGCGCTCCGCCCCTAGACGTACGTCACTGACGGTCTAATCCACGCCTCGTGGGACCCAGCCGCTTTTTACATGAGGCTCTAGCTCTAGCGTCTTTGTGGCATTACGTTCGATGTCAATTCACCTATACCGTGCTTACTCTCAAGGATCACCTGCACAGGTTTACCTCCCGCTCGGAACCCCACGAGGTCTCTGGTCCACGTGTACGATGGATTGTGACGGCTCCTCTTCGTGTTCCCGCTACACAATACCCTCATCTTATCGGAGCCTTTCCCTCCGTCAGGGCTGAGTCCGTAGCTCCACCCTGGCCGGTCTCGAGCCGCTGCAGCCGGGCTGCGTTACGCGCATTGAACTCCTGACCGAATACACAGTCGACGCGTAGGCCTAGTCTTGCAGTTCAAAGGGCTGTATGTACTGCGTATTATGTGCAGCGGGTTTTGGGTTTGAGCGAGGTGGTACCGATTGCTCATGACGCTCTAGTGGAGGGACTAACAGATGTAAGGCCGCGTACATCTAGGCGTATTTCTGCGCTGAGCTCGGAAGCTCTCATCGTCTCATCCTTGGTACCCTGTGGTTGATATATTTCTGTTCTGGTTGTCTTCTTCTTTCCGTCTCATCATCTCAACAGACATCCTGTCACCTCTCCCTTTCAGTTAACCTTCTCCTTCATTTTCTACAAACCACACCTCTGACGCAATACCGCCGCCACAAAACCAAAAACAACAATGTCCCTCCTGGCCCTCACCCTCCTCCTCACCACGGCCCTCGCCCAAGTCAGCCCTCCGGCCGCCATGTCCTCCCTCCTCTCCTCCCTCTCCATCACCACCACCACCCTGCCCGTGAATCCCTGGACCATCACCTCCCCAGAGGAATACACCTCCCTCTTCAACTCCCTCCAATCCGCCGGCCGCATCCCCTCGACCATCACCGCGCCCCTGCCCTGGCCCACCGCCTCCGGCATGTACGGTCCCGGCACCGGCCCATGGGCTCCTGGCGGCCCTCACGGCCCTCACGGCCCAGGAGGACCGGGCTTCTGGGGCGGCTCGACGGGCTGCGGGCCCTGGGGCCCATCCAACTGGGGCCCATGGAGCGACTGGTCGACGCGCTCGGACTGGCGCTCGAACGGGCCGTGGACGAGATGGTGGGGAGGCAGCCAGTGCCCGGGGACGGACTGGCCGGGCTGGACGGAGGGGCCGTGGAGCACGAGCGCGCCGTGGACGAGCTGGGGGAACTGCACGGCTGTGACGACGGCGACGAGTCTGGTCTCGACGACGGATGCGGAGGGGAGCGCGAGCGTGGCGACGGCGTTTGGCGTCCGTGTTGCGAGTGCGGAGAGCGTGGAGACGGGGACGGCGGGCTCGGCGGGGAGTGGTGCTGCGACTCCTCAGGCTACGGGGGCGCAGGGTGCGGCGGGTGCGGTTGTCACGGTGGCGCCGGTGTTGGCTGGGGCGGCGGCGGCGGTGATGGGGGTGATGGGGGTTTTGTGAAGGGGGTGGTGAGGAGATGTTTAGTGGGATATGGGGGAAATGTGGGTTTGGGGACTTGCGTCAGGAAGGTGGGAGCCGGCGTGGATTTGGAAAGTTTTGTTGACTTCAAGGAAAGGAGTATTGGGTTGTGTTCCCTTGCAGGCGGTAGGGTAGACCTTGTGCTCAGGATACGCTCATTGATGATTTCCCTTCAGAAGAGGTCACACGTGCATGGTCGTGTGTAAGCTACCCATGTATTCCAGAACGGTCACTGAAGCATGCATGATCCATTCATGTCTACGTATGCATATGCAATGCAGGACACCATCAGTACCGAGAAAGAGTAGTATGCACCCCTGTCGTGCCGCCTCTAGCCTTGAACACGCTAGGTGAAGCAATCCATCGCGCGATGCGCAAGGCACACGATCCGAACGCCAGATAACCCATGCAAAATGCTAGACGCCTCCCCGCATCGAGCCCGGCAGGGAGGAGACGGAAAAAAAAAAAAGAAAAGAGAAAAGCGGGAAGTGCCATGGATGGCGTATGCAGGGCATGGTGTAGATAGAATATGAGAAAAGGGTAGTCGTGAAAGGTAGTCGTGAAGAATCGACTCGCTAGCACCAGCGAACTGGCCTAGTATTTCGGGACCGGGATGAATTGGATTTGGGGTCTGTGAGAGGGCGAGTTAGCGGAGTTGCGTTGGGCGAATGTAGTGCGTACATTGTCAATGCCATTGGTGGAAGAAGAGAAGAAAACGAAAGGGAGAAAAAGTAGTGCAGTGGTGCAGCTAGTGCGCACATCCCATGAACTGCGAGCGGCCGGACGCGGCTTGTCTGGGCAAATCATAAGCCCTCGCTCTTCCAGACGAGAGGAAAACACCAACGCAGGCGGTTTAAGGAGGACCAATGGCATGGCGAGAACCAAAAAGGTACAGAAGGAAGGCGAATTCTTACCTTGTCAGATCACTCCCATCTTTCCTCGCCCTCCTGGTCTCCAGCACTGGCGGCACAAACGGCAGGGTGAAGGCACCGACCAGATACCCCGTCATCAGCGTGGCCTTGAGTCTGTAGCGCGGGTCACGAGGGAGGTGGGTGGAGTAGTGGCGCAGGCGGTTGAGGGCGTGCGATGCTATGGCCATGGTGTCGATTTGAGGGATGGAGTTGGAGGGTCTAGTGTTGTCTTGTGGGGAACAGACACTTGGAGTGTTGTGAGGCGGAGCGTCTCTCAGAGTCTCAGGAGCTATATGTACTGTGCTTGGAACCCGGGTCGGTGGGGCGGGTAGTAGAGGTGCGGGTTGAGGCGGGGCTCAGAGCTCGACGTGGAGGTTGTGGATGTGGAGATGGATGCAGCTGGAATTCCTGCGCTTCAAATACCGGTCCGCGTGGGGAAGAAGAGCTGGATGGAAAAATCCGTGGTTGTCTGGATGGGATGGATAGTTTGGGAGTTTATTGAAATAGTCGCGGATTTATTATTGTGGCGAGCAAGCAGGCAAGCAGGCAAGCAGGCAAGCAGGCAGGGAGACCGGTCACAGTAGAGGAAGAATCCAGGGGAATGAAGAAAGGGCTGTGTACGGAGTATATATAAGAAAGAGGAAAAGGACCACATATTAACACCTCGAGAGGCTCTAGATATATACAGCCGCATTCCGAAATTGTGGGGTACACCTTGTCATCCAACATGACAATAGCAGCCCTACGGTTGGACCGTTGGACGCTTCCATCTCACCCATCTCATGTCAGCCCACGCTGGTGTGATGAGCCTCCCGCACGCCATAGCGCCCGCAGACGGCAATTTTGCTCGGTGATTGGGCACATTGGCTGGCATGTGGCGGAATTCAGTCATGGATGGGTGCTGAAACTCGAGGCTGTGGAGCAGCGAAGAGCGCTTGGGGGGGCCGCGGATGGGCGTAGGTTGCGACATGTTAGGGTTGGGTTGCGATATGCGTGGTAGGGGGTAGGGGGTTGGGTGTCAGCGGAATTGGGAGTAGTCTGATTGGCTGCGTGGGGCAACTACATGACAGTGCAGAGACCACCACGTTCATGATTGCAAAGCACTCCAAATGTATCAACATGTTGGCAAACTCGTCTTGGATTTCTCAGCTTCTTAGCACGACATGCAGCCTGGAAATGATGTTTACGGGCTGTAGAGTCACAAGAGCAGTTCTTGAATCTTCGTCCTCTTTTGACCGGTTTTGCCATGCACATGCGAGGGGAGGTGGATTAATATTGGTTCCGTTTCGACTTAGCGAAGACCAAAGTGACCAACTAGCAATAGCACATCAGAAATCCCATGGCAAACCTCAATTACTTACATCTACCCCAACAATGGCCCCCTCTCGCCATCCTGCCCCAAAGCTGAACTCCCACCACTCCCACCACTCCCCCGCCAAATCGACCTCCACCTCCATCTTCCCCTCTCCCCCGATCCCCCATCGACAACCAACTCCTGCTCCTCCCTCCCTCCCCCTCTCAGCCCCTTCCACCACTCTCCCCAACTCTTCCCTTTCCTAACCCAAACCCCCTGTCTCCCATCCCCTCTAACCTTCCACCCACCCCTCAACCCCCTCAACCCTCTCCAACCCCATTTCACGCCTCGCACAACTCCAATCAACACCGCCAACCCGACAATCGTACTCAAGATCGTCACCAGCGCTGTCAAAAACGTAATGGTAGACACCTGGCAGCCCAGCCCCGCGGTGCGCAGTTCAAAGCGCTCCGAGCGCATGGCGCAGATGTCCGGGTGGAAGATGGGCGAGAGGAGCGGGATGGTGCGGGAGAACCGCGTGGTGGGGAGGGGGAGACAGGTGCTTGACTGTTTGCGAGGGAAGACGTTAGAGTCGAGGGCCTTTTCTGGTAGTTGGATCCAGTGGGGGGAGATGGTCCAGCGAGGAGGCGCGGATATCGTGAGAAAATCAAAGTAGATATGAAAAAGTAGGTTTATCGGAAAGGGGCAGAAGACCGAGGATCCCCCGAATTAAGAAAAATAATTGGAAGAAGACAACAACGAAAGGCTGGTCGTTATATCGAGATTGGCTTGGAAACTGAACAGAGACTGGATGGATAGGATGCGTAAAGATGAGAGCGCGAGCAGTCGAAAAATGAACTCACAATCGCGCACCACCCACAAAACCCATCGCTCCGATGACAATCCCCACAATCCATATACCCCCAACACTTCTCCAGCCTCTCCCTATCCTTCTTGGGGCTATCGCTCCATCGCTGCTGCAAGAGAGCGGAGACGTTCACAGACGAGGTGTGTTGCGCCGATGAGCATTGGGAAGTGGGCATCTTGCATCGAAAAGTGAATCGTGATGTAGATGAAGAGGAAAAACAATCATGAAGAGTCGACTGATCACGAAATGAAGATAGCAGGCCACCATGGTCCGACGCGTATTACATGCATACCGAGAGTCCGGATGCGGCAAGGGCAGCCCCAGGGCTCGGCAGGACACGCGACACCTCATCTACACCTCACGCATTTGTATCCATCTCACAGCCCTCACAAAAACCAACCATACATCCTCAAAGATAAATTCAAGTATTTACAAGCAGAAAGATGCGTAACTAAGCAAGAGAAGCAAGCCATCTCCCCCATCTCAGCCCCATGACTGCATCTACTTCATGCAGCGGCTGACGCTAGGACTGATCTTCTGTACCCGATCGTTAGCTCGAACGACCTCACATTCATGTCGAGGGTAGAAACCGTACCTTGCACTTGTAGCCGGCCACACACTCGGTCGGGCCAGCATAGTTCCTCCCACCGCATTGCTCGCCCTGCAAGGAGCCAAGAATCAGTACACATCCTCCCCTTCTCTTGAATAGCAGTAGCAACACACCACCTAACGCCGGGCCCTTTGCAATGGGAGGGAATTTTAATAATGGCGACGTACCGCTGAGGCCTTTCCACCCTTGAGGGCGAGGATCTTGGCCGCGGCGTGCTCGGCGATGGTGACGATGTAGGAGGTGGGGTTGGTGACGATGTGACTAGAGGATGTTAGCACAGCTCTATCGCAGTTCTGTTTTCTGAACTCACCCAGGGAAGATGGAGGCGTCGACGACGTGGATGTTGTCAGTGCCGTAGACCTGGGTGTTCAGATCGACAACGGCCGAACCGCCCTTGAGACCGCTGTCGGCTCCAATCTTAGAAGTACCAATCCAGTGGTTGGCGCGGCGAGCAGCGGGGGTAAGAGGCAGGCTGGCGACGTAGGCCTCGACGGTCACGTTGGGAGCAGGAACCTCGAAGACAATCTCGGGGACCTTGGCGATGGCCTTCTGCATGTTCTTGATGCTCTTGATGACGACCTCGAGATCCTCCTTGGTCTGGAGGTAAGGCGCCTTGGAGACGAACATGTTGAGGGCTCCGTTGATGGAGAGGGCACCGCGGGAGGTGGACCCACGGCCAAGGTACTGGCTGATGGTCATCGAGGTAAGGTCGGTGGCGGGGGGAGAAGGCTCGACACGAGCAGTCCACTGGATGGAACGGTCGATGCCATCGGAGCCCTTGACGACCTCCCAGGCAAGAGGGCCGATGTTGGGCGCAGACTGGGCGAGGATGCCAGAGCGCTTGCTCAGGTAAAGATCCTTGTCGTCAGGAATGGGCTCAGTCCATGCCTGGTAGAAGTCGTAGAAGGAGACGTTGGGGTGTCTGACAACGAGATCAGTGTTGACGTGGTCATTGAGGTTCTGGCCAACAGGCAGGTTGATCCAGTCAGCCTCCTTGATGAAGCTGGGCCCGTCCTGGACGCTGTTCTTCACAACGGTCAGCTGGTCCTTGGGGCCGATACCGCTGCGGAAGAGAAGCTTGGTGGAACCGAAGGTACCGGAGGAGAGGATAACACGGCCCCCAGGGTTCAGGTTGACGGTGCCGCAGTAGCCGCCGTTGCCACCATCAAGTTCAACGCCAGTTGCCTTGCCACCGGTGCGGACAACACGCCTGACGGCAGTGTTCGTCCACAGCTTGAAGTTCTTCCTCTGGAGAGCAGAGACCAGGTAGGAGCCGAGGGGACCCTGCCTCTGTCCGTTCTCGTACATGAAAGGAGAGTGGGCGTAGACCCTGTTCTTCTGGTCGGGGACGTTGTTGGCAGTGACTTGCTTCCAGCCATCGGCGGACAGAGCCTTGGAGAGGACCTCGAAACCTTCCTGTTTGTAGCGCTTGCCATCCATGGACGGGGTGTCGGTGCCGGGAATACGCTTGAACACGCGGTCGACGGCGGGCTTCATGTCCTTGGACTTCCAGCCAGCAGGGAAGTTGGTGTCCCAATCGACCGACACGGGCTTCCACCAGAGGGCAGCATTGACGGCAGCACCGCCACCGAGAACGCATCCGGCCATCTGGTCAATATCCGTGCAGGCAATGCCAGCCGAATCGACCCAGATCTGGTTGCAGAGACCGGGCACATCGAAGCGGGTGAGGTTGGTTCCCTGAAGCCAATCAGGCTTCATGGTTCCACCGAAGCGTCCAAGGGAAGGCGGCCCCTTCTCGATGAGCAAGACACTCTTTCCAGACTCGGAGAGCTTGTCTGCGACGGGGATACCAGCAGCACCGCCTCCGACGACGATGTAGTCGAACGAACCAGTGGGGGCGGGAGTGCCGGCACAGGAGGTAGGGCCGGCGGGAGCGGAAGTCGTGCTGGGACCGCCGGTGGGAGTGGGAGTGGGAGTTCCCTTCCACGAATCGTACTTGGCGTTCCTGGCATCCGCAATGGGGGCACCGAATTGCGACTGTCCGTTGTTGTGGAACTTCCACGGGTTGCTTGGGATATCCTTGTGCTGAGCCCATCCGATCACCAGAACTTCACGGTCAGCAGTGGGACGCTGCTCGCCCTCGGCGCCCTTCTGATTCCAGACCCAACACTTCTGGCAGTGGTAGACCAACTCAAAGTGGGTATCGCTGACGGATGCGGAGATCTGGGTGACTGTCGCATCGCCGGTGTAGTCGTCGGGAGCAACATAGCCTCTAGAAATTTGATCAGAGTTTGAGGATACGAGCGGTGGGCACCTGGTCTTACCCTGCGTAGACGAATCTCGTCTTGACCGCATCGCCCTCCGGCCAAGCTACGAGGAGGAGCGAGTTGGGCATGCCTCCACCGTGACTGACACCTGACCATCCCTTTCGGCCAGTCTGAAGGGCACCGCGCTTGGGGGATGTGAGCAATTGGCTCGGATTCGAATGGCAGATGATTCACTTACGATGTAACCAATGTACTCGTCATTGTCACCCGTGGGCTTTTCTGGCAGGGCGAAACCCCACTCAAAGCCACCAGACGTTTGAGTGTCGTCCACTACCTGGCGCCAGAACTCGATTCCCGTCCCGGCATGGGTGAACTTCCCTTGTGCCTGAGCGACAGAGACATCTTCACTGATGATTAGTTTCAACCCAATTGAACCGGAAAAGCACACATGGGCACGTACAGAGGGGGGACAGCAGCGAGGCCGCCTTGAAGAAGATAGAGCCCTTCATCTTCAAGACCAACTAGCAATTTCTAACTAGAGAGGGTGAAGACCAAGGGAAGCAGACCACGGCCACGAGGTGCCACCCATGGAGGCGCAACTGGGTTGTTATATACAATTTTCGATTTTACCCCAGGAAATGGCAAGCACTGCGTCGAGTACACCATTGACACCCATGAGCTCCGCAGAGCCCACAGAGCCCACAGAGCAATGACAGTTTCCCGCGGCGGCAGGGTCAACCCGTACCAGGTACCGGATTACAGTCAGATTGTCCCCTGCACACCCGTTCCAAGGTCGAGGTCTGGCTGAGCATGAGCACGTTTCTCATTGGGTGCCGGATCACAAGGCCACTGTGGGTGAGATTCGCAGTAAGTTATTAATCTGCGCTGATTGCATCGGCGAGGAAGGTTGATTGAGGTAGATTGATGAAGGACGGGTTACAAGGCTTGCTTTGCCGTCGAGCCCTGCACTGGCCTGCCGGCCAAGCGCGGTTAGTCCCTATTTGGGCTATACGCAACGTTCTTTTCCCCACACCTTCCAGCGTTCTGCCCCTGCATCTTCCACCTACCAGCGCCCTCTCCAGGCACACTGTGGCTGCATTTGCGACTCCTTCTCGAAGTTCCGCCGTCCGCTACGGCTGGGTTCCCCGAGGCTTCAGGTCCGTCAAGCTTCTCGTCTCCCGCCAGGGCAAACCGCGCCGCGTAACCATGCCTCTTGTAAGAACACGTGCGTAGCCCCCAATGGTTTGGCCTCTCCTGGTTTCTCTCGCCCTGTCCATCGGTCGAAACGTCCCAGACTGGCAATAGAGCCCAATTTAATAGATTGGATGTCGCCGGTCCACTTGGACTGAGGCGGGATTCTTCTGTTCCTTTGGCTCCGTCGCTTCGTCTCTCCTGCAGTCCTTTTTTCCACATCTTCCAGACGCCCACCGGCATTTCCATCCTTCCATCCTAGACCCGGGGCTGTGCCCCGACTGTGCCTCCCCCAGCTTTCTAACTGCCTGCATATGTATGTATGTATGTCGGTGGCCGGCTCTCTTCTCTCCGAGCACGTGTTCCCAAGTCACATGGCATGCTGTCTATATTGATCCGTGGATCGTCCTCGCTGGTTAATGAGACGATGGCGATGGTACTCTACTACCGATCGAGAGTACGGACTATCTAGGTATCCTGCTCGGGTGGAAATTGTAACTGCCTCCGTCTCGCTCCGTTCCCAAAATGGACAACACTGGCAATGGGGAGTGAAGCTGGCTTTCTTATAGAGCTGCCTTCCATTCGAAAACCGTAGCTCCTCGGGTTGTAATTCTGTGTCCGTTCAACATGAAGTCCCTTCTCATCACGTGTTCCCTTCTTGCGAGCGCTTCGGCCCATACGATCTTCACGCAGCTTTGGGTAAATGGTGTCGCGCAGGGTCATACCAAGGGGATCCGAGTTCCAGTACGAATCGGTTCGGCATAGAAGTACGGAATACTTGCTGACCCGCGCTTGACAGACCTATGACGGGTACAGACCCCAACTCCGGCCTACAACCACCTCAACCCCAATATTGACACGTGCCTCACTAGACCGATTACTAACGTTGATTCCAACGACGTTATCTGCAATGGAGGGCAAGTCCGAACCAAACCATGGGCGAGGCTTATATTGACACGTATTTAGCCCGAACCCGCTCCGACAACCCCTACCGAAAGACATAATCAATGTACGCAGTGCCTCCCGTCGCTGAGTCCGGACCGCGCCACACAGCTTAAAGCTAATTGTCTACAGGTCACTGCTGGCGATAAGCTCACTGCAGAATGGCACCATACCTTGGACAGCGCCGGGACCAACGATCCTGCCGACCCGATTGACAAAGGCCATCTCGGCCCAGTTATGGTCTACCTTGCCAAGGTCGACAATGCGTTGACGACGGAGGTAACGGGATTAAAGTGGTTCAAGATTTACGAAGACGGCATGGACAGCAAGGGGGAATGGGCAGTGACCAGACTCTACAACAACAAGGGCAGAGTAGACTTTACTCTGCCCTTATGCATCCAGCCCGGCCAGTACGCAGAGTCCCCGTATTCCAAACTTTCTGCAACGGTCTGACATGCATCTACAGATACCTTTTGAGGGCCGAGATCATCGCCTTGCACGGCGCCGGAAACTACCCCGGAGCTCAACTGTAAGGTCCACTCCATAAGCTATTACTTAATGTCTTGGGAAAACGCCACTAATACCAAGCCAACTGTAGTTATATGGAATGCGCTCAATTGAAAGTCTCCGGCGGTGGAAATGCAAACCCGCCCACAGTCAGCTTCCCGGGGGCGTATAAGGGCACTGATCCAGGAATCAAGTTTCAACTGTATTGGCCGAAGCCTACCTCATACACGATTCCTGGCCCGAGACCCTTCAAGTGCTAGCTGTGGTTACACGCGGCACGGTACATCGGACAATGTTCGGGTTCCAATCGTAAGGAGGCGAGCCATGTGGCGTAGAGACGGCATCTGGGATGGGCCTCGTCATGAACCCTCCATCCCCACACATAGATCTACCGTTTACACTATATGAATACTTTAATGTAAATGCAAGGCCCGCTATTCGTCCCAGCTGTTGCACCCGATCGCTTATGCAAATATCGAAGAGTTGGGACCGGGGGAGCCCCACATCACGTGCGCATGTGCTCTCGACATTCGAAGTGCCTCTCGAGGTACATCTACTATATACAAGAACGCACTTGTCTTACGCGCGAACTCCCTCAACGTCAGACATTTGCACCGCTCACTATGCTCTATGCTTGGCAGATAGAGCAAGTCTAACGACTGAAATCTGCCTATTCCCATCCCCCTAGCACATCTAATACTACATAAAATTGGCTAAAATATGAGCCTAGGTGTCTTTTTGTACGGAAAGAATTATCTTGCAAGTTTTAGACCTTTAGCTATTGTTCCTAGAAAGTTCAGTTTTCAACGGAGGAGGACACCCTCATGTAAAACAGAGTGCGCCAAGCATTCGCTGCTATGAGTATATACATAATAATACATGACGTCTAACCTCCGCACTTCAGGGCTTTATCTCCGGCAGGACACCACCTCGTCCATCTTCACTCACTTTATCTATATCCACCCCAACTCACGATCGCCATTCTTAGCCACACCACCCAAATATAAAGAGATTACTTCGCCACCTCTCTTGCTGTCGCACTTTACCAGCTCCTCAATATGCAGGAAGAACGTGAGTACCCCAGATTTCCACCCTCTTGGAACCCCCCCCCCCCACCCGCAATCGCACGTTTTGTACACATGGCTTGAGTGGGACATTGTGCCTCGGAAGGAACACTTCCTACCTTAGGAGGTGGCAATCTGGAGGTGCCCGCAGCTCTCAATTCCTGGGAGCCCGCTCGCTGTGCCCTCGAAACTCGAGTCCTCCACCGACTCAGCGAGAGGACACGAAGCCGAACGCAGACCTACCTCGATCTGCCCAGTCCTTCCTCGCCATTTTTAGAGTTCCCCGATTTTACCACGCAACAACCCCCTCTCACGCCCTCCAAAGCACGACTCAAAGCTAACACGCACCTCCAGACCCGCACCCCCTTCTCGCCCAAGTCCCCCTAACCGTCTCCCCCTTCCTCAACCTCCCCACCGCAACCCCCCTCCCATACACGTACAAACAACTCCCTTCCACCCTCCCCCCGTCGATCCTCTCCTCCCCACCCGCCGCCTCCGCAGCCGACAGTCAAACCCAATCCACCCCAGAGACCCAGCAACCCGCCTACGTGCTCTCCTCGACAGGCCAGACCGCCGCCTCCCCCGACACGATATTAGCCTCCTGCCACGCCCTACAACAACATCTCGCACAACTCGAGGCCTCGGCGCGAGCGACGCTGCAGAAATGGGAGGAGAGGCGGAAAGCGGAGGATTTGGCTGAGAAGAGGAGGGTAGCGCCGGGTTGGTTGGACGGCGACGTGAAACTACTGGTGCCGGAGAACGTTGGCGATGGAGGGGACGCTGCACAGCGAGATGTGGATATGGGTGGGGACGGGCACGAGGCGCAGAGGAATGCGGAGAGAAGTGTGGGGGTGAAGGCGGTGGTGGAGAGGAGGGATGGCGTGCCGGATCCGAGGCAGGGGGAGGAGTTGGATAGGGCGTTTGGCTGGTTGGATTTGAGTCGAGGATGACATGGGAGTTCGCTTGGGGATGGCTGCCGCTTGTGAAACTGAAGACGACGGGCATTGGAAAGATCTGAGAGTGATTAAAAAACGATCTGCCGTCAAATGGATGGATTCTCCGAAGTGATGGGGTTTCGGAAACGCTAGATGAATGGGTGAGCTGTGCATCTAGTCCGCACAGCACTTCACAAGATGTGCAAAGGAGGAGCACACTGCGACCAGCCGCAACACTATTGAATTATATCTGCAAGTCCTAAGCCTACCTACCACTGTTCCAACCTTTTACTACGGGAGCCAGCTTCGGCGAAAACGAAGCGGCCCCTCTAAAACTCGCAAGAGCTTGTATCCATCCTCAAAAGCCCAGCATGGACCCTGCCGCAAGCGACACATTACAAACATATGAAAAGAGAAAAGGAGGGGAATCTTGGAAAGGAACATATAAAAAAGACTCCGGCGGTAGTCTTCAAGCACGACCACATCCTAGTTCGGCGCAGTCGACGCCTAGCGACGGCCGTGGGATCGGTTCATGCTGCCCTGGAGTGCATCAACCTCCTGCTCCAGCTGCTTGATGATGGCGTGGCTCTGCTCAAGATCCTTGTTAAGACGATCACGCTCCGAGATGAGCTTCTGCTCCCATTGCCTGAATCGTTGTTCCTCGACCTTGACTTGCTCGGTAAAGCGCTTGCGGAGAGCCTCCTCTTCCTCCTTGAACTTGGGGTTGTCGAGCTTCCTGGGGCGAGCCTCTCCGAACTTCCGGGTCTCCATCTGCTGTGCGCGATACGCTTCATAGTGGTTCTCTTCCGTGGTGTGGATAAGATCAAGCATGTGGGTGCGGATCAGGATAGCGCGGAGTTTCTTGAAATCGCAGTGCTCCTCGTTCTCCACCTCGGCGACACCCCAAGCGTACTGACGGCCCTTGACGGTGCGGCCGTCGTTCGTCTGAACATCCTTCTCCGAACCGATGACTGAGAATGGCATAGCAGCGATGAGGCTGCGAGCATGGTTGAGAGCGGCCTCATCGTCATCCTCGAGCGGGGGTTGATAGATCTTGATGCCTTGGGCCTCGATAACAGCGCGCACCTAAATAGTTAGCCACAATTCTGATATTCGCAGCAAGCAGACGTACCCTCGACTTGAACTTGGCCAGATCTGCGGGGCTGAGAGTGTCGGCCTTAGCAACCACAGGGATCAGGTTCACACGGGTGCAGAGCCTCTTCATGACCTCAATGTCGAGCGGCTTCAGCGTGTGGCCGGTAGGCCTGATGAAGTACAAGCAGGCGTGGACACGAAGGTCGATCTTGTCGGTACGGCGGGGCTGCTGCTCCTGGAGCATGTAGGACTCATGCTGATCATCCAGGAACTCAATGATGGGTTGCCATGAGTCGCGGTTGTTAACGTAGTCTCCGAACCCGGGGGTGTCAATAACGGTGAGGCGCACTGTCGAGTGTCAGGGGCAGGGCTCCATGTCGCACAAACGGACATCGTACCTTTGAAGAACTTCTCCTCAAGCTCGGCCTTTGTGATCTCGATCTCGACGGTCTTGTCGATCTGCTTGTTGTGACGGCGCTTGTGGTCGGCGTAGTTCTTGATGGTGGTGGAAAAGAGGGTGTTGATGAAGGTGGTCTTTCCAAGACCAGACTCGCCAGCGACCTGAAGCAACTGTTAGATACGGATTCTCTATAAAGGTAAAGATGTGTATTTTCGTACCATTATCGTGAATGCTGCACCACGCTTCGCAACGATCTTGTGACTGTGTGTGGTTAGGTGTGATCTAGGTAGCGAGTTCTCCTAGGGGTGCATACCGCTGGTTCGGCAACTATGAAGACAAGTCAGCACCTTCTTTCGACATATTCTCACACGTAGATACGTACATTGGCAATGCCAATTGGGGACGCTGACTCGGCCATGGTGTTGTTGTCCCTGCGTCCAGCTGTTTCGGTGAGAGTCTGCAGCTGTCTCAGCAACGGAGGCACGCGCGGGGTACACGGGAGATATTACAGTAGCGAGTGAAATAGAGGCTGGAGGTGCCTGCGTGTATCTGGGGGAGCGTAGTGTTGTCGGGGTGTTGCAGGCGTGAAGCAGTGCTGGCGGGTGGTCGTGGTGTTGATGGATAATTGAGGTCCCCTTTCTCCCTTCGGCAAGCACCCTCCCTAAACGGAACGGGGAAAGCGCGCTAGCGACACGCCGGTATTTCTGGGTGGCCCGAGCTTCCATCTTCAGAAAAAGTTCGAGATGCGATGCCGCAATGCGCCGCTGCCTGTAACAACCGTAGCCCACGAAGATGAAGACGGATTTTCAGGTGGGTGCTGTTTGCGCGTGCTGACATTTTATTTCTAACCCCAAAGTCCAGTTCTCCAACCTGCTGGGGACCGTTTACAGCAGAGGCAACCTTCTCTTCACGCCCGACGGCACATGTCTTCTTTCGCCTGTAGGAAACCGGGTTTCCGTCTTCGACCTTGTAAAGTACTGGGTCCCCTTCTGGAAGGCTGCGAGCGCTGTACTTAACTTCTGCCAGTTCTAAATCACATACCCTTCCCTTCGCACATCGCAAAAACATTGCCCGCCTCGCGCTCAATCCTCGCGGAAACCTCCTCCTCTCTGTCGACGAAGATGGTCGCGCAATCCTCACGAATGTTCCCCGGCGCATAGTTCTCTATCATTTCTCTTTCAGAGACAATGTCTCTGCCCTCGCCTTTGCCCCGTCGGGACGCCACTTCGCAGCAGCCGTAGGACGGAAGATTGAAGTATGGCACACACCTTCTACGCCGGACGTAGCGGATGGGGATCTGGAGTTTGCGCCTTTTGTGAGGCATCGGATGTATGCGGGGCATTTTGACACGGTGCGCAGTTTGGAGTGGTCGTCGGACTCGAGATTTTTCCTTAGTGCTTCAAAAGATATGACGGCACGGATATGGAGTATGGACCCGGAAGAGGGGTTTGTCCCTACGACATTAGGCGGTCACAAGCAGGCCGTTGTGGGGGCATGGTTTTCAAAAGACCAAGAAACGGTAGGTACGGTCTCAGGGGTGAATGCGCAAGTCTGGAGTGCTGACATATGCGCTAGATCTACACGGTGAGCAAGGACGGCGCCCTCTTTGTATGGAAGTACATGCTACGGTATGACGCCCCCGAAGATGCAGCGGAGGACGACGAAAACATGCAATGGGGCATTGCAGACAGGCATTACTTCCTGCAGAACCAGGCAAATGTCACATGTGCGGCCTTCCATCCGGACTCCAATCTCCTCGTCACGGGTTTCTCCCACGGCGTCTTCATGATTCACGAACTCCCTTCCTTCAGTCAGATCCAGACCCTGAGCATCTCCCAAAACGACATCGACTACGTCGTCATCAACAAAACTGGCGAATGGCTCGCGTTTGGAGCCTCGAAGCTGGGCCAACTCCTCGTCTGGGAGTGGCAATCGGAATCCTACGTCCTCAAACAGCAGGGACATTTCGATTCTCTCAACACGATAGCGTATTCCCCGGACGGCCAACGCATCATCACGGCAGCGGACGACGGCAAGATCAAAGTCTGGGACGTCGCCTCGGGCTTCTGCATCGTCACCTTCACGGAGCACATATCGGGCGTGACGGCCTGCGAATTCGCCAAACGCGGCAACGTCCTCTTCACGGCAAGTCTGGATGGCTCGGTCCGCGCCTGGGACTTGATCCGCTACCGCAACTTCCGCACCTTCACCGCCCCTTCCCGCCTCTCCTTCTCCTCCCTCGCCGTCGACCCGAGCGGCGAAGTCGTGGCCGCCGGCTCCATCGACTCGTTCGACATCCACATCTGGAGCGTGCAGACCGGCCAGCTCCTCGACAGACTGTCCGGCCACGAAGGCCCCGTCAGTTCCCTCGCCTTCGCGCCCGACGGCAGCACGCTCGTCTCCGGGTCCTGGGACCGCACCGTGCGACTGTGGAGCATCTTCGCGAGGACGCAGACGTCGGAGCCGCTGCAGCTCATGGCGGACGTGCTCGCGGTGGCGTTCCGCCCGGACTCGAAGCAGATCGCCGTCACCACGTTGGACGGGCAGCTCACGTTCTGGAGCGTGTCGGAGGCGACGCAGCAATCCGGCGTCGATGCCCGGCGCGACGTGTCGGGCGGCAGGAAGATCTCCGATCGACGGACGGCGGCGAATGTCGCAGGCACGAAGAGCTTCTCCACCGTGAGATACAGCGCGGACGGGACGTGCGTGCTGGCGGGCGGCAACAGCAAGTACATCTGCCTGTACGACGTCGTGTCCGGCGTGCTGGTCAAGAAGTTCACGGTGAGCGTAAACCTGAGCCTGGACGGGACGCAGGAGTTCCTGAACAGCAAGCTCCTGACGGAGGCTGGGCCAAGCGGGCTCCTGGACGAGCAGGGCGAGGCGTCGGATCGCGAGGACCGCCTCGACGCCACGCTGCCCGGCGCACAGAAGGGGGAGGGAGCGCGCAAAACGCGGCCGGCGGTGCGCGTACCGGCCGTAGCGTTCTCGCCGACGGGCCGCGCGTTCTGCGCCGCGAGCACCGAGGGCCTGCTCGTGTACAGTCTCGACACGGGCTTCGTGTTCGACCCGTTCGACCTGGACGTCAGCGTGACGCCCGCGTCGACGCTGGACGCGCTGAAGCAGCGCGAGTACCTCAAGGCGCTGGTGATGGCGTTCCGGCTCAACGACCCGGGCCTCGTGCGCGCCGTCTACCAGGCCGTTCCCCTGCCGGATGTCGCGCTCCTTGCGCGCGCGCTGCCGCGGGTGTATCTGAGCCGCATGCTGCGGTTCGTTGCGGTGCAGGCGGACGAGTCGCCGCATCTCGAGTTCAACTTGCGGTGGATCGAGGCGCTGTTGACGTGGCATGGGCGGTGGATCAAGGAGAACCGGGGAGGGTTGGAGGCGGAGGTGAGGAGTGTGGAGAAGGTGGTGAGGAGGTTGCAGAGGGAGGTGGTGCGGGTCGGGGAGGAGAATGTGTATGCTGTGGAGTGGATTTGTGGGATGAGGAGGGAGAAGGAGGAGGTGGTGGATGGCGGGGAGGTGCTGAGGTTGGAGTTTGATCGGGGGGATCAGAGGATGGGAGATGGGGAGGAGGATGGGAGTGAGGGGAGTGAGGGAGACGGAGAGGGTGAGTGGATGGGTTCGAGTGATTGATTGAGTTTTCGTCGGGAAGGGAAATGGAGGGATGTGTTATGTGTAATGTCATGGCTTTCGGATTCTCAAAGGGACGGGAAATGATTTCATCATGCATAGAATTTTTGGTTCAATCAACGGGTTTCTCGTGCTAGACTATCCGTCCGTCTTGTCCTTGCGAGCCACGACAACATCAACAACGAAACCTTTTGCTATACACAACGACAACAACAACAGCACTTACTAATTACTTTTTGGGAACCCGTAATCCCGACGCTTATGCCGCCCACCAACCATGCTGAAAAGGAAACTAAGACGAACGAGGAGAGGATAGAGGACGAGAGACATATGCAAGGGGGAGATAGAACCATATACCCGAACCCGTAAATAGAACAGCAGATCATGTGGCACACCATACCCACACAACCTGCAACATGCAACGCGCATGTGCATGCACCCCGCGCTTCGGGCGGAAACCAAGCCGAATGGACAGGCAAGGGTTCGAGATGGAGCTGCGAACGCGATCTGGAGGAGACTAGTCTGTGGGATACGTGCGCGGGGAGAACGTCGTCATTGTCGTCAGTCAGGTGCACTTCGCCGCGCAGAAGTGTTTATGCGTTATCAGGCAAACTCCACGTTGCTCGAGATTGCCCAAGGCCGAGAAGGAGAAAAGACAGACTGACGTGACGTGACGTGACGTGACGCCTTGGAACCCCCACACAATCCCATCCCATCCCATCCCGTTCGTAGCCATTCATCTCATCCTCGGCATCCCCGGATCGGTGTGCGCTGGGCTCGACTCCAGACGTAAGCAGCAACCGCGCACATGACCCGTCCGCCATGCACACGCCCTCACCGTCGACGCACAGCTAATCCCCCACAGCGCCATTCTCCGCGCCCCTCAGCGCGCCCAACGCCCGCTTCAGCTCGTCCTCGCTCACCATGACGGTGCCCGCACGCGCCGTGCTCAGATAGCTCATCTCGACGGGGCTCTCGAGCGAGCCGCGGGTGCCGCCGACGAGACGTCCAGCAACGCCGCAGACGATGCCCGTGCTCTCCATGGGCAAGTCGCGCAGGTCGAGGGTGATGGGGATGAGGAAGTCGTCCTTGGAGCCGAGCAGGATGTCTGGCGGGAAGTTGGGGACGAGGGCGTGGTCGAGGAGCAGGGAGGCGGGTTCCGTGTCGGTGAGGGTGAGGGAGAGGAAGCGCGGGTGGGGCTGGGTGATGAGGCATTTGACGAGGCCGAGGTGGAGGGCATCGTCCGCGGCACTGGTCATGCTACTGCGGTTGCGGGACTGGTGCATGCCGTTGGCGTTGCTGTCCCTGCGGCCGGCGCACTGGACGAGGCGGAGGTCCGGGTCGACGGTGGGGATGATGTTGCGGCGCTTGAGGGTGGCGAAGGTGCGGGTTTGGAGTTCGGAGACGGTGGCGGGCGGAGGGGTCCCCGGGGGTGGAGTGTCGAAGGAGGATGCGGAGACGTTGCGGCCATGGTGGGTTGGGTTGACGTAGGAGGAGGTTTGGTCTTCGAATTGGAAGCCGCGTTCTTCCAGGGCGAGGACCACTTGGGCACGATGCCGTTGGGGGACGAGGATGTAGTCTGAGAAATAGGTGGTGATGAAGAAGATTGGGCTGGATGTAATGATTAGCTTGGGTTCGTTTCTTTACATGTCGCCTTGGGCAGTAGACTCACATCCCGGCTAGGGCAAGAGGGGAGGTGAGTTCCAGTACACGCTGCCCTGCGTCGAGGCCTTCACCATCTACTTGCATGACGACAAAGTCCTCCTCTGTGATTGAGATTTGGGCTTTTGATGCATCACTGAGGGCATTCCGAGCAGGGACAAACAGGTCTCTGGCCAGTGTTCTCGAGCAAACGACGGAGCATTCAACGGGAGTGACTGAAATGTTTACAAAGGGGTGCTCGTATGGCCAGCCTTTCGGCGGCTGTACAGCCCCGTTTCCGTTACCGACGTCATGACTACGGCTCTCGTCGGGGAGGAGCAGTCGTAGTATGGTCTGTAGGAAACTGGAATAGAGGTGCAATGGGATGTGTATGAGGGCCAGTTGTGTATCCTTGAATGCGATCATGGCGTTAGCTGAGGTTCATAGAAAAATGAGGCGAAAAAAAAAAAAAACCACCGTGGGGACGCGGAATATAAAAAGGTGCCTCATGCAGGACTGGTGGCTGCGAGACATAGCTCAACCTTGCTCAGCCAAGTATAAGACATGGCCCATGCCCAGCAGTGCAAAGGACAAGGAATGGGTATGACGGATGACGAAGGGGCACATACAAGGAACTGGATGTGTGCACTCAGCAAAGTCATGGAAGAGTCCATTACGTGCCACGAGAGGGTTGATAAGAATAGGGGAGCCGATGGAGGGTTAGCGTAGGGATTGCGCGAGAGACGGATGCCTGCAGTGACGGGCGTCGACGGTAACCCGGGATTTGTGGGGTAGGAGAGATCTGACCGGGAGCGAGATCAAGGCTGGAGGCTGGAACCAGGAATAAGCAACGGTATCGATCTGGCTGGCGGTGGCAGAAGGAATCTGCACCCGAGAGGGGCCGTGATAGGCAAGTGGCTGGTACACGAGAGGACTCAGGAGGGAGTGAAACGCGGGGGAACGTTGGAAGGGATCCGAGGGGCGGAAATCACCGATTGATGTGTTCTTGTCCAACGGGCCAGTGAGAGGTGTCGTTTTTGAAGTTCATACCCAGTCGTGGTGGTAGGGATTGGACCCTCGCGTGGAGGCGTAGAGGTGGTGGAATGCTGAGAGACGGGTGGATTTGGATGGTGGATGCAACCAGTGAAGCTTTAAGAAGCGGAAAGGGGCAATGGCGTGGGAGTCGAGTGACACGAGGATAGGTGGACGAAAGCCGGGCCCCAGAAGCAGGCAGAGGAGAGTTTGGGAGGGCTGCGAAGGGGGGGGGATGGCGGACAGCGGACAGTGTAGGTGGTGCAGCGTGGGGAAGCCAGTTGAGATGCCGCAATTGGTGGGAGGCGGGAAGACGCAGCAAGACCCTGTCCAACTCTCTTTTCAGGACCGAGTCCCAAGGAGGAGCCCGAGGCAGCACGAGCTGGGGATTGAGGCGTGGGGGGGGGGAACAATCAAGTGGCAGTGGAATGACGGGCGACCCAAATAGGGCGGGAGAAGGGGGGTGCGGGTTGTTGGATGCGCGGGGTGTCAACGGCTGGAAACGGAGGAGAGAATTGGGTGGGCCTGGCAGGACTAGCGGAGAGAGATAGAGGAGAGGGAATTGTTAAAAAAAGAAGGAGAGGGAGAGAGAGAAAGCAAAAGATAGATAAAGGATAAAGGCGAAGGCGATAGAAGAGTCAACGGGGAACGTTTTCGACGCTAGGGGGGGGAGACTACGGTTGGCAGAGGTCGAATGGGAATGGATGACTCTTCCCAATAATAATGACCGACGACGGGCCTGCGACGGCGGGCGGTTGCATCGGCCATGCTATTCTAAAAGGGACAGCGATCAATGGACGACGAGTGGCTGCGGGCGTGATGCGGCTCCTGGGGCGTGAGGGTCGGGAAGCAAGTCATTCCGGATCGTCGAGCAGGGCCGATTGCGTGTCGTCCTTTTGCTTGTGTTGCTTTGTTGCCCGGAGGTGATGGATCATGGATGTCGCGAGACACTGGTGGGGGAGGGGTTGACTGGGTGGTCCGTGCGCCTTACACAGCTCAACTCTCTCTCAGGCACCATGAATCCATGAATGAATGATGACGCCGACGCACTTCGGAGTTCCTATCCTATCCAACCCCTCAGCTAGGCCGACTAGGGCGTATGTACAATTCGGTATGTACATATGTAGGAACCCCCACGCTTCGCTGTCTGTTGTCTGCAGGACACACGCTTGGGAATTAATTAAGGTTGCGCGCGTAGCGTCCCCGGTTCCATGATGACACCCCGCAGCCCGTGCACAGACCACCAGTGAATGGCTCCCCTCTTGGCAATGCCGCCAAGCACCAACCCCACGTCCGGGACGTCCCCCAATCCCCCCTCTCTCCCTCTCTCTTCTCCATCCTCGTCGCCAGCACATCGTACTTCTCCTCACTCCGTATAGTACCTCGCAGCTGTCCATATCGCTGGGCACCTGCCGAGCGTTGATCCCCAGTGCTGCATGTGCTTCCCCGGCACACCTGCTGCGGAGCTCCCCTCCGCCATTGAGAGTCGGGACCGCCATACAGCTGCTCCTCAGCTCGTTGCTGTCTCCAATAATGACGCCTTCGACTGTTCGCCCCTGGAGCACAGCTCTGCCGTTGCACCGCCTTTCCCCGCATTGTGTCCAGCTGTCGATTCTGCTCCAAATTCCTTCCGTAGTTTCCTGCTGTCATGCATTCTCCTGCTTCGCCCGAGCCTGGGCACTTGTCCTGCCTTCAGGCGCCATCATTCGGGTTTCCTCAACACAGTACACAGCCTAGGGCTTCCGTCTGTAGCACAACAGCGGTATCCCCCAAATTTCTTTCACTGGTCCCCTCTTCGTCACATAGGTGGTTTCATGACAACGGTATACCAGTCAATTTCAGATTTGGAGCGTTCCAACTAGCCTCCAGACAATATGTAGGTAGATTCGGCCGCAGTGATCTGGACATACATCTTCACCCATCTTCCCCTACAGATGAACACACAATAAAAGCCGTGGCTTCCCACCCAGTTAGATCCGTCTTTTTTTTCGACAACGCCAAAGAACGCCCTGCCTATGCACTCCCCTCGCCGGTTCCCCGGCGTCTCCTCCTATCCCACTTTCCCCCCTTCATCTCTCTCAACTCGAATCATCTACTGGCCCTGGAGAGCGAGCTTATCCTCTGTGCTTGGGTTAGCGGCTGGCCGAAACTGGCTGATGAGGTCGATTACTCACTCTGCTGGGTGATGAGAAGGCCGTAGCGCTTCTTGATGGTGACGCGGTGCCTGCGGATTCCCTGTCAGCCATCTGCCCGTTTACACTCCCACATGAACGCCTCCCGCTTCTCCTCCCGATTCTCCTCCCGATTCCAACACCCCCGGGTGCCCTTCTACCCCCGAGCTTCCAGCTCTTCCTCCAACAGACCTAGGGGATCCATGGCCGCAAAACACCAAAATTCCCAGACCACCCAAATAGATGTGCGTCCCTACCTCGAGTACTTGTCGTCCGGGGAGAACCGAGCCGGATGCGCAGACTTGGAAACCTCGCCGTTTACCACCTTCTTCAGCGTGTAGACGCGCTTGCCCGAGGCGTCGAGAGTGTACATGAGATGCATCCTGCCGTCCACGGTTAGCCTCTTTTTCACGTCTTTGCGCTCGACAACTCCAGCGCTGCTGCCTCAAGGGGCCGGGAAGTAGCGAATGCGGACGCGAACGTACGTGGCGACTGGGTATATAAAGATTTTAAGGTGACGAGGGAAGGTGTGAAGTGGGTCGTTGCTCGTGGCTCGTCGTCGTCGTCGTCGTGCTTGCACTTTTTCAAAATCACGGAAGCCAACTTTTTCGGATGGGAACGAACTCTTGGCGTCTGATCCCTGCCAAACCGAAGCGCTAACGCTGGCGGGACCGAAGAACCGCAACTCTTGGCATGTTTGTCCCCTTTGCATCCCGACCAGGTACCTCGAAGCTCCACATCAGCATCAATCCATCGGAGAGTCCGCTGTCAGGCTCCGCAGCTTCAAGAGTCCCTTCTTCCCAGAATTCCGCATTGCACAAGACAGCTGACCGGAGCGGTGCCATTCCCATAATGGAGCTCTTCAACCTCCTCCTTTTCGCCCTCGGCTTCCTCGCATTCGGCGCAAACGCCCAGTTCGGCTTCTTCGACAACATGTTTGGTGGTGGAGGTCAACAACAGCAACAGCACCACCACCACCAGCAACAGCAGAATGTCAGGAGCGATAGCTCGTGGTACCAGGCGCAGTATGAGAATGGTATGTTTCTGTTCGTTTGCTTCCGGGTATTTACCTGAAGGGCGAATCCTGGATCGCTATGAGGTGTGCTGGGTTGGAGTCGCTGCGAATGGGTGGAATATGACAAGTTCCGAGTTCTTCAATCGCTAACAGATATACGTTAGCACCGTGCTCCAACTACCTCTGCCCCGGCACCCTCTCCTGCGTGCACTTCCCGCATCACTGCCCCTGCGCTTGGGACCAAGTGGAAGATAAAGTCGAGCTGGGCGACGGCATCGCCGTGTGTGCCTCCAAGGGCGGTTACAAGGAGGGGGAGACGGCGAGGAAGATCGAGTTGGCGAGGAAGGGCTTGTTGTGAACTGTTGAAAAGGGAGATGGAAGCGGAGGGTGGGGTTTTAACGACATGATGCCATCAAGAGCGAGGCGTTTGTGGAGTCTTCTTTGCCAGATGTTTGCGTACATAGATTTGGATATCAATACCGTCATAAGCCATAAGCCCTGCACACCGCTGTACCCGCCCGTCCATCCTGACCCCAAGATTCCGTGCCGTAGATCCAGAACACCATCTTAAGCACGCGTCGATCCCCCGAGCTCCCCAGCATACACCCCGACAGACGTTTCAAGTCTTTGTCACAAATCGATACCGGTAAAGCTGCTTCTCCCCGGCTGTCTCCTCCGCAACGCCGCACTCCTGTCTCCCCCACTCCCGCATCAACACTTTGCCCATCAGCTCCTTCTCGCCCTTCAGCTTGCCTACACCTTCCGCCCACTGGTCATCCCGCTTGCCGACGATCACCTTGGACCGCTCCTTAAGCATCTTAGACAGCATTGCGGCGAGCCGCTCGTCCATCTCTCGGTTGATGGCTTCGAAGTCGGCGCGCTGGCTTTCGGCCTCCTTGCGGAGCTTCTCGATGGTTACGGTCAGGTTGTGGTTCTCTGTGCGGAGGGAGTCGAGCTCCGAGTGCACAGCGGCAGTGGTCTGGGCCTTCTTGCGGAGAGCCGTGGATTCCGATTTGAGGGCCTTGATGTCCGACGCTTGTTTCTTGACTAGCGTGCGCAGGTGGGAGATCTCGACGTCCTTGCCGTCATGATGGGCGGACAGAACGGAAGTCTCGCCTTCGGAGTCACTGTCTTCTGCGGGTTTGGCCTCGAGTTCCTTCCTAAGCTTGTCCAATTGCCCGTTAGCTCTCTTGAGATCTTTGACGAGCCTCCTCTTTTCACTGCGCTCAGCCTCCAACATGGCGCCCACTTTGCGGACCGCATCTTCGGCCTTCGATCGCACATCGTCCATCCGCGCCTCGTGGTCCTCTACTAGGCCGTCATGCTCAGACTGCAGGTCTTTCAGTCGCGACTCGGCTTCCACCTTCACCTCCTTCATCCTGTTCAGCTTTCTCTCAACGTCGCCAACCCTTCTGTCTGCCTCTTTCCGTGCATCGCCCAACCGCTCGTCGGCAGCCTCCAGGTCGTTTTCGAGCTGTTCCACATCAGCCTGCACTTTCGACCGCTCACGATGAGCATCCGCGAGCTGCTGGCGCAGCGCAGATATGGTGGCCTCGAGACCTTCAATTCGGCCATCTGCTGCAGCTAACCGCTGCTCTAACAAGGCCTCATTTGCGGCATCTCGGTGACTTTGTGGAGCAGGCCGTTGGGTCAGTTCGGCCTGAGCCTCTTTCCGAGCGTTCTCGGCATCTCTGGTCGCCTTTTCCAGCGCAAACTGGAGGCCCTCTGCCCTGGTCTGAAGCGCGGAAAGCTTGTCCTCCAAGTCCTCTCGTTCCTTGGCGAAGTCCTGCTCAAGACTGTGCCGGCCCACCACATAAGCGCCTTGCGCGCTATCTACTTTCTGGTCTTTCTCTTTCGTCTGCCGGATCTCGTCCAACTCGGAACGCAATCGATGAAGCAATTCATCTCTTTGTTCGATTTCGTGCGCCATGGTTTTCCTATTTTCTTCGGACGCTCTCAATTGCCTGTCGAACTCCTCCCTTTGGCTCTGTAGCTTCGACAGGTTCTGGATTCGCAGCTCGTCTCCCAACTCCTGCATTCTGCCCTCTAGTTCCTGTTCCTTTTGCTTGACCAGCGCTGCAGCGTCAAGGTTCCCAGATTGTTGTTCGTGCCTCCATTTCGTATCTTCACTCCTCAATGCGGCAATCTCCTCTTTCTTCTGGAAATTCTCCGTGCGCGCAGCATCCAGCTCGGACCGTGTATAAGCAAGAATGGTCTCGAGTTCGGTGATGCGGGTCCGCGATGTGAGCTCCTGCTGCTCCAAACGCGCTTGCAGGTCCGCCATTTGATCTTGCAGCACGCCATAGTCTGGGATATCCACTTGAGACGCAGGTTTGGGAATATGATGAATAACGGTTTCCTGCGTGGGTTTGCGGGGGGTCTCATAGTCTTCGACGGTGGCCTGTAGAGAGCGCGCTTTTGAACCTGCAGGCGTCGGGACTTGCAGCAAATTGCCCTTCATGATTCTCAAAGGTGTCGAAGTGATGGCTCCGGGCAGGTCGGTGTCAGGTAATGCGCTCAGGTAGCTCATTACCTTCTCATCGTTCTCCATTGACACTACTGAAGGCCCTTCCTCCGGGTTTTCTGGCCCCCCATCCTTCACGCGCAAGGTGGGCGACGCTGATCCCCCTTGCGACGCTCCGCGCTCGCCTGTTGTATCCTCCAGAACAGCTCGGTCGCCTTCTTCAGTCGCGTCTTGCATGTTGGTGTGTTGCGTTGCGTCTCCACGCACCTGTTCGACGCGCGTATGCGCCTCTTTGCGCGACTTGATGTGCGATATGGGCAGATCGGCCGTCATCCAATATGTCATGTTCATCGTGAAATCTTCTGGTCCGCCAATGTCGCTCGTATCCACCACATCGACTTTCGGCGCATGCTCTTCTTCCATTCCGCTTGAATCGAACGTCGAGTTGAGCCCTAGCGCGTCCAGATCGACTTCATATTGTGAACCTTCTTCGGAGGTGGGGTGGTGGAGTGGGCTACGCTGCGACGATCGGTACCGCGTTGGGCTCGCGGTGTATGAGGAGTGTGAGTGCGGCATGTCGCATAGTACTGGCAGTCAACTGTGGGAAATGCGCCGTTATGGTGAAATGGGGTAATAATTGTTCGCGTCGCACGCGTGGTTGTTTGTTGTGGGTCATGATGTTGCTATGGGGGCGCTGCTGATGTAAACAGTCTTGGCGAGATGCCGTCACCGAGGGGAGTGAAAGTCTGAAGCAACATTCTAGTATCATGAAATCATCCTCCAAACACCCATTTCAATCTCACCGTAGTATTAATACATTCATTGGCTACTTATCAGAAAGGCAGGTCCTTCTCCTGTGCCTTTGGACGCTGTATCTTCCTGATCTCAATTTCCGCCAAAGCATGAAGAGACGAAAATGTCGCAGTTAGTACATTGCGATACGGTCATCGCATGACCAAGGATGCTCTATTATCTTCAGCATCCAATATCTCCCAGTCAGCATCCCCTCCCAAGCCCCTCTTTTGTATCCAGGGCTTCCAGCCCGGCTCCTCTCCTCCCGCGAAAGCGTCATCTTCCCAGGCGTTGTTCCAGTGCATAATGTCTTTAGCCAGGAACTTCTTGGTTGGTCCCGGCACATCCTGGATTCCTTCATGTCTTGCCTCTTCCCTCAGCTGACCGAGTATAGTACAAAGCAGGTTATAGTCATCTACGGGACCTCTGTTGGAGCCTCCATGGACGCCCTTGCGGAAGACGAGGTTCTCAGTCTTCCCCTTGCCGTAGATGTCCACATATTCCTTCATGAGGAGACAGGTCTCGTCGATTTGCTGGATAGTCGCATCCCTTCCCATTGCTACTAGGATGCCTTTCTCTTCCGACTCGGCAATATCCAGCAGCACCTCCTCAAATGTCGATTTGATGGCGAGACTGTTCTGGTACAACTTGTTCCCCTCGCCCTTTGCGAGAAATCCCCAGCTTCCCACGGTGCTGACGACTTTTCTCTGGAGTCGGCGTTGGAAGTAGAAGAAGTAGTGACAGAGTACTGCTACGTCGTCTGTATCGAAGACTCGTTCCTCGATCCAGGAGCCCCCATACAATACGTTGGCTTCCAGCTTACGGATACGTCTCCGAAGGCTGACATCCGGCTTCCAGAAGGGGAACAGGCGAAATATGCGGCGCTGAAGGCCTCTGAAATGCGTCTTGGATACCACGATAGAGTCATCTTGCCGCTTGGCCAAGGGATACCGGCCCGGAACTGGAGCGTTCCGATTATCGAGGAATTCGGCCTTGAAGTGATCTGGGGCGTCTATTCGTGCTTTCGAGAACATCCATTGAGGAATGTGGAGGCATCGGTCGTCTGTTTTGTGCCTTCGCACCCGCATCAAAAGCCCTACAAGGTCGCGCTGACCGGAAGCCACATGTATCTTCTGCCCCATATGTGCTGCCGCTTGCTGTAGCTTTTCGCCCAACCTTTCGATCTCACCAACTGGAGCAATGGATTGGTGCAACGCCTGGCTCGTATCTAGCCACATGCAGCTGGTAGCAAGCACTGTACCGAGCTCTTTCACCAACCGCACTGCATCCTCCAGGCTACCATGTTCCCGGATGGCGGAGACCACAATGGCGGCTGCTTGTTCGAGATCGAAGCGTGTGCGGGTCCGCATGAAATTTTTCAAGTCATCCTTGGATACCTTGCTCGAACAGGCGGCCAGGTTGGCAGTGAATCGTCGCAACTTCATAGGGTCCACTGGTATCTCAGTGCATCTTCCGCGTGCTCCAATAGCCTCAGCAGCTTGTTCGACGACGATTTGAGGGGGTTGGTAGTCTCTCAAATCTTTCGGAGGGCCCACGATTATGGCATCGTCAAGAGCGTATGACAACCAAGGGCTTATACAGGAAGATCCTTTCTCTGTGCCCTCTTCATTGTCAACTGCCAGCCGGTCCGCCTCCGGAGGAAATTCACGTCGTGTTGGAGCGCCGCTCATCCACACCATCCCCTGTATGGTTTGAAGGGTGTATGGGAGGTTTACCGCCATAGTCGCAGGAGGGCCAAGAACTTTTGGTCTGGGTTGTATTGACCGTATGCTGGAGTCTTCACGAGAGAGGACACTGCTAATGAAATTAGCAGGTTGTCGAGGGCCCTTTGTTTTCGTTGCAAGGGAGAAAGCTTATAGGTCCACCCGACAGCACGCCCCAATGGATGAGTCACTCTCAGAAGGGCGTTTCACGCTCAACTTAACCCCAAACAACACAAATGTGTTGTAGGTGAGGGGCGCGAACCTAAGGGCGCACATAACATTGACCGAGCCACGACCAGGCAGCCACTTCAGCCCTTACTCGTCGCCAAAAATCCCATTTTGGTCTACACTCAGATCCCATCTAGGCTTCACTTTCTCGTTTCTTATTGCCCCTTCCGAGGTCGTTCGTTGATTTCCTATGGTGCACAGCCACACAGACCTTTCTGTGCCGCGTTGTTTTCTCTCCCCTTCACCTGCAAGTCACGTGAACTAATGGATGCCTCAGGTGCCTAACGCCTTGGCTGTGTCCACCGTCGCAGGCAGTATCCTCTTTTTTTTAATTTACTGGCATGAAAATCCTTAACGCCACAGCAAAGGAAGGGCTTGTACAAGAAAAGGGCACAAGGGAGACAATAATATCCGTGCATCGAAAAGATGAAGACATCAAGGATTTGGTTCTACGAAAGAACATCCACTTGGACCCAGAGTGGTCACTCAAAAAGGATGTCATGCTGAAACATGGCACGACGCTAAGTTGACAATGAGTCTCTCGGATTTCGAGTTGTATAAGATGTGATCTCAGCAGTTCGACCAGGTGTCCGCTCATATCTGGCACTACGCGGATCCTCCCAACGACCTCCGCACCTTCGAAAGCCGTTGTCCAGGAATTCCAGTTCCATTCAAACCGCAGCCAGGATGTCCCTCACACGTCGATATCGTATGTATATATCTGATCTTTCCCTTCTCCACTCTAAACAAGTGGGAGTCAGGCGTCGGCTCCTTACTCGCACGATCTAGGCCAGGGAACCCGACGTAGATATTGACAGCGCCCATCTCTACATCGACAACGTAGCGGCGGTCCGTAACCTTGATGGTACTTGGTAATCCAAGGTTGCACGTATTGTTTCCCGTGAGTCTGGAGTCAGTGTACGCCCCGCCTTCCAGCCTTGCACACGGTGTCCCGTAGGGGACTGTAACGTTCGCATTCGCGAATCTATCGAAGTAGGCATCACCGGCCGCTTTGATGACAGCAGGGTCGTCGTGTTCTGTCTGCGGGATTGGATCCCATTTTTCGAGCGAGTTGTAGTACACATATCCCGTCGCGTTGAACAACCAGTCTCCGGCATCCGTCACCAAGCTTTCGATTCTGGTAATCTTCGCTCCATCTGTCTCCATCCGGGTGCCTATCACGTATGGATGGGAAGGATCTGTGACTATGATCTCTGTGAACGTGGTGCAGCGCGCTGGGTCGTGAAAGCTCCGGGTATGCGCCAGTTTGAGGGGTTTGGAAAGTATGCCAACACGGATATCCACTGTTTTGAACTGTTCAGTGTATGTGGTATTTTGTGTGAGGCCAGTCATGGCCGTGTAGAGGCCTTTGGATTGGGCATCGACATATTGTGAAGTTGTATTGCGTAGGAAGGGGTAGCCGCAATCTGCGAATGTTGTTGCGGCTAGGGCAGCAACAATGAGGATTGAGCTCGTCATTATGGACAGTCTTCAGAGGTGGATGGACGAAGCTCAGAGATGTGAGGAGATGGATTGCAATTCCTCTACAGCAGCGTACCGGACTCTTTCTATGCGTTCGCCGTATCATTCAAGCCCTGGGTCCATATATATGTCGATCTCTTCCATCCCTGCTAGCAATATCGCTCTCATTCTTTCTCCAACGGCAAGCAATCATTCACATCCTGTTTCTGAAGGATACTTCTCCGCATGTTCCGGCAGCCTTGGAATGCATCAATTATGCACAGAGAGCTTGCATCGGAATTGGAGAAAACTATGTTTTGCAGATTAATTATATATGTGTGGGGCCGGCTTTTGGACGTATCTGCAGGTACCCTGGATTTACCCCACACTTGGTCAGCGTAGCGGACTCGGTGAATTGATAGCGAGCGGCAGATCTCTATGGCGTAGCGTGTAGAGGAAAGAACGAGAATAGTGGACATATTAAACATGGTCAGAAATACCCATTACTACATTTGTAAGTATATCCAGGTTTACCAACTACCGACCACTTCCCTGCGCTATCGTTGCATGGTACGCCTTGACAGAGTAAATCGCCTGAATGATGCTGCAGGGAACCGTCACAACTGTCAGAACAGCAACCATCACGGTGACCCAGAAAGCAGCCCAATCCATTAGATTCCTCCGATCAGTGGCAAGTTGCTTCCAGGTCCTAGGAGGACTATTGAACGAGCGGACCAAAGTCTCGAGCTCTTCTCTCCAGTATACGTACTGAGCGAGGTCAGTCACACGTTTGGATTTGCAGTTGCCGAGTTGGTAGAACGATAAATGCCCATGTCGAGTTAGCAGTTGCTTCGTCGCAGGATCGCCGAAGGGAAAGAGGATATTTAGAGTGTCGAGAGCCTCTTCCAGGACATCTTTTGGTATGGGACAAGGCTCGCTGGATCTCAACTGGTTTCGCAAGTACACCTTGTGCTTGTATATGGTCAGGGTCTTGCCTTTGGGGTCTATTACCAAGTGATCTGTAAGGTATTCTGTCCATTGAAGAGTCATGCCGCAGACATTGACGAGATATGCCGCAGTGAGGTCGTCGCCGATATGCAATGTCGCACTAAGCTCATTCGTCTGTTGAGGTCTCGGCCACCTCCTCCGAATGAGTGCTTCCAGGGAAATATTGTCAGGCCAGTCCAGCGGCGTCTCAAGCGGGTACACTCCCCCAACAGCCAGCGATTGCGAGTTGACATGGATGTTGAGCCACAACCTCACGCCAAATTCCAGTGATCGTTGGATACAGCTCCTGTCAACATTCAAGAACGTCTTAGAACACTCTATAATTAGACTCGAAAGCGGTACCGTGGTGGCAGACTTGACAGTCCGTACAAGGCTCGTTATGGCATCAGTTGTGTCGAGAGTGATCCGGCCTTTATGGTCGTCAATGCGGTAGACCTCGCTTTTAAGGTGGTCGAGGAAAGCCGACACCGCCTGTTCCTCGTCGAAGTCAGATGCATGGATTCTGATGGGCCAGAAGTCTCTCGCAAGGGCCGAACGATGCTCCCTTCCCTCTAAATATGCGCTTCGGAAGATCGACATGCTGGAAAAGATGTTATGGCCGTCTGAGTGATAAGGCATTAATCGAGTTTCCTACCTGGCCGTTTATTTATCTATATAAACTTCAATCGTCAAATTCTGCCCTACTCTCTGCCTTGGCCTTGGTTCAGAAACGCGGTCGCTCAGCCGTACGGTGCAGCCTACCACATCCACGATATGCAGCCACACCGGATTCCTTCTTGGGGCCAAGACCAAAAATTCATTCACATGCCCTTCAGCCTCCATACACATTTCAAAAGGCTGAAGAAGCGGTTCATGCCCGCAACACTCCCCTCCAGCATGTCGTTGACAATAGAAGCCACTCGTCAAGCGGTCGCCGCAGAAGAAGAAGCCGGTGCTACTTCGAAGAGTACACTCCCTCCATTTAAAGCGGACTATAACCCACATATTCCCCATGAAAAAAGAATCGGGGATATAACAAAATCACGGGCCCACCAACTCAACATGCCAAACGCCGTATCGTCCCTAGACAGTTATGAACCCTCAACTATGTACCACAACGAGACCATAGGGATAGGTACCGGCGCGGCACGCGAAACGGAGAGATCACGCTGGCTATCTGTGGCTAGAAATGGAGCCATTCATATCAAAGCGCCCTGGGATTTCTGGAGGCTTCCTGCGAGAGCCTTTAGTTGGGGATCCAACGTCTTGTCATCGCTGTCCCCTTCTATTTCATCCAACTTGCCCGAGTCGCTCACCAGGCCTACAGAGGAGGAAGTCCCCGAGACCGACATCAATATTGTCTCTCACCAACCCCGCCGTGAAAATTCGCAGTTTAGGGCATCAGTACAGTCCAACGATGTATTCAAGTCCCCTCCTATGTCAAATCTCTCACATATGGGTGGTGACAAGGCCGGAGTGCTGGTTCTTCCAATTTCCTCTTCCAAGGTCAATCGATACCGCAGCGATCGTGACCGTTACCACTCGAGCGACTTGAATATCTATATTGGCAATCCAAGATACATTTTCGCTCCCGAATCCGTGGAAAGAGAATGGATCAATATCGTCCGACGCGAGCTGCTTGCTGATCTTCGGAAAGTAATCGCATCCCTGCCGCCGTCGATACCAAAGCACGAAACCATGATCGAACCTGACCTTCGCATGGCTGGAGAGGCAACCCAGGAAAGCACGACAGTCACGCTCCGGCCAACGGTATGGATCAGTTGTGGTGGTAAAAAATGTAAAAGGGCAGTTTCCCAAGCCGTCAAAGATCTGAAATACGTCCACAGCTTCAGCCAGGGTCCAGTGCAGGTGCACCTTAGGGCACCGATGCTGGCAGCCTTTTCCAAGAGCCATGGCATCCCTAGAAACCCTTCTATAAACTCGCCAACCTTTCCAGGACTTAGTGATCTTCAGGTTGAATCATATCCCCCTGCTGGATCTCCCGATCACTTGCGCATCGGCTCCGAAGTTCACTTCAGAGGTGGAAACAAAGGAAGAGTTGAGCATAGAATCTCTACTCTGGGCGGTTTCATCGTTGTTGATGGCATTGAATACGGCTTGACAGCTGCTCATGCTGCCGTTGAATTGGCTACCGGGTACAGCTCCAATGACTCAAGCTCTTCTGGCTCCGGCTTGGAACTGGAACCCTGGTCAGCCAGGCGCAGAAAGAGAGCACCTCATATGGGCGGCAGCGGAGAGGTATATCATGAGTCTTCGTCTGACGTTGAAGAGGCATCACATCGCTCCTCTTCTGAAGATGAAGGAGAGGATGAAAGAATCTCGTCGGGGAATCTAACGCTAGGGTGCGTGGACTGTGAGGAGAGTAAGGACTTTGCTGAAAAGTATGGTCGTCCTTTCGGCATTAACCAGAAAGTTAAACTTCTCGGCTACGCAGGTAACGTAGCCGGACCTGGGATCAACACTCTGGGAGTAATGACTCTCTCCGAGGGTAGCGACTTCGCACTCTTGGAACCCACCTCAACCCATGAGCTGGACCCACATCACATTAACACGTACGCGGTAACGCAGCAAGAAGTCATACCCGTGGACGCCATCTCAATGTCCGGAGAGGAAGGACCAGTCCTGATACTGTGTTCAGATACGGACGTTAGAACAGGATATCTTCTGCGAGGAGATAGCACCTTCATGGAGGGAGTATCCATCTTCCACACAAGGAGGTTGCAGACTGAAGGACCACTTGGTGAGTTGGCTACCCCTTTTAGAATCGTCAGGATCGGTTCTGAACATCATAGAATCCGGCCTATCGGGTGCCTGGGTCGTCCGTGGCTCCGATCTTCTTGGATTCATCATAGCGGTATATCCTAACGAGCCCTACGCCCACATGATACCTATGTCGAAGGTAGTCCAAGATATCAAGATTGCACTCTTCGATGGCCGACGGTTACCCAAGATAGAGCTTCCACAAATTAAGGTCCCTGATTCCGTTCTCCACGCGTCGACGATCTCTCCAAACAGCAGGAGACAGCTGGGAGCCACCCAGTTGAACAACTACGCATATGACCAGAAGCTGCTCAAGGTACTTAAGCATGTGTACGAACTAAAGGACCATTTGATCGAACTGGAAAAATCGGAGAGGGCTGTTTTGAAACAGCTTGAACAGCTTGGACAGCCTGGACAGTGGAGAAGCATAGATGAAGTGACAGGAATGGACTACCCTAAGAACTCCAAGCTACAGGCACTACGGTCTCGGGACTCAAGAAAAGTGAACGTTTACATGGTATTTGTTCATTATTTTGTAGGGCACATGATCTTAACATGCCTACATCTATATCTCTATGTCCATGTAAGTGAAAAAGGCAGCATGTGTGCATCGATCCTCCCGGCTGACAATGTCATAGGTGGGGGATACGTACATTTCAAACCCTACTGAGCCACCCACTTTGCGGGGTAGCATCTTCATTGCGATGTTGGCCTTGATTAGCGTTATGGTGGCCTCTCTGTGGGTTTCCGCGTCCATCGGAATTGAGTGTCGGAAACTGGAACATGGTGTACGTCTACCTTCAAAGACCATTCATGGCTTATCTTCTTTTAATCCGCTACTTCTCTTATCTTCAACAAACTGACGTCGTCATCTAGTGCGAAATGATCTTTTGGTTTGGAGTGCCCCGTGGCCGTCTGCACAATGCGCATTTGCGGCTCACGGAAACAGAAACCTCGCTCAAATTCACCGATGAGTCCTTCCCCGACTACCACACCACTTAATCTGCGATCTCCTGCTCTGGAAGCCTTTGTATTGGAGATACTGTAGCGACACAGGAGACCCCGGGAGAAATCGCCGAATCCCTCGTGTCAGAAGGTCATAAGGCCAGCCTGTTTTCGGGGAAGTCAACAAATAGGTGTTTGGAGTAATGAGGCTGGCTACTGTCAATATCCAACTTGATAAGATTGTATGATTATTGCGGATATGTCACAATAGAGCGTCCCGTGCGAACTGTCTACCTTGTAATGTCGTCTACCAGTGTTCTGGTTGGAAAGGTGGTTTGAGAGGTTGCGATTTTGTTTAAGGATATCAATGTCAAATACCAAAAGGCTATACCGTCTAGATCTGTAAACCGTTCTGGGTCGTCGAACTTTCTCCTACACAGTTGGTAAGAAAAACGCACTTCTGCACCACTTGCGCAAACTTGCTCCCAATAAACTTGCTCCCAATGTAGTCAATCATTGATTTGTAGAACAGGGCCGAATTTGTAGCATGTAATGTCCGATTGGGAATCGTACCTAGGTAGCTGCTGTGCGTATCGTTCCTTGCCGGCGAGTGTCAAGGCAGACATCATATGTCCCTTCTGATGAGATCGCTAGGAAGTAGAAGACAACCGGCAATAGCACCCATGGACAATTAGATATGAATAGCAGCTGCTTCGTCGCTCTCGTATTCCGACTGCACCAACGTGATGACAGGACACGCTCTCACGCGGAATGATAACCCTAACCAAGAACTGAGTAAATCTATACGCCGACGCAATAACTAGTCTAACTCCACAAAAGGATGCATGCTAAGAAACCACCACTAGCTAAGAGTGTGGAAACACGGTGCACTGTGATTATACATTTCACGGCTCCCAAAGGAGCCCATAGCCAGCACGAGCTCACATATACACAGGGGAAAAATCTTCTTCGACTTCATCTTCTTGTCTATTCGCCTTCCTTCAAGATTCCTTTGCATCTTCGCATACTCTCACTCCACCCCTCACATTTAAAACATCAGCGCAACACCAAACACGACACTCGCGCCAATCATGGCCAGAAACCTCAACGGCACCTCAACAGCCACACCCGCGCTACCGTTATTGCCACCCTGGCTCTGTCCATCAGGCACACGGGTAGGGCCGCCCTCACCAGGCTTAGCATCACTCTTGCTAGGCTCGCCAGCAAAGTGGGATCCAGGGCCATCAAGACCAACACCAGCGCCAGCACCCTTCTGCATGAAGTCCTTGGCCTTGACGGGGATAGCGGGGAGCACGGTGGAGGAAACCTCCCACTCGTCGTCCTTGGGCGGGCACTTGGAGGGAGTGCCGGTTTTCTTGTATCCGCCGTCTCCGCGGGGATTGGCAGTCTTGGAATAGGCCTTCATGAGGCGGTCGAAGTCCTCATTGGGGGTGATATTCCCGCTGCTGTCGACTTCGACGAGACCGTAGCCGTTGGGCTCGACGGTGTATTCGTAGACGAGGCCGCCGGAGTAGACGCTGGTCATGTTTGTGGAGTAGAGGGCGGCGATCTCATTCCAGTCGCGGCGGTTTGTGATGCAGCCGAATTCGGAGAGGAAGATGGGCACGGGGTAGTCCTTGTAGAGCTGAACCTTCTTGTCCCAACCGGAGGTCTTGAAGTCGGAGGGATCACACCAGGAGTAATCGTTGAAGGCGAAGAAGTCGGCGCGTTCGGCGTCCTCGCCACAGTCGAAGAAAAGGGCTTGCTGGCGGATGTTTTCGGCGACGTCAGCTGCGGAGTAACCGACGGGGATCTTGCGGGAGTGGCGGTTGCTGATATAGGTCTTCATGTCGCGAGTTACGGCCTTGATGTAGGTGGCAGCGCCAGTGTTGTTCTTGGCATTGATAACCTCGTTTCCAGAGAAGAAGAGAAGGAGATTGTTGTAGTCAGCGAATGCGTCAATGGTAGCGAAGACGTTCTGGAGGTAGACATCGTTGTAGGAGCGGTGGAGAGTGTCTATGGTTTCGCGGTTGAGCGAGTATTCAGGGGTGTTGGCATCCAGTGCAAGGTAGATGCCAGCGTCGTCCAGCATCTTCATGCCCTCGTCGTGGTTTTTGGAGTTATCGACTGTGTACACACGGATTGTGTTGATACCAAGCTTCTTGAAGTTTGCAACATCGCGTTTCAGACCTTCGATGTCGAGAAGGGGATCTTTGGCATCGGCAGCACCACCTATATAACTGTCAGTCATTCTTCTGCACTGGTAATTACCCAAACGGAATCCTTAATACCGGGCTGGTATGCTACGCCGCGGACATAGAACCGCTCATTGTTCGCAAAGAAAGCATTTCCTCGAACTTCAACGGGTGGGAGCTTGCCCTTCGATTGTCTGGGCAGGACATTGGCGAATGCTGGAACGATGAATGCCCCAAGCAGGGACAAGGTAGCGAAAGTTTTCATGGCAGCGACAGTAAGAAGAAAAAAAGGTGAATTAATAGACAGTACTGAAAAGGTTCAAAGGACTGGTATCAAAGAGCGACTGGAAGGATGAGTAGAAGAAAAGGCGTCAACGACGACAAGGCATTGGGGGAGTGGGTAAAACAGGATCTGGGGGATTGATATCTGAGAGAAAGGAGTGGTACTAATTCTCTCGGCGCCACCGGTTCACCCTCATGTGGAACATCTCAAGAAAATGCCAACCCCGCGAATCTGTCTGGGTACGGTCCGATGGCCAAGGGAGTGGAGCATTGGCGGCTCTCAGCGGCATGCCGCGACAGTGAAGCCAAGCTGCCCAGAGCCGAGTGGTGATTGTGAGAGGCGGGAGACATCCTCCGCCTAGCCTTGGTCAGGGGCAGCAACTCCAAAGAAATCAAAATGATAGGGGGCCTGGGTCTCCAGAAGAGCGCACTGAACGCGCGGGCAACCTTCCGCCAGTCGACACAGCCTCGATCTTAGCAATTCCGTTGGATTCGCAAATCTTCCTATCCCATACCCGCTCTCGCGTTTGGCCAATTCCGAAGATTTCGCCAAGACCACAGCGGAACCTACGACTTTGCCGTCTCCCCCTGAAACCCACTCCATAGCTTTCTGGTTGCGACCAAGGGAGTTCCGAAGGCGTCAATCTCAGACAAGGAGGTTGGAGCGACCTGTCTCCGGATCAGGTGAAACAAGATGCCTCACGGGCGGCGGACAGTCCATGGGCTTCCAAGTTCAGGGACAGAACATGATGCCCCTGTACGGGAGTGGCGGACTCTGGTGAAAAGCAGGCTGGCAGCAAGAACAATTCGATGAAACCAGTGGGACCTGTTGTGTTAATGACGAGCGCCGCGCCTTGGGATGGCTGCTTTTTATGAATGTGTCCAAGAATACCGTGCATACACAATAAAACGTCTGGGGGGCCTGATAAACAACAGTAGAGCTCCTGTTGAGATTTGCGTTTGCTGTGGGGCTATTCGACGGTCCCAGAACAGCACCAGAATCTGCTGGCCGGTGGCGGGTCACGGTCAAGCACGACATGAATTGGTGGTTGGCAAGGCGTCGCGCGATCGAAGACGTTGTTCCAAGGTTTTGGCGATATTGAGCTAGCCTTAATGGGACGACCAAGCACGTGAATGCGCGTCATTACTGGAGGAGGACAACTGGATGTACCTACCAATCAAAACACCAAAGACGATGTCTCGATATTTGATTGCATCATTATACGACTATACACTCCATGACTCCTCAATCCTAAAAGCCCACCACGACTCCAGCGCTTCCCCAGGTTATCCTCCCAGAACCCGACCAGACTTCGTATCACAATTTCAAAGCCTCGATGAATCCCTCAAAGGAACCTCTTCCCACGCTTCCTTCATCCCAGCATTCCTGACCCAGTGCGGATCTCCAGCCTCTACGGAGTCAATCACCATATGCCCCAGCAAGCTCCACATATCGCCCTTGATCACAAATCCATCTTCCCCTTCCCACTCTTTACATTCCTTCTCGCCGTTCGCTAGGGCTCTGATGAATTTCGTAACATGGCCGTCATCCGGGAATTTCCTCGCTCGTTCGAAGACGTCGTCCCAGGAAGCATCCGCGCCGTGACTAGGTTTATAGTTCGTGATTTCGTCAAGGAGTAGCTTTGCACAGCCGCGGGAGGCGTATAGCGCCAGGTCCCCGCGGACTTTCCATTCGAGGAGACGAATTTTATTGGGCGTACAAAGCCAGGTTTGCTTGAGGAAGGACGAAAAGAAGATGCTGGAGTTGATGCAGTGCATGTGGAAGAAGTCAAACTTGACCTGGTGGGGAGGGTTTTGTGCTGCGCCAGTGAAGTACGCTGTGTTTCGTGAATATCTATAACTTCAAGATCCCGAGGCGTGGGAATCCACTTACCAGCAGCGTTGATCATCTCAGCAGTCTTCTTCTCCAGTTCACTCTCGGAAACGCGATACTGGCTTGCATACTTTGTCATCTGCGCCGGGGCCCGCTTCAAGATCCCGTCTCGGATCTTGTTCCCATCGTTGTAATGTGCGGCAGCGCTCAGCTCCTTATCAGCTCTGATCTCCTCCAACAGCTGGACAACGGTCTTCTCAGAACCCGCATCTGAGGCCTTTGCTTCTTTCTCTGCCCCATGGAACAGGGGAGCAATCCAGTCGGTGTGGACAGCAGCCTGTGCAAGAGCTTCCGCAATGATGACGGGTTGCTCGAACTCCACACCGAAACCGAGATGAATAATGGGGTGCAAGAAGCCTGCGAAAAGTCGCACGAGCATATCATCAGCACGCTCATCGCCTTTGAAGACATATTCATTGAGTACAGCCTCCCACCCATTCTTGTCGATTTCCCCCTGGAAGAAGACTACGAAGTCGTTGTAATACTTTTCCTTGCCGAGATACTTGCGATAGTTTGCTGGTTCGTGCATATCGTCTACAACTTCTTTCTCGAGCGGTTCTGGGGGCCGTTGATAGCTTGCATTGTTGTCGTATCCTTTTTGGAGCTCATCAGGCGTAGCTTTCAGAGCGAGGAGAGTCAAGAGGTGGTGAACAATATGATTCTCAGGTATGTGAGTCGAGTGATAGCGTATAGATAAAGAAGTATACTTACATGAAACCCTTCCTGATTGAAAAAGATGTGGAAGTTTTCATGGTTTTTCTGCAACAACTCACTCGCTTTCTCTGCGCTTGCGGTGCTGATTCCAGGAAGAGAGAAAGCAGCCTTCGGATTGGTGGTCAATTGAACCTTGTGTGAGGTGGCCATAGTGCGCGTTTGAGATGCAATGGCAACTCCGTGAGATGGGATTATTCGAGGACACGATTTATGCGAAGTCGTGTATCTCAAAGCATGCAGTCGAGAAGCGGCGAAGGCCTGCCTGTATATAGGCCTCGCCAGCATCGACAACCGATCGACAGGATACGCAATACGAAGGAGCTTATTGTAAAATCTTCAAGTTCTCGAAGCCAGGCAGATGTGTTCGGGTTTCTCAAAGTATCACAAATGTTATTACAAGGTGTCGCACAACGACGAATGACGTCGTGTTTTCGCCTGCAGCCCACCTGGGCACCCCAGATGTCGGAGGTCGGCGTTTCCTTAAAGACGATATTACTAAGACACAGAACGGATTTAGGCATTCAGAACAACTACGAGCCGTCATGTGGTTGTACATAGGAAAGTGGAGGATTTCTAATTGGAAGCTGTAAAGAGGGGGTCCTGAGGCGAGTGACCTGCTTACGCGGGGAGTGGTCGAGAACGTGGACAGATGACAAAGACGCTTCACGTAACCTTAAGGGGAAATATTTTGGAGACTAGAAACTACCTTGTTTCACATTCATTTTCTGGGGTAAAAGTACTCATGCGTCCAGACTCGCCATGTTCAGGTGTCATAGACGGCCGGGTGTTAAGGATTCCTCCACGCAGGTTTCTCACCCACTTCAGCGCGTATCCATATTTCGGTAAAGTCTACGTCCTCATCTCGTTCCAACATGGATCGAAAGCATATCCCATACCCTCCATAAGAATGTCCCTTTCTCTTGCCACGAAACTCCATACTGTCGAAACGAAAACCATGTAAGCCTGCGTTTCTCGCATCCGGCTTGGCAGACAATCGTCTCCACAATGTGGCTACCACTTCTTAGCCTCCATACCTGCTGGAGGCTCTGGCACGATCGTCTTGCTTCCAACTTCGTTCCAATCCGTGCTGAGGACGGTCCCGCTACTCTCCATATAGCTCTTCATCATCGCCCGCTGCTTGTCCGGATCCGCGTCTTTGTATAATTTTTGAAAGAAGTGATGGGCTGGGTCGCCATAGTCCCCGTCGTCTTCGTCGTCTTCGACGTCATTGGCAAGTTTATCCCAATCTTTCGCGCCTTTCTTCGAAGAGCTAGGGTAGACAGGAGCTGTGTCTTTGGGGATTGCAGACGTGAGGACTTCCTTCGGTATGGACGTGCTGGCGTCTTTTGCCACTGAAGCAGGTCGGTCACTCTCAAGCGCTTTCCACTTGCCGGGAACTGCTTTCTTGAGAATTATTTCGACTTTGGTAGGAGTGATGCGATAACTGGAGCCCGATGGATCCACTTCCGCATATAAGGGGTCGAGGGTGAGGTTGTAATCGGAGGACCCGGCCGGGAAAGATATGCTAAGAGACTCTTTCTCGATCTCGACTGTTGCTGTGTCCTTAGGAACCCCCTTCGCGAAGAGAGTGATGGTTACTTTGTCAGGTGTGTCGTAATAGTCGTGCTTGATTTTGTTGGCAGGCGTAGGCATATTGGCTGCTAAGGTAGCCGCGCCGCCACTGCTTGTCGCCTTCGACTCCGCTTTCGTCGCACTCTCTTGTTGTAGGTCTGGTAGCGGAACGTCCGGAATCTCTTTTACTGTCGAAGTAGATGCGATATCGCCAGGTTCTAGCTTGGCCAGTTTTGCTGTAAGCTGCGACTCCACCAGCGGTAGCCGCTTGTCTGGTTTATCCCCGTCCATCTTTTTGAGCAGATCAAGCACGACTTTTGCATCTGCATACTTTTCGAAGACGAAAAGGGCCATGAGGCGCCGATATTGTGACTCTCTGATCAGTTCACGTCTTTGGCGGTTATATGCAAGCACAACAGCAGTCTCCGCATCTGCGAGTGCCTCTTGGTGTCTCGAAGCTCGTTGATAGGCGACAGAACGCTGGATATAGTAGTCCACGGCACGTATATTGTGCTTTATTGCTTCCGTAAATTCCTTGATTGCTGTTTCATAGTCCTTCCGCTCGAGGGCGGCTTTGCCGCGACCATATTGATCCATGTCGAGCTGGACGGCTACGGGTGCAGCTGCAGATGCAAGTGGTCAACACGGAGACTCGTAGAAGAGGACCTGGGGAAGCCCCACCAGATCTGAGAAACGTAAAAGTATAGAGGTCAGTTCGCTGGTGTAATTGTGTGTATAACAGCACCAAAGTTTGTGGCACAGGTCGTAGAAGTCCGTAGAAGCGTAGGTTGAGGTGCGGGTGCGTGTTGCCTGGTCCTAGCTCCAGCGCTTACCACGTTCAGACTAGCTTGCACCTTTTTCCCCTGGGTTCACTCAGCACCTTTCATCGTTCACAGCTATTTTTCCCTTTCACAGACAAGTTCGTCATTCATACCCGCCTGTATACCACCTAGTAAATGACAAGTCTACCTACTAATCTTTGCAGAAAGGTAGAGGGAGGCCCACGCCGATTCGAGCGAGCCAAGCCTGATTGTCAATCCGCGTGGGCCCGGTGAAAAGGACATCACCCATGGGCACAAACAGCACGATTCGACTATCATTCCTGGACCGTTGTTCCAACTAGCTTGAGACCACTGCCGGTACGACCTACTAGAGATTTGTCGTTCAAGTGCGCCCAGATTGATCTCGGTTGTGGTCTCATATCCCTCGGTCTTACCCTCCCTTCGCGCTGCCGAACACTGTTGGGATGTTACTAGACATTTTCATGGTTTTAGAATGAACATTGGGTTCGCAATACCTGCAAATTCTACAAACGAGTATTCAACAGCGTTTTCCGTGTTTCGAACTAGTCCGCATGGCATGCTCGAAAAAGCCATTACCCCCTGGTCCCGTATGGTGCCTGCGCCATCAGACTCTTTCATATGCTGGATGCATGTGCAGGGCCTTTGCGGGTTATTCGTATGTTCTGGCGAAATGGCAACTCGCCCAACCCGGATGTCGGTTCGCTCTGGTGGTTGCGGAGTGGCTACATTCCTCGTTCTCCCTTGCTCGTACGGCTCTCACTCTCCATTTTTCCGAACCACATTCCGGATTTCTTGTTGCAAAATAGAGAAGAATCCATTTCCTATGTTTACTTTCTCATTGCTCCATGTTTGGACAAACGTCGTTGCCGCGAGTGTGCTGCGCCATTCGTTTTTTGAGAGGCCACAAAGGTCGAGCAGCAAAAGAGGAGGAGCATCAAGGGTTTGTATCTACGTGAAAAGAACTAATTAATTTAGATCGACTGACGACGACACTCGGCGCCCTCCAGGACCCTCCAGGACCCCTTCAGGACAACCTGCGACCTCCGCGACGCGCCTCTATGCCAAAGGGATTGATCAACACCAAGATCACCATCGGAAAAGGGACTTCAGTTCTTGCCATAGATTATAGCGGACAGCAATGGCTGAACTGGGTGTGACGGCCTTAGCGGCGATATTGACTGGAATTGGGGTGGCCTGGCTTGGGACCGTCGTTGTGCTGGTCGTTGTTATCATTCGGGCAAACCAAAGGCATAAACGGGACCTGCGGGATCTTGAAGAAAGGGGAGTCGTCCTCGCGCAGTCACAGGTTGGAGAATTGAAACCGGAAAAGATTGCACGACCGCGCGCAGTCCTTCGGCGCAACACCATCCTTCCATTTAACGGAAAGTCCGGATGGGGCGCACTTCGTTCTGTCGAAACTATCAACACTCCCCAACACACACCTCAAGACCCCCCACACTATGTTCCGCAGAGGCCCCAGCGCCCCAGAAATCCCAGACTTTCGTGGCCCTTCTCGGCGCGTCGAGCCTCCGGAAACGCTCTTCAGATGAGAAAAATGCGAGTCTCAGTCTTGTCAACAGTCATTGAAAGTCCGAAACCCTCACCGCTCGTTCCCATATTGGGAAGATCCTCACATGGCGGAGAGGGTTCATCACCAGAGAAGAGCGGAAGCCGTCCCAGTTCTGACCAGTCCCTGCTTCGGCATCATCCAGCACTTCGAAATACGTGGCAAGATGGGGGAGCTCAGGCTATCAATACGGCACATGCGGAGGCTATCCGCAGAAGCTCATCCACTAGGGCTGTCTCTAACACGGAGCTTCCTGTGCGGCCGAATCGCTCCAGGTCAGTTGCAGAGTTGCCGACGTTCGACAAGAATAGCATGATGTCCCAAACACCGCGCCCTCTATCACACGATAGAGCATCGAGTGTGATCAGCCAGACTTCGGGACATGTGCCAAATGCTCCTATACCGCCTCTTCCCTTGGAGATCGCCCGCCTAAAAAGCCAGGAACGGAGGCGCAGTCAACTCGCACGCAGCGCTTCCCACGTGTCGGTTTCGAGCCAAGGATCTGCCGGTAGTTCGATTTTGGCAACACAATCCAGTCCCATTTTCCCGCGCTCCCGTAACCTTCGCCTGCACGCGGTGTCGAAGCGAGATTGGAGAGGCTCAATGGTTGTCGGTCCGAGGGCACAGAAGGAACATGGTCATGGAAGAAACCAGCGCTCACAAGGCTCGATACGAAGTAGTACTGCACGATTCAGTGTGGAAACAGCCTCCGATGCACGACAATCACAAGTTGAGAGTAGGAGCTCTACCATTACGAATGGATCTAGCACGCACTCTATTAGAGTCAAGACTGCTGAGTCGGTGACGCTCAGTAAGGTCTCATCCCCGTCTTGTAGCCCGGTCACAGTACGCAGCTATACACCTCGCCGCAGGTCTAATCCCCAAGTCACGACTTATGGATCACCTGAGGAGCGCCACAGGACGCCGGCACCCATGCAGAATAGCGCTGGAAATTCCAGCATATTGCAGCGCCAGCTGTCTCAAGCGTCCACCCAAGCATCGTCGACTCGCAGTAGCAATGGCAACCCCTTCCAATGGGACCCCGCTCCGCTATCGTCGGGGAAGCCTTCTGCTTTGAAAGGAAGCCCAAGCGCAAGAAAGGGGCATCGACGCCAAAACTGTGTGCGGATTTCCCTCGCACCGACGATTTTGGGGCCGCCCAGCAGGTCACCTAGTCCATCTGTAATGAACGACATCCAGGAAGAATCACCTAATGCTTCTATGGAGCACAGAAACAGCATTGGCACTGGGGGTTCCAACACGGGATCGGTCCCCAGACCACCAAGCACCTCAACCTTTGCACCAGATGTTAAGATTCCAACTACATCCCTTCGAGCTTCTTTAGCTCCCACGTCACCAACGCATGTCTCAGCACTTTATGATCATGAGACGGTCCCGTCCCCGAACACTTCGATGATTGACAGCAAGAGGGTGAGCAACGGCTCGCCTCTCAGCATCCCACCCTTTCCCAGTCCCTGCCACGATTTGCCTTCCGTCAATTACGATGCATCCGCACCACCGACTTTTGCATTGTCCCGACCTTCCAACGAGTATGGGCCTGAGATGTCTCCTATACCGCCATCATCGCCATTCGATATGTACGTCACCGACGTCGCCTCATCTCCGGAGCAGCCACTCCTAGGGGGTGAGTACGATTCAGTGTACCCGACGTCCATGTCCCACACGCCAACAAGAAATTTACGGACGGGAAATTCGCCTGCAGTCGACCGGAACAGGGAGCAGTCGGAGTCGACATTAGATTCGCCTCCCTGCTCACCCAGAACACCGAGGACTCCTTCATCTCCACCTAATCCCCCGAGCCAGAATATAGAGCGAAGACCCGTCGTGGATACCATTGACCCAGCGGTGCTCACCAAAGACCCATTCAGCACGCTCAACAGCGGTTTCGACGCCTCCACTTACAGCGCCCAGAATGCGAGCAACGGCCAACACATGTACACACTACCCAACAGCCCTGGCTCCGCCCAACTCATGGTCGACCCCCTGCTCGAAGCCGCCTTTCCCTCCAGCCCTCCAACTCAGAACGGCAATAGCACTGCCGATTACAATTGCTTCAATCCCCTCCCCTCTCTCCAGTCCTCTCCCAGCTCCGCATATTCCCATCCCTCCCCACCTCCCTCCCCATCCGCATCTCCTTCTATTCTTCCTCCATGCTCACCCCGCCCCCGAAACGCGGAACTGCCAACTACCACCACCCCCTCCCTAAACTTCGCAGCCATGCCAACTCTCACCCCGTCCCTCTGCGGACCTCGCGGTAGCCCGCCCCGGCCCCTACGTACCTCCATTGCGGCACTCCGACGCATGAACTCCGACGCGGAGAAGGGGGGAAAGGAGAAGGGTGGAAGGGGAGAGCGGCGGTATCTGAGGTTGGGGAGGGAGGATAGCATTGCGTTACCTGGGGAAGAGAGTTATCTGGACGAATTGGATGATGAAGGGTCTGGACGGTCGGAAGATGATAGGACGTTGGATGAGGAGGAGGGGAGGAGGTTGGTGGGGAGTAGTCTGCTGGACTGGGAGGAAGACGCCACAACGTTGGATGTCGAGGAGGCGGCGACCACGACGACGAAGAATGATACGGTGGCTGGAGCTAGCGCTCCGTCGTCCTTCAAGTCCCAGCCCCAGTCTAGCGATACGACCGACAAGGGCAAGGAGGAAAAGGAGCTTCACATCGTCCCCATCAACAACAATACAAGAAGCTCCTCAACCAATGTTCCAAGGCAAGCCCCAACCACCACCTCCCCATCCACCAAACGTCCCTCGGCCGACACCAACCGCAGCTCCAGCATCTGGGAAGACGGCGAGAAGTTCTGGCACTCGACCCCCCCGGGCCCCTTCCCCGTGGGCTCCCCCCACAAACCCAAAACGAACAACTACCTCCCTCTCTCCTCGTCCCCGCTCTCCGCATCCGTATCCGTATCCACGGCCACCTCGCCTCGAGCCAAATGCGCTTGGCCAAGCCTAGGCGTCGGCAACGGCAACGTGATGAGCTCGGGCACGCCGACGAGAAGGAAGCGAGCGTTCGAGGTGGCCAAGGACGAGGATGGCGGGGACTCGGCGCTCTCGCCCATCTCGCCTACGCAGGTGGAGAACCGGACGCCGGAGTATGCGGCGGGGGAGACGCGGTTTTGGTTCTCCAACGAGGGAGTCGCGGCGGGGGGGTATGATGGGTATGATGGGTATGGGGCGGGTAGTCCGACGGCGAGGAGGCAGGGGCAGAGGCAGAGGGGTACGTTGCACGCAGCAGATCCTCCTGCTCCTCCTGCTCTTTCTTCCTCTGCTTCCGCTTCTCGGTCTCCTCAGCACAGCCGTGCGAGACTCAACACCACCGCCACCGGCACCACCACGGCCGCGCCTTCAGGCAGTGGCACCTCGGGGAACCGGTACAGGAAGCGCAGCGCTCTTGCGGGGATGGCGATAAGCACGCCCAACATGGTGAGGATACGGGTGCAGCCGCCGAGTGGGGGCAGTGTTGGGGGTGGGGATGGGAGAGGGACGCCGGGGAGTTTGTATGATGCGGAGGGGTTTTTGAGGGGGTAGGTGGGGAGTAGAGGAGGGTAGGGAGGGGGGAGGAGATAGAGAAGACGGAGGCGTATGGGAAGGATATAGGGGTACGAGAGTGTGAAGACCAGGTTTCAGGGAAGTGTGCTTCTTTCATCGCCTTTTCTGTTTTGTTGGGTGCGGGTGAGGGTAGAGTGGTAGCATCACTGGAGATTTTATCTCCATTCATGTCCGCTTCTCCCGGCTCATTGCATCTACGTTTCCTCCCGCCCTTTCGACGACGTAGGCGTCGGGAGAAATGTAGTGTCGGAAACGGGATAGTTAGTATAGCAGCATATCATATGCATAGCATAGTTAGTTCGATCATCACGCGCTTCTAATCCAGATAATCATAGTACGTTTTCATATTTTTTTTGTTCTACTCTATTTCTTTACTCTTTTTTTTGTTCTTTCGTCTTGTCGGTTGCCTTCAATTCAAATACGATCCATGGCTATGGCTATGGTCCCCGTCCCGCCCAGATGTCTGTTCGACGCGGATCACGTGACGCCCTCTTTCCATCGAGCACTCCTGGAAACAAAGAACGGCCACACTCTTCATCACGAGCTCACCAACGACTCCTCAACGTCCAACAAATGCAACGAAGCCCCATGCGGGGACCGACATGCACGCGACGACCGGATGAATGACCATCCGAGGACCCCACGGGTATCCATGTTGAATGGACATGAAACGTCCAACCGACGAGCGACAGCAGAACAGCAGCAACGAAAAAACGCATAGCAGCAGAGCAAATCAGATTATCTATGTACACGTTCTCTACACGGGAGAGTGTTCTGTCGGACACCTCATATGTGCAAGCGTGTGTGTATAGAGACGGCAGTGTTTTAGGACTTGGTTTTGAGCAAGAAAGCAGGAAACTCAAAAGTTATTCAGCAAGCAGCATGCAGCAGTAGCAGGTAGCAGCAGCGGCAGCAATCAAGGAGAGGGGCAAAAAAAAAAAAAGGAAAACAAAGACAAAGTTTGAGAAACGAAAATAAAAAAAGCCCTCGTTGGACATTTCCCGGACTCCACCCATCCCACCCATATGCTCGCGATCCAATAACGCAAAGGGCTCAAAGCCCCACCAGGTATTCCCGTTTTTATAATGACCTGAAGAACCCAGCGCCAACCTGCACCCCATCCCCCGAGGAATCACGAGCCGGAACCCACACACCCTCGCCAACGCTATGCCACGCAAATCCTTTTCGAACATGACAAGGTCCTTGTATTCCGAGGGCCGAAAGGAAAGAAGAGGAAGATGTGCAGAGAAAAGCAGTCGAAACAGTACAGTCTGAGAGAGGTCGGGAGTGGTCGAAAGGAAAGATGGACGGAATCCCCGATCGATGCAGGATGTGTATCGTCGTCGAAATCCAGAGAAAGTGGCCAGAGTTGTCGCCTTATAATCCGTGCTTTTGTAAACCATCGAAGCCCCGTTGGACCGTGTTCCCCTGAACCCGCCGATTTGAAAATAGCAAACTCCGTCACCCACACCCGCAAGAAAGATCTCCAGTCTAAGCTCTCTCCCGTTTTCCATGCCAGATAGCCCAATAAATGCCACGAATCTTTGCCAATTTGAAGGAGAATGCCGGAAACTCTTCCCACACCACCGAATTCCAATGCGCCATGCTAAAGTCGACTTCGCGAGAGAGAGGGTCCAGGGAGGCAAGCGTCTGTTTGCACGATTAACCCTGGGTCTTGGCCGGACCGCCTTGTGGCTGGTTGCGGTCATTCATGGACAGGGCACCGAGGTTTGACGAGAGAAAGGTGAAAGGGTCGTTGCGCCCATCGCCGTTGGTGGCGCCCTGGTTTCCGGAAAACTGATCGGCTCCAGTGAAGGCAGCCTCAGCCGCACGGCTGTCAAAGGGGGTCGATTGCATAGGGCCGTTGGGGGTATAGACAGCGGAATAGGGTCCAGCTGCACCCATTCCCGAAGGAAGTGCGTAGGTGCTGGGCGGTCCACCATACTGCTGAGCTGGGAAGCCTGCACCAGCGCCGAAGGCTGCAGCGCCGAAGGGGCCAGGGCCAGGATTCCCACCCATGGGAGGCGGGCCCATGCCGTAACCAGCTGGGGTCTCCATGGGGTTTTGGAAGCCGGTCTCGGTCGCAACAGCGGCGTTCGCGCGGCTGGAGCCGCATCGAAGGCAGTGGACATTCTTCGCAAAGTTGTGGTAGCCGCAGGTCTTCTCACCGCACTTCCAGTCGCCAGCGCGGAAGGGAACCTGGTTGGATCCACGTACATGGCCAGGAGCACCCATTCCACCGCCGTGTACCATGTGATGAGCAGGAGGGCCCATCATCTGCTGAGGCGGGTAGCCATAGCCGTAGCCCATGGATTCGGCCGGAGGACCAGGAATGGCGGGGAAGGAGCATCGGAAGCAAGCGGTGCGGCGTTGGAAGTTGGAGAAACCGCAGGACGGGCAGTTCCAGTCGCCGGGGCGGGGGCGGTTCTTGCTTGGAGGGAACGTCTCTAGCAGCTCGCCTGCATATTCCAAGACGCGGGGCGACGAGGGCGACACCTCGATCGCTTTGTCGTTGAGGGCGCGGCCATTCATGCACAGACTCTCAGCAGCCTGGGACAGGTTAGATTTCTGGGAGGACGTCTTTTTCTGGGAGGAGCTATTCTGGGGAGGGTGGGGAAAGGGTTTATATAAGGTACCTACCTCTTCATGTGACGCGAAGATGGCGAAACCGCGGCCGGTTGGCTTGTGAGGATCGGGGGTTTTAAGCGTCCAGAAACCTACGGGCCGTCCACCAAACTGGGTAAACCAGCTCTCCAGCTCGGATTGCGTCGTGTCATGGGGGAGACCGCTCATGTGCAACACCTTGCTCCTCTCCGACAGGAAAGCCCTCACGTCGGCGCGTGCGTCCATGGGTTTGGTGAGGACGTCGGGATGCTCTTCGCGGGGTTGAGATTTGCGGAGGAGGCCTTGGAGGACGCGGGCGAGGGTGACAGCCTCTTCCAAGGCGCGGCGGGGGGAGGCGGGGGCTAGTGCTTGCAGGTGGAAGGGTAGGTTATGTTTGATGGGCGCGGACGATTGCACGGGCTCCACCTCCAAGGCGGCGCAGATATTGGTCAGCGAGCTCGGACCGAAAGGCAACGACTCAGGATGGTGTGCCTGCCAGAGTTGATACTCGTGTCGCAGGTCAAAGGCGCGGGTATGCTGCAGGTAGGCAGGCAGGACGACGGCCTTGTCCCTCGCCTCGCGGGGCAGTTGTACGCGGAGGTCCCAGGCGTCGAGGGTGACGAAAATGGCCTCGAGCTTCTTGTCGGCGATCCACTCCTGGTAGAACTTTGCGAAACGGTCGATGGCTTCGCGGAAGGTTCCCGCGTTGCGGACGTTCTCCCACGTCAAGGTGGTCAAGCTCGCTAGAGAGGGCGGCCGTGTTAGTGAAAGACTGTTCCATGGTGAGTGAAGGGGCCAGACTTACTGCACAAGGCGGTGATGGGAGTGTTGATGGGTTTGACAAGGACATTCTCCCTATGCAGCTGGAGCCATGTTTTAGCAAGGTGGGATGAGGGCTAATTCGAGACGAGCGAACTTACCTCCTCGCAGGAGCGAGCATCAAGTAGAATCCAGCCAAGCTCAATTACCTCTGCCGAGTCTTTGGTTACGTAGACGCCATGCTCGTCGCATGTCGTAGCTACGTGGATGACAATGTACCGATCCACGGGGGGCCCATTGGGGGCCCCGTGTGGGGTACCTTGTGGGGTATTGGAAGCCATTGTATATGGAGATGAGTGTCGAGGTCAAACTGCAAGCTCAAGAGGAGAGGACCGATATGCTCCTAGAGTATTGTCTCGGCAGGAGAAGGATGGATTGGAAGGAGGTGTGGGAGGCGGGGAAGCTGTTGAGGGATGAGACCGAGTGAGAGAAGGAGCTGAGCGGACGACGAGGGGGCCGAGCTGCGGTTGGACGACGACAATGATGGACGAAAGGTGAGACTGGCGAAGGAGGAGCGCAATGGACGATACGGGGAGGTGGATTGGGCTGGAGGAGGGTGGAGAGGAGGTGAGAGGTAGCCGGACGAGGAGCTCCAGGAGTCGGCGGATCGGAGGAAGTTGGGGGAGGCGAAGCGAATGGACGGTGAGAGTCTACCCTGGGTAAGACGTCGGGAAGGGGTGTGTGTGGTGTGCTGGAGGGAGCCCTGACAGCGGGTTGAGGCAGCAAACGCTCGGGGATGGAGATGGAAGGGCTTATCCTCAAGAGGAGAGAGGAGGTGGAGGAGTGGAGGAGGTAAGATGGGTGGTGGATGGGGGAGTGAGCAGTGCGGACGCGGGTCGCGGCACCCCCGAAGAATCTTTCCAATTCCTTACGAGTGGAGGGTTCCGAAAGTGCCTAGCTCCAAACGTAACGTTTCCAAGGCCCCAAAACCCCCGACCAATACGGATTCTTATTGTGGAGCTTTGCACGCCTGAACAATAATGGCTGAATAACCATAACCCAAAGCATCGGAGAATAATCAATGTGTCTTCGATGGTCCGACTTTATACTACTTTTTTTGATAGCAATGGTAGAGCTCCGTCATCATCATCGGTCCTAATAACGGCATGTTGCCGGCTGCCGAGGAGCTGGCGGCGCTATCATAATACACAAGTGACAACGTAACAAAGTACGCAGTCCACAGTATCATAGGATTGTGATTCTGCGCATCTGAAACAGACCCCCAGATGCCCTGAGGTACCTTGCCCAAGGGCCAAACCTCTCACAACTCGACACATGGACACAGGGAGTCCTCGAACCGTGAGAACAGCACCAATAGAGTCTAGAACCACGTGTGCCGAAGCCGATACTGCGGTCGCTCTTGTGTGCAACATGGATGCAACATGACTGGCTAGCACTGACTGCGAGTTCGAACGACGGGTAACTGCATATCTATCAAGTCTAGGGGTCGGTCCATTGACCTCTTCGAGGGGCCCCTGACGGCATATATGGACAGAGCAGTCGTGCAGTCCCATCGTGAGCTCGCCTGCTTGCAATTGCAATTGATTATTGCACACAATCCTCACAGCCGACCACAAGTCCCCTTACGTCTTCTCTCGGTGATCGTCCAGGTATTGCTTCGGCGATGCCCGAGAAAGCGAGGCCTATCGTCAGATGAATCTTCTTTCATGTGCGTGTATCCGCGCAAAAGATATTATTCTATGGGGTTCGTGGGCTTTCAACTCAGTTTGGCCATGTTTGCTTGCCTTGAAGATGCAAGGCAAAAGCGAGATTCACTGGAGTGGGATCACCAATTGCCTTCTTGGGATGCGAGGCTATGACAACTGGGCAACTGATGATAGATGATGTCCAAGTAGTGGTGATAGTACATCTTGATGACGATTCACCATGACATTCATGGCATGGGGCAGATCGAATCATGTATCCAGTCTGGTGTCAAGCTCCAAGTATAAGTGTGAAGACATGTGGTTCACGCACACAGTAGAATCTACACAAGTAAAGGGATTTGAAATGCAGGACCCGTTGTAGGTTCGGCTCTTCTTATATTGAGTAGCGCTTGCGAGAGTCCCATCTACGTATCCGTCTATACAAAAAGGCAGTACAAGAACGTCGTCATCGGGCCGAAAAGACCCTGAAAGTCCGCCATCCCGTGATTCCCGTCATCTTCTGTGTATATCAATCTGACTAATAGGTTGGCCTTAGAGTTACACTCCAACGTGAATGCATTAGCCTGGTGTCAGAGTCCCGATTCCGCATCTGGATTGATTGGTTTCATGAAGCGCGGATACGAACGTTAGGAAGCCGAATCCGCAACCAACGACAATAGCCGTTCTTGTAGCTGCACTTCCTGTATACACAGAAAATCTTCCTCTTCAGAAGAAGAAGAAAAACAAGTTTCACCAACACTGTTTGGAGTGAAGATGATCCCCTGTGGAGTTGTTCGGTTCTCTTGGCGCTGCTCAACCCCCAGTGATCCCCTCCCCCAGACGGCCATCCGCGGGGATGACGAGCAATCACATCGCCATGTTGGACAGCTGGCTGTACATCTTCCCTTCCCGTGAGACTCCTCTAACTTTAGCTCCCCGTGATACCTAGGTACGGTGATAGCGGCGGCCCCCTTAAACGCGTTCCTAGGTTCGACCTTCGAACGGCTGGGTCATTAAACACGACGCCTCCCCGCCGAACGCCCGACGCCGCTCCTCCTCCTCCTCCTCCTCCCAACATTGAAACACCTCCAGCATACGACAGCCCCGTGGTCGTCGTACAACCGCCGCGAACCTTTTTTTATTTCCTCTTTGCTCATTCGTCTTGATCGTCTTGTTGCGAACCCTGTCCCCGACCCGCCCCTCTTCCCGGCGCCCGGTTTGCGATATTGTCTTGCTGCCTTTTTAATCTAACGCGGCGCCGACGACTGTCATTCTGCCGGGTTGGACGTTGGGACAAACAATATGCACAGCTCTCCGCATGCTCCCCCGCGCGACAGGTACGTGGACCCTGGCGGACAAGGGCGACAGACAAGGGCCTCGAGGGCCTCAAGGGCTTCATTACAAAGAAAATGATTCTGGCTGCATGGCCTCCCATCACCACCTGTCTCCCTTGGCTGGCTCAAATGACACCTCGAACCCTCACCTTCTGAACCCCCCCAAATCTTCCCCGTCCCCACCACGAACGCCCATTCCCCCCCGCTGTTCAGAGCTAGATTACTGCTCCCTGCGCCGACCTTAGCTTAGCTGATCTGACAACAGCTCACTACCCTCCCGCATCATGGGTTTCATGAAGCGTTTCCGCCGCCAGAAGAGCCCCAAGCACAAGGAAGTGTGCCCTCGCGACGACTACGCCTTCCAGACAACCTACAATGGCCCGGACTGCACGGCACGGCTGGACGACAAGATCCTGCGGCGCATCTTCGAGTACGTTTGCCCGCACGCCACCGACGAGACCTTCGATAGCAGCGAGGAGTCGGGCAACGATGGCTGCATGACCTGTGACATGCGCGACCTGGCGCATTGCGCCCTCACAAAACGCCAGTGGTACAGCGTCGCTGCTGGGTTGCTGTGAGTAGCCCGCCTGGCCTGACGGCAGACGACAACGGCGAAGGAGCTGACTATGTGACCAGTTACAATAGCATTCGAATCGACGCCGTCCACTACTGCGAGCTCGAAGAGGTCTACGCCGAAGAACGCAAACGCAAGTCGCGCAACGGCGAGGAGATCGATCCCCCCCAAACCCGATTGCTCCAGCTATGCCGAACTGTGCGGGACAACCACTACATCGGCCAGCGCGTCCACTTCCTCAAACTCCCCTACATGACCCGCGAGTCCTGCAAGGCAGACCTTGCCCGCACCGTCTCCGTTTGCCCCAACCTCCAATACGTCGACCTGCCCGACGGCTTCTACAACGGCGACTCGACCTGCCACACCCTGCGGCAAGAGCTCCAGGCCCGGTGCCCCCACATCCGCAAGATGAAGTTCAACGAAGGCGGCGAACAAATGCTCGACGCCATCCTCCAGGGCGCCTACCAGGAGCTCCGCGTCGTCGAGATCTCCAAGATCCAGGTCGAGCCCTCCATCCTCCGCCGCGTCCTCGGCCACCTCCCCTGGCTCAGCGACGTCTCCTTCAACAACGTCTCCTGGCTCAACGACTCCTTCTTCCACTCCGTCCCCGGCATCCCGGACTTCCCCGCCCTCGACACCCTCCGCCTGAGCAAGGTCCGGAACCTGACCGCCCAAGGCCTGGAGCAATACCTCTCCAACCCCCTCTGCAGAGACATGCTCCTGACCCTGCACATCAAGGAATGCCCGCTCCTCGCCGTGTCCACCCTGCACCTCATCCTCCGCTCCGCCACCTCCCTCCAGACCCTCGAATACATCTCCACCGTCTCGACCTCCCTCCCCATCGACCCCCTCCCCCCCTTGACCTCCCGCACCCTCCGCACGCTGAAATACGAAATCCTCCCCTCCCCCCAGAACACGAACACCCTGTACCCCCCTCAAGAATCCCATTACCACTACCTCACCACCTCCCTCCTCTCCCACTCCCTCCCCTCCCTCCGCACCCTCTACGTCCGCGACCCCACCTTCCCGGAATCCCTCACCATCGCCCCGCCCATCCGCCCCTTCGCCGAGAGCGGGCCCGCCCACCCCGCAACCGCCACCGCCCCAAACACCACCTTCTCCCAACCCCTCGAGGTCTTCTCCAAAGCAACAGACGACCTCGAATGGATCTTCACCTCCATCATCCCCCCGGACCCGCTCACCGGCCGCCGCGGCTCGCTCCCCGCCGGCCGCCCCGTGTCCTCGTACTCGGCGCACAAGGGCCTG